>OZ021679.1:27602175-28202175 GCA_963978505.1 Listrodromus nycthemerus | reverse complement strand
ACGAATTTTGATGGATGGGTCTGGTGTTTTTGGTTTTTTTTTTTTTTTCCCGTAATCGGGAAGAATTTCAATGAAATAAAATTGTGGTGTAGATTTTTTTGGGGCGCGATGAGAATAATTAAAAACGGATGAAGATTTTAAAAAAAAATCGTCGAAATTTGCTTCGACGAATTTTGATGGATTGATCTGGTTTTTTATTTTTATTTTTTCCTTAATCGGGAAGAATTTCAGTGAAATGAAATTGTGGTGTAGATTTTTTTGGGGCGCGATGAGAATAATTAAAAACGGACGAAGATTAAAAAAAAAAAATCGTCGAAATTTGCTTGGACGAATTTTGATGGATGGGTCTCGTTTTTTTTTTTTTTTTTTTTTCCGAGGGTTTATGGAATTTATTTATAAATTGTGTTGCAGATTCGTGGTCGTTTTTTCGTGACCCCTTTGAATTATAAGATATCGGTAATTTTCTTCAGTCTCGTCGAATTTGATGAGATGAAATTTTAATGAAAATTCCAGGACAAACGTTCGGAGCGACGATGAGAATTATTGATTATCAGGAGCGAAGTAGCAGCTGGTCAGTTTCCGATATTTCAAAAACAAATAATCAACGAGACGAAAACACACGAACTATCTTTCCCGCGATTAAATTCTCTCGTGCCTTTATCAACAATAATGAATCCCAAACCCCCTGAATTCAACTAAAAAACAAAAAAACAAAAAAAACAGAAAAAGATCAGCCGGAAAGTCTCCACCCAAAAATTAAACCCGAAAAACAAACCCCACAAATATCGACTCCCACCCCAAAACCAAAAACCAAAACCGAACATTCTTGAAAAAGAAATAAAAATAAAAATAAGAATAAAAATAAAAATAAAAATAAAAATAAAAATAAAAATAAAAACAAAAATAAAAACAAAAATAAAAATAAAACCTACCGTAGCATCCTAAAAAAAAAAAAAAAAAGGACTTGATTTTCCATCTCGCCGATCCCTCGGCCGAAGAATCACTTTTGGCGACGATGCAAAAAAAAAAAAAAAAACCTCCCGCAGCATCCTAAAAAAAAAAGGACTTCCTTCTCCTTCTCGCCGATCCTTCGCCGAAGATGCGGGGAAAAAAAAAAAAAAAAAAAAAAAAAAAAAAAAAAAAACAAACAAACAAACAAACAACAACAACAACAACACACATCGCACCAACGCGTCTCGCCGATTTCGCGAAAATCGGCGAACAATGTCGGTGGATCCGCGGTGGTGGATTTAGGATGTACGATTTGATTCGATCGGGCGGTTTGAGTGACGAGTGGCCGAATTTCATGGGTCGGGGTTGCTCGAGTCGGAGGGGGTTACAGAAGGGGTTGATGGTAGAGAGAGTGAGAGAGAGAGAGAGAGAGAGAGAGAGAGAGAGAGAGAGAGAGAGAGAGAGAGAGAGAGAGAGAGAGAGAGAGAGAGAGAGAGAGAGAGAGAGAGAGAGAGAGAGAGAGAGAGAGAGAGAGAGAGAGAGCATCGGCGGAGATTAATCGGCGAGGGAAAGCGCGAGGGGGGGGAAAACGGTTCGGTACAGCAGGCACGGGGACGATCGGGTATCGAAGCGCGTTTGATATTACGGGGTAACAGTGCAATGGTTTTGGTGCGCATGCGTACGACAGACGCGTGGCGAACACCGGTCGATGTTGGCCGGGCTGACGCGGCCGACGATGCGGCCACTGACGGTGCTGCCGCGCTGTTGTTACTCGACTCTCGGAGCCTCCGTCGCCGTCGCCATTTTGAAAGTTACCAGCGAAAGCGGAGCGGGCGATCCGCGACGAGAGCCGAATCCTCGGCGCGTTTCGACGTCGCACAGCTGAAATACCCATTCACGACGCACCGAAGCTGCGACGCTTGATACGGAGACGAGGAAAAAAAAGGGGGGGGGGGCAAGATGGACCACCGAAAACGAGAATATTTTTTTCGTGTGTAGCGAATGATTCGTCGAGTCGGTTGATTATCGGGCGGTCCATTTTGCCCCCACTTCGGTTTTTTTTTTTTTTTTTTTTTTTTTTTTTTTTTTTTTTTCGTATTTCGACGGTCCATTTTGCCCCCCCCCCTGGTATTCGATGTTTCGTGACAACGTTCGTTGTATCGCATTTGGTTCAGGATCGGGTGGTTCATTTTGCCCCATCTGTGTGTTTTTTTTTTTTTGTGTTACGGAAAATTTCGATGGTGAGCATCTTTCGGCAAAGTCGTCCATTTTGCCCCCCTTTTGTTTTTTTTTTGTATCGGTGTCTCGTTAATTGCCACGGTCCGTTTTGCCCCACTTCGGTTTTTTTCGTATATCGACGGTCCATTTTACCCCCTGGTTTTCGATGTTTCGTGACAACGTTCGTTGTATCGCATTGGTTTAGGATCGAGTGGTTCTTTTTGCCCCATCTGTGTTTTTTTCTTTTTTTTTTTATGTGTTAGAAAAAATTTTGATAGTGAGCATCTTTCGGCAAAGTCGTCCATCTTGCCCCCCCCCCCCCCTTTTTTCATTTTTTTGTATCGGTGTCTCGTGAATTGTTACGGTCCGTTTTGCCCCACTCTCTTGATTCCACGTATACTCGATTCGGAGAACAAAATGACGAGGTGGAGTAACGTAGGGGTTTCTTATGCGATACGGTTGAGCCGGTATCGACAACGGAATCGCGGTGTATGGAATTGGAGAGGGATAAATCGAGTGGGAAACGAGGGCAGATGGCAAGGGATCGAGCGAAAGCTCTCCCAATCCTCGGTGCCCTCGAACTCCCGTTCACGAGAACCAGGGATATCTCCGAGTTTCTAGATATCCTCAGACCGTCGAGGACTTCCGGTTAAGTCCGTGCGAGGATAATGGGACGCGGCAGAAGAAATGCCCGGCGGCTCGTCATATTTATTATATCTTCACGATAAGAGGATAAGAGTCCGGGCGGAACTCCGACAGTTCCCATGTGCCTTACACTTTTCACTGATTGACGATTCATTTTGAGAATTTTACTTTCGTTGATGCTCGTGGGTGTTTCAAATTAAAAAAAAAAAAAAACTACGAGTGTCTGTCATTTTTTACATTTGGAGACCAAAAAAAAAAAAAAGAGCAGCCGAAGCGATCCTGTTTGCGAAGGGGATGCACGGCGACTCGTCGCATCCGTTGTCTTCCGATCATCGCGAAGAAGAGTCGAGCAAAAGGATCGCTGTAGCTCGTTCACTGCATTTTTTCGTGGTTGACGGGCTTCGAGGATTTTCTTTTTTTTTTTTTTTCCATGTTCACTATTAGATATCGAATGGAGCTGCGGGACGATTGATAATTGCGGAAGTCCGCGGGGTCCAGCGGGCCTCTGGATCATCCGGATGTTATACAATGGAACTCGACTGAGAAGATTATTATTTCTTTTCACGATGGGCTGGAGCTTTTTTTTTATCTCTTTCGCGGTATAATTAACGGTGCAGTGGAGATCCTGGGAGATATATATATGTATATATATATATGTGTATATATATATATCGCAGATTTCAGGGGGTTTCCGGTACGTGAGGGGGAGAGAGAGGCGCGGAGGCAAACTCGGTTGGATATGGCCGGACAGCTGCGAACTACTTATAACTCATTTCCATTCACGTTCAACCGGCGTTTCTCTCAAAAATTCTCGTCAAGTACCGCGGAAACTCATCGTCGACTTTTCCGCAGTCCGAATGGTCGACGCGGCCTTTATGTCTGTACAATAAAACCCGGCGAAGTAGAGCAAAGTTAACGTGGCAGCCCTCGGGGTTTTTTTTTTTTTTTTTTTTTTTTTTTTTTTTTTTTTTCGATGGATACTTCCGAGCAGAAAGGACGAGGCTTCCGGAATTCGAGCTCGGCTCCGAAAGTTCAACATAGTTTCTCGTACGAACATCGCGAATCACCGAGGTTTACGACCGTTCGTAAACTCGGCTGCCGACTCTTGCGCGACCCACGAACCCCCCGACTCACGTCCTTTGGGAACTCGTGAGTATCGAAAATTGACGGGAAGATACAGTAACGATACGAGAGTTTAAAAAATCTACGAATAATCTCACCGATAAAAATACGAAACAAAAAAAATCATGCCCAAAGTAGTGATAAATAATGAATTATTGAGAATTAAGAAAAAAAATTAATTATTAAAAAAAATAATAATAATCGTTTACACAATAAAAATAGGTTCCCACAAAAGGATTCCACAAAACGTTGTTTACTTCCTCGCCATTCGCGACAAAATTCCAGTACGAAACGTCTCAACATTTTTTCTCCCCCAACCCTCCATAAAAAAAAATTAACAAAAATCTACTTCCATCACTTCCCCACCATGAAGCACTGTCAAAAATCGTCAAAAAAAAAAAAGAAAAAAATTAGCCCCCCCCCCAAAAATAAGTTTAAAAGCTCGTTTCCTCGCCATTCGCGACAAAATTCCAGTACGAAAAGTCTCGAAATTTTTTCTCCGCCAACCCTCCTAAAAAACAGAACTTCCAAAAATCTACTTCCATCACTTTCCCACCACAAAGCACTGTCAAAAATCGTCAAAAAAAAAAAAACAAAATTAGCCCCCTCCCCCCAAAATAAGTTTAAAAGCTCGCTTCGTATCTGCGTGTTGGTTCTGCGTGACCCGCGTAACCCCCTCGAGCCTCCCCTGGCCCGACCTAACCAGATTTTAGCTCCGGTCCGTCCTTGCGTCCGCGCTTCCGAAGCCTCCACCATCCTTCCCTACTTGCGGCTCCGTAGAATATACCGTTCCCGAGGCCGCTGTCTTCCCTCCACCCTCGGTACACTTCGACCCTCTTCCCCCTGACGGTTTCCATCGGCAGCCCTTACCGCAGCCCGCCTATTGGACGGGGAGTTTGCGAAAGTTCCAGGTACCCGTTTGGAACCGCCTACCGTGACCACCATTCCCCCCACCTGCCCGCCGTTCGGCGAGTTTCTCCCACATCAGCAGCCAAAGTTTTGTCTCCGAGAGGGGGTTGGAGAGTGGAGTGCGCGCGGCTCCCTCCGGCCGCCGTTTCCACCGGCGTAACGTCAACGTCTGACCAAAAAGGGGCGAAACTACTGGCGTTTCTGGTTGCTCTACTGGCGGGCCAAGTATGGCGCTCGGAGAGCCGAAGGGGGTGGAAGGAGCGGCTTCTCACCCCCTCTCATCACTGTTCCTTATTCCTCGCGAAGGTTACTCGTTGTATTCACCTTTTGAGGTGGCTCCCTCGACCCAAGGTCCTCGATGCGAAAAACCACCCTTAACGCCCCGCTCCTCTAACAGCCGACAATAAGTCATCGCAACTGCGGTATTAACGCATCGCGGCGAACCGATTTTAACCGAACGCGAATGGGAAGGTTCTCAGGGTGGAAAAATAAAGCAGGGACATTTTTTTTTCGTCGATATATCCTCAAGAGGCGCTACTTATTGGCTCCCGGGCTCGAATCCCTTTCGACGCGAGGGAGAAACTTTGCCAACGGGGCAATCGAACGCCCCGCTGGAGCGTTTCAGCCCCGTCGAATCCTCGGCCCGCGAGGCGTCTCGACCGGGACTCGACTATCCTTCCCACCCCGAGTCTGCTCCGTCTTCGCCCACCCTCGAGTGGGTATAAAGTTTCGGGGTGAAAAAAGGATGATATAAAAAAAAAATTTAAAAAAAAAAAAAAAAAAAAAACGGTTCCATTAAATTTGGCACACGAGACTGGTCTGGAAGCTCAGAGGTCCTTCGAGGGTGTGCGGGACGAGGAACGGGACACTTGCCGTCCAGAGGGGTGAGCGCGGACTGAAGAAGGCTCGTTTAATTTATCACCCACTTAAAGTCGCGCCGACTATTATTCCGGCTGCTCCACCGACTAGGAAAAAAACGTATCCGGGAATCCTGTTTGTCTCGTGTTTCGAAATTGCGTTTTTTTTTTTTTTTTTTTTTCCTACTCGAGTGCCTTTCTCGTTCGTTTTTGTGAAACGGCGAATGAAATTTGCTTCGCCCCGTGAGATTAAACGGGACGAGAAATAACGAGAAAGAAAGCAAAGGTTCGCCACGCTAACGACTGTTTGTACTTTAATAAAGTTTTTTTTTTTTTTTTTTTTTTTTTCATCGAAACGTTCACCAACTCGCACTTGCCGATATTAAAAAAAATCTCTCCTTTCAATGGCTCCTGTCGCTGCGCCGACATACTTCACGAGCTACGCGCACACTCGGGTAACATTGCTGGCAAAAATAATTGTGTGTATCGACAAATAAATAAATTAAAAAAAAAAAAAAAACTGTAGAATCAACGAAGATTTTTGTTAAAAGTAAAAAAACATTTTTTTTTACAATGAATAAATATTTTTTTGAAGATTGAAAAAAATTGTTTTGTTAAGGGTAACAATTTTCGTATAATTATTTCCAAAGAATGTGAACTCATCATTTATTGTGATGAAATTAGTGAGAAAAAAAAACTGTAAAGTCAACGAAGATTTTTGTTAAAAGTGACAAACATTTTTTTTTACAATGTAAAAATATTTTTTCGAAGACTGAAAAAAATTGTTACCCTTAACAAGGTAACAATTTTCGTAAAATTATTTCTAATGAATGTGAACTCAATCATTTTTTGTCCTGAAATTAGTGAGATAAAAAAAACTGTAAAATCAACGAAGATTTTTGTTAAAAGTGACAAACATTTTTTTTTACAATGAATAAATATTTTTTTGAATTATTTTCAAAGAATATGAACTCAATAATTTTTTGTGATGAAATTAGTGAGAAAAAAAAAAAATTACTTACGTTTTTGGAAAAGAAAGGTTTGGTGCCTTTTTTTAATTTTTTTTATTGTACATAACGAGGTCTCGCGCGTCCCGGGGGCTCCGATGTGGGGTGTGTGTATGGACCAGTAACGGCGATTTACGATCTGAGAACGGGGAGAATGGCTGTGTTGCGCCCTATCACGCTTAACGAGGCACGATGTCTCAATTTCCGAGAGGACGGGGGCGCACGCGCCTCTCACAGCGGGGAAGCGCTCGCCGTCCCTGTGCCGTCCAGATTCATCCCTTATACACGGCGTTAGTTTGGGAACAGCGCACGAAGCCGGGACGACCCCTAGTTGGGAGCGAAACTGCGTACGGATTACCGGTCTGACTGTCAGATACCATTTCCACTCGTTCGAATATAACAGCGTCGCTTCGATCTAAGGCCGCTAAGGAGATTCGGTTATTACGAGACGGACAACCCCTTCAAGCCACTATTTTATTTTATTTATTATTTTATTTTTCAAGTTATTTTTTAATTCGGACTGTTCGAACTGGCGCAAAATTATGCAAGATTTTTCACGCGAGTTTTCACCGTGAGAAAAAAAAAAATTAGGACTGGGTTTGTTCGGCCCTTCGACCGGAATTTTAATGCTATGGGGTGAATGTTCGAATTTTTCCAAAATTAGCTTGCGCAACGAAAATTTGTATGAGAACTACCCTCGTGTGTCAATTATCGACAATGCAATCAATGCGGATGTATCGTGAGACTCATTTGTTATTGGATGTATTTTTTTTTAATTATTCAATCGAATTATAATGTAAATAATTGACTGAGTATAGTTTTGACCAGTGATTAAAAAAAAAAAAAAAAAATTCCACATAAAAAGGTCGTCCAGTTGTGAATTATATTTTTTATTATTTCTTGAACGAGCTTTTGTGTCTTACTGAGTCGGAGCTGGAGCTTTCAGGATCCACCAAAAAAAAAAATTAAAAAAAAAAAAAAAAAAGAATCTCCCTCATCTGCGACTGCTAATTTGTCGTCCCGAGTATCAAAATACGGACATATTAATTCTGAAAACGACGATAAAAATTCCGCCGTGATTCAACGAGTCCGCATTCGAATATAAAATGATCATCCCTTAACTCTGAGCGAGGGGGATGAATGGACGGATCACTTTTATCCCGCGGATGAAGTGCCAACCCTCGATATACGCTCGACGCCCCCTCGTTACCGTAAAGCCTTGCGCTCCCGTTATCCCCGTCCTGATAACGATAAAATAATTCGCCCCCCTTTCACCCCCGAGCGAGGGGTCGGGGTGTAAACGAGTAGAGCGCGGAACAATCGTCACGATATTTTCATTCGATCCGCCGTTTTTCATCCCACGATTTTTCGACCCCTCGGTTCGTCACCGGGTCGCATAGCAATGCCAGTAGATAAGGCCACTGTGTGGTCAGACATGGTAATCCATCCTCAGCCACCCTTTACCCCCCCGCTCCTCTTCATTCCCCTTATCACACCTATACGAAATAATTTGGTAAACGGCAACTGGACGATAAGACACGAAAAGCCTCGGGCCAATCGACTCCCTCGAACGGTCACTAGGAGCCTAGGAAAAAAAAAAAAAAAAAAAAAAAACCCTCTTCGACCCCCCCGAGAATCCGGTCAGCTCGTCGCTCGTTCTCCTTCGAGTTCCCCGATGATAATCACTCGGGGATGAAAGTAACACCGGCCCCAAATGGTGAATCCGGATACGGATCTAAATCCGTGCTGGCTTACGAGATAAACGGCAGTCTATTAGAGAAGCCCCCCCCCCCCCCCCCCCCCCCCCCCTCGTTGGTCGGGCACCCTGCCAGAGAAGATCACGAAATTGGGGGGGGGGCAAAATGATCGGGGAACGGAAACTCGAGTACGCCTCGTGTCATATCGAAGCCGGGCAACGGCAAAGGCCACCCCACAGCTTATGGGCCTTTTTACCCCCCCCCCCCCCTAACGTAACCGACGAGCCCCTATTTCTGGCGTATGACGAACAGATCAAAGCTATCGAGTTGACGAGAACGCGGGCGCGCGTGTCGCTCCACCCTCCCTCTCTCTCTCGAGATATTAAGGGGGTGGTGATTTTTTTTTTTTTTTTTTTTTTTTTTTTTTTTTTTTCCATTTCATTTCCCACTGTTCGCAGCACACATCGAAAATCTTGACGCGCGGGCGCGCGCAATGACGAAATCTTCAGTCCGCAATTGATCACTCCGCAATTTCACGACCTTTCGACAAATTCAATTTTTTATATATATATATATATATATATGTATATACAAAAATATATATAAGTTCACACATTATTATTATTATTATTATATATAAACTGTGTGAACTTTGATTTCTTCGTCTTGATTTTAAGTCTCTCGTCCCCGAGGAAAAATAAAGAGTGGAACGAAAAGGGGCGGGGGGGGGGGGGGCGGAGAGCAAAAGAATCAAGAAGAAATCGTTCGGCGAGGGTGGAAAGTGGGGGGGATTGAAAAAGGAAGCAGTATTGGGAATTTAACCGTGAAAAAGAGACGTGGCTTTCAGAGTGAGCTTCCATTGAGCCCGGCGCGTTTCACGAGATTATGTAATTTTTTATTTTATTTTATTGTTTTTTTTTTTTTTTTTTTTTTTTTTATGAAACAGGAGCAAGGATGGGGAGCTGGGGGGGGGGGGGGGGGCCGAAGGAAGACTCGGGTTGACGAGGAGCGACCCCTTCGCATCGGTTACGGATACACAACGATTTTCCCCCGATACGTCGATTTCCCCTTGGTTTTTTTCGTGACCGACGCGACAACCGTCGATTCCAGCCCTCGTGTCTCGTCAATGGAAGGGCAGGGGGCAAAATGGACCGTTTCGACAAACTTTTCGTACGGGAGGGAATATAAGTTCTCGCCTCGAATAATGTTCAAACCAAGTTCCATTTTGCCCCACTCGTCCACGATTATTATGATATATTGCACGCACACTGCTCCGACAAATTAGATAGTTTTTATATATATATATTTATGTATTGTGGGAAATAATTTATGTGCCCCACTGTCCGCTGGGAGTCGTCGATGCATTTTTCGATAATCGTAGATAACACAGGATAATAAAAAAAAATTCGCAGCAGCATGTCACAATGAATTCGTTGTTCGATGTTTCTCCATTGAATTTTTTCTGTTTAATTCAAAATCATGCGAGGTTCTAGTATCGATTTGGGATTTTTTTTTTTTTTTTTTTTTTTTTTTTTTTTTTTTCAGATCAACTTCGGAGACGTTTATATAAAAAATAATATTGTATAATATAAAAAAATATAATGTAATATGAAAAAAAAATAATAATTTCGTGCTTCGTTTTTTTTTGTTTTTGTTTTTTGTTTTTTTTTTCTTTCTGATCAACTTCGGAGACGTTTATATAAAAAATAATATTGTATGATATAAAAAAAATAATAATTATGTGCTTCGTTTTTTTTTTTTTTTTTCAGATCAACTTCGGGGACGTTTATATACCGTCGAAGCTCGAGATACCGAAGCCGCGTGTTCTCCCCGAGTTTTCGAGACTCGCCCACGCGCTGAGCAGCGGAAACATCAGTATATTGGACAGCAAAACAATTTACATACCGAATCTCCATTACGACGGTGCCGGACCGGATGCTTACTTCTGGGTCGGGACCGGATCCGAGCCGAATTCTCTCGGCATCAAAGTGCCCAACGAGGCCGGAAAGTACGCAATATACTCGACGAATTTCGACAACCAAATAATTATAAAAAAAATTAATTGCTCTTCTATTTTTTTTTTTTTTTTTTTTTTGAATTTTTGTAAATTTTAAATCGATTAATTTTTTTTTATTTGTGTGAATTTTAAATCGATTAATTTTTTTTTTTTGAATTTTTTATTTTTTTTTTATTCTCGTGAATTTTGAATCGATTAATTTTTTATTTTTTAATTTTTTATTTTTTTTTTTATTCTCGTGAATTTTGAATCGATTAATTTTTTTATTTTTTATTTTTGTGAACTTTAAATCGATTAATTTTTTTTTTTTTTAATTTTTGTGAATTTTAAATCGATTAATTTTTTTTCTTTTTGTGGACAGTTTGAAAAAATTGCGAGGTTATCAGGGCGAGGACATCGAGATCGTGTTGCCCGGTAATCTGACCGTTCACGACATCGACTGGCTGTCCGTTTGGTGCGTCCAGTTCAAGCACAACTTCGGCCACGTTATTATACCCAAAGATCTCGACGTTCCGCCAGCCCTCGGTCAGACAAAAATAACCGTGAGTCCCGACGATAAATTGCCGTAGAAAAAGAAATTTTTTATTTCTCAACCGTCATACACATTTGTAACATTAAAACAAAAAAAAAACCACACATGCTTACTCGTCATAATTCGTGGAAACAGCCACACTGGTGGTACAATCCGGTGAGTAGTTACTTCATCTCTAGTTGCACTTTATTATCATCAGATTCGAGTCGATCCATCACTTTTTAGTAAAAAAAAAAAAAAAAAAAAAAAAATTTAAAAAGTCAACAAAAAAAATTCGCCCCATCGCTGAATTAATGGTCGACCTGTCGAATTTTTTTGCGGGGGGGGGGGGGGGGGGCGTCGAAAAAATTTAAAAAAATTTTCGACGTTCCATCGAAAAAAAAAAAAAAAAATGTTTTTAAGATTTAAAAAAAAATTGCCCCATCGATGAATTAATAGTCGACCTGTCGAATTTTTTTGCCGGGGGGGGGGGGCGTCGAAATTTTTTTTTTAAATTTTCGACGTTCCATCGAAAAAAAAAAAAAAAAAAAATGTTTTTAAGATAAAAAAAAAAAAATGGCCCCATCGATGAATTAATGGTCAACTCGTCGTATTTTTTTTGCGGGCGGGGGCGTCGAAAAAATTTCAAAAAATTTTCGACGTTCCGTCGACGAAAAAAAAAAAAAAAAAAAAAAAAAATGTTTTTAAGATTAAAAAAAAAAATTGCCCCATCGATGAATAAATTATCGACCCGTCGAATTTTTTTACGAGGGGGGCGTCGAAAAAATGTTTAAAAATTTTCGACGTCCCATCAAAAAAAAAAAAAAAAAAAAAACAAAAAACACACAAAAAACAAAAAATATTTTTTTA
Source organism: Listrodromus nycthemerus (assembly GCA_963978505.1). NCBI lineage: Eukaryota > Metazoa > Arthropoda > Insecta > Hymenoptera > Ichneumonidae > Listrodromus > Listrodromus nycthemerus. Next base: position 28,190,371 of record OZ021679.1, on the reverse strand, counting down.
GACGAGCAGCGCTCCGGTCGCTCCTCCGCCGACGAGGCAGGAGCTGAGCAACTGCAAGGAGATAATGGAGGGACGCGTTCAAGTTCAGTGGGAAACTGTCGGGGAGGACGTGCAGATACGTCTATCCGCGAGGATAAACGAGGATCAGTGGGTGTCCTTTGGGTTGTCGGGTCGCGAGGGCGAGGCGAGAATGTTGGGCGGTGACGTTGTGGTCGTTGGATTCGACAATAAAAAAAATAAATTCATCGCCGACGATTACTACATGTCGGATTACGCGCAGTGCGACGGCAAGAGGGGAGTTTGCCCGGACGAGCGTGTCGGCGGACGAAACGACGTTGTACTACTTGGCGGACAGAGAAAAAACGGCGTTACCATTGGTGAGTACAAATCGAATTTTATTTGACCCACGTTTTATTTTCATTTTCATTTTTTTTTTTTTTTTTTTTGTTGTTCTTCAGTATTTCGCGCGGTTAACAAACAAACAAAAAATCTGTCAGATAATTATTGTCGTGGAGTAAAATGTCAAATTTTTTTTTCCGGTACTTTATGCGATTAAAAAAAAAATATCTATCGTACAATTACACGCGTTTTTTAATTCTCTCAATTGCATTACAATGTTTCTGTCGGTTTGTCAGATTAATTTTAAAAAAAGATAATAAAAAAATTATCCATTTTTCCAACAACCAAAAAAATATAACATTATAATATTAAAACAATAATAATAATAATAATAATATAACATTATGATATATAATAATATACAATATATTGTCGTATTTACAGATAGAACCATGTGCGAAAATTCAAAAAAAAAATTAAAAAAAAAATTGCACCCATGTTTTACTGTACTCCATTTTTTTTTTTTTTTTTTTCTTCACCCTCACAGTTGCAACTGCACTCGATTGTTTCAGTGGAATATCGACGACCGTTGAGGACCAACGAGCCGGTAAAGGACAAAATGATACCGGACACTGAGACGAGCGTTATCGCGGCGATCGGACCTTTGAACTCTCTGGGCGAGGCAAATTCTCACACGGCTTACGACAAGACGAACGAGGACATAAAAATCGACTTCACGTCGAGAAACGTTCACGAGTGTACGAATTCGCTGTACGACATACCGGACCGAAACGAGATCGAGGCTTGGCCACAGGCGAAAATAATCGGCGAAAACAAGCTCTACGTCCGAATCGGACCCGCAGGTGGAGACAGAGGTTACTCTCGTATCACCGGTGAGAAATTTTTTTTTTTTTTTCACACTAATTATTCGACGCATCGAGTGAATTAACAAATAAATTTCGATATATTTAAAAAAATTAATATTCGTGCAAATGAATTTCAGGAAAAATTAATATTCGTGCAAATGAATTTTCGAAAAAATGAATATTCGTGTAAATGAATTTTCGAAAAAATTAATATCCGTGCAAATGAATTTTAGAAAAAATTACCATTTGTGCAAATGAATATTAGAAAAAATTAATATTCCTCGAAATGAATTTTAGAAAAAAATGAATATTCGTGTAAATGAATTTTAGAAAAAATTTATATTCGTGCAAATGAATTTTCGAAAAAATTTATATTCGTGTAAATGAATTTTAGAAAAAATGAATATTCGTGCAAATGAATTTTCGAAAAACTTAATATCCGTGTAAATGAATTTTAGAAAAAATTAATATTCGTGCAAATGAAATTTAGAAAAAATTAATATTCGTGTAAATGAATTTTAGAAAAAATTAATATTCGTGTAAATGAATTTTAGAAAAAAATTAATATTCGTGCAAATGAAATTTAGAAAAAATTAATATTCGTGTAAATGAATTTTAGAAAAAATTAATATTCCTCGAAATGAATTTTAGAAAAAAATGAATATTCGTGTAAATGAATTTTAGAAAAAATTTATATTCGTGCAAATGAATTTTCGAAAAAATTTATATTCGTGTAAATGAATTTTAGAAAAAATGAATATTCGTGCAAATGAATTTTCGAAAAACTTAATATCCGTGTAAATGAATTTTAGAAAAAATTAATATTCGTGCAAATGAAATTTAGAAAAAATTAATATTCGTGTAAATGAATTTTAGAAAAAATTAATATTCGTGTAAATGAATTTTAGAAAAAAATTAATATTCGTGCAAATGAAATTTAGAAAAAATTAATATTCGTGTAAATGAATTTTAGAAAAAATTAATATTCCTCAAAATGAATTTTAGAAAAAATTAATATTCGTGTAAATGAATTTTCGAAAAAATTAATATTCGTGCAAATGAATTTTAGAAAAAATTAATATTCGTGCAAATGAATTTTCGAAAAATGTATTATTTATTATAAAAAAATTAACATAAAAAAAATTGACGTTCGTGGACAATAACCGTTGCTAATTATTTTACTGAATATCAAACAATACGTATTTCTGTCATCCCAAAAATATTTTTCATATACCAAACAAAAAAAAAAAAATAGAAATATTACCGTGCAAAATTTCATCACCATTTAATCCGAATAATCCACCGTAATTTCTTTTTTCAAATTAAACATCCATGACAAATTTTTACCAATTTAATTTTTTTATTTTAATTTTTAAAAAAATTTTTTTCATAAAGGCCAACCAGCTTGGGGAATAGCGTGGTACATAAATGATCTTCTCATCCCGGAGTTGACCGTGGAGCGAGGTCAGACTTACACTTTCGTCGTCGAGGGTGGAAACGATCCGACCAATCCGGCCAGATATCATCCCTTCTACATAACGAACAGTCCAGAGGGTGGTTACGGACAAAAAACTGAAAATCAACAAATGGAGCAAAAAGTGTTCGCGGGTGTCGGTTACGACTCCGAAGGTTTCCCGTTTCCGACAACAGCGGGACGTTACTGCGAATGGGTTCACAAAACTGTCGACATGAGCGCCGAATCCAAAACCTTCGAGAGCTTCTTCGAGACTCTGAGACTCGACTGCGATCAGGGCGAGCCAGCGAAACTCTCATGGACCGTCGCACAGGACACTCCCGATCTCGTCTACTATCAGGTGCGTTCGAAATTCAATATTCCGTGTCCGGCGATTTTGGGCGACTGAAAAAAAAAAAAAAAAAAAAATTTAATACATTTTTTTTTTTTTAATTAAAAAAACTAAAAAATTCAATTAATTTTTTCTCGGTGATAAAAACATTAAATTGAAATACACGGGGTTGCAATTCTTCGTTATGGCATTTCGATGGGGTAAAATAATTGGGCGGGAATGTACGAAAATTTTTGATTTTTTTTTTTTTATTAAATGTGGAAAACAAAAAATATTGGGGGAAAAATCTTGAATATTTTTTTTTTTCCATCCACACGATTCCGCACACGAGAGAGACGGTAATTATTTTTCGTGATCGTGAAAAAAAAATTGATCGAACAAACGCCAATACATTTTTTTTCATTAATACCTAAGAAACCCAAAAAAAAAAAAAAAAAAATAAAATAAAACACCTACAATTTTTTTCAAAGCACCGTTACCAATCGTCGAACCCACGAATTTTTCACAACATATTTCCGTCACCAAGAAAAACAAATAAATCACCTTTGTCTTCCTGAAATTCATTTGAAAAAAAAAAAAATAATAAAAAATAAATAAAACCTAAAAAAAATTTCAAAGCACCGTTACCAATCGTCGAACCCGGGAATTTTTCACAACAAATTTCTGTCACCAAGGAAAAACAAATAAATCACCTTAAAAAAAAATCACCTTAAAAAAAAAAAAAAAAAAAAAAAAAAAAAAAAAAAAAAAAAAAAAACCAATAGACTTACTCCGAGTGAATTTATTAATGACCGTTCATTGAATCCCCAGTGTTACACGCACAATCATCTCGGCTGGAAGATAAACGTCGTCGACGCCGGCTACAGATCGCGAAGAGACGAGCTCAACGGTGCCGAGTCCGTCGCGTTGCCGAGTGTCGGGACGATCCTGACGATCGCCGGCGTCCAACTGGCGCTTCACAGATGAATCGCCCAAAATTCCACCTGCCGTTTTGCGCGACGCAATTAATCAGTGGGCGACGAGGCACGACACCGCCCCTCCACCGAAACCAACGCACGAAGACTCAACGAGGAAACGACGACGACGACAACGACGATTACTGGCGGTTTACATATATATATATATATATATATATATATATATATATATTAAAAATATATATATATATTATATGAAAAAATATAAAAATATTTAAAAAAAGAAACAAAAAAATATACATATATATATATTAAAAAATATATATATATATATTTAATATGCGTATATATATATTTTTTTTTTTTTAAATATATATATATATATATTATATGAAAAAATATTAAAATATTTAAAAAAAAAAACTAAAAAAAATATATGTATATATATATATTAAGAAAAGAAAAAAAAATTACACAAACCCGACCGACACACGTGTGCGCGTGTAATATGTACACGGGAGGTCCGCAGGTGTAACGCAAGAAATGCTCGCGAGCTCCGACTCGAGACTCGGGGAAAAAAAAAAAAAAAAAAAAAAAACCACGACACAAGGTTGTATGAAAGTATTTAGGGATTAAGAATCAGAGTGAAAAAAAAAACAAAAACACACACACACACACACACACAAAAAATGTGAAAAAAAAAAAGAAGAAGAAGAGACAAAAAGCGTACGCGAGAGATTAGACAAATATTTTTAAGACCCCGTCAGATTCAATATTTCATATTATATATTATACATATATAGAGTATATACATATACATGGATTTTTCGAGGCGCTATCTCGGGTCTCGTTGTGATGCACGCCCGATCCGTGCGCTCAGATCCCGTTCACGAATAATTCAGGGGCGAGTTTCATAATCCCTGGTAAAAAAAATATATATATACATATATATATATATTTTATTTTTTTTCAATTTTTATATATATATATATATATATATAAAAATTAAAAAAAATATATATATGTATATATAAAAAAAATTAATTTTAATTAAAAAATTTAATTCATTTTTTTTATATATACATATATATATTCAAAACAAATTTTAAATATATATATATATATAAAAAAAAAATTGAAAAAAAAAAAAAAAGTACTAACGGGCGATTAAAAAATATCGTTCGAGCTCGTTGGACAATTGTTCGATTACGACGTTGTCGAATAACGCGAGTACATTTTTTTTTTCATCGCCTAGTTGGAATTTTTTTTTTTTCAATTTTTTTTCCTCAAGGGTGAAAACGGGGAGTCCGAGTCAAATGTTATCGGAGAAATTATACAATTCGTGTCGACAATAATAACGTTGGAGATTGAACGGTGGAGGGGGGTTGAAAGCGGGTGATTATTTTATCCGACAATAATGTCGCAGACACTGGAACTGCGATGATAATGTAAGTGCTCCATAAAAAAAAAAAAAAAAAAAAAGAAAAAAAAGAAAGTATTACAGTACTGATATAATAATATTAAAAAAAAAAAAAAAAAAAAAAACGACTCAACGCTGACAATAAATCGGGGAGAACGATGCGTATATTTGACGCATGAAAAAATGATATTTCCTCGAAATCGCGATTGGGATTGGACGAGATAAGATTTTAAAAAAAATAATAATAATAAAAAAAAAATAAAAAAAAATGAAAGTAACTCGCGACGCGTTATTTCACCCAAAGCCCAAGAGACTGACGACAACTGCGATCGGCATAATCGGTCTGAGCTCCGCGACAATAATCAAAGAGAGAAACGAAAAAAAAAAAATTACAAAAATTTGAAAAAAAAAAGTTACCGAAAAAAAAAAAAAAAACAACAATAATAACTGGAAGATAAATAATGAAAACACGCGGATGAGCGTCGTGTACGGCTACGGAGTACCATGTAAATTTTGCACAAATCTAGAGAATTGAGTTTCCAACGATATTAATTAGACGATAATTTAATTGAATTAAAAAAATAATAATAATAATAATAAAAAATGATAATAATAATAATGATAATAATAATAATATTAGCGTCGCGTGAGAGAAATTCTCGTGATGAGTGCTGTCTGTTTGACAATAATGCGGTTTACGATAGGAAAATAAATTGAGAGATCGCGATTCGTAGCGGTGATGTGCGAGTGTGTCTGTGTGTGAGATAACAAACGTACGATTGGAGCACAATGCGACGGGCGCGATCGACCGTACAATAAACTATCGTATACGTAAAAAAAAAAAAAAATATATCCAACGTACGTGAAAAAAAAAATGCAACGTACATGAAAAAAAAAAAATGCAACGTACATGGAAAAAAAAAAATCTATATGTAAGGTACGAGTACCCACGTTCTATCGTGTACATAAATATACTAGAGTGGACCTTCCCGAAACGGAATGACAGTATAAAATGTGCCTTGGGTGCAGACATGTATTTTAATTATATAATTTATTTTTTTTTTATTTTTTTTTATTTTATTTTTTTAATTATTATTTTACGAATAACGATTGGGACACCCGCGTGTCCACTCGGACAATTGGAAATACGATGATAAAGTCGAGAACCACGAGCACGTGGGCGAATTCGTTGTAACGATTCGTGCGAGGAGATAGCGAAAAAAAATAAATAAAATAAAATAAAAAAATTTTAAAAAAGCGAAATTGCTAAAAATTGCGAGTATATTTTTGCAAAACCGTCGTTGTCGAATGCTGAAAGATCGCCCGAATAATTGCAACGACTGACGGGAGATGAAAAAAAAGAAAAAAGAAAAAAAAAAAAAAACCTGAGAGAGAAAATTTTATAGCTGGTTTTTTTGAGAATTGGAGGTGTCCACAGCTCGTGAGAGTGTGACGAGTCGCGGACTCGTGAGCGAAAAAAAATGTTTGAGCTGTTGTTGAGGAAAAAAAAAAAAAAAAAAAAAAAAAAATTAAAATTTATTGAGCGTGCCAAAGTAATTCGAAATTCTGTGAAGCAAAAAATTTATTGCAATTTAAATCTCGATGTATGATATTTTGGCTCGGGCAATGGATTATCATTTTTTTTTTTTTTTTTTTCTAAGAACGAAAAATTGCCGGGTGGGAAACGGTGGGGGACCGACGTAATAGTGCAACCAAGAAATCAGCAAAATACATAATCAGCCTCGGAGAGCTTGCTTGCAAATAAAGCGAAAGTATGCGAGCGCGGAAGAGCGTGGAAAAAAAAAAAAAAAAATTTTTAGCATTAAAAATATTCCACGATAATTTCAAATTTTTTAATTAAAAGAAAAAAGATAGCGTTGATAATTAACGAGTGTCCAAGATCTGAGTGTCCGAAGGGGTGTCCCCAAAATTTTTTCCGGCTCGTCCGGATTACGACGTGGGTTTGAACACAAATTAAAAAAAAAAAAAAAAAAAAAAAAAAAAAAATCGAAAGTAACTCCAGAATCAAAATCTCACCGAAGTCGTACTCGAAAAAATTAACGAATAATTTTTTTTCCCCCCCCCCCACAATTATCAAACGCTCGAAATTGCGAATTTCGACCGCGAACGACACGTACATATTTTCATTATTTTTGTCATGAAAAAAATTGCGACATTCCTACGAGATTTGCGCTTAATGGAGGAAAAAAAAAAAAAAAAAAAAAAAAAAAATTGCGGCGCTTTTTCGTTTTTGACGCGGGACAATATTATATCATGGTCGATATTAAATTCGAGACAATAAGTTGCGTGCCAGGGCCAGCCGACTAAAGTTTGTCTTTTTTTTTTTTTTTTTTTTTTTTTTTTTTTTTCATTATATATATATATATATATATATATATATATATATTTGTTTTTTGGGTGAAATTTTATCACAAGGACAAACTTTACTCGGTCATAGATATATGTATATCTATAGGAGACTCCTTTACTGAGTCTCTCGATATTATATATATATCTATAATCTTATACATAATGTATGACTAGTTAGTTAAGCGGATAAATCTCCTACTTCTGTGAACAAGACAATAATTGTACGTCGCGAGACAACCTGAACGAAAAGTCTAGGAAAGGACTGTTCCTGCATTCGCGATCAGTGCGTGTATTGATCAATTAATAACGTAGTCCGCAGCTCGATTTCACAATTAATTTTTTTCTCCACAACAAAATCACAAATTGTACCGACAATTGTCACAATTAAAATTTGTTTGTCCTTCCCACGTAGCACGAAAAACGTTAAAATTATTTTGGGAAAATCGTCAATTTTTTTTTTAATCTCACAAATTATTTCTGGAATATGTTAAAACAATACTTTGAATTATTACGTCAAAATATTTCCACGAAATGTTTTATTGTGAATCGCATTAAAATACTCAATTATTCAACGGATGCGAATTATTTCTGAACACACACAGTGTCATAAAATATTTTTTTTAATGATTTTTTTTTAAAGATTTAAAAAAAATTTATTTCTGTAATATATTCAAACAATATTTTGAATTATTACGTCAAAAAATTTCCACGAAATGTTTTATTGTGAATCGCATTAAAATACTCAATAATTCAACACATGCGAATTATTTCTGAACACACACAGTGTTATAAAACATTTTTTTAATAATTTTTTTCTTTAATTTAACGATTCACCGAGTGTTGAGACGAAACACTTTGACGAAAGTATTCAATGTAAAATATATCAGTGAACGAAAAACATATTTTGAAAATAATTGAAAAAAATATTCTCTAACATTGATGAAAAAATATTGTGAATATAAAAAAAAAAAAAAAAAAAAAAAATTCGCGTTATGTGAATTTCGTTCCGGTTCATTGCTCATTTTACTCCGATCCTCGGCTGCCGCCTGCGTGGTGCAATACGGCTCAATTCGATTACAATTAACTTGCACACACACACACACACACACACATATATATATTTTTAATGTCAATTGTATTATATCGATACTCGTGGCCTCGTGTTCGCAGGACAGCCCGGACAATGTTCAGTGTTGCTAGCTTCTTAGAGAAAGTGGAATAATAAGTCTAGACAATAAGAGGAAGAAGAAAAAAAAAAATCTTTTGCTATATCGTATAATGTGTAACGCAAAAAAATATCTATATAAAAATAGAAAAAGCTGGACACACGGTCCGAATATATTGAGTTTTCGGTGCGTGTGTCTTTGGACAATTCAGCGATTCTATATATTTGCATCTCGCTATAATAATTAAAAATATATTCTACACAATGTACATATGTACATCCGACGGATATATGTCTCACTGAGAGTCAGAGAAAGAAGAAAGAAATGAAAAAAAAAATAAAATAAAAATAAGAATCGCTATAAACGATTTGAAGATGAAGAAACGTGAAAAGTCATTATACGTGGACAATAAAAAATTGATGGTCGAAGGGGAAACAAAAAAAAAAAAATTGTTCCTCGCGATTTACATGATAAAACGATGAAAGTATTTGTGAGGGACTATTGAAATCTAGCTGATCGACTACGTAATTGTATAAACTGTTTTAACGTAGGGGCTCATGCAAATTTCGAAACTACGAAAGTATACAGGAACACGAAGAAAGTGCTAATGCAAGAAAAATAAGCGAACATAAGTTTTGTCAATGTATGATAATGAAAAAAAAAAAAAAAAAAAAAAAAAAAATAAAGTAAAATAAGATAAACCATAAAGGTAAGCAGGTGGTCGCTGCTACGAAAGTTTTATCGTCAGTGACATTTGGACGAGCCGTTTAGAAGGCGTCATTGATTTTGTTACATTTTAACTTTTTTTTTTTTATCCTGATGGTTGAGTGAAGAAAAAAATTTAATTAAGAAAAAAAAGAATAAGAGGAACGATAAAATCTCCTTCTGCAATTAAAAACGAGGAGAGTTCATAGATGGTAGAAGATTATCACTAATGTATATGTATATCGATTACGAATATTGAACATCCACTGTGTATCACTGTTTCGCGGGAAGAAAAAAAAGGAAGTTGAATGCGAGATTTATTCAGCGATTGCAAAGTGTACGAGCTAGTTAGTATCGTCAATCGTATGCCTGCTGATATCCGACAGCTACTCGGCCATGTAGAGAAAAAAAAAAAAAAAAAAAAACAGAAAGAAAAAATTAATATACCGCAACTATGAAATATCGTTAGCTCCCAATGAGTAATGAAGCGAATTAAAAAAAAAAAAAAAAACAAAACAAAAAAAGAAGAAACGTATCGAAATCTTGCGAAAGCGAATAATTATAATAATGCGGTATCCTTCGACTAAATATCAAACTCTCACTAAATAGATCCTATTCAACATTGTCAACCATTTCTTTTCAACGTTTGTGTGTTAGAATTATATAAGCGAAAGTATGAAATACCCGATAGCTCTCTTAATGGGGTCAGCAATAACGATCCAATAAAAAAAAAAAAAAAAAAAAAAAAGACAATAAGCACTGAAGCTTTGCGATGTTGACAAAACATTTGGCAATGGGTAAACAGAACATAAAAGAAGTTATTAACGATACGACGAAAGAGAGCTGTACGGTATTTTCGAGACTTAAAAATAAGAATATTAAATGGGCGGCGCATCGCACAATTCGTTGATCGAATAATAAAGATATCAAGCGCCGGTAACTGTGTATAATTGGTCAATGAAACGCATCTCGTCTTGGATCGTTCTCGATATGAGTCGCTGAAGTAACGCGATTGACAAAAAAAGAAGCGAGAAAAAATATCTTAATAATTGTAATAATAACATATCGCTCCCCGTTGCGCTGTCGAATGTCGATCCCGATAGGCTGCAGTTTATATCGTCTACACACATCTGTATACCATCTAATTGGTAAATTGTAATTAGTAACGACTGCGCGAAGATCCGCGAGCGTTTGAGATTCATATCGTTTAACAAAAATAACAATAATAATTTAAAACAAAAAAAAAAAAGCAAAAAAAAATTGCGTCGATAGTCGCCCTATCGATAAACCTCCGCACAAAGTCATTTTTATTGATGAGAAAAGCAACAACAACAAAAACATGTATCTACGCGAATTTACTTACTTGTAATTGAATAATGTCATAGCTCTTACCTATGTACGTTTTTACGCACGGAGGTCACAAGCGGGCTGACGAACGAAGAAAGTATTCATTGAACGATATTCACGCTCCAATCGAGTTATTAGCTGTCTCGTATCGACGGACTGCTACCGTACCGCCGGCAAAAAATTATCAAATCTGTATAACGTTTTATTTTTTACGACTATGTAATTATCAATCCACCCTCGACCTTCCTCTCTTTTTTTTTTCGAATAATCTCGATTCTCGATCCACCAACTTCGGCTATACACAATCGTCCTCGTCGTGTTTTAACGGATGTTCAAAGTTTGAAAGTATTGACGATCGTCGATCGGACGTTACGTATTAAGAAAAAAGAAACGATTGGAAATATGGAAGCGAGCATTCAAGTAAAATTACGACATAATTCAATACGCATTATGATTATTAATTATTGAACATTGTATCAAATTTTATATTCACTTCGTGTGGTTGACAATAAACTGGTTTTGTAAGGAAGCCATATGAAAAAGCTATCCGAGACATCTGTCGGGCTCTTTTTTTTATAACTTCTTTTTAAACGATTTTCAACAGAATTACTCTTCAAGTTGTGCCGATGTTCGTCAGCGTTATCATCTTGGATAACCCCACGGATCTTTCTTCTGGTCCATCAGGGATACCGAGGATTCGCAAAGTTTATGAAACACCTCGCGCATCCTCTCCTTCGAAAATACCTTGTAGAGTTTATACTGCTCCGAGGCAATAGTGTCGGCGAGCTCGACGCAACCCGCGTGCTCGTTCATCTCGGACATGACGTTCACTAAGAGGAGAGTAATTTTTGGTATGCAAAGGTGGCGAAGTCTTTCGAGTTGATGCAGTCGCAGTGGAAGTTCCGACGGCAACTCCTCGTCGATGTCTTGATCGATGATCGTATCGACCAACCAACCTCCGTCCGGAAACAGGAGGACGTTGAAAAGCAATTGTTTCACCGCCTGAAAACAAGTAATAAATTCGTGGTTGCACTCAAATTGGTTTGTAAGGAACACAAACACAATTTTTTTCTTCGCACGACATTTTCTTCGCACGAGGATTGCACAGTACAATTTTATTGTTATGTGGAACTGACCTTTGTGTGATGCTGCATCGTACACTTCCATCGCTCAAGCTCGGCGTTGTATTGCGCTTTTTTATGATCGTATGCAACCTTCTCCGTGAATGTTGCGTACGACGGCAATTCTTCGAGAGGAGCGGGTTTTCCTTGATGAAAATGCGAGAACCATTCTTGAAAACCCTCTTGAGCGTCGAGATACGCCTTATAGCAGAGATACTCGCGAATCGCCGAAGTTGCCTTTTTCGACAGATCATTGGTCATCAGAAGAGTAGCCAGGGTCTCTTCCATGGACGGGTGATCGGCCATTACCATTTCGATCGAATCTCCGGGGATCTACGGTAAAAAAAAATACAGCCAAATGATTAATCGCGTTTGATGTAAATTTTTGTCTTCTTCTTTTGGACAATCGTACCTTGTTAAAAGCTTTGCGAGCAGCGTCGACCTTCTCGCATGTGAGAAAGTATCTTATGAGCGCATTGCCCTGCCAGAGGGCTTCCTCGCGCTGGCTCTGATAGAACGTCACCCAGTCGAGTGCGTCGATTTTTTCCATGTCGAAGTCTGTAATTATTCCGGTTAGATCGTACTTCGGCTCGATACTGATATTCTTCTGCCTGATGTTCTCGACAACGAGTTTGGTTATCGCCTCGACATTCAAATTGGCGTCCTCCGCCGCTGCGAGACAACGCTTGCGCTCCTCGTACTCCTTCACACCTTCGAGATATTGAGCAAAATTAAAGACTTGATCATCCTGCGGCAACGTCGCCGTGTAAAACGCCACCAGCGTCGGATCGCCGATTTCAATGAGTACACGGACGTAAGCCAACAACACTTTGTCGCCGATGTTGTTGTCGTCGTCCTTGCCGATTTGACGAAGAAACAAAATCAGATGGGCCAAAAAACGCAGAAATTGCGAATCGCAGTTGCCGCCGTCGAGCCACGTCTCTATCTGCTTCATGAGTATCGGCACTTGATCGAGAATCAAATATTTTTGTATCAAGTGATCGGGTTTACTGGCTTGCGATCGAATGACTGGATTTTTCGAGGCTTGAAGATCGACGAATATGTCTTCGAGGGGTATCTTCGATTTCCAATAATCGTCGGGCATCGGAATGTAATTTTTGGCCATTACACCACGAACCTCCGTTTCCACTTCGATATCCATTAGGCACTTCATATACGCCCACAGCTCGTCCTGCCAAGATTTTGCTACTGCCACAAGCTGCTGAAGATTTCCGCAAAGACTGGCGTAAATTGCTCGATAGTATTGTCCTGAAGAAGGCAAAACGGTTAACACTCTTTCACCTCGAATATACACTTAAAGGCATAAGCTATAAAAAATATTTCGTGTTCTCGGTTTTTCTTGATAGTTAATACACTACCAACGCACCGACTCAATATTGTGTCACGGAAAGGCCTTCACGCAATCTTTCACCGCGAAACTGTGCTTAATTCAGTGGAGAAAAATAAAGTTCACGAACCGATGCGGATGTCTTGTGAAAAGTGCCAAGCCGATAATTTCCACAGACTTCTGTTTGGATTTCCCTCGATAGGTAATTTCATGTCCGTCAATGGATTAACATAATTAGGATCGTGATGCGGTTGCCATCCCAAGAGACAAGCAGCTCGCCACGGTTGGCCGCAATGTACGGCAAGTTCCTGGGCTCGCTGGAGTCGACCACATCGAACCTGGGGATTTAGAAATAAATTTAGAAAAAAATGTACAGAATGACCGATAGTGCGGATTTCGGTTCATTGCAAATTTTTACCTCGAAGAACATTCGAGTCTCGAGTCGCGAATCATCCTCCTTGTCGAGATCGTGAAGGGGCTTTCCCTCCCGTATCGGCGCGTCGGGATCAAGACAAGTGACGATGGGTCTCGTAGATCCGAAAACGATTCCGCCCTGCCGATTGTGCAGTTGGTGCAACGTATTTTCCCAGGCAACGGTCTTGTCAGTGAAATGCTCGATTTTTGGAAGTTTGTCGGCTTGATCAACGGCGTTCTTCTCGAGCCAGTCGATTATCAACTGATACTCCCTGACCGTCGACTCGTTCTTCAACAAAGTTTCTATAACATCTTTCTCCGATACATTGCCGTTTCCGTCGCTCTCCATTTTGGTATGGAAATTCGAAGAGGAATGCAAACGATTTTGATAGAGACAATATATCAAACGCCAAGTGTTTCTTTCATTCTCCAGGCTTGTCTCCTCGTCCGACAACTCCGTGTCGTCGACCTTCGCCTGCATACCTAAAAATTATTGAAAAGATTCAATAAATTATGTCACAGACCAGAAAATCAAATTTTTTATCCATCAATCAAGCTACAAAAGTATCTCGTAGATGTCTTTAAACAATGGTAATAATATTTAATGCCGTCTGAGTAATTTTTTTCAATGATTTTAATTAACTTTGTAAAAACATGATACAAAACTGATTTTAAACAAGCTGTGCAGGTGAAAGGCATTTCCCAAACAACAAAAAGGTGAAAATTGATCAATTTAAAATATTTAAAAAAAAAAAAATTTTAATTCAAAACTCTATGCAGTTAATCGTACCTCGCATTATGTCCAGTGTATTCGTACAGTTGTGAATGAAATCGGCTATGGTGTCAAAGATTTGCGGGTCACTGGAATGCGACTGAACTACCTCTAAGAATTGATGATACAATTTCTCCGCTGCTTTCCGCCAGGGTTTGTTCGACTTCAAAATGAGTCCCGTTGAAGTGCTGTCCTCCATCATTTCCCTGATACTCAGATCGTTCTTTTCCGGAGTTTGCATTATGTCCCGCGCGTCGTGTGTCATGGGACGAAACAACCTCGAGAGCCGATCAGCTGCACATCCAAACGAGATATTTATTATCGTAGTATTCTTCCCATAAAAAATTTGAAAAAAAAAACATTTATTCAATGTTGAATCTAACAATAATAAATATTCTATATTTATTATTACAATAACATGTTCAAAATCAAATAAAAATTAATGAAATGCAAAAAATGGATGAAAATGTTGGTGTAAAAGTTTTCTTACACGCATAGATGGTGATTGACGTGTCGAAGTCGGAGAGATCGTGCTTGATCGGTTTCGAGTGATGCTCAAAGCGGCCCATCGGGCTGACATCGTTTCGATTATCGTCGGCGTTTTGTCCCGAGGCATATCCTTGTTGGAGCGATATTCTCCTCGGGGTCGAGGCCTTCGAGCTTAACCTCAAAAACGATTTGCGCTGAGCGTTCTCCTGACTCAACAATCCTATGGATTGATCCAGATTCTCCTTCGTGCTCCGCACCGGCTCCATCGTCGCGATAAATGGCCGATTCTTTCACCACGATTGCGTTTTTAAATACAGAGTTAACTGCGTTGCCCGGTTTCCATTCGTTCACTTTGCATCACATTTACATTTCGCACACGGTGTTGTCGCTCGCGGAGAGGTTAGCGCGGCAATTGAGATACTTTGTTTGGCATTTTGGAAAACGACCGTGCGCATGCGTCGCGACAACTCGACTGCGCATGCGCACGTTCATTTGCTGCCAAGCGTCAATTTTTTCAAAGTTACGCGAAAAAATTGTCCGTCGTCGCGTGTCCAACTGTAGAATCATCGACAAGCTCACGAATAATATTCTGATACTCATAATTCGTAACTAAAACAACGAAGAACTGTTTCGGACCATCTACAAAAATTGCTACTGCGGCGAAAAATTTCAAATCAAAATTGCCGCCTAACGAAAAAGGGTCCGAGGTGGTGCGTATTGGGAAACGAGATTGACCGTAAACTCCCGACGGTTCTCGACTCAAAAACACGTGGAGATTATCGGTTGCGATTGTTGTCTGTCAAATTTTTGTATAAGTTCCCCGGCAAACAAAAGCAAAGTCAGCTCTTCTTGGTTGCAGAAAGAAAATATTCTATTAAAGATTAATTCGGAAAATTGTACTGTCGATGATGCCAACACGTCCTGACAATATTTTAAAAAACACACAGTTTTCATGTGTTTCTCTAGCCTCTCATCTGTTGATTCATTATCAGTAACATTGTTACGGAAAATTTTGTAGATAGTAAATTATCCGCACGTACAAAATATGCCGGAGTGCGTTGTTTGCGGAGGTACGGATTTTTATGCCGAAGCTGGATTTTATTTCTGCAGAGAATGTCAGACACAGCACGAGGTAAGTCGATTTACCATGTACATAGAGCCGTGCAAGATTCATTACACTGCTGTTTTTCTTCATCAGGATATTCGGGAGGAGGTGTTGGAGCTGCGAGTGGACGCCACAACACGGTTGAGAAAAATGCACATACGTCAGGATAAATCGAGCACATCCGGTACGACGTGTTACCGAATATTTTGCAAAATTGATGTTTTTTTTATCGCAGCGTAATTTTATTTCGCTCGCGTACTTTGTTCGCAGAGAGAAATCAGAATCTGGGCTGGACTACGTGGGAACAGTACAATTTCATACTCATCGGCCTCACAAACGAGCTTGTGGAGCTTGGAGCTTCGATAAATATGAAAATGACAGTTTTGCAGTTATGGACATTCTACTTGGGCAATTTGGAGGTAGCTTTTACCAGCACAACAAAGAAAAATATTCCCAGGCTCTCACGTAAATTTCACAAAAGGTCAGGAATGGCTGGCAGTTTAGACGATACTGAAGCTGTTGTTTTTTTTTTAATTCTACAAAATGACGCAACATAATTTGTGCCAGGTTGTCCTCATTTATTAAACTTTTGTGTGTAGCTTTTTTTTTAAGGCAGCCAATATCGATCGACGAAGGTTCCGATACAGAAAGCTATGTGAAAAATTTTAATATACGAGCGAGCATGTGCAAATTACTCTGCAACTTTTCGTGCAAAATAATGAACACGTATTCAGAAAGTTCCAAATTACATTTTGTAACAGCGACTTAGCATAGATAAACTAGAAGTCATATTGAATTAACCGATATTGCTACTTCAGTAATTTAATTTATTTATTTGAAATATAGTACATTTGCTCTCATCAAATTATTAATGTATCAAACATACAAATCGCCGTATATTTAAAAATATATACAGGCAGGAATGTATTTTTCACATCACAGATACATTTTTTCGCCTATACTTTTTCTTCCATCTCAGAAATTTTAACGGATCTTTTTACAGAGATGCTGAGATCATTTACGGCAAGATAATCCAACGAAAAAAGAACCGAAGGCGAGGAAGGAGCAATGCCAGCGTCACCAGTGCCTCGTCCCAAGTCACGGGAGTCCTGAGTGAGGCCAGCTCTAATCGAGAACTGACCGAGCACAAGGTTGGCAATTCGTAGGAGAAATCATCGTTATGAATATGTGTGAGATACGATTTTAAAAAAACATATACGATTTTCAGAAACGGATGATTGCCGCCGAGTACGAAAAATACGTTCAGTCTCAAGATAGTTCCGAGGGCGATGCGCTCAGCATAGCAAATCAGAGTCTGTACAGTGTTCAATCGAGCCTCGATAAATCATCGACTCAAACGGCAAATCAGTATGTATTTTTTTCTCATTCGCGCGAATAGGGATTTCTTCAAATAATATCAATTAATCACGCACTACCGTTTTTACCGTTGATTGGTAAATCACGCAGATTACGATACAACAAAGGTGCAAAAAAGGAGACCAAGAGAGTTAAAGTGATGTCGTTGAAATTACCCCGTGGGTGGCGATTGAAATATCGGAGAAAACACATGACGACACAATACAACACTGGACCGCAAGTTATAACGCCTATAAAACTCTGGTCGTTGATTTATCTCGCACTTCGCATTCACGACGAGAATATACATCTCGCGGATATCTTAAGGTACGTAAAAAATAAACCTTAGGAGGGCAGTACTCAAAGTGTCGGTCACGTGTTGGATTCTCTTCTGTATTCCAAGCACTTTTTGAAGTCGCACTCGCATTACGAATACTTGATGAGTAGGCATGACTTCCGACTAATATTAACCAACGATTATTTGTCAAACTTTCTGATACAAATAATTTTAACAAGAATTTTTTTCTTATGGAATGTAAACATGATTTAGTGTACAAGAAAAATGTGCAAACCAATTTGGCCCGACTTTCTCATTTATTATAATTTTGTGCATTGCTTCCTCTATAAAAAAAAAAGTCAGAATCGATAATGTTTCTTTTAGGGAAACTGTACACAAAATTGTAATAAATGATAAAGTCATGCGCAAATTACTTTGTAACATTTTCCACAGCCTACATCAATTTTAACGCAACGAACCGAATTGCTCAAAGTACTTGGGAAATACCTCAAAGACAGAAAAGTCCGGATACTTTGCACTTGAAGTATTGTTCGATACCGTACCTAGCTTTGCTATAAAGTATTTGGAATCGATCGAATGAAAAAAAAAGTCTCTTAATTAATTCTTTCACTTTTATTTTTTACAGATTCGGCCGCGAAGGACACTTGTCATGCTACCGATTGGAGCATTTACTCCCACCGGAAGTAACACTGACGAAAAGCGAGACACATTTGCTTCATCAGACGAAAGAAATAACGCACAAGAGTTTAAGAAGTACGGTCGCGAGTCTAGCGAAATATCTCGACGTGTGGGAGACGATAAATCCTGACTTTGCTGTATTGTTGGAACGTTATTGCACGGAACTTCAACTACCGAGTACGTAGTAAGCATGTACACAATGTACACTCGAGTATCGAAGCACGGCGAATTAAATTGCCGACAATAAAGGCATCATTTTTTTTTTAATCATCCTGCAGAAGAAATAATGGTCTACGCGGAACGAATGATGGCAATGTCGCCACCGAAAATGACTTTCAAGAAGAGTACTCCGAGCTTTCCAAACTACGAGGGAAGAGCTATGGCGTTTATCGTCGTCGTAATGAAGATCCTATTCGGGCTCGACGGAATAACCGAGTATGAGATTAGTCGACTCGTCGAAAAAATTAACAGGTAATCAACGTCGCCAGTCGCTGAATAAAGTTTGCCAAGTTCAGTCGTGGCGGCTTGTAGACACAGGGTACGTTTTTCAATGGAATTCCGCTCTGTTCGGCTGAATTCAAAAAGGTTTGGATGCAAATCAAGAGCACCTGCAATACAAATAATAATCGTAAAGATTTCCCCAAACAACTTTAAAAAAGCAGTCCAACTTTGCTTAATGCAAAGGGCTTAAACCTCGTAAAAAAAAAACCTACCAGCAGTAGACGTTTCTAAGTTAAAAAAAAACGCATAGCTCAGCAGATCTGCGTTAACGAACGCACCCACAAAGACTCGGAGAAAAGGGTTGTCGACGCGTTCGATTGTTTTGGACTTTGCATTTAAGGAAGCGATAGGGTTAAATTGAACGTCTTACAAGTCAGACCGACCGAAACCGTACTGAAACGCATCTAACGGTGGTATCCAAGAATCAAGAAAGACGTGTGATTTATGAGGGTTTAATACCACGTATGGAAGATAATCATTTAAAAAAACAGACAAATCATGTCTACAACGGAAACTTCGTCCACGGAGGAGGATTCAGTGAGGCCATCGGCTACGACCGAGCCCTGTGTAATGGTGCACGGCGGTACTGGAGCGGAGTACTCGACAACACCGGTATTCGCTGAAATGGTAACGGCATGTAGAGTTTCCGCATCTCTGGCATATCAGAAAATCCTGAGCGGCGTAAGAGCGATGGAAGCGGTCGAGGCTGCATTGTGGTGGCTCGAGAACGATGAATTCTTCAATTGCGGCTACGGCTCGGCCGTTAATAATGAAGGTATTCAAATCATCTACACTGGCTGAGACTAAATCATGAATGTTCATTAAAAAAAAAAATATTAATTGAGCAGGTTACGTGGAGATGGACGCGTGTATGATGAACGGTACGACGAGGGAATGCGGCTCGGTTGTGGCCATAAGAGACGTTGAACATCCTATATCGGTGGCTCGATACGTGATGGAGAATTTTCCAAACACCATCGTCGCCGGCGAGGGTGCGAAGAGACTGGCAAGATCCGCTGGTATCAATTCTGTTCCTCGAGAGAGCATGATAGCTCCGGATGCTTATTTCTCCAGCGAAACAAAGTACCAAAGTGCAGTCCCAGGATATTTTAATCCTCGGAGCGATAAGGGCAGTGACGAGACACTGAAAAGTAACGAACATCGAACAGGCTTTTTTCTGATCGAGCTCGCATATCGAATGAAAGCACTGATGTAAAGAATCGATTAATCTGGAGATAGGTGGCAGCCTCGGAGCCGGCTGCGTCGCTTGGGACGGACGTAACATCGTTGTCGGAATTTCGAGCGGAGGCTCGATGGGAAAAATGGTTGGACGAGCAGGCGATTCCTCGTTGATGGGCTGCGGAATCTTCGCCGACCGATACTCGGGCTGTTCCCTGACCGGTCACGGAGAATCAATTATAAAAATGGTTCTGGCAAGATCGATCGTCGAAGACAGCTCGATTAAGAATTGCTGTCCTCGGAAATGTTTGAAAAATCATTTGGACGAATTTACCAGTCGGTGGGATGAAACGGCCGGTGGAGTCGTACTGAGGGTCGATGGCTTATGGGGAGTGTACAATTCCAGTGGAGCTCCGATGCCTTACGCCGTTGTTACGAAGCGAACAATACATTTTCCTTCCGAGGAGGGCGATGAACAAACCGAAAATTACTGCGATCCCAATAGAGAGCAATCATGCAAATGCGGATTAACATAAATTAAAACGAATGAACTCAACTTCCAATTTACGAGAGTTCGTTCAGTTTTTCCGAACGAGTCGAGTTCTTACGACACAGTAAAATTTGAAATATTTCAAAGATTTTTTTTCTAATGATATAAAGTTTGGAAAAAAAAACTATTTCTTCCAAATGGCCGCCAGTTTGCCATTTTCCCCATCGTCGAGAACGCATTATATCCCGTTTCTTGAAAAAAACAATTTAACATTTTTGTTTCTAACAAAATGATAAGTTCCAATTAGAGACACCGCAAAAAAAACATAAAAATAATTAAATTAAAATATTTCTTCAATGTATTCTTCTGCAACTCTGAAAAAAAAAAAATCGCCGAGTATGCATGCCTTTTTACCCAATTACTGTGGCGTAAACTCTCGAAGCGTGTACGATAGACGGTCGAATAAATAGTATCATTGACATTTTCAGCACTGCAGCGACGAGAGGCGTCCTCGACACGAGACTCTTCAGCTTCAGCGAATGGCAACGATACATCGAGTGTCGACGAAGCATACTGGCAGATCGTCATTTCCCAACGAAACTCAAGAGAGACTCTGATCCATCTGGCAGCCACGATTTGTACCTGAAATTCATCAGCAACATCAAGTCAAAAAGCAGCGATAGAGAGGAGCCTGAAATTAAGAGCTACAAACATTTGATACCTCGCGAACTGACCGACGCGATGAAAACAAGCATCGAAAAGTTGCACGAGTGTACCGAACCGGCAATGAGAGACGTGGACGATTTTGGACCGTCGTTTACACCACAGCATTCGTACCTCACTCAGCTTCTGGACGACCCCGAAAGAGACCTACCGACGAATCTCCGAGTGGACTTCAACTCCATGAAAATCGACTACGCCACTGATCCGACAGCGTTAGTTGTCATCTATCGTAACAAAAATCTGTTGAACGGTAGAAATAAAAATTCGAGGACAATCGAGGAGATTGGAGCGCTTCACGCTGATCCATATTTTTAAAGTGGTTCATAAAAACCTTCAAAAAATGAATCATTTTTGTCCGAATTACACGCAAGTTTGCACGATTAATAATCATTTTTATTTACGATGATCCATGATCTCACCAATTTTACAAGGATTTTATTGAGTCAACCGACGATAATTTTGTACGATTAATTTTGAAAAAATTGTTGAATTTATAGAGAAAATATTTTAATTGAAAGAGAGATCTTAGCCGGCTAATTCGATTAAAAATGGTAGAAATTTTTTTCCTCTATCCTTGAGAGCTAAAAATTTTATTGATCATAATTTAAATGGGAACATTTTTTCAGATTACAAAAACTGGCGGAGCAGTGCGACATCGAATTGGAAGTTGCGGACACGGCGTTACACTTCATCGAAAAGATCGTCCGGCCTTTCGAGCAATCTGTCTTGCCGACTATCAAAGAATTCAACGAGCCAGTTCGAGTGAGGCAAGCTCCGATCCAAAAGACACCTCGAGACACGTTCGAGGACAAATCATGCGAGGACGCGACGGAATATCTTCAGCGCAAGATTCCCGGGCGTTTGTACGTCGATCCCTCGAAATTCGCTGACTACGAGCTGAGCTGCAAGTCGTTGAAGAACCGACGTAACGAATTCGTCAGCGACCCACCGGACGATTTTGGTTTCGACGAAATAGCGTCGAACGGAAAGCTCATTGTCGGTAACGACTGCGATACCGACAGCGAAAGCGTAAATTCGCTGAGCATCGACAACCGCACCGAACCCAGACTGAAACACGACGAAAATGTGGATTTCGATATTGATTCATTGGCAAAGTACAACGTCAGCTTATCGAATTTTGAGAAGAACATCATGGCCGGTACGGAGATCGTCAGATTTCCCAAAAAAATCAAACGCAAAGTGGAGCGTGATCCTGTTACGGGAAAATTTATCTCCGTCGATAAGTCGGAGAAGCCGGAGAATGAAAAATTATTTGCTGAAACGGCTGGAGCAAAAAATTCCAATCGACACGAAAATGAAACCAAAGATCCGATGAGACGTGCTGTATCGAGCAAGATAAAAAATTATTGCGACGACGAAGCGAAAGAGAGAGTCGAATCGCGTTCGAATTGTGATTCTGCCAGGCTCGACGAAGAAGAGTCGATGGTGCGTGGAAGCGATTCGCGTCGGCGAAGCGACGAAATGTACGGCAAACATTTTGTCGACCCTCATTCGTGGAAAGAATTTGAGAAGCTCTATAGACCGTACAGGGAGTATTGGATGTATCGTTGCCACTTCAGTCGTGTGCATCACAAAAATTTTCGTCAGTTCGAGAAAGAACTGCCCGACAGTTTTCGATGGTTGTTGGAGGAATGCTCGAGCGTTGTGGAGATGACTGAGGAAGATCTGTACGAGGAAGTATGTCTGGTTGAATCGTATTACGCCGATATCCTGAGACCTTCGAATCTTCCCATGGCCGGCGAACGCTACAACGTGGCGAGCTATCGAACAAAAAGCCATTGCAATTTAGTCACGAAAAAATGGTAGAGACAACTCGTCGATAAGAACGTTCGCGACACATCATAAATTTCTATAAAATGTATCGCTACGAAACGCTTCGATGGACATTTAGGAATGAATTTGTTATTCTTGCTAATGGGTTCTCCAACGAATGTGCCGGCTTGTTGCGTGCCGTTCTCATTAACCCATCCCTCTTACTCCACTTCGAAGTCGCGGTAATAACGGAATCGAGTCTGCAAGGCCTCGGTCGATAGACGACCCTGAAACGCCCACGCGAATACCCGACCACGAGTTAAAAATCATTATCAACGGTTAAGGTTGGTGCCTTCCAAAAAAAAAAAAAAAAAAAAAAAAAAAAATCGAAAATACACGACCGAGACCTAACGCAATTAAATTGTACAAATTCTATTCGTCTATTGCGCTACAATTTATTATCTACGTAATTGTCACAAACTATTAGAAAATAATTGAGAGACGACGAATGATAAATATTAAAATCCATCAGGATTATTAAATCAACGAAACGTAAATACATAATTAATTCAACATTTAAAATTTCAAAGGCATTATAAGAAAAAAAATAATTTGATATATCGAAAAAAAAAAAAAAAAAGATTTAAATATTTTTCTAGCGATATTCATTTACTGATGATAATTACAATAAATGACAATGACCAGTTGACCGCTTAAAAAATTAAATATCATTATTAAATCTACTATGGGTGAATCAGCAATTATCCTACGAAAATGTCCAAACCAATAAGATTAAAATATATATATATATATATTGTTAAAAAAATAGAGAATTTCAATTCAATTTTTTGTCAACGGACACGGAAAGTCTGATACGAAATTTCAATTCAAGCGTTATCGCGGCAACGATATCAAATTAGCGCGATCGATCGGACGAAATTTCTTTCGCGGAGCGTGTCATTTTCTATGCGCATCGTCCGAGCGGAAAAAAAAAAGCCGAATGTCGTATATCTGGTAGTCGGAGCAACTGTTGCGCTCGAGTTTCGAGGTTCGATTCGGCAAAGCTCGGGTACACTCGGTACGCTCTCGTCTGCTGCGTTTCGTCCCTTTACTACTGGCTCCTGTCCTGTCTCTCCCCGTACACTCCGCTCTCGCGCTACACTCGCGGCGGCAGCGGCCGAGAAAGCAGCAGTAGTAGCGGCCAGCACGACCCAGCAGCTTGGCGCAGTGTCTCACGAGAGGCGCGCACTGCTCCTCCGACATTCAGCGGTAAACACATCCGTCTGCGTCGCTCGAAATATCTCCGCTGTCATTGAATCATTCGCGTCGACCAACCGAATAAAATATTTCAAACGAATTCCCGAAAGATCCCGCGAAAATTCACCAGCGACGACGAACCGTTCCGCGTGCATCTCAAAGAATCAGATTTATTCATGGGCGAAATAAGGTTGCGAACGGACGAAGCGAGAATACGACTAGTGCTGTTCCGGCTCTGTGGCAGTGAAACGTGCAGCGCGTACATTCAATCGAATACCAACGTATAAATCACAAATACATTCTAAGAAAAATGTCTTTAACAAAACAAAACAAAAAATAATCCTAAAATTCAGTGACATTCCAAGTGCGCACTAAAAAAAAAAAAAAAAATCTCTGGATTAAAATTTTCCTCGCGATTATTTGTCCTACTCGTGGAATCGCACGAAAACTGCTATGCCGACGGAGCGACCTTATCTTTCGGTGAGTACATTTGTCGATACATTGAACGGGGAAAAAAAAAAAAAAAAAAAAAAAAAAAAAAAATTCGTCACAAAAAATTTTCTTGTCCGGATACAGCGTTGCGTCAACCAAGATCGTTCGCTTCCGGTCTACCGCGTCATGAAAATCGTGAGATGTGCACGGTGCGTTTGACACTGAGAGACGATTTTTGGAAGCCGGCGTTTCGTGCGGCGCTCGATCCTTCGACCACAACCTCGCACATGACACAGCGCGTGGAGTCTTTCTCTCTCTCTCTCTCTCGCGCACCCTGTATCTTCCATTCTCTGTCCTACTCGCACTGCCGCTCGCTTTCTATGCGGTCTCGCTCGCTCCCCGTACGGCTCCCTAACTTATTTTACCATGAGAGGTTAGGGTGAGACGGAAAGTCGTGCAAAACAGTATCGCGGTACGAGAGACTTCGCCTCAACGTCCATCGTACCGAGCATTGCACTCTCCTATCCCCCCCCCCCTTCCTTGACCGTTACAGAAACGCTTTTTTCCTGGCACGAGTCCAAGGAATTCCCGTGAGTCGATGGAGGGGGGAGGAAGGGCGGAAGGGGGGGGGGGAGGTAGACTGCGAAAAGTGCACAGACGGTTTGTACCAAAACTCGGCTCGTGTCCAGACTGGCTCGGCGATGAAAGTAACGAGGAAAAAAAAATAACGACGAGAGAGAGAGAGAGAGAGAGAGGAATAAAAACAACAATGGACGGACCTTTCAGCCATTTCGATTCTTGGACTCGGAAGTTTTGTTACTTTCTCGGGAGAATTAAAAAAAAAAAAAAAAAACGAACCATTTCGCATCGCTGAGGATCGATGAAAATGATGAGGTTATGTTTTCAATGTGTAAGAGTTTTTAGGTTATGGGGATTAATCGTGAGAATCGGTGATGGAGTCGATGAAAAAAAAAAAATTAAAGAACGTCGAGACACGAGCCAAAAACGAGTTTGGCGCCGGACGGCAATAAAAATCTTGTTCATCGTCGTTTAATCGTTTTAACGCGGCGAGGTTGTAGCCGTAACGAGAAAGAAACGAAAAACGAGGAATCGGACAGTGGGAGAGGGAGAGAGAGAGAGAGAGAGAAATAAAAATAAAAACAACAATCTAGGAACACTTGAGACACGTTGCGTTTCATTATTTTCTCCAGAAAAAAAACAAAAAATGGCGTCTCAAATCGCTCGGAATAACACACAGAAAGAAAACAAAGCATTCAAGATGGCCGACAATTGACGAAAGAAAAAAATCGATATCGCTTTAAATTCATTAAAAAAAAAAAAATTCTGCACACCACGCACCAATTTTTACCGTTTCTGAATCCAAAAAAAAAAAAAGGTAATCGAGTCCATGAAATAATAATAATAATAATAATAATGTTCAACAGCCAAAACGATGGTCGGTGCCGGACGAGACAAAAAAATCTCTCCGTCCATCGTCTCGTAATTTTTCGAATCGTCGAAGTTGAAGCAATAACAATAGTTCTACCACGAGCGAGTTTCCGTCACGTATTCGTGGTTGGAGTGTCTCAGCGGAAGGACAACCTCGTCACGTTCTCATCGAAAGTTGGACCGCGCGAAATCGTCGAGGGTGAGACATTACTCTTCCTCTCGTGTCATGTCTCGAGTACTACGAGCGCAGGACGAGCAGCGCCGTCGCTAAATGGCGGCTAAACTTGTAAATACATCGAATCGCCGTTCGTACGCGATACACAAAGAGTTTACTCATTTATACACACAGACACAAACACACACACACAAGCGTATCCATGCGCACGGTAAGAGACAAACGTTCGTTCCTCAGCCCCGATAAACCAGAGCGTAATACTCAAAACAATACCTCTACACGACTTTACTGTCCCGCAGTTGTAATAAGTTGGTCGTTGGGTCGCTCCGACGCCCACGACACGCCGCGCAGCGCATCGAAAGTCGAAAGAGTGTGCGGGGCCCGCACCATAACCGGCGCTCTCTCGCAATGGCGCAAAAACCGTTGCCCGCTTCGCGTCGGACTGTTTCTCTCGGAGCTATGTAGTGGTAGTCGAAGGAGAGTGGGGGGCAGAAGCGGGACAGGAGAGATGGCGGGGAGGCGTAGTGGAAGGGCGAGGCGAGCGGTGGCCGAGGAGAGTCTTGAAACTCGACCGGTATAGCGGCACGTACCGGGGCCGGAGGGACCTAACCGCGCTTCGCGTCTTCTTCCGTACCTTTCCAATTTCGTCGAGGGTAAGAGGCAGTTACATGCATGCCGTGTAGAGTCATCGACGATCCGTTTAGTTATTGGCGTACGTGCTATTTTCTCAGATGTACGAACCGCTGTCTCGCACCGATAGAAAAACCCGCCGGCGACAGTTACGTCTGCGAAAAAAAAAAAAAAAAAAATCCCCACTCACCGCGTCGCTTCGTATGCTCTTTCGCCGGCCAGCACTTTTAACGGCGTCCCCTCTCGGTATGCTTGTGAGCCACTGTTTTCTCTGACGATTTTGATTCTTCACGGTGGTCACGTGACCGGAGAGCTTCCCCTCACGAGACTCGTGGACAACGCGTTACCAGGGGCGGACCCACCGACGGACTCAGGGGCGCGCATTTACACGTGTGTGTGTTTCGTTTATGCCCGCGTATTGCGCTCGACTATGAGACATCGGAGATTATCGGGATTATTCGGATTTGGCTTTGTCTTCGACCTCGGCCACTGTAACGTCCGATATATAGGCGCATTCAATTATCTCGTGGCTCGTCCTAAATTCCAACAAAGAGAATTTGCATCGTGCGCCGGGCGCGGCGTCTTTGTACCTCGGATGCGGAAACTCACTGGAAGAAAAGCGCTCTCGCATAGCAAGCAATTAGTCGAGGCGACACACAGCGCGCGACCGCAGTGTGTATCCGTACGGTTAGTGTATATCATGATGCTGTATATTTAACCTCGATTAAAGTTGGGCCGAGATAGATTCGCGGGGGACGAGACTTAAAGAGGATGTTCCCCCGTTTCGCACCACCGAGAGAGAAATGTTTATGGTGCGTCCACGCGTGTATATATATATATATATATATATATATATATATATATATGCGCGTATTTCGACGGGCGAAACAAAATTGCATGGACTTTACAGACGACAAACTAACCCTTACCAATCGAATTTAACGTCGTCGCAACATTTTTAAAAAATCGCTATCACGAATGAAATTGATTTTTGCAGGTTATGTACGCTTTGTGATTGTAAGTTTGGCACAATTTTTTGAGTCGTACACAAAACTCATGGTCCTAAATAAAGCGTCTTGAAAAATCGTTTCCAGTGTACAAAAGTATTTTTCCTGTGACCCTCGATTAAAAGTATTTTTTTTTCAAACATTTTAATGATTTTTTTTTTTTTTTTTTTTTTTTTTTTTTTTTTTTTTTTTTTCATTCACTCAAATCGAACATGGACGATAACGAGGAGACACGTCGGGAGAGGGACTCGTGTCGAGTAACGTATCGGCTATGGAATAATTTATCAGTCATCTTCACTAACCCACGCGATTCATGGAAATCACCCGATTTACATCGTTCCGTCGCTTTCCGAGCGTTTTCCCATCTGCCGCTCGCTATTGGCCGTGCCGTGCGTCGCAGAATTCACTCGCCCCCCTAACCTGCTGCTCCAGTCTCATCGCCCAACCATTTTACGTGTCGCTGCGTAAAAACATATATAGTACAGAGACGATCCGTGCAAATGACAGAGCCGCGAGGGATTATTTTCTGCAAGCAATCCGTCGACTCGTCCGACTTTGTTTCTCTTTCCTTTCTCTCTGCGCGCCTCTTGTTAGCTTTGTGTATATATATATATATATATATATATGGCGCTAGTACAGTTGCGTCGTGCCGGAAGGTCAGGCGCGTGCGGTTCGAGTTTCGGCCGCACGCTCGCCGTGGCGGGGCGGAGCGTTCTCGTTTTTTTTTTGTGCTTGTTTCCACTCTCTCGACCTATCCACTTCTCGGTACCGGCCGATTATCCATTCCGCACGACGAGTATCCGCAGAAACGAAGGAAAGCCCACGATTCGCCGAGTTCGCGGGGTAAAACAGTTTCCCGCATTTAATGCCGAAATCGAAAGCGTTCCGCACAAGCTTTGTCGAGCCCGGTTGGCCGTTCGGACTCTGCAGAGCCGCGGATCGATCATCCGGTCTAACGCGTACAAATATATTTTTTCTCGCTCAACGTCGTGTACTATTGAAATCGATTTTTTTTTTTTCTCGGAAAAGTTTTTAATAATATTTATCGCGTCAAATAAAATCTGGTGTCAATGAATTAATTGAAAAATTACACGAGGAAAAATAAAGGTCGGTAATATTGCGGTAAATTTACAGGACGGAAAATTCGTCACAATGGAACTTGTAATGTTCGTGATACGCGGAGATATTTTCATACGTATTTGTGATATTTTTTTCATTAAATATTCTCGGATACACGAACTCGTGGTATTTATTTTATTTTTTTACGTCAAATAAATCCACGAAAGGCATTTGTGTTCGGGAAATTTTTATCGTCGTCGCCATATTTTTTTTTTCTTCGCGTGCCCCATTTTTTTCATGACACGGTTGCGACATCTGTCGCGAAGCGAATCTGTGCGAACAGGTGAACAGAGCGAAGCGTCGATACACGCCGAGCATCCCAGAAAAAAAAGGCTTTCCTTGCGTCACGTGATCATTGCCCGCCCACTCGGAATTTTTTATCATTTCAATCTTTTTATTTTCATGTACAATTGAACGCACCGTCGGTTGCTCGGTCGGTACGCGAGAAGAAAAAGTGTGCGAAGCGGCGAGTCTCGGAAACACGCCAAATACGCTTGTACGACGTGAAACACGTGCAGCTTGTTTGCCATCCGTAGTGTCGTACGTATTCGGCCGCGTACGATATATTCGGTGGTTGCGCGAGCCGGGGGGGGGGGGGGGCGTGTCCTAAACCACACGCCCAATATCGCTCGTTTGTTTCGACGTACACACAGATTCGATACAGCTCCGCGCGCCCGCAGCGTTCCGCTGAGGTTTCCGACGCACGAGCTCGGCTCGTGCTCGAACATTACGTTGAACTAACGACACAGAAATCCTCTCTACCTACCTCGGTCTAATCGAGGCTACGGAATGTATTTCGCCGTGTAATTCGTGTAATATCCACGATAGAATCTCGAAGCGCATTTTCGATGAAGCGGTCGGGAACCCTCGCCGCGCTGAGAACAGGTGGCTCGTCTCGCTCTCGGGCGGAGCGATCGCAGCGCCACCGAGAAGCGAGCGGTCGAGTGGCTTACCACGCTGTGCTCCACGGGGCGACAAGCACGCTCCGCCGATTAATGGACTTTATTGAATCCGAATCCAACTGGTTTTCGTTTGTCTCGTCTCTCGGTAAAGCGTCAAACGGCGCTCGCTTGTTCGTCCGTATCTATACAGTTGTGCTTCACGATGAGCCAGCATCGTGACGTTCCGGCTGAGTTTTATGTACGAGGGAATAGCGAATGTTACGACGCTTTAGCGTACGCGACCGCGTCTCGCGCGACTGTATCGACGAATGCTCACTCGCAGATGCGGAGCGCTCGAACGTACAGACTCGACGCGCTTCGATTGCTCCACCGCAGAGAGTTCGTGTCTCGGCGATGTTTCATTTTTTCCGAGATGCCGCATTACACGACGACGATGCGTTCGGCAACGACTGTCGACGTCCGCGGTGGAATTAACGTCTGGTCGGTGCCGTAGGAAAGATGAGCTCGGTATTATAAATTAGATTTACATCGGAGACAATTGCCGAGCGGCTGTGCGAGAGGAGCCGCGCGTGAGAGAGAGAGAGAGAGAGAGACACAATTCGATTCGGGCCTTCTCGGAACTCGCCCGGAGACCCGACGGACATTTCCCGAACGGAAAAAAAAAAAATTTCGCGTCTCGAAGGTCGAGTCGTGCGACGGTCGAGACGAGACGGCAAATAAGCTCTCGTACATGGAAATTATTTCTGAAATAAATTAACCTAAAATAATGTGTCGAGCTGAACTGTATGAAATATTCGACGGAACGCGAGTCGACTCGCGGCGGGCTTCGGCCCGAGTAATGCGCTACGTTACGAACGCCGAGACGCCCTAACCTCAAACGTAACGTTCACTTTAAATTCATTTTTCCCGTGAGTCGTTCGAACATCGTCGGCTGGTTTGATTCATCCGACTCGCAGTCGCACGGAGACTCGTCGAATGAGAATTGCACAGAGGTTAAAAGCTTGGCGACTGCGATGCGACGCGCAATCGGTGGCTCCACCAGATGCGCCGTGATTTCAACTAAACGAATCGCGAGCATTCGTTAAACGCATCGAATTCGTCCTCGTTTTCGCAACGGAGTCAGACATTTTTTTTACGAAACGTCATCGATTTTCCGTTTCGCCGAAATATTTCTACGATTGTTTCCGCGTACGAGCTCGTGTCCACGAGCAAATTCGACCGATGACGCGATCTCCGCCATTTTGCTGAAACGTTCCGAAAACATTTGGACAAAAATTTCGCTGCGACATTTATAAGCGGGGAAAAAAAATATATTCATTTTAGTAACCTTTCGAAAACATTTATTTTTGCATTGTGTGGATTAAAGGTTCGAATTTGCATAACGAAACCCAACACAAGAATTTATATCAATATATATATATATATATATATATCGAAGTGTCGATAAAAATGATTTTATAATTCGTCTCGTACCGTACTGAAATTCAATGAGAGCTCAGCGAATGATATTTTATTGACGCGCTCGTCCCACGATTATTATACGAATCGGGAGATCAATCCAGTATTTTTGTCGAAGCGTGGCGAGGAAGCGGAGAGGCCTCGCGCACCGTCCACGTCTCGTCTCACCCCGAGCGATTATAAAACAGCTTTATCGAATGAAAAGACTTTCCGCGGAGCGAGGCCATCGATCCCGGCTCCGGTATTGTTTAAAAAAAAAAAAGAAAAAAAAAAAAAATTCAGCGCATTGAACTTTGACACTTGCGAGGTAAACGGAACCGAAAAATAATATTAAAAAAAAATAATGAGAAAAATGAAAAAAAAATATATATATATATAAGACGTTTATGCAAGAAGAGTAGTTTCGTTACGCATGCAAATAACAAATTATTTCACGTCCAGAAATCCTCGGTCGAATATACATATATATATATATATGTATATGTATATATAATTTAACAACTTTTTAAATCCGTGTTTCAACATCTTAATTTTTATTCGATTTCTTTCCAATTCTTAGTGCTTTCAATAATGCAAAGCATTTATGACAGAATATATATATATATATACACACACACACACACATACATACATAGACAATTCAACATTTTAATTTCTATTTAATTTTCAAATCATTCAAATCATTCGTAGAAAAAAAAAAAACAAAATTTATACATATACATTCTAACGTGAACGATTTAAATGATTTGAATGAGTAATAATTAGGAAAAATTAAATAGAAATAAAAATGTTGAATTATATATATATATATATGTATATATATATTAGGGCTTTAAAAAAAAAAAAAAAAAATTCTCGGAACCAAGCTCAAAAGTTTCGTTTAGATGCCAAAGTATGCCTCTGAAAATATAAGCCCTTAATATTAATATTAAGCATGTGCGCGTCGCACTTTTCGATTTCCCATAAGAACAACACAGAAAGTTTTTTTTTTTTTTTTTTCCAATTTTTGTAACTAATGAACCATAAATTGCGCTGCAATTTCCATCAACTATTTCTGTAGAGAATTGAACGCTCTACAAAAAAGTTCTATTATTTATATATATATATATAGATATAGTGTCGTAGGTGTTTATCGGATTCATCCACACGCTGGAACATATTTTCCATTTCCGCGTCCACGTTCTCCGTTTCTGACCGTTCCTGAACGGTCATTAATATTATTATTATTATTCCATCGATAATGAAGGACGCGTCAGCGATTCACTGATCAATCAGCCCTGGAGACAGAGACCCAATCATCGACAACGTGGGGAGTGGTAAGGATCGATAAAAACGTCGAGAAGTCGTACGAAAGTCGGTTTCGTCGCGTATAAGGATTCATCGTGGCCGGCTCGCTCGGATATACACGCGTGATTGCGCCATTCCTCGACGAATAATTCGCGTGAAAGCCGAGAGCGTCGATACGTCACAACCGCGTGGGACGTGAGCGCGAACGACACCGAGTATTGTCCCGTGGCATTTACACACGTATGCACGAGGAGGGGACACCTGAGCGCGAGTAAATTAATGTGGAGCAACGGCAAAACGTATTGAGAATGACCGGATCGTTCCCACGTGCGAAAATCCATCACCACGACGGAAGCTCCCTCACGTCGAGGGTTCGTCATTCGGTCGACGACGAGGAAACATTTTTTTTCACATTCAACCAACGTCCCTTGTTCACGAACGGATTTTTTTTTTTTTTTTTTTTTTTCTTTTAAATACTGTTCTTAGAATTTTTTCCAATTATTCAATGTGGGAATCGTTCCAATGCCAAAGTTACAATTTTTCGTTGATTCAACCATTTTTTTTCCATAAGTCAGTGAAACGACTATTCATGCGAGATTCGAAAATATGTTTGTCCGTTGTTTCAATGAATTTTTCGATTTTTTTGATATTTCTAAATTTTTGGTAAGTCAATGTGATCATTAGTTTTTTCATTGAAGAATCATTGACTCATTGATTCAACAACCTTTCGTTTCTTCTTCCAATATCCTAATTTCTATTTAACGTTCCCTAATTATTCCCGATTCGAATAATTCGAATAATCTACAAAATACTATTTAATAAGAAAAATTCAATGAAAAAAAAAAACGTTGGTCAAACGGAGAAAGATATTTGGCTGCCTCGTCGATCGCCAGTAGTGCGAGTAAACGTAGATCAGACAGACTGTAGCAGTACTGAATTATCTTTCTGTAATTGTTTTTTGTTTCTTTTTTTTTTTCAGAGGTGAATGATCCAGTCGCGTGCCGAGGGCGAAGAGGCGGTCGAAGAATCGACGAAATATAATCGGCGGTCCGGGGCGGTCCAAGACGGATCGAACGAGGTCGTCGAGACGCTAGAAAAAAAATCAAAACGCGTCACGCGGGGGTCGTCGGTCTATGGGGGGCCCCGCACCATCAGCGGTCCCCCTGCAATTCGAAGTCATCGAGCGATACGAACTGTTGGAACGGTTCCAGCGGCGTACTGCAGTCTCGTGCGAACGCGACCGGCGGCGAGATTTCTTCCATACCGAGCTTGCGCTCCAAGCAGATGAAGAGTCCGTCCGGTATCATGAGGCAGTCCAGCCTCACCAAGCTCGGATCTATGATTAACACGGCCGTCAACAAGAGAGCCGGTGAGTTCGCCAGTTCGTGGAGAAATCCGAGAGCCCTTCGATGGCGAAGCGAAATCCGTGTCGTTTGAAGTTGAACCTCGCATCTTGCAACTCCTGCAAATCATAAGACTCGTTAGTGACGGTACAAGCATTGGAAAAAAGATGATTGAAAGATCTTTAGAATTAATGGTTCGATGACTCACGAATATTCCTTGAATTGTAAAACGTCTCTCTGAAAATTTAAAATGAAAGTATTTTTAATTTTTTACTTGGACAAGTCTCATGAATCGTGGAACGGGTGAAAAATTGCATTGGAAGCTATTTTAAATTAATCGTCGCACAAACTATACGGACGGGTCTCGGAAATTCTACACTGGCATCTCTCTTGATTTATTACTTCAATGATTCATGAATGTTCGGTGAATCGTGTATTAAAATTCTATGCGAATAGAATTTTAATACAGATGCCTTTTCGTTTAATTTCATTGTGAGCCGATAAGTTAGAAGTCTCCTTTTCACGGCTCATGGCGCGTGAGAGCTTCGACCGTGCAATAATCTCCATTTAATGGCGCTGGTGGCGCTCTCATCTCGGTCGCCGCACGCTTCGCCTCGTCCCTTCGATGTTTCTCTGTCTCCGGCAGGCGGAATCTTCCCGCTTCCCCCTCCTTTCTCCCGATGTCAGCGCGAGCTCTCCGGCTGCTCGGATCCACACGTTCGTGCACGCGAAAGCTTTGTTCCTTCTCTTAACGATACACCCAGTAATACAAATCCTCGCTCGACTGTCTCTCCGTGGATCTCCGGTCCTTTGTGTTTTCACGGAGCGTCGCTCGCGTGACCCAGAGTCAGATAGGCGACGTCTCGATAATGGAAACTGAGGGACGGTGGCGCGAGAGAAAAGACGATTGTGCTTTCCCCCGCAACGTGCGAACTGCAAACCGACACGGCCCACTCAACGTTTCGGACGCGGAACGCAGCGCTCTCGTGCGGGCGAAACGCGCGGCTCGGCCATGGACTTGAGATTTCCATTCGCTTCGGTCTCGCTTCCTTCGATCGCGCTCTCGTCCACGCACTGCGCGGTCCAGCGCCAAAACGGAACGCTGAAACGAGAATTGTTTTTTTTGTCTCGTGTCCCGCAAAGTAATTCTCGACGATGGCGCTCGCACGCCTCGCTCTCTCCCACTTCCGGCGTGGCCGGAACCGAGACCGATGAGAATTTTTTAAAACATATATATTTATCTTTGCGAGAAAAAAAAAATATTCGTAGGGAAACAATTTTCAGATGGGACATTTTAATATTTGCGAGAGAAGATTCATTATTTATTTTTCGTATTTGACAAGTCACTTTAGTTGTTGAATTTTCGAATTTATGTACTTTATATTTCGTGCACGAGTCAAAATTGTGACGTAGATCTTGTTACGCATATTTTTTTTTTATACGTATTGATTTTGAGTTTTAGTTTTATCTTTTTCAGTATATATATATATATATATATATATATATATATAGAGGTAATCTTGAACTTTTTTCCTCTTTAATAGCGTCACGAACGCACGCGGTGAAAAATATTTTTGGCTGCTAGTCCCTGTCCAATCAATCTCATAATGTATCAATATCGTATTTCGAGCAGTCGGAACAATCGCAGCGGATTTCATTTTGTTTGTCCGTAAACTCATCCGAGCGGGAATTAATTGTTCGCTGTCGCGTTTTTGCCCGTCCCTTTCACTGTACTCGTACAGTGCAAACAAATATATCTATATACATCGATTGTATAGCTTATCTCATGCATACACCCAGATGGAAAAATGGCGGCGTCGAAAAGGTGGCGCTGCTGACGCTACGAATACCCGCTTCACACGCGAGTGAAAAAATTCACTCGACACACCAGTGAATTTTTCGTTTGTTTTTATATTCATGCCCTTTCGATCCGTCGCGTGTCCGATCGATCTCATGACGTATGAATTTTCGACAACGAACGGTCGTAACAACTTTAACGAATTTAATTCTCCTCCTCCGTAAACTCGCCCGAGCGAGCATTATTTCCCGTTCGCTCTGCCCTCCCCTCCACAGTGTACTTATATAGTTTGTATAGCTTATCTCTTTCTACCTTCCGCTTTAATAGCGTTACGAACGCACGCGCTTATTAGGCGAGAGTAGAATTCATAAACGTTCGTGGCACATTAAAACGATGAAGCGAGGTTATGCATATATGTATATATATATATATATTTATATGGATACGAATAGTTCGCAGTGTAGTACAGTGACGTATATTAGACCGTCGGTAGCTTCGGAACGCGGACGAGCCCGTGGGGCGAGGACAACGTTTCTCGCCGGCGACGATGTTATCGTTTGCTAAGGCGAAGCCTCGACGAAGGACGCCTCGACGGGGCTGCGCTTCTCCTATTGGCACGGACTACCGCTATGACCGTAGCTTTTCAAAGCTCGAAACTATTATTCACTCTCGTCAAACCATTATTGCGCTAGCGTCGCCGTACGCCGGGCTCGCATTAGCGCGTATCTCCATCTCCTCTTGTATTATGAATATACAAGTGAGAGAGGCCCACGCGAGCGTCCGCCGTCGGCGGACTCGGCGGAGTGGGGGATTCCGAATAACACGACCACGTGACGCGCCAGCGACGGAGAGGGGTTGTCCGCCGCAAAGATGCACGGAACGGTCCGCGACGCATGGGACGAATTATTTTTATTCGTTCAATCGGGAAAAAAATTAACAACACTGTTTCAAGAGTTTCAAACGAGCGGAGAACCATTATTCGTTGGCCCACATTAAATTTCTATGTGATTCGAATCTGGTCGAATAATTATTTCATTTTTTTTCTGGGCTTTCCAGAGATTTTTGTTAAAGCTGTTTCTTTATCGCGCGGTAAGATTGGGAATATTCGCGAGTAGGTGTCGTTCTGACTTCACGGATAAAAGTGAAGAATTCATCGACTATTAATGAATCTGATAGACAATTAAAAAAAAAAAAAATTTGTCTCTGCAATCGATCCCTCGACAAATTATTCTCCGCAACCCGCACAACAATTTTTCGGAGAGAGCGGTTAAAAAACGGACCGGCGTCGAAAATTTCTTGTCGCTCGTCGATACGAGTCTCGTCTGAAACGTATCGCGTCTCGCCTCGCTCTGCCTTACCATAGAATTCCGCGAATCTGCCGTAATGGTCGTCCGACCGGCTAACGTTTCTAATTCGCTTCTCCGCCGCCGAAAACAACAGCGTCGCTGCTGTTCCGTGGCGCTCGGGGAATCGAGTCGAATGTCGGACTCGTACACAAACACTTTGAGTATCTTTTTTCGTCATGTGAATCGTGTGTACACGAGCTCGACAAATTCACAATCCGTCCTGTCGTTTCGCGAGGAAGCTTGTCGACGGTTTTTCAACATCGATAATCGTCGTGCTCGAGAAACATTATTTATCCCGCTCGTCGGATTCCTCGCTGTCTCGGAGAGAATGAGTCTCGCGCGAAATCGTCCGCAGCCACGAAGATCCACGATAAAACGCACGGTCTCCGGCAGTGAAAGAACCGTCGTTGTTGCACCGGGAAAATCTTCGAGACTGTCGCAACATCAGAGCGTATTTTTGAGCCACGTGGACGAGATCGACGATTCGTACAGTGAGTGTAAAAAAAAAAATCATTGTCAATTGCCGAACCACGCGGATTAAACGTGACGTGGGATCGATCAATTTTACTGAGAGCGCTGTTACGAAAATGGCGGACGGAACGCCGCTCGCGAGCGCTTCGTTCATTGTCGATGGTCGGCAAAATAAATCTCCCGACGAAATTATACGCGTAGTTTTTTTTTTTTTTTTTAATTTTTTTCTTTCGTTTTTTGTTTTCCAGTGAATTTTTCATGTTTCGCGGAGAATTAATGAAGAAAAAAAATTATCTATTTTTTCCCCGCTCTTTCCTACGTCGAGGCTAGTTGCCTCCATAAATGGCCTCGAGCGATAATCGTGCCCTCTGGGAATCTCGCTGCCGGGCTGCACAATCGCACACGGACGCGGCGTTTGTCACGATGGCCACGCTTTGTTCCGCGATATTCTGTTGTGCAGCGAAATCGATGTGTCCATGACGAGATCGAAATCTGAATAGAAGATACGAACGATACACGTTTTACATATATTTCATGTTTCGCATGTGTTTCAGATGTACAACAATATTGCACGAAATATTTCCAATCTCCAAAATTCATATTTCGAAAATATATTTAAAAAAATAATACATCAAAATATTATATAAAAATATCTGTCTATATATATATATGTGTGTGTGTGTGTGTGTGTGTGTGTGTGTGTGTGTGTGTGTGTGTGTGTGTGTGTGTGTGTGTGTGTAATAGAGACAATAATAATACCTATGAATTAATACAAAATATCTTTAAATATCGGAGAAACAAATTCAATTGTTCGAAACATTAAGAAAAAAAAATGTTTTCCACATTTTTTATTTCACGTTTCAACGAATTTTCAAAACATCTTATTGCGAGACATATGAGAGGAAAAAAAAAATGTTTTTTTTTTTTTAACACTTCACAAATATGTTTCGTTATCGATAATACATTTTTCAATTTATTACACTCAAGATTTCAATATACATCCTCAATAAAAACCAATACAGACATTTTTCCTTAAAAAAAAAAACACAGACAAAATCAAACGTACAAAAAT
Source organism: Listrodromus nycthemerus (assembly GCA_963978505.1). Taxonomy (NCBI): domain Eukaryota; kingdom Metazoa; phylum Arthropoda; class Insecta; order Hymenoptera; family Ichneumonidae; genus Listrodromus; species Listrodromus nycthemerus. The sequence goes on along the minus strand of OZ021679.1, from coordinate 28,151,443 downwards.
ACCAAAAAAAAGACAAATCTAATGAATCGATGGAGCGCGTCCAATTTTATATTCAATCTAAATACATATACATATATATATATATATATCGAATATATTTTATCGATTGTAAAAGGAATATTATATTTGGTGCACCTCTGACCGATATCAGAGCCGTGCGCGAGTCAGGCGAGCGGCGTGTTAATTCAAAAGTTAACCGAGACTATTAGCGAGCGTACCCTAACACCTCAAGATGGCCGCGGCGCCGCGGAATCTTCAGCGTCCGTGTGTAAATATAAACGGCGAAGAACGAGAAGGACCCAGCGCGTTCGATTTACCACTCGGAGTTACGTCCTTTCGATTCTCAGCCGTTGCTGTACTCGCGATCAGTTCGCAAGCGTCTCGATAGGAAACTACGATACAAACAACACTTCGTTCGCTCGCTCTCCCGAGCGCCACGCGCGCACACACACACGCTACGCGCTGTACAACGAATGTCGCCTAACGCAATCTTACGCTGCCCCGTTTCGACACTTAACCCGCGTCCAGTCGGTATTCCGTTCAGCGAGCATCGACAACTCGTTCGAGTGAACGCTTTAAATAATAAAAATAATTAAAAAAAAATAATAATTCCGAGATTTAACGAATATAAAATTTCCCGAATATTTCTCGAGAATCTGTGAACGCGCGCAACGTAGGCGTTGTTCGTCGCGAGTCCGCCGTTGGGTTTTTCGTTTGTCTCCGATTATTGTAAAGTGACTTTCAGTGAATTTTTCACGGTCGGCGTATAAACGCGTGTAACGCTTAGAGACCAGTGTCGAATCCCGAGTCCAGTTCGCCGAAGTCGACGGTCTTGTTTACGCCGCACACAAGCATCGGAATTCGCAGTATTCCGCTCCGCGGAGCATCTCGAATGTGCCCGTTGTTCGGGATGGTCGGACGCGTCGGCATAAAGAGTTCGGTGTTTTGAGAGTGTCGACGTCTCAACGCGTTTATAGTGAGTCTTATTTTTTATTTCCTTTTTCTTTTGATTTCATTTGTTTTATCCACGATCATTGTAAAATGACTTTTAGCGTATTTTTAACGGACGTTTAAAAAAAGTCTGTAGCGTACGGCGTCGCATCGCGAGTACCGCAGTATCGCGCGGAGCGAATCGTCTTGTTTACACCGCGCACGAACTCTCGTGTCCGCCATCTTTGACTCTCCGACGTATCGCGGATGTATCCTCGTTCGGGATTGGCTGAGGCGTCGATGAAAACTTGTCGACGCTTTTGATAGGCCGAGCGACACGGGTTAATTCGTCTCGAGTTAATTTTTCAAATGTTCAGTTTTATTTATTTGTTTCGTCTACGATTATTAAATATATATATATATATATATATTTTTTTTTTTTTTCCGCGGGTTTTTTTTTTTCACGCGACCTTTGTAAACACGTGCAACGCACGGACCCGTTTCGCTGAAACGAATATTCGCTTCGGACACAAAACATCGACAGCCGTTCGGTGTCTTTGCGATACTCGCGCGGAGTCGTCGCGCCTCTATTCTTTTATTTTTTTATGCTGTATGTTTCGTTTGTTTCTTTTAGTTTCGCGACGGAACCCGAAGCCTACGTTCATCCCTTGCGTAATTCGTTCGTGCTCGGCGCACGAATTATTCGTCAGTCGGCTAACAGCCCGGAGGTTTTATTAGACGCGTCAAACGTACGCCGACCTTCCGATGCGACGCCTAACCTCAATGCTCGAACAATACCGTCACGGCCATTGTTCCGCTCCGCGTATCACGTGCTTCGGTTCGTATGGCGTGACCCTGAATTTCGGCGGCATCGATTTTTCCAACTTTTATTGCGACTTTTCCACGTAGCTGGCTTCGAGGTAAAAAAAAAACCAATTCTCGGGCAGGTCCGAATCGTTCGACGCCATGGAAATTCAATTTATTTCGAATTTAAGTATCAGAAATACAATTTGAAACCTGCGATCTTATCGACAAACATTTGACGCTGGGAAAAAAAATATACGAGGTTAAAGCCTTTATTATTCCGTTACATTTGAATACAAAATGGACGATACACTGGGCGGAAGTTGTAAACGTTAGTTGATGGAAAATATAATTTTAATAAATCGATTTAATTAATAAATAGAAAAAAAATTCTTGTAATTAATATGAATTTTTTTGAAAGTATTTTTTAATTTTATTTTCATAAGTAAAAAAAATAATAATATAATTTTTAAGTTATTTTACGAAAATATATTTGCCGATTCATAATTGTTGGAATTTTGGGATGTTCTTAACCCTTCGAGCATTCGAATTTTCACATTACCGTTTGGGCCTCGGCGAATTTTTTTTCTCGCGATTAATAGACGCGTCCGCATCGTGTAAACAAGCATGGACGGTGAGAACGGATCGTCGTCGAGTCGTTGGCCGAGCCGAGCGACTTCGGGACAACGCTCGCCGAGGGTTCTCAGAACGCGGGAACTCGGAGAGCGCGGACCTCTGTTCGCCTCGCTCGAGGAGCTGCGAGACAAGCTGAACGAACTATTGGGTAATTTTGAGCTTTGTTAGACGCAATATAACTTGGTCACTCGGTGGTGTAATCGGCGGACGAGTCAAACTGTCGAACAGCGAGTGAGACCCGCCAGCACAGCCACGCTTTGAATACGATATGCATAACCGACGAGAATACACCGCCTATTTGTCTTCCACGATGAGACACGCTTTAATCGTAGAATATTCGGAGACGATTGAAAATCGTTGGGTTGCTCGCACGAGGCAAAATCTTAGCGAATTGCTTCGGTAAAATTTGTTGGTTATGTTTTTATTCGCAGCTGAAACTTTGTCGCAGCGCGATAGAAGTGCCAGGCGTGCGAGCGTCGGGGGGAAGGTCACGTGACGGGGAGAAGCGTGAGAGAGACAGAATCTAACGGCGGATCGAGAGAGAACGCGACAGATCATTGGCGAGGGAAGAAAGAGTCTTCTATCGAGGCATCGTGTACAAAGAAAAAATGTTTTATAGACAAACAAATAAGATACTGGATTTACATAATAATAAAGGTTATATCCATCGGATATTCACCGATACTTTCCATACATAACAGGACATACACATACGGTCGGGGCGCTCGCGAGGCAACATAACCTGTAAACTAAATAAATTGAATTTTCCCCGTTCTCAAAGTCGAATCGCAATATAAATGGACGTGTTGTTTAATATCGATAATAATGGAATTATTTATCAGTCGTATTCGAATAACAAAGTTCGCACATGTTTGACTAACAATTGTGTATTAAAGTTTATTTGAATACTCGATGAGTCGAGTATTTAAATAAATATAAATATTCGAGGAATATTCTAATTATAGTTGCGAACGATGATTTTAGGGCTCTCATTGAGTCTCTTCTCGGAGTCCGCTGAATACCAACGTGCCAGAATAAACCGCGATCGTGTTCTATCTACGAAGTCATCTTTCGCGATGGAGAAAACGCTGACGGTACTGCGGAGATCGCTGACAGTGCCGGCGCACGTGAAGGCGCGGGTCGCGGGCCCCGCACCTAAAAAAAAATTCCGTAAGAAAATTAATTGTTTCGTGACGCGTGCGCGAGCTTGCTCGACGCAAACAATATCGTCGACGCGACGATAGACTCGACGCAGCGAAATTGAACGTGCCTATAGCGAATCGTCTTTCGACTGTGCGGACGGACTCGAAGGCGCGCGCGGCGCTGCACAGCTGCGAGCTGGTCGACGTACCCGACCGTATATTTATTTTTTAATCCAAAGCTCGTCGGAAAATTATCTTTCGCTCGTCAGATAAATATTTTCGAGAATCGAACGTTCTGTATTTATTTTTAGAGCAAGATCGTCAAACGAAAATTGAAAAACGACGCCGCCGCAATTTACGAAGGTAAATTTACCATCTCGCTCGCTCGCGCTCCGCCATTGTCTGATTCGATTCCAGCGCGAGGCGCTCCGACTGCCGGCGCCCTCTCGCAACGACTTTGCCAACTAAAGTCGATCCCTGTTTTACTGCAGAGTCCATCGGGTCCATTGAAAAATTCTTTGTGCACGATTCAAAGAATTCTTTTTTTTTTTTTTTTGCGGACTAAGTCGCATCTGGATCAAAGACTTTGTACTTTATGTAGGAGTACTTTATGTTCAGAGAAATTGTTCAAAAATATTTCAGTGAATTTATTAACGTTAATTCATAATTATTAATTATAAGCAGACTTATTTATTATTTTACTGTAAATTCAAGGTTGTATTTTTTTTACGTAAACAATGGAAATTTTTTTATCCTGATAAACTTTAGTTCGCATTAAATAAAAATGCGTAATATTTTTTAATCTGGCACTCGCTCGACTCGACTGTAAGGCACTTGAATTTTCCAAGGCAGCATAAAAAATTATTTGATGAAAAATAAAAAATAAATATATATTAAGATTTAATAAAAAATTTAATAAGATTTAATTTAAAAAAAAAAAATTATCGGTGCATCCATTATTATCCCGTTAAAAGCGAGACAGCGTTCGTTTCGTGCAATCGTTATTCTAGTCACGTGACCCAATAATCGGACAGTACGCAAAAATTAAGTCAGCCATCTTGAATATCGTTTCGCGTGATTATAATTTTTTTTCATCGATTCAATTCGTAAACACGAATAAAATTTTTCAATCAATACAAAGTAGTCGAGTTAGCGGAACGGAAATTTTGAAATCCGTCTTATTGCCTGAAACGTCGGGACGTGCTTGAAAAAAAAAAAAAAAAAAAAAAAAACCGGGTCCACGAATTGATAGGTTTGGATTCTCCTTTCACTTTTTTCAACAAAAAAAAAAAAAAAATCTCGTAATCGATCGCTTTTACAAAATAAAAACTGTGAGCTGCACAGTTTTAATCGTTATCGCTTTGCTCTCAACCGATCAATAAAAGCCGCAATCTGTGAACGCTCGTAACTGTGCCCGAGCGTTGTTACCTTTTTCTAACCGTCTCCTGCCAGCACCGTGTCCCTTAAAATCTTTCGACGATCCCGCGCTCATCGCCGACCGTTCTCGGCAATTTTCGGTATTCCTCGTGCGAATTCGTTCCGCAAACGACGTTTCGTTTGCGCGAGTCGGTTCGCGGTGTGGCGTGTTCCATGGTAGACACGAAGCCGCGGAGCAAGATGGCGCCTGACAGGCCAGCGCACGTCGGCATCGAGTAGCAGTAGGGATCGGCGTAGTTCCTCGCGAGAGTCTCTCGTACGACGGGTGTATCTATGACGTCACGCTGTTACCCGTGCCAGAGTGAGCCGTCGTCGCGCGCGCGCGGTGCTTCTCCCATTTTCACCTCGGCGACTCCCAATTAAAAAAATCTCCGTGCGTTCTACGAATCTGCACTTTCGTCACCGATTCAAACAAAAAATATGAACATGTGACGGGAGTCGTAGGCAGCGTTGATTAATTTATTTTTCTTTCATTCTCGTGCGAATAATTGTCCCGTCCGTTGACTGCCGCGTCTACTTCGCTTGCTCGACCGGCATCCGATAAACGGTCTCACTGCGCGCGCGCGCCTCTGTCTATTCTCTCACCCGGCATCTTTCTCGCTCAACGGCCTGTCCCTCGGCGATCCGTTGACTCTGTCTCTCTTCCTCGCGCTCGCTCTTCGCCGCCTTCTCCCGAGAACGAAACTCGGCGCTGTCCTACCTACCGAGTACAGTCCGCGGACACGCGTGGTGTTGCCGTCGTCCGCGAAATTAATACTCTTCTCTCGTTCCGCCGTTATACATATATCCTTACCACTCTATCCGAAATGGCCGGTAAGTTGCAGTTTTACCGCGCAGCGAGCGCCTCGTGATTCTCCCAACTGCGCTCCGACGTTGCGAGTCGCGATTATATTTTTTCTTCTGCTCTCGTGTCCGCGTACTGTGAATATATATATATATATATATTTATATATATATATATACATATATGTGTGATATGTATATATGTTTTTTTTTTTTTTTTGGTCGAAACGAAAACATAGTAGTGAAACGGGACGGGGAACTGGACATTTTTACAACCACCTTGCCCTCGTCAACGATATCTTCTCGACGTCTTTGGCCCGACGCGTAGCTTCGATAACTTCGCTATTTTCCTCCTCCTGCTGCTGCTGCTGCTGAAACGGAGAATTCGCCCAATTTTCACCACGGGATAACGGTCCTTACGCATCGAACACAAAGCCCTCCGGGATCCTCGAAGCCCAGGAGAGTCCGCAGCGACGGCATTTTTAACTGGCCGAAAATCACGCTCCACGCGCTCAGCCGTCGTCACCGTTCGAAAACTTACCTACCTGGCCTTCCATCCTTCCTAACCGACCACCTCGTACGCTTTTTCGTACCCGCGTACTTTCGGAGTAGACAGCCGGATACCGCCCCCTCTCGTCGTTCCCTCCCTCCCTCCCTTCCTCTCACGTATTCTCTCCGTCTTTCTCTCACGAGCAAGTAGTTCTATCCGATCGTCGTCATCGTTACTCGCTCCGGTCTCCGACGTTTTTTTTATTTCTTCTCTCCTATCTCCATAATCGAACTCACGTGAAACACGCGTCCTCAGTTTCTTAGGGGGGTTTTTTTTTTTTGTTCCCCGTTTCTCACGAGACCAACGATCTCTCTACTCTGTCGCGATCCGCCAGTGCGAATTCGTCCCATCCCTCCGCGCTCCGCCATCACGCGAACGCGGGTGCAGATGTGTTGTCCGTCGACGGCGGCGGCGGCGGCGGCCTAGAAAACACGATGGATTGCGGCGAAACTTCAAGTAGGCTCAGCAAACAAATATATATATATATATATAACATCTCTCTTGTTACATTCGATTTTTTTTTTTTTTTGGGTAATTTTCATTTTCTTTTTTTTTTTTCTTTTCGAGCGCTCGTTCAACGCTCTGTTTCACGATAATCGTCGCTCTGTCGAACGTGCGACGAGCGATTTTCGGCGAGACACAAGGGACACTGGGGTATCGGCTTTTTTTTTTCTTTTTTTTTTTTTTTCTTTCTGCAACGCTTCGCCCATGGGTAACCCCCTTTTGGCACACACGCTTTCTGCCGTGTATCTCGTCTCGTGCGTGTCTCGTTAATTTCGTGGAAAATATTTTGCTTGTCCGTGAACTTTGGGATAATCGTAATTCCATCGGCTGCTTTATCGTGTATGAAAAGTTACGCTTTCCTTTTTTTTTCTTCACTTTTGCTATTTTACTTTGTCATCGGAAGGTTTGTGATTTTTTTTTATTAGCGAGACGCAGATAAATGTGAATCGTTTGTTTATCTATTCACAGGCAATGGCGACATACAGTGGTGTTTCTCGCAGGTCAAGGGAACCCTCGAGGACGACGTCACCGACGGTAAGAATTCCGTTAGTTACATGCTCGTGTGTATTTCCTGTATGCGCTTGTACAGTATGCACAGCCTCCTATCTTATCGGATGTTTCTTCGATAGATCACCGAATTAATCCTATCTCGGCTGCGACTGCGTCGTCTGTTTGTTCTGTCGCGAGATTACGTAGAATATGTATCTTGGCTGCAGGGAGGTTCCATTTGGGATGCTGGGCGTGAGCTCGATTGTACGTGAGAGCAACGCTTAACCAATTTTTCTCTGTTCCGCAGCTGATATAATCTCATGCGTCGAATTCAACCATGATGGCGATCTCCTCGCCACTGGAGACAAGGGAGGACGAGTCGTCATCTTCCAGCGTGATCCCATTGTAAGTCTGATAATCATTGAGTCTGCGCTACATATTTGTACTGACTTTTTCATACATTTCAATTTTACTTATGAATATAAAATATTTTAATTTTTATTAAATTCATCGCCGTTTGTCTCTCTGCACAGCAAACATACGTTTTTTTCATTTTATTGTTACTGTTTGTAATATTATCTATCACCCAAGGTTGGGTGCGTTCAGAAAAGGTTATGAATACACTTGTGTCGGTACCTGCACCTTGCCTAGATCTTGATGTACTATGCAATTTGGGCGCAATGCATTTTTATCTGGAAAAAAATTCAAACACTAATTCAAATTAATTTATTAAAATGTTTTCAAAGTGTCTATTTATTGGGGTCCCGTTTATACTTACAATTTCAACAGTTCAGATAACAATTGAATGTATTTTTTCCTTTCCACAACATTTTTATTACCAAAACAAATTTTTTTTTTATTCGTATATATGCATGACTGCACTTATATTGGTTTATAATCAATTTTTTTTGTTTTTTCTGGCATTTTTCAGAGTAAAAACAGTATACCGCGACGGGGCGAGTACAACGTGTACAGCACCTTTCAGAGCCACGAGCCGGAGTTTGATTACCTCAAGTCGTTGGAGATAGAGGAGAGAATAAATAAAATCAGGTGGCTCAAGAGAAAGAATCCGGCACACTTTTTGCTATCGACTAATGACAAAACTATCAAGCTGTGGAAAGTAAGCGAACGTGACAAGAGGGTAGAAGGCTATAATACTAAGGAGGAAAATGGTGCGATCCGGGATCCCGCCTGTATCACTGCCTTGAGGGTGAGTAAAACATCTTTTTTTCTCTGATCAAATTTGAAGCACACCTCATCGACAATTTCATCCGATCAACCTTTGCTTGACGCACCTTTTTATTTTTTTTAGGTACCCACCATCAAACCAATGGAATTGATGGTCGAGGCGTCGCCAAGGAGAATATTTGCCAATGCACACACATACCATATAAACAGTATAAGTGTCAACAGCGACCAGGAGACATACCTCAGTGCCGATGATCTTAGAATTAATCTTTGGCACCTCGAGATCACCGATCAGAGTTTTAGTATCCTTTTTTCTTGTTCTAATTTTAAGTAACCAGCTATATTATTATATTTTTGAAAGTTATATTATTGTTATTTATTATATCCGTTGTTATTCATGCATCGAAGTTTGGATCTGCATTAGCGTTGTTCGATGTACGAATGCCGAGACATGTATACTATAATTTTCCTATCCACAATAATACAGACATAGTAGACATTAAGCCAACGAATATGGAGGAACTCACGGAAGTTATAACAGCCGCCGAGTTCCACCCGGTCGAATGTAACCTTCTCGTCTACAGCAGTAGCAAGGGTACGATAAGATTGTGCGACATGAGATCTGCAGCTCTCTGCGACCACCATAGTAAAATATTCGAGGAACCCGAGGATCCGACAAACAGAAGTTTCTTCTCCGAAATAATATCGAGTATAAGCGATGTTAAGTTGAGCAACTCTGGAAGATACATGATCAGTCGGGACTACCTCAGTGTAAAAGTCTGGGACTTGCACATGGAAACAAAACCGATTGAGTGTTATCCGGTGAGTGCATTTATCACTAATGAAATTTGTTTCCATCTCGATCCATGTAAACAAAAAATCTCTTGGTCGCTGAATTCTGTTCAGACGTTTATTACCTTTTCTTTACAGGTGCACGAATATCTGAGGTCAAAGTTATGCTCGTTGTATGAAAACGATTGTATTTTTGATAAATTCGAGTGCTGCTGGAGCGGCAACGATTCTGCGATCATGACTGGCTCATACAACAATTTCTTCCGTGTCTTCGACCGTGGCACAAAGCGCGATCTGACACTCGAGGCGGCGCGCGACATCGCCAAGCCAAAAACTTTGCTCAAGCCGCGCAAAGTTTGCACCGGTGGCAAACGCAAGAAGGATGAGATCAGTGTCGATTGTCTGGACTTTAATAAGAAAATACTGCATACCGCATGGCATCCGTCGGAGAATGTGGTAGCCGTCGCCGCTACGAACAATCTCTTCCTGTTTCAGGACAAGCTCTAGCACATTTGCGTGCAGGTGGGTTCTTCCGCGTGCTTCGATTCCAACTATGCCATTCGATTTTACCATGATGTCCAGCGGTTCTTGGAATCCTTGAAGTCCTGGAACTGTTCTTGAATTTTACCCAGTGTCCTCAAATTTTTTATTTTCCGGCGAATTCGAGCTAGTTTCAAAACGTAGATTACTAGCGATCATTCCCAAAAAATGTGTATCTCAGTTTCGCTGAGATTCATATGTAAATTCATATAGGTTCTTAGACACACAGTCCGTACTTGGTAAGAAGTCGCTGTTAAAATCACTTTTGCAAACATTTTGATCCTGTCGAATGCTAGTGTCGTAGTTTATCTTTGAAAGGAACGAATCGACGCAGTCGAAATTTTCTGCATTCTTGCATAATTGACATAATCCTTGTAAATCTGAAATCAATCGGACAACTATAAATATATGTTTCTGGAGTCAAAAGGTATTTTTTAATTTAGTTATTTAGGGCATATAAAACCTACGGAAAACGTGAGAGGTAGCATAAGTGGGGCTCACGACGAACCGTAAGAAACACATTCTGAGAGGGGTTTAAAATGCCCTTAAGCTAAAGTCGAATCGAAAAATACCTTTTTGCAAGCTTATAGTCCATTGGATGACTGTGTCATATTTTAACTTCCATACATGTGAATGCATTCCATCGTACCACGCCAGATTGGCTCCGGACTACTCTTGACTGGAACTTTGAAAATTTCAAACCATTTAGACTATCAGCAAGGATGTCCGAGTTAATTACATATGAATAATCTACTTGAAAGTCTATGTTATTCTAAAACTTGAATAAGTTGAAAAGTTTTTTTTTCGAACAGATTCTAGAGTTAACGAAAAAGGTTGTAGAACAAAATGTTATTTCGTACATCGTGTGCGATATGCATAATTTTATTTCTTAAAATAAATGTTCCAACACAGTCTGATCATTTTCTGGAAATTATCCTTGAATGACCTCCAATTCCGTGAGGGCTTTTTACTGGAACACCATGTTCACTCGCTGGTGGAATAACAATAATTGTTGCTTTTTCGTTTCTCCCGGCAGATAATACAACGCTACATACTGACGTGAGCGTGGCGCTTGGAGCTGGAAATGTAGCATCGGTGGAAGCAACGAGTGTCTGAAGTACGACTTATCGCGGACGTATGTCAGCTGCGCAAAGTACCCACAGCTGACCGGCCAAGAACTGGAGTACGTAGAGCACCGTCCACACGCGCGCGTCCGCTCCCGCCCTGTCTGCATCAATTTCTCTGCCCACAATCTCTCCCCATTGGATTTTTCATTTTCCGTAAAAAAAAAAAAAAAAAAAAAAACGAGACGGTCGTAGCCGCGGCGCAATTTTTTTTTCTTTTTTTATACATTTCAAAACCGAACAGTGGATTGATCGGCGACCGGCAAGCTATTCCAAAACGATTCGAATACCCTCCTGCACCCTCAGAGCTGAGTAACGAAAAAGACAAAAAAAAAATGAACTAAACACTCGACGCTCGCCGCTACATTATATATTTAGACGCATTAATGATAAATTCGAAAGAAAAAAAACAATAAATCGCGATGGGATAGCTAGCTTCTAACTTTAAGGCGACGCGCGCGCGCACCAAGCTTGCACGAGAAAATTAAACAGGAAAAATGAAAAAATAAGAACAATGCAAACAGATAAAAATAAAAATAATGAAATCGAGATACAGCCTGCATAAATTCGTACGTGGATGCACTGCGATTTAAAACACACATACACACACGGGATCATCATCAATGTAAAGCTCACCAGAGTCGCGACGCCACTTCAAATTTTTTTTTTTATACAAGCAAAAAAATATCGAAATATAAAAATTCTTGATCGAACGAGTCTTTAAGAGTTTCGTAAGCGTGTAGTAAATCCTGGCGTTAAAGCCCGCAGCGTATCGATCCTCTTGGCACTCATCAGTGTTTCCTTTTTTTTAATTTATTTTTTCAATTTTCTTCCATCGAGATTTCGTTCTCATACCAGCGTAAATATTGAACGTCCGATTATCGACGACTTTCCACAGATTGTCCTAGTGCGAAATTCTTCATTGAACGATATACAAAAAAAGAAAAGAGAAGAAAAAATTTGTTGTCAAGCTTATAGGGCCTACATTTGCTCATTTTTATTTTCATAATAAAAATACACGTCGTCACGAAGGACGTTAACGATCTTTGATGTCCCCGCCCCGAAAAACCCCCATCAATTAATTTTTCAAGCTAACGAACAAATGAAGGGAGTGCGGAGCACGCCGAAGGAGAACCTCGACTCTTAGTTTAACGACGTTTGTATAAATATTGTAACGGCAGATTGAGGAAGTGAACGTGAGCGAATAATTAACGAGAAAAATCAGCAGCCCGATTGAAATCATGGCATCGACGTAACTACGGAAAAAATGCTGAATTAAATTTTAAAAAAAAAAAAAAAAAAAACAATGCAAGAAACAATTCTCGAGAGAACGATCGGACACGCTGAAAAATTGTTCACGAGCCCGAAAAAAAAAAAAAAAAAAAAAAAAATACAAACTATAAACTATAAGCATTTTTTTTTTAAATCGCAAAAAACAATGTACGATTAATCAATGATTCGCTGATTTAATTCGCAAATATCTGCCTATTATTCGGGACTAACCCGTTAGTTTCTCGACGGAATTTTTTCTCGTTTCCGCGCGAATTGTTCGGCGACTCGAGTCCTGCCGCAGGACTATCGATTGATACCAACATATTGCGCCCCGGGTTTTTCGCCCAGTGTGTTTAACACCGAAGTTGGCTTCGCCACATTTCGCAACTCCGCGGTCGTTCCGCGCAGAGCTCGTCTCCGGTGTTTTATATTATTCACATCTACATTTACATTCGCCTTCTATTTACATTTACATTCGAGCTTCGATTCAGTCATACAAGCACATGCTCGAAGTGGCGAATCTCGAATCTCTATCCAATCCACTACCGTCCAACTGTCGCATTATCGTTGTCAAAGCCAACGAAGCTCATTTAAACACCCACGCGAGACGAGCTCTGAGCGTTGCAATTAAAAAAAAATATATATATATTAAAGAAGAGAAAAAAAAATGTTAAAAAAAATTATTCCAAGGCCTCGAGGGCGAAACTGTCGATGTGTATGTGTGTATCCGGCGAGTGTTGTGTGCGAAGCGAAGATCTAAATTATGTACGATTATAATCTAGAGTAAACGAGCGCGACGAGTCCCGATCTCGTTCACGACCGTTCCAAAGTAATTAAACAGTCAAACGATTCCTTAAGATCAGCGACGAATCAAACAGCCGAAGGACCGCTCAGTTAGTTTTTTTTTCTTCCATCGATAATTCTATGCTGAGGCATTCTGTAATGAATGTTCTGAAAAAGACAACCGAATATTGTAAGATAGGCAGATACGTTTTTTTGATGATACAACTCATGTAACTTTGAAATTAAGGAAGCTGCTTGATATCAAATTAACTCGGAGAATTTCACATTTATTCAGAGGGATTTTGTAAGACTCATGGAATATCGCTGATAACCAGCAACGAAAAATTGTCGACGGTCGCTCGAGTATCTTTAAACTAAAAACCGAGAAACAAGTCTTGTAACGTGCGCTCAAAGTTCAGAGATCCGTCTGGGGAACGACAAACTGTTAAAAAAAAAAAAAAAAAAAAAAAACACCGGATCTCAATCTCGCTCAACGATTATTGCGAACGGTTTTAATCGCACATTCCGATTAGTTCGAGATCGCCGTGAATTGCGAATAAATATATCTCGAATAAAAAAACATTGTCTGCGTATCCAGAAGAGAGAAAAATACTTCAAGATTGACTGTTAAAATCGGCTACTGAAAGTTCCATGATGCAGTTTTTTTTTTTTTTTTTAAATACTAAGTCTCTTCCGTTTGTATTTTTTTTTTTTTTCTGTAAATTTATGTGATCAAGAGATTGTGTACCATCGCGAACGTCTGGAATCAGAGTCGTTGGACGAGGAATTCATCTCCGGGAGCGTCGAGAATTTTTTTTTTTTTTTTTCGACCACGATGAGAAAAAAGAAAAAAAGAAATACGGGTCTGTGTGTGGAGTTTCACGTGCGCGCGATTTAATTTAGCTATCGGCTAGGTAATAAGACTAAGAGCGTAATCCGGTGGCCAGTCTATCTCTACCACACGTGTATGCGTATTTACTAATTTATAACTGATAAAATTACACTATGGATGATAATGTCGACGAGACGGCGAGCGACGAGCGAGCCCATCATTGGATCTGATTTAAAAAAAAAAAAAAAACCTGAAAATTCTGTCAACGTATTCCGAACGGTACAGATTCGAGTGGAAATGTTTTGCATATAATTTACGCACGCGGATTCGATAATATTTGATATCGATCGTAAGCGTGAATGAATCAAGAATGTGTGATTTTTATCGACGATTCGACAGCGTTATGGCGACCGTATCGGCTGCGCGCATGCGCAGACGCTACGCTCTCTTGACCGTCGAATCAGCGACGAATCTGTTCCTTCCACCTCGGAAATTGATCGCCTCAGCGTCACCAGTTTACCTCGTCGTTGGCGGAGTACAATAGCTTAGGAGCAAACTCGATTATTTGGCTCACAGGAAGCCTGCACCATTGTGATAAACACGTGTTACTATTATACATTAGATTAAAAAAAAAAAAATCATTCTAGCAGTATTTTTGTTCCTCGATTTCTTACTGATCAGAATGAAATATTATCACCGAATCCGCGATTACAATACTACCATACGATATAATAGTGCTGAAGGGAAACAACAAATTTGTCACGAAACGAAAAACATTGAAACGAGGGAAACAAATATAACACAATTGAAACTTGGTCGCAACAAGTAACGCGCAAGTCGCAAGGAATGAAAGACACTACTTTGTACAAGGCTTTGTAATAAAAACTGATGGAGCATAAGCGTATCTATTTAAAAAAAACAATAACTGTTTGAATGGCTTGAGAACGTTCCCGCGTTAACGGGCATTGCCTTGTCCGGAGAGACGAGCGCTGTACGGTGGCTCTTTCGTGAACCTCGAAGCGAACTTACCGACTGACGGAAACTCGTGTCCACGAGAACATTCTTCTTAACAATTCACCGATTGGATTTCTCACCAGAGTGAAATATTATATTACTGAATTCACGATTATATCATGATGCGAGAATTGTGTCGAAGAGGAATTACAAACTTGTGATGTTAAAAAAAGAGAGAGGCAAGCAAACGCAGAGCGTTGGGTGTAACGAGTAAGGCGCAAGTTGAACGAAACGAAAGACACTACTTTGTACAAGGCTTTGTAATAAAAACCGATAGAGCATAAGCGTGTCTATTAAGACGAAAAAAAATCAGATCGGTTTAAAAAAGGTCGATCGATTTGCGGACGTTTCCGCGATGACCGACATCGCTTCGTCCGGAAAGTTGACGAGTCTGGCCGTCTTCGTGCACATCGACTTTGGACCGTACTTACCGACCGAAGAGAACTCATGCCTGCAAGAATATTTTTCCTAACGATAATTCAAGGTTTGGAGTCAAAGTGCGTCCCTGTAGTGGAGGAACATGACGGAGTTTTCACGACGTAATAAAACCTTACGTTTCCATTCGCCGAGAGATCTGCATGATTTTTGTATATCAAACAAGTAACACTCGCTCGGTAACACGCTCCGTTCAAAAGAATCTCCCCGATTTCGAGCTACATTCGTACTTGAGGCGCTTGCGTAAGAATTTGGAAATGAAACGGTTTAAAAATTAGTACTGTTATATTGGAGTTGGATCCGTCGTATCCGAAACGTTTATCGACAAAGAATGTTCGCAATACGGCGATGCAGAATAGCAGCCGATTGAACCGGCGTTTCGGTGTGTGCGCCCTCGTGCGAGCATCGATGCATGACAGCAGCTGATCGGACTTACGACGCAACCGCTGCTGCCATCCCATGTGCGCAACGGTAAGTCGCGTCAAGCTTACCACCACCTCTTCTTTTTAGGTTACGAGGGAGTCCCACTTTTAAATCAGTATGTAAAACAGCGATTCATTTTTTTTTGTCATTCTTTTTTTCTCCACAGACCTTTGACCGAGATCTTCCGACTTGCACGTCCCGTGAGAAAGAGGTGAGTTCAAACATACGGGCTTATCTCTCGGAGGCTGCCGTTGTCGCCCGAATCGCGAGCCCGCACTTTATTGACAAATCTTTTGGCATAAAAAAAAAAAAAAAAAAAACTCGACCTGACAACCGACATGAGTTTTAGATTTGCAAAACATTTGGACATACAAGGAGGGAAAAAGAAGAAAAAAAAACACGTCGACACGTTTTGGAATAATTTATGAAAACAATGCATCGCATCACCGTTACGTGGCTTCGATTGAGAGACACCAGTCAGGCGTAACATGTAAATGATTTCCTACACCTTCCTCGGTGCATTTATGAACTCAAGCGGGCGCGACGCAATTATCATTGTTCACTCTTGATTCTGATTCGATTACGATTAGATTTGTCCAAACTGTTCGAGACGATTCGACCGAGCTATGATTACGGCATTAACGACACAGAAATCGTGCGAGTGTCGTTGAAGCGAGTCTTTAAATTTTTACATAGCATTAAACGCGATGGTATTTTTTTTACAGCGCAACTACAAGAATTCCTGCTAGCGTTGGTATGCCGTACGCGAGACGAGGTCGTTGTACAGTGGGCGTTCGGGTTGACGATATCAGGGCAAGATACACGATTTAGAGATGGATGTCACGATGCAGGAAATTCTACTGCGATTCATCAACGTGGTGATGAGGGTTCCGGCCTTGTTCATCATTGACGAACTGCTGAGGATTGGCCTGGACTCTTCGGCGGACAGTGCCATTCGTAACTCGTCGGACAATGGTACCGCGATGTTTGTTAAATCCACGATTGTCAATTCGCTGATGGGTGTAAATCAAGAACCCTTTTTGATGCAACAATTCAATCTCGATGTCTACCTCTACGAGACTTCCTTCCTGACCGCACTTAGATTCGTAGCTTGCTGCGTTGGTAAGTAAAATGTTGTTTGCATCGTAGCATGCGTAACAATTCTGAAATTATGCCAGAAGTTCTATTTTATCGTAGCTTCTGGATGTAGCAATAGAAACAGAAAGAGAAGTTATTGTGTTTATGGAAGAATTTTAAGGGTTTTAATTACTATAATACTTTTTCCTAATTCTTTATTCTCTATTCTTTATTCTTCTTCCATCTGGGTCTTATGGAAATTTTGATATGGTCATTTTTATTTATGTTCAATTTAATTTTTTTTAAATTTTAATTCACATAAAGTATATTTGAAATCTATAATGGATTTTTTATTTATTTTTTTCCAGGCTGTGCTATAGCTCTGTGCATCTTCGTGCTGTCCACAAGGCATCTGATAGTCCTGTACCTGTACCTGATATCAATAGGAATTATTTTCGTGTCGTACTGGTCGAACATCAGCACCATAAAAGCTGTGGTGCTTTTCGTGAATGCTCATAATAGTTCCCAGAGCATATTGGACAGTATACTTAGCCTCAATTTGACACCGCTCATGAGTTACGGACCTGGATTTCTCATAATTCAAAACTACATTCTACAGTGTCTCTTGGCCGGTATATTCTGCCACATACATTACGCCCCGAGAAACATGATCGTTCAGGAACTAACCGGGCTGAGCTTTCTCGTGCCTTCCGTCCTAGCAATTTTTCCAGTTCCGGTGAGATATCGATGGATGAGTTATTTTTTAATATACGACAAAACATACTAAGACTTATGAAGTAACTGCTAATCAAATATTAGCTTCATTAATGTAATTCAAATAATTTTATTACTTTTCTTTACAAGGAAAAGAACAATTTTTTTTCGTACTCCAAGTCTATGCGATTATCGGGTTCCTCCACTCAATAAGTTTTCTTGAAAAATTTGTTCCAGACAACGTTACTTCATCAAGTGTCGGTATTCGCTACTTTACTTCCGCTGGCAATCAGCAAGTTCGTCATCTGGTACAACAGCGTGGCGATGGTGATGATATTGCACTCGGGCTACACTCACGCCCGGAATTACATAAGCAATTATGGACTGTCGGCACTCGCGGAGAGAGAATGGAGCCGATTGAACGTTCCAAACGTACTGCGTACATTCTGGATACTTCGCGTAGGCGAGCAAGTCGTCCACATCCTCGGCGAAAATTACAGCGACGATACCTTCAGCTACTACGTAATGACGAGAACGCTGTTGGTCAACGGTTGCGAAACGTTGACCGCCCTTTTGGGAATGACGAGCATAATATCGTACATATGTCACTACATCGGATATTTCTCGCAGTGGGTCCTGCTGACCGAGGACGAAGACGAGAAAAGCATCGGCACAGTGTCGGCCGTGTTGTTCTACATACTCGCGTTGCAGACCGGCCTGACCAGCCTCGATCGCGAAAAACGTCTCGTACGTTTGTGCCGAAATTTTTGTCTTCTATTCACCGCCGTTCTTCAATTCGTTCACAACATCGTGAACCCCCTGCTGATGTCGCTGAGCGCATCGCACAATCCCGCTCTTCACAGACACGTTCGCGCTCTCGCCGTATGCGCCGTTCTGATACTCTTCCCGGTCTCGCTTCTTGTCTTCCTGTGGTCCCACTTTTCCATAAGCACGTGGCTTCTCGCTGTCTCGATATTCGGCATCGAGGTCATCGTCAAAGTTCTCGTCTCCCTTGCAATATACTTGCTGTTTCTCTTCGACGCTTACCGGAGTGTTTTCTGGGAAGAGCTCGACGACTACGTTTACATGATCCGATCTTTCGGTAATACCGTGGAATTCTCGTTCGGTATTGTACTATTCTTCAATGGCTTTTGGATACTAGTTTTCGAGTCGGGCGGTGCTATACGGGCAATCATGATGTGCATACACGCGTACTTCAATATATGGTGCGAGGCGAAGGCTGGCTGGAGCGTATTTATGAAGCGTCGCACAGCGGTGAACAAAATCAATTCTCTTCCGGAGGCGCGGGTCGAGCAACTCCGCATGCTCGACGACGTTTGCGCCATTTGCTATCAGGAAATGCGGAGCGCGAAAGTCACGAGATGCAATCACTATTTCCATGGGGTTTGTCTGAGAAAGTGGCTGTACATACAGGATCGTTGCCCACTTTGTCACGATATATTGTACAAAGTCGTCAACAATAGGGGAGGAGAAAACGAGAACGAAACCGAGCACGCCGCGGTTCCGAGGGAAGCTGACGCCGCTGTGGCAGATGCAATCGAGCCCGAGAGATGAAACGAAAATTGCTGCGCCCCGGTAGCACAGCTTTTGGATAGTCGATAATCGGAGATGAATGAGAAACGAGAGAAAAAAAAATTATATATACGCGAAATTTGATCGTCGATTTTTGTCATCCGTCTGTAACTATTTACCGATAAAAAATATTTTACGGGCGACAACCTTCCATACTCAAAGACAGATCAACGACAAAATCCTATCTGAGAAATCTACTTAGGTTTCGAGCGGAACAATGTGATATTTATCTTTATACTATTAATAACGTTAAACCTTTTTTCTTTTTTTTTTTCAAATTGAACGCCGAAGTAATCTTCGGAGTAGTATTACACAGCTTCTTCCTGTTAGTCGGTGCCAGCTTCACAATTTCGTAGCCGATGTACGTACGAACAAACGACTTACCTCTCAAAAAATAATGTTAACCCTTCGGCAACCTTCGGAAAGATACTCATTTCCGTTCTGCTAATTATTTTGGAGTGACAAAATTGTAATAATTATAACAGAATATCGAAGATGTTCATCCAAGCGAATGATAGAAAAAATTAATGTTTTCCCCGAGTGTCTGAAACATTAAAATTTGATGAAACTTATCTTCGCGCTGATTGTTAAAGGGTTGAAAATCAAAGTACTGATCAATCGCTATTGAACGATTGAAACTCGAGCTTATATATTGTTACCTATCGATAACTTTTAGTTTCTTCCACAAGCATGCGTTGTTGCACAATCAGGTTCAGAACTGTTGATTTTTTTCATAAAAAATTGTTACATTGGGTTTTTCATTTTTATTGGATTTATTATTAAAATTTTATTGTATTGAATTATCACTCGTGAAGATACCGTTTATAGATATTTTGTTATCGAACAACGTTTAATTTTAAGGAACTTCCCACTTAATAATTAAAAAGTTAACTAGGACGATCGTTAATACGATTGGAAATAATGTTGTGGTAAACGTAGAGACGTGATTGTACGCGGCGCAAACGGTGGTAAATCGTTCACCTGATAACTCTGTAATAATAATTGCATTGCCGAATTATTATAGTTATTAATACCAAGAGCGTTTTGTCTCGTTATAGACTAATATGTAGCGGATACGTGTGTGCGATTACAGCATTGACCGGTTGGCCAATGCGACTCTGCTAAACCACATAAAATTGTACATCGCTTCTATGTAAAATACCCGCAACTTATACTAATTTTTTCGTTTGATTAACGAAACGATTAACGATTATACCTGTACATATAAAAAAAAATAGCCACACGCTACGCTGGTTTAAATTGCGTTGATGATAATCAGGACATATCTATTTGGAAACGCCGCATACACCGCCGTCTTGAAAACTGATAGTAAAAGAAGAAGAGGAAACATTGATGATTAAGATCTGTTAGTCATCTGCAAATTAATCGAACATGAAGAAAAATCATGGAATATTATTTCTATTATATATATACCGATTATTGTATGATCTTTCGATGTTCCAAAATAACTCTCGAAGCTTGTACTGTAAATTTTTCTCTAATATTCTTATTTATCAGATGCTATATTGGCGACTGTTAGAATACTGAATACAAATATACATCTATTTAGGATAAAAATGTTTCTCGATTTATTGTCTCCCTAGTGACCAATAAAATGAAGCTAGAGTCGCTCAGTTCAGAGTGTTTTTAGATTTTTTAATGAGGGTGTTTTTTGTTTCTTTTTTTGAATAAACATCGATGGCGACTTACATGATGCCGGGTAGTCTACCGAGCGTGGATAACTCGACGGAAGAAATACCGAAGATCATTTGCCATCGTCACGCAAATCACGCCGATATACCGCGTATTTGTCAGCTGATGCGGACCGAAACTTACTATCTGTTCGGCGACGTCGAACCCGGTAAAGTTTTGTAAGTCCTCAATTTATTTTAATTTCCGACACTGAAGACTTCTGTATTTTAAAATTCGTTAACCTCTTTCGATCGAATATCGCGAGCAGCGAAAAGGCTTGCGTATCGTTGGTGCAGATCAACGCTGAACAGGAAGTTGTATCGAGCGTCAGTCTCTGCAATTTTCCCAACGTGCCGTCTGTGCCGGCTCACGATTGGCTCTCTTGGATCGCGACGCATTACGGGTGAGGGGAACTCTGCGATTATCTTGGAACGGACAATTCACTGAATGATTTATTGCGCCGATCGCGTTCGACGATCGAGAACAGGCTGCCCGGCATAATGGAGAGAAACACGTTGTTCATTCATCTCCTCGTGTGGGACACGCGCTACAGCGAGATATTCCTCAAAGTCCTGTTGAACGGGATTTTCACCATCACTTCTTACTGCCTTCATGTGATAATGGTCTCGCCACCGGGCCTCGAAACAGGAATGGCCTTGTTCGAGGAAAATATGTCCAAGAATTTTCCCAGAGGCAAGAATAAAAACAATAGAGTGCAGTCTCTGTACCTGAGTCTCAGACATCGACACAGACCAAAATTGAAGATCAGACGAGCTGTGTATGTATCCTTGCATCAATACATTGGCCGAAGATACAATATTTTTTAATTTTATTTTTGAATATGTTTGTTGACTGCTTTGATTGCATTTTCCGGCAATACATTCCGTGCATCCTCTGTTCTATCGAATACAGCTTGCTTCTATGGATCGAGGTGAACGATAAAATATTTTTCCTTTCAAATTACTCGATGATAGAGAAGAAGACAACGACGATTTGATATCGATAATAGATGCCGAATCAAAGCGACTGAGAGAACTCTACGGCGATTTTTACATAAGTGAAATGATGCGGCATATCGACGTGGGGACTCGCCAGTTAATCGTAGCTGAGAGCGAAGGTCTAGTCACAGGAGTGATGTGTCTCAATGGCACGATTGACGTGGATTTGCTGAATGAAAACTTTGAACTCGCACCATACAATGGTCTTCGAAAAACTCCCTTGGACAATCCGACCACCCTGGAATTACCTTTGTCCGTGCCTGCTGTGGCGAATAAAACGGCGAGTGAAGTTTTGTTGATGGACGATACAAAGGACCGTGAGAGACAGCGCTTCAGTTTAGCCGTTGCTCGGACAATGCGCTCTGAGAGTCTTGACAACGAAGATGGCAATCCGGAAGGATCGCCTGAGATAATCGTCGATTCCCCGAAGAGTCCTGAAAAGCGAGTTGACCTATCAGTCAATTTTGAATCCAGGTTGCGAGAGAGCATATTTGCTAAAGCTATCAGCGAAGTGCCAAGTATGGGCAATTATTGAGTAAACAATTGACGACTCCGATGATATTTGCCTAAGATGAATTTATATGCATCTTTTGTCTTATAGGGTATAAGACAAAAGATTTCACAGAAAGTATTATTCTTAGTCACAGGGTTACAGTTTTTTGTCTTATGCTGATATCTTGGTGTCGATAAAAAGGGCTCTTAAGTAAAATTTTGATTTTTTCATTACAAAATCAATTTACAAATTAACTTTACAGGAGGACGTTTGGAATCTTTAGCCTTCAGAGAGGAGGAAGAGGAAGAATCGGTTGTTCCACGGATCAACCAAAATATCAATAGACTTGCGGACTCGCATTCGTACGTAGGTGAACTCAACGCCTTTGCATTGGAGCTCTTCAGCATGGACGGAAAAATCGACGATCGATACGGTCAGGATTATCTGGAGGCGGCGTTCGAGTGTTTTCCTGATCGAGAATACTGCGTTGTGCTTATACCGTCGACACAGCCCTTCTTTACATTCCTGGAAAATTTTGTCGTAAGGACATTTATCGCTTTGTCTTAAACTTTCGACCGGAAATTGGCGAAAGATTGTCTGATCCTATAATTATTTTCGCAGCGTGTACCGTTGCGCTTCGACAGAGATTTCCCCATGGTTCTGTACGTCGCGCATCGCTCGACGCTTCTCGGTTTCTTGAAGTCTCGCGAAGCTATGGCCTACGATCACGAAAGGATCGAAACGTTTCTTCAGGGTATACCGAAAAAAAAAGTCGTCCTCGAGGACTTTGAAGAGGCGGTTAAATCCAACAATCGTGAGAAAGAGTGCTACGTGTTTATCTGCGAGAATAAATTGATCGGGCTAGCGATGCTATGGTACGTATATTTATTTTCTGAGAGAACTCCAATATCTCACCCAGCGACGAAATATTTCTGGAAAGCTTAAAAAATATTTTCTCAATATCACTGAATATTTCTAAAATACTTTAACATTTTGGAAATATTTATTTGTGCCCTGTGACACATTGAAAAGGCCAACGGTATTAAAACACATCCAAGAGCCATGGAATTTTTTTTTCTTCTGAAAACAGTACAAATCCGTCTCTTTAAAATTTTTTTAATAGTCCACAATAATAAGAATTTATCGGAATTTGGTCACTCTTTGGACGGATTGCATTATGAGCGAAAGAATAATCGGAGATTTTGAACTTCAAACTAGCCCGGAACCCCACATTGACGAGTTGAGAATGTTTTACAACGTCGAAGAATACGTATCGATGGAAAACACAGCGAGAGACGCGCACGCACGATTGCTGCACTTTATTCTGGTGCCGATTTTTTCCGTCTATCATAGATTCTTCTTTCGCGAATTGATGCGTCTCAGTGGAACAACTGTGCTCTATTATCGTCTCTATGACAGCGAGACTACCGCTCCTGTGAGATATCAATTATTATAAATTGAGCAGGTGAAAAATGGTCTCGATTAAAACATTATTTTTTTAACAGAAAATAAAGAATTATTTTTTTTGCAGAATCGGACGAGGCCCCTCATAACGTGCCTCGACGTTATGATTCCTGTGAAGTCTCGTACTCGAATTCACCACCCGTGGCCGGAATCCGACGAAAATGAGAATCAATTGGACGTTGAGAAATTTTCACTTTTTCTGATGAGTCCGAGATTTTCAATGATGCGGAAACCAGTTATAAATGCAAAAATCGTAGTTGTCGGGGCATCGGATTGCGGAGTGGCATTTGCAGAATGTCTCGCTTTGGAGGGGTCAGTATTTTACGGTTCATAAATGATCTACGAATAAAAGTTTTATAATTAAAATGTTTCAGGTCAAGCTTCAGAACGAGTCATTTCACGAATCTCACACTCGTCTCACCGAACGGGCTGCCCTTCGAGCAAAGAGGAAGTATGGAGCATGCGACAATGATTCCATTCAGAGGACGGTATTGTCATGCGTACAGACAGGTCGTTCCAAGCAGAGTGTGGATAAACGTTGTTCACGGAACGGTTTCTAATATCAATAGGTGTTTTATCTCTTCGATTAAAAAATTGTTACGTGGAACTTCGATTATACAAATTAAGTGGTGGTCGAGTTTACTTCGGATCAATTATTGCTCTAATAATAGAAATAATGGAAACGCACAAGAACATTAAGCGTTCGCTTTAAGGTCGAAGTATTGTTTGTTGAAGTCGCAGTTGAGTTAACAGAGGGTTTTTATAGGTCAAATCTTCAAGTCTAAAAAAAATTACAGGAAAGACAAGTACATTACTGTTTGGGGACTCGGAAATTTGAGCTACGATTATCTCGTGCTGACTTGTGGACTGCAGTATAAAAATCCGGAGTTTCGTCGGGACGATAAGAAAGCGGGACAACGGGGGTGATTATGTGAATTTCAACAACCGCGCCCACCAACACGATTCATAAAAATTTTATATTCACAAAATATATAAATTAAATTTAAATATGTAAATTTAAATTTCAACTTCATTTCAGAGGTCCGCAGCCCGGACAGGAAGTTGTTCCTCTCAACTGTTTCTGCATAAACGATGATGTGGACGCAGCGACTTGTCTCGAACGATTGAAAGAACTCACCAATGAATTTACATCGAAGAGTAAGCGAAATCGAACGATCTTCAACGGTTTACAAAAATATATACTCTACAAAATAATTATATAAAAAAAAAAAAAAATTTCAGCAATTTTTGTATTTGGCTTTTCACTGTGCATGATAATATTTTTTCCACAGAGTTCATCGTGCTCTACGGTCATAACGTCGACTGCTACTGCACTCTAAACACTCTGCTCTCGTGCGGTATTAAAGGAAGCTGGATCACGGTGATCCAACCGAGACTGGCAACGTGCGAGAAACGAAGCAATATTTTTTACGAGGACGAGGAAGTGGACGACGCGGTTGCAAGGGCCATTGCAACGAACGGTGTCAAGGTTTACTCTGAATGGAATTTAAGAGATTGGATTCTCGAGGACGGAGACAGCGCTGGAAACGACGACGATTGTGGCAGTGTCATTAAAATCATAAGAATCGAATCAAGGACGAAGAAAAAATTTATCGCGTGCGACGCACTTATAAATTTCGGCGACAAGTCTATAGACATGAGAACGTTTATGGGTAAGGAACAGAACTCGGTACCTTTACATTCATCCAAGTTGGAGCGTTGATAGTAATTTTAAAAAAAAAATGAAAATCCTGTTAAAAGAAAAACTAAAATTTCTCGAATCAGCCTCGAGTCTTATAAAAATAGGGAATCATTGGACCATTAAACCGTTTGTAAATTAATGTCACTTAAAACGCCACGTAAAATCTCATTGTGCGACGAGTTTCAGATTATTTAAAGTTCCTTCAAGTCTCGATTTTTTTCGAAAATAATATATTTATATTTTTCACGAGAATAATTTTCTCTATGAATTAAAAAAAATCTCTTTTTTTTCAGCAATCTCTCGGGCAGGTTTGGTCTTCGATGGTCGTCTCGTAATAGATCCGGACTACAGGACTAACGATCCTTCCGTTTTCGCCGCCGGTGTGTTCACCAAGTACTCGAGAAAATATCACGCGGAGAGTTGGCAACACGAGTATTTCAATACTATCGAAGTCGGCGAGAGGGTAGAACATTGAAAATTCCCTCTGCAATTGCCGATTAATAATTAAAGCGTTCCGTCGAGGAACGATGATGGACAAACGTTTACGGTTTCAAGTTGGCGAGGAGTCTGAAGCGAAGGATCGATTCGCGTTCGCTCAACGACGAGGAGGAATTTCGCGGCGGAGAATCTACGAACGAGAGTCGAAGACACACGGAACTTCCGGTATTTCGTGCACCCAAGCTCATCTACTCTCTGCTCCCGGGCAATCTTCACTATCTTCACGTGCGAAAACCTGGGAAAAATATTCCACGAGCTAGTGCGATCGCGCGTGGCACATACGTAATTTTATGAACATTAATTAGAGACAAATGACAGTCTCGTTAATTTTATACACAATGTATACATTTTTTTTTAGGGCGACGTCCTCGTAACCGGAAGTGCCTCGACTGCTTCAGAAATTGGCTACTTTCGTCTGCGTTTCAACCAGTACAACAGGGTAGAGACGATAACTTGTCTCAGCAAGAAGGTAATTTTACACATTCAATGCTAGGGTCAAATTGGTTTCCTGATCCATCGTTGCGTTTCCAAGGCTTTCAGAGTTCAGGACCTAATTACTCTGTATGGAAAACACGATTCTATCCTCAACGATTTGAAGCTGCGCTTTCAGGTATATTCTGTCAGGGGTTCCAATAAAAAAAAAAAAGCTTCGCCAACCGCATTTGTATCAACAGAATTCCTTGGTGCCCGATCTGTACGCGTATTTTTCCGAGCCCTGGGCAGCGGCTCTCTTCCACGACAAGTTCGACTGTCTGCGGGTAGAAAATCGAGAAACGCTCCTGTCGAATATCGTAAGCTTTTACTCTAGCGTTAAATTTTTTTTTATACCACTGTCTTAATAACTTTTTTTTACAGGGCCTGCACAAAGACTCTTTGGTCGACGAGACGATAGCAGCCTTCGTCAGATCCGACTGGAGGATGGTAAGATCCGCTCAATAAAAGTTGAACATTGATATTTTCATATCACCTTCTGTCGCATAAAATCAAATTTACTGCGATGGAGATATTTCTCCGATAATTTGTCTGAAGACTTTAATCAGACCGTTCCAGTGATTTTTAGAAATCAACGGAAAATTATCTTAGAGTTTCTCTCCAATTTGCTAACTACTTCTACCATTTTCACTGCACAACCTCCAGCAGTCACAAATTAACAGAGGAAATCAGTACATTTTCTGAAAAATTATCCAAAACTCTGTTTTTTTTTTCTGATAAAGTATGTTCAAAGAAAAAGTAACTTATTTCTACGATCTCATTCTATTGCACTCAACAAGAGTAGACATAGAAGAAAAAAAAAATTAATTTTCTGGAAATGTTAGGGAGCTACAACCGTGTCGATTCATACAAGTCTCTTGGCGAGCTCGTAGGTAACAACGCGAAAGCGTTTAAAATGTTTCCTGCGGGCAACCCGTCCCAGAGACAGATAAAAATAAATATAATAAAAAAATTTTAAAAATAAATTCTATAAATGACAAGAATTTTTTTTTAATAATAAAATAAAATCTTTATTCGTCTTGCAGTTGGAGGAAAAGGATCGAAAATACATAGAGTCGAGATACGCAGGTTCCGTATATCAGGACGGAATTTCCAGCACTCTGATAAATTTCCTTCAAGCGGAGGAGGAGCTACTGCCCGTATACTGCAATCCGCGGAAACTCCGGCGCCAGTTGATGGAAGAAGCCGATTGAAAAGTTTTCCTTCCTGAATATCAAAGTCGTGAACTACGATCGCAACAGTACTTTATTATGGCAGGGCGGGACGGTTCATGCCGAGGATCTAATAAGGGTTCTGGACTATGAATAGAGCGTATCATAATAGCCGACATATGGAGAGAATCGCGCGAGGGGATTGACTAGATACGAGAAGGGAGAGGCGGACGTTGGTCTACGCGAGGATGTTAAAAAATGGATACGCATAGGCGAGGTCGCCACCATAAAAACAACCAGCCTGGGGTTGTCGTCGACGACGCATCCGATCATTCTCGCATGGAATTAAGGTATAATCGTGCTGGTGCGTCGAAAACTCGACAGCACACTTTACTCCCCAGTCGGGCGCACTATTCGCTTAGCTGCATCACTTAAAATGCATCTGAAAAATTCGTGCAATTGCTTGTGGGGTAATGCCATATAAATACGTTAAAAAATTCTACAACATAAACGCAGAAATTATAAACGATCAATTTCTAAATAACGTTCGTGATCGACCGTAGCTTTTAATAACCTCGAAAAATTTAAGAACTTCCGACTACGGGTAATTTACCGACGCTATAACCACGTGATTCTTGCAAGGGTAACCGAGATATCTATATATACAAATAAAACCCTGACCATGCAAATGAAATGGACAATTTTTAATTCGTCCAGGACTTAAAATCCTCCAATTAAAATTAACAGGCCCAGGGCCGTTTTGCCCCTGTCTTCTGCCTCGCCTCTCTCTCTCTCTCTCACGCCATTGCAAACCCTTGCAGCATAAAACATAACGAAACACGTAACTGGTATTGCGGTGATTCCTACGCGTGACTGGCGAGCGGCGAGAAGCTCAAACTTCGGATAACTTGCGAAACAAGAATTTGCCGTGCCGAAGGAACTTTGTCTTGTCTCCCTCTGGTCGGTACACGATTATATCGAGCGTTACGTCCGCGCTACAGCGGCGATGCGGAGAAAGCTCCGCCTGTCCCACAGTGTTACCAATATACGAATTAAACTTCGCCGCGATCTCAGCTTCGTAAATTAATGTAAGAGCGAGCGTGAGAATGTTGATCGCTACTTCGCGCTGCGTCGGCGACGGCCATCGATCTCTCGGACGGCGTAGAATCATAAGGGCCGATGTGCCGAACGACCCCTGATGCGTCCTTGGAACTTTTGGCACCGGAAATACCGAAACATTTGGCAAACATTGCTCGACTCAAACACGCCTCGGTCGGTAAATTTTTTTGGGGCGACTGAGAATTTGTGTGTTTGCACATTTTGTTGAAAAGCCTAGGACGTAGTTGGGTAAACAAGCTGGATAATATAAGATTCCTCATAGGTTGGAAACATTGAGGATGTTTCACGGATATCAAAGAAATATTTTTAAAATATTTAAAAAATATTTTGAAAATATTTAAAAAATATTTTTTATTTTCGAAACACTTCGATATATTTCTGAAATTCATGGAGACAATATTTTGAAATATTCCGCCGGAGGACGGGGCTTACGGAATGTTTCAAATTTCCAACGAAGAATAGCTCCGTTAACATACTTCGTTGAAACGCCAAGGCCGAGAATGTCGAAACAACCGTCACAATGTAACACGTAAACCCACGAAATAATTCGCATAGAAGCGAAACATAGGACGAACTTTCGATGTCCGAAGTACCAAAAAATTCCGCACACGGCGCGCGCGATCACGCCTCGCGACTCACATCAGCCTACAACTATTACTAGCGTAGCAGCCGTGGCCGAACTTTTCGACCGAGAATCCGTCCCTTTGCGCATTTCGTTGAAACGCCGAGGCCGATGTTGGCTAAACAAGCCGGATAATATAACATGTATACACACGATATAATGCGCTCGGAGAAACGTAGGCGGTCGCGAAGGTGCGTGATTCCGCGGGTTTCCAGGACAGCGATTAGAGTGATTACCGTTAGGCAGCCGTTAGGTCGTGATGGAGGATCTCGGCTCGCGCTGTCCTGCGGCGAGGAATCCCGCGCTCGCAATCAACCTATGTGGAGGGGTCGGTGGTTGGTTGGCGGGGGGAGGGGAGGGGCGGGGGGAGAAGGGGTTCGAGTTACTGTTCGCAGGGGACTTCGGTCGACTGGTGTTCACGTGACGCGATGTCACGTTACCGCGTCGCGACAGGTGTCGGTTCGCACACAACCCCTCGCGCACCCCGCACCAGAAAACTAACCTTCTTCGGCTGGGACTCTTGGCGGGCACCTCGCGATCCGTCGCGCATCGCGAAGAACCCGCTGGTCTCGACTCTATATTTCTGCCGCGAGCTGAAAGCCGATTGTCATACTCATCATCGGTATTTTTTTTTTTTTTTCTTGGGCGTTTTCGTTGCAGCGAATAATATGCGAGATGCGCGATAGAGAACGCGCATGCGCAGTAATACCGCGTACGCTCTACGGAGAAAGAATTTCAGGTTTTTATGAAGTAATGAGGTAAGTTGGCGAGTACCGAGTCGGGACTTTCGGAAGGTAATAATTTTTCGAGGGTTTGTATTTGGGTAAGTCTGTGCGAGTCGAGGAATTATAGTTTATTCGATAGTATCGAACATTCGTGGAAAGAACATCGTCATGGTCGAATCATTTTTCTTATCCTCGTCGTGGCGAATGATGTGCAAAATGCGCGACACGCATGCGCAGCAATGCCGACTGCGTATGCACTGTTTACGACGCGCGTACGAAGAAACTATTTCAGGTTAACGAGAGAAAATATGCTGATACGTATCGAGTTACGACTTCTGAAAAGTTATAATTCATCGAGTTTTCCTATTCGATGAGTTCGCGAAAGATACAAATACGACTCGCTACACTCTTCGCCATTGCGTAATTATTCTATATCCAAGTTGTCTAAAACACACGGACAAAACAGACTGTCACACTCATCATCGCTATGAGCTTTCGATGGAACCAATAATGTACGAGATACGCGATAGAGCGCGCGCATGCGCAGTAATGCCACTGCAGACACGATTTACGCAGCATACGTAGAAAGACTCTTAGATTGAATTAAAAAAAAAAAAAACAACAATAAAATACGCCAATGCGTATCGAGTTCGAACTGCCATAAAGTAATAATTCAACGAGTCTTCGTGTCCTATTCTGTAAATACATTATATTCAAGATTACCAAACGTTTTTCCTTACCCATTTTCGTCGCGACGAATGATGTTTAGGGAATGCGCTATATAGCGTACGCATGCGCAGTAAAATACCACTGGAAATGCACCGTTCACGCCGAGAATACCGAAAAAATTAGCACGGATTAAAATGAAAAAAGCTGACACGTGTCGAGTTGAAACATCCGTGAAGTAATAATTTATCGGCCCTTTGGATTTCGTAAGTCCGTACGAGAGACAAATACGATTTTCTACCTCTCGGAATCGCGTCGTACAATTATGCCGTATCCGCGTGTATCAAACACTGGCGAACGGATAGGACACATAGCGGGTGGGGCTTGCGACTCGAAACGTTGTGCTGTGTCCGGCGAAGCCGAGGGTTTGTCAGCTGCGTAGACTCCCAGAAGGTAATTACCGCAGCATTAGGACGCGTACTCGTCCCCGTGTATCGTAATAGCTCGCAGGTGCGTGTAGGGAGACCTCGCGCGTTTTCTATGCCGATTCCTCGGTTGATCCCGTTTGATCCTTCCGATCGCGATCGCTACGGACACCGTATTATGTATGTTTCCCGTGCTATTACTGTATCTGGCTTTCCGTTAACCGTGCGCGACCTCTTTAATATTCAGCGATGCACGGCTTATCTTCGACGTAGCGAGGTAAAAATAATAATAAAAAAATAAAAGAGGAAACATAATACACGGTTGACCGACGTAAATCGTATGAATATTGTAACGCATGCTGTGTTACGATCGATGAGTCGGCCCAGCAGAGAAAATTGTAGAGAAAGCGGGAGAGAGAGAGAGAGAGAGAGAGAGAGAGAGAGAGAGAGAGAGAGAGAGATTGGGGAACTCGCAGACTGGGGTTTATTCATTTGACAATGCACTCGAGTAGTACAAAAGTCATTGAAATAATCGAACTTCGAACGGTGATTGGCTGAGAGCCAACCACTCGGACAGGAGAGAGATTGATGACCGGCATCGAGTTACAAGGTCAAATTCATGTTACAAAGAATCGCCATTCGCCATTATTCATTAGTTATTGGACATTTGCCATTTGAAATTTCAATTGCCATTTTCGATTTTAATGGTCATTCGCCATTTTTAATAGCCATTATTCGCTATTTCAATCGTCATTTGCCATTTCAATGGCCATTTGCCGTTTCAATGGTAATTTGCCATTTCAATGGTCATTTGCCATTTCAATCGCCATTTGTCATTTCAATGGCCATTTGCCATTTCGAGCGCCATTTGCCATTTCAATCGCCATTTCAATCACCATTTGCCATTTCAATCGCCATTTGCCATTTCAATCACCATTTGCTATTTTAATCGCCATTTCAATCACCATTTGCCATTCCAATCACCGTTTGCCATTTCAATCACCATTTGCCATTTCAATCACCATTTGCTATTTTAATCGCCATTTCAATCACCATTTGCCATTTCAATCACCGTTTGCCATTTCAATCACCATTTGCCATTACAATCACCATTTGCCATTTCAATCGCCATTTGCCATTTCAATCGCTATTTCAATAGCCATTTCAATTGCTCTTTCAATCGCCATTTCTGTCATCGCCAATATATCATCAATCGACCACGAGCACGACCGGTTGACGATGCTTTGTCACAATGCGTCGAGGAATCAAACTCAAAAATAGAAAAAAAAAAACGAATTTAGACCGATGAAAGATCAAGGATTTTCCGATCATTAACCTTCCTAACTCCTCAACGTTTAACCTCCAAACGTTTCATCTCACCGGTTGATCGAAAGCCATTCAGGCTCAGCGGATTTCCGAGTCGAATGCGAATATTACGGTGCAACCACGCCGTGATATCAAGATGGATGCGTATCTCCAGTGAAATTGTGAGGTTATCGACGAGAACGGGCAGACTTGACCACCACCCGGTTGGCTCGGACCTCTCGGTTGGCTCGCCCCGGTGGGCCGGTCAATCCGCATTGACCTCGCTCCCTCGGTGGGAGCCAACCCGTGTTACGATTCCGCCTCGAGAAACGCACGCTCGCGTTTATCGCCGGCATGGGCGGTTTGTACGTCAAACGCGTCTCGTTGGACGCGGAGTCATCCGCTATCACGAGAACTGCATGCATACGTGGACGCGGTTACACGGCTTTATAGGTTAGGTGCGCGCATGTCCCCGCACCGAGGGCGGACGCTTCGGTTCTCCACTCGGCCAATCCGACATCATCGTCCCGAGACAACAATAATTGTTACGGAAGCGATATAACATACCGCGCGGACAGTTTGCCGCTCGCGATGGCAAAGAGCGGCGACGGTGGTCGCGAACGCGACGGCCCTTTGCCATTTCTCACCTGCGAGCACCTCGCCACGCGTGAGCAATCTCGACGATAACTGTATTTTCGCCGATTCGTCGCAGTGGAATTAACAAAACCGCGCGGACGAGAACACAGTGTCGACGATAAGATTCGGAGAGCGTTGTGTCGGTTGCCGCTGGATTTTCTTTTCCGAATCGGAGATAACGAGGGGATTCATTAAAATGGGCGAGCAAATTCGTTGACAATTTTTATTTGTTTGTTTGTTTTTTTTTTGTACAAGCCTCGACGCACTTTCGGTGCGGTGGAAAAAGCCGAGTCGCGAGTCTGCATTTAATGAGAATTACTTTTCAGGAGCATGAGACGTAAAAACGATGAAAAGTGCCGCGAGAATGAAATTATGTGCGCCTGATTAATTGTTGAGGGATTTACTTTTATTGAGATTAACGCGATTGGATTCAACAAAATATATTAATAAATTGAATAAATGACGGCGATGCGATAATAAAAATATTCATTAAAATAAAAATTGGAATTTGAGAATAAACAGCTCATGAATCGTAAATACGACTAAGTTGCAGCGGTCAGCTTCCATTATATATATAATATCTAATCCAAAGTGCAATGCAAAAAGTGCCGGAAGTGTTAACCGCTTTATTTTTGTAATTTAATTTTTTTTTAACTCCAAAAAGTATTTTAAAAAAAATGTTTACCGTTTGTCACGGAAGATTTGAGATTTCTCCGCAGCTCCAATGAATGGCTCGTTGAAGAGAAAAGAAGAAAATTCCTGTTGAATACAGCAATGAACGCGACCCATCAGCATCCACATCAGGACAGATCGGGTCCTGCAACGATCTACACTCCGAACGCCGAGTACGCGATGATTCCATCGTCGGCTCCCTTCTCGGCTCTTCATCTGCTGAGGAATTATCGTCTCTTCGGCACTGGCGCTGGTCCCGCGGTCGCGGCAGCCGCGGCCGCTGCCGCCGCTGCTGCAGCTGCAGGTAATTTTTTCCAATTAATCTCTCATTTTTTAAATCTTTTTTTTACATATAATTTTCCATTTCTATTAAAATTACAATTATTACACTGAAAATAATTTTTGTATTTGAGTTTTTTGTCATTTTTGTAGTTTAGGAAAAAAAAAAAAATAATTTACCTTCATTTTTTTAATGTATTTTTTTTTTTTAATTATTGTGAAATTTGTTTCCAGATTTTGTCACCAATCCACGTTACGAGCTGCTCTACCCGCCGCATCAGTCCACGATAACGCCGGCAAATCGTGTCTATCGAGAGTATGGAGTCGTCTCGGAGAACTACAATCAGGATTCCACGCCAGTTTCGTCGTCGTCCACCCGTATTTTGATCGCCGAGGATTCAACGTCCTCCGCATCTTCGCCCGTCGCACAGCAGCAGACAACAGGTTCCTCCTCGACCGCTTCTTTCAATGCGGCACTCACGCTGTCGGCAAATTTGCTTCGACAACCAAATCCTGCGATAACCGCCAGCTCCACTTCGATTCTACCGGCTGTTCAACAATCTGCACTTGGAAACGTAACTCAACAGTTTCCCGACTCGCCGAGCTTCGCAGGTCGGTGCTCGATTTTTTTTTTTTTGCAAATTAAAATAAAAAGCGTCGCGAAAAAATTCCTGGAGAAAAACAAGTTGGAAGCGAGTCCGGGTTGGACGACACGCGATCAGATGCGATATTTCAATGCCTCTGCATGGCATTAAAGATCAAAGAAGATTGTTGAGAATAGTAGAGATATTGCGGAAAAGTTTGATCATGATTAACCGAAACACGGATTATTTCATTATTTTGGAGTATTTTTTTTATTAAAAAGAATTGTCCCGATGCTTATTCAAGTACATGATTTTATAATTGAACTCGGCTGAATTTATTTCAATGGCTGAATCGCATTCCCATCTATGAATAATAAAAAAATACGTTCACTGCCCTAAAGGTGGAGTAAACCGGGCCACTTGCCTCAGACGGCTGAAAATAAACTTGTATGAAGAAGAAAAAAAAGAGTCCCGTGTAAGACGTTTAATTTTAAAGGCTTGAGCTCGATTCTCACCCAGGCAATTTATTTCTGTTATGCCCAGGCTATTTCTATTGAAAACTAGCGCGACATTATAAAACATCTTTGTACTTTTTTTCAAGTTTGTTTAACGTGTCTGTGCAGAGCCTGCGATCGATCGTCCAAGGCGATTCTACGTCGGCGACGCCTCCGCGCTTTCGAGCTGTCGATCGAGGAGACCTCGCAGTGAGAAACGGCCTATTCCGGACGAACAAAAGGACGACAAGTACTACGAGAGAAGAAAGCGGAATAATCAAGCCGCTAAGAAGTCACGTGACGCCAGGAAAATTCGTGAGGACCACGTGAGCCAATATTCCATGGAGCTTGAACAATTTTCTTCCAAACTCTGAAACATCAATTATAAGTCGAGAAATAATTGACTCGCGAACATAAATCATAATTGAAACAATCGTTCTCTACTCTAAAACATAAATGATCATTCGGGCAATTTTTCTCTACTTTTTCTGATAAATATAAATCATTGATCATGCAATACATTTTCTTTGCTTCAAAAAATCATTGATCAAAGAATTTACATTGTATTTACTCAGAAGCATAATTTTATCGGTTAATAATTTTGGGTGAAAACAAATCTTCACTCGGCTCAAATTTTTACTTCCAAACGAATATAATTAAGCAATTTTTGTTTTTAATCTCTGAAACAACATTCAGTACCCAAAGCATGTATTTTTTTTTATGCGTTATCGAATGATAATATTAATGAAGTTGAGAGAAAAAAATTGCGTTGATATAGTACAATTATTGATGATGATTTTTTAGATTGCTTTGAGAGCAACGATGCTCGAGCACGAGAACGCTATACTGAGAACGCAGATACTAACGCTTCGCGAGGAGGCCCAGTCGCTTCGCCGAATGTTGATCGAGCAGCAAATGCCGAAGATACCCGAACGGTACACGATGGATTGTCCGAGATCGTCGATCGCGTCGTCTCCGCCGCCGTCCTCAAGCTCGATCAGAGCGCCAACCTCGATAGTCCCGGACTCGTCGTCGGGTGGAACGCTTCGTTTCTCTCATCCACCGTCCAAAGTCTCTACGACGTTGTACCTCTAAAAAAAATGTACCAATTACTTTCTACGAAACTTTCTACTTCGTGCTTATCGTGGACGAATTTCGAGGTTAGGTTGACTTCATCGAAAAGCTTTTTAATGCACGCCTCTCTCGACACGCTAATGTCCGATTTGTTGTGATATTAATAGAGATGTAATTTACTATTTTTAAAGTGCCCACGGACGCGTCGCAAAGTGTAAAAGCGACGCTCTGTACGCAATCGCGTACCTCGTACGCGCAACCTATTTACGGTTGTATTTGTTTGTATATATGAGACAAAGTCATGACTGCGAGCGCCACGGGAAGCAGCTCGAAATTGACGAATCACGGCGAGAGCAAATAAATAAACGCCTACGTTTCTTAATCCCTAGTGGCACCCGAAGTACTCGAGAGTTATTCCGATGGAGGATAAATGTGTAGGGGGATTTATCGGAGCAGGATCTTCGCGAGCGAAAAAAAATTATCGAAACGCTAAAAATGATGCGGAGCTTCCATATTTTGGAGGTTATGTTTCTCCGACGCATGGAAATTTCGGGACGGAAATTTCACCCGAGGCGCATTTTTGTATCCGAAGAGAAATGGCTTTAGAAATTTATCGCGGCAGATACTTTTTTATTAATTGAATAAAGAATCTGATCTGTCCAAGAGCTAGAGAATGCAGAACGAAACCCTCGAAACACGATGACTGCGAATAGATAAATGCTTCGGGTCTCGATAGCTATTTTCGGCGGGGTCGACGGTTATCCTGAAAATGTCGCGAAAATTTACCGGAATGAATCGGAACCATAGGAACACCGGCTGTATCGGCGCACATTTTCTGCAGTTTCCTTGCGCCCTCTACAGTATCTTTTTCCACCTACGGAACTTTAATCACGGAAATCGAAACCTCGACACTTTCCAATCTTTCAGTTTCATTGTTAGTGCGCCACATAATATACAGATCAGTCGCGATAAATTCAAATGTACAAATTCCCGATTATTATTCCATTGCCTCCCTTCTACTGCTCAGTCAAATATTCCAAATCGTCGAGCGCAATGATTCATTTATCGTGAAACATAACCTAATCGACATGTCGAAATTTCTCGCATGAATAACGTAACAAAATTTTCGAACAAAATTCCCGTCGATAATGTCGAAAAAGTCGCAAATCTCCGGATTCGTCGCAGCGTCGCTCGAAACAGTGAGAAGAATCGATGGCTGGGAACACGAGTCGAAACGATGAACGCAAGAGGAGAACCCATTGCGTGCATTGTCATCGGATAATAAACAGTCGCGCAGACTCGATCGGAGGAAACTGCGAATCCGTAACACGAGATCCGAGGAAGGGAAACCTTACTGTCGAGGAACTCGTTTACGCGTATCTGTGGAAAGTCGCTAACATAAACGATAGATGGAAGCAGAGGAACAATGCTCGCAACAATTTTCGTAGGAGACATGCGCGACGCAAAGATTTGTGCCAATCACGAAGAGCCTCGAAACGACACGATTCTCTCCTCTGATTATTCACACTCCGCCATGGTGACACATTAAATCTAAATTGAAATGATTTACATCGAAGCGGTGATAATTTTTTTCGCTCTACTGTTGAGCCACGTTTGCGTGACGGTTTGGTTTCCGAAAATCGACAGACGGGTCAGGATGGATACGCTCGACAAATCAACATGGGAGATTATATTATTGGTCGACGAGACGCCAACGTCGTGCCAAAATATCTTGTCCAATGTCGTTCAAAGCTCGTTGTACTCGGCGCTCGTTTGTAAACTGCGCGAGAAGGACGAAGAGATCGACGTTCTTCGTCGCAGACTCGTCTTCCTAAACGCCGAAATAAAACTCAAGGATATGCGTATCGCCAATCTCATTGGTCAGATATCGAGCTTCGTCGAGATTGGTCTGCAACGCACGAGACCTTACGTTAGTGGCTCGAAACAGCCGAGACTCAAGACGAAGATGCCATTGAACTACCGATGAATTTTTAGACACAAGAAAAATCGATTTATAACGCTGTAAATACGAACAATAATTTCGCTGTAACGGAGAGATTAAACACCTTTGACTCGAAGTCGTTGGTAGTTTCACATTTACCGTAGACATTATCGAGAGAAATCGACGTAAGATGATTAATCGAGTTTCAAACCACAGAGTATTTATATTCGATTGAACTCCAAAGATTGCGTGAACATCGAAATTAGTAGAGAGTTTCTAATCGACCATTAAAGGATTAACCGCACTTGAGACCCCGCGAGAAAACATAACCTCAAAAATACTCGACGATCGATTACACGAAGACTTCATATGCCAATTGAATTATTTAATCACGATTCCGCCCCAACGCCGCATTTCAAGCATATATCACTGTATTATAATAATGTCTCAATTCATACATCATTTTTATTTTTATCATCGCTGAAAATGTCCTAAACGAAACTGTGTACGCGATTTTTTTTTTACGCGTCATTAATTTCGTCAGGGAACGACGCTGTTTGTGCTGTACTACGAAACAATATATATGTGGACAGGGGCAATAAGGTACATTCTTCTTTTAGATAATGGCATCGTTTCTTTTAGATAATCAGTCTCGTCCAATTGTACGGTCTATTCTTCGATTGATGGAGAGGAAGCCATCGGTATAAGTTGCACACGAGTATGTGAAAGTCTCGTCCTTTCTCCGAGAGGTTCGGCGCCACGTACACGCCAAGGCCGTGGTTACACGCTCCGGGAAGTTCTTTGTTGGCCGAATACGAACGGGAAGGGATATCTAGCTACGGAACGAACAGATCCACCATGATGTTTCGTCGTGGTGGCAAAAAGTAGAAGGAACCGGCTAGCCGAACCGGCGAGCTGATTCAGTCGTCTCGTATTCGTGTCAACTAACGGCTGGGAAGAAAAATAATTCCGATTATTAATTAAAAAAAAAAAAAAAAAGTGAGTTTTACTGTTAATCTTTTATCTGATTTTTTTCTTTAGAATCTCGTGATATTTAGGCAAACGAAAACACTGGAAATAAGTATTTAATAAAAATTGTGTTACCGAAAGAAAAAAAAAAAAATTCTGCGATCGGATTCAATTTCTTTTTGCGTCAACGATAAATTCTCAGGATCGTGAGACGGATTATTTTTACATAGCGGTAATTAGCTTTAATATGGAAGTAATTGTGTATTTTATCTTTATACTGTGTCAGAAAATGTGTTTATGGAAAAATCCTGTTGAGAAAAAAATCTTTCTAAAAATATGCCTATAAAAAAAACACGCAAAAAAGGTGTTTATTAAACTGAAGGCTACGAAAAAATTCAGCTGTCAATCGTATTAATAAATTAGGCAATGGCACAGTG
Source organism: Listrodromus nycthemerus (assembly GCA_963978505.1). Classification (NCBI taxonomy): domain Eukaryota; kingdom Metazoa; phylum Arthropoda; class Insecta; order Hymenoptera; family Ichneumonidae; genus Listrodromus; species Listrodromus nycthemerus. The sequence continues at coordinate 28,111,942 of OZ021679.1, read as the reverse complement.
AGATGTACAAAAACTTGCCAGTTTTTTTCTTTTAATGATAGAGGGCGCTCATGGTCACTTATGTAACCTTTGCTTGACTAATTTTATTTAGAATTACATGCATTAAATAATTTATTATACGTCGAAGCCTTGAGAAAATTAGAAATTGTATTGGTCGACTGAAGTGGACTCTCACACGGTGGAACGTCGTTCGACCGACATAATATGGGGAAAGCATTCCTCAGTAAGTGAAAACTTGTCGAACGAGAAACATGGTACCTACTTTACCATAAGAACTAGAGCTGATCAATATTCAGCACAAAAAAAAAATTCAACATAATTATTACAAAGATCACGGGATAATTAATTTTAAGCGAGAATTGTTGACACAACTTCAACACAAGCAATTGATAATTTTTTTAAATAAACACTAAATATATTTTTAAAAATTGATATTTAAATATGTTCTCAAGTTCTCAAAAAATCACTTCTCGAATCCCATAGTAATTTATCATCATAAAATTCACATGGATCATCTCTTTAATTACATATAAATTTTTAACACTTTGATAAAAATAACTACAGCTTCGATCATTAAAAAGAAACAATTTCCATAAAATTTTTCTTCGTGTACAAAAATATTTTGCAGACCGACTAATAATATAAGCTTGTTGAAAAACTTACTTCGTTAATGTAAACTAGAGAAAAAATACTTTCGTGGGGAATTATTAGTTACGTTTTATTATATTAAAATTTTTTACATCCGCTTAAATCCATTTTGCTCAGCGTTACTGTGGACCATTACAATGTTAGAGTGTATTTTAATTTTATTTTTAATCTTTCAGAATATGACGGTGGGCATCGAAACAACTTCGTGTCTGTGCTGCATCACCGCTGCTGTCGGAGGAGGATTATTTATTTTGCTGGCTCTACGCTTGTACGTTTATTTATCCATGGGTGTCTGCAAGAGCGAGGAGAAAATGACTGGAAAGACGGTTCTTATAACGGGATGCACGTCCGGAATAGGACGTGAAACCGCGAAAAACCTGGCTAAAAGAGGGGCCAAAATCATAATGGGATGCAGAAACGTCGAGGCAGCTAATAAATTAAAAAGTAGATTGCAGTAATCATGACGATAACACACTACAACGAATTTAGTATGCACGTTATATTTGAGAAGTATTTTTTATTTCTCTCATCATTTACACCTTTGTGGTTTCTCAGCCAAAATAATAATTAGCTCGTTAAATATTGACTGAAACGATACACAAAACATCTTGGAATATCGTGTAAAATAATTGTAACGTTACATGATTAATTTTTAATCATATATTATGATGTATGCTAGTCATAAATAGTTTTACTTTTTTTATAATGATTAATTCCTTTTGCTGTGTGTCGTCGACTCATTGATCCACCTTTTTTTTTTATCTTACCGATATGTGTTTTATAATTTATTAATATGTTATTTTGTTGTCCCACAGATGAGATCCTGACGTTGGTGAAGAACGCACACGTGGTTGTCCACCAATTGGATCTATCGTCATTGAAATCTGTCCGTGAGTTTGCAGAGCACGTGAATCGCGAAGAAAGCAGACTCGACGTTTTGATTCACAATGCTGGAACTGCGGGATTTTTGCGGAACAACATTTCCGATGATGGAATCGAGATGACTATGGCGACTAATCATTACGGTCCATTTCTTCTCACGCATCTTCTGATAGGTGCGTGTAAAGTTAAAAATTGAATTTTCCAAAATTTTTTAACGCATCCCGGCATTTTTTTTGGTGAATATGATTCTCAGATATTTTGGAACATTCTGAACACATTTTTATTATCATATCATTTTTATTACTATTTTTTTTGTGAACACAAAATTTTCTGTTCGACGAAGCAAGAAAATTATATAAGATATCTGGAATATTTATAGCAGTGCATAATTTTAATAATTTTTTTTAATTTTCATGCCTCATCGACAGATCTTTTGAAGCGTTCGGCACCGAGTCGTGTGATCGTCGTTGCATCGGAGTTGTACAGACTTTCATCGCTGGATCTCAACAACATAAATCCTACGAGATCGATACCAGCTTATTTGTACTACGTATCCAAATACGCAAACATAGTTTTCACCCTTGAACTGGCCCGCCGTTTAGACGGCACCGGAGTAACGGCAAATTGCCTTCATCCAGGAATGATCGACAGTGGTATCTGGAGAAACGTTCCGGTACCGTTGTCCTGGTTCCTCAATGTCGTTATTAAAGGATTTTTCAAGACACCGGAGCAGGGAGCACAAACGAGCATTTATCTCGCCGTAACCGATGAAGTTTCAGGTGTCACGGGAAAATATTTTCTCGACTGCCGAGTAAGATCATTGATCGTTTCATCGCATCGATCACTTTACTTTTTTAAAAGAGAGAATATTTACAGACCATTGTCGATTTTAGGAATTCGGACTTATGGCAGGTGCAAAGGATCCGGCCAAGGGCAAGAAATTTTGGGAGTTGAGCGAAGCCCTCGTGAAACTCCAACCGTCAGATCCAAAGATATGAAGAGTATTTTTTTATTTCGTGATTGCAAATTCCTTCTTCCTATTATAATATGTTTTGTGTGTCAAGAAAAAATTGTACAGTATTGTTCTTCGTCCAGAATTATGTAAAGAATTATAATAAATCATTGAGAATTAATTGTTTGGATAAAGACGAATTTTGATTAAATTTTTAATAAATTTTTAATGAAACTTGGCACTTGAAACAAATTATCTCTCATAATTAATACGTGACGTTTAGAGCCTGAGAGGAAACATTGAGGATAAATATGACAGTACGAGGTTGAGCGAGAGAATTATCGAGATCTGGAACGACATTCCGATACAGATAATTAGAGTTGGAGACAGACTAACCGATCAACCCTGATCCATGACATTTCAACATCAAAGTCGAGGCTGTCCGACCTATTGTCGCCCCTTATTCTTAAAACTCTCAGGTACATTCATTTTATCGTTTATTTACAAAATGATTCATACATAATAACAATAATAATAATAATAATCGATAGAACATAGTATACATAGTATATATATCGAATAATTTATTTACAATATTAATACGCGGTTGACCGTCGATCAGAAATAAAGGCACGCGAGTAATGTCGTTGTCCTCCGGGTCGATCATGTGGACACCGAATAATATTAAGAGGAGGCTTAACACGCATAATCGCGCAAGACAGAGTAGACAAATTTTTCATAAAAATTTTTTCACATACGATTCTATAAAATGAAAAAAAATAATCGCGCCTTTATTAAAAACGCACTGAGCCCTGCAATTGATTTTTTCTTAATTTTATGAAACGGCTTTGCAGAAGAAGGTACCGAAAATATTTTTAAGTGATGTTGATCTTCAGCTCCACCGTGAGGAAGTGTCTTATTGGGATGGTGTACGGTTTGGGCACCGTTCAATGACCACGGTTTAACTACATTCCCAAGATAAATTATCATGCACGGTGAGCTTGAGAAGAACAAGCCCGATTTAAAAAGTACGATGATGCCTGATATCGTGCGACTATTATTATCAAAAACTATTACTATAAAAAGGCACCTTTCGCGTTTATACAATTAAAATAAAATATCATGGCTACGCTGTAATAATCGCGCCAGCGATAAATTTACATGGGAATAAATTTGTATTACAATAAACGCATTGTGCGCTGTAAAGTTGGACCTTTTCTTAGTAAAGTATACCGTGCATTATGCGAAATCAGTACACGGTATTACAGCTATTTAGGCTCTGTTTGAATTTGTACTTATACTGCGTCGTGATAGACACAAGTTAATGGCATTGTTACTTTCCAAGTCGGACTTGTTTTTCTGAAGTATACCGTGGCGCGATGCACATATCGTGCACGGTATCTCAGTGTGCTTGCACTGTGAATGTAATTATTTCGTGACAGTATCGCGGTGTCTGTTGGAACGATACCGTGCACGAAACTGCCCTAATAGACACTTCCTAATATTAACGACCGACAAATCCGCCTCGATTTCCTTCCCCCGAGAAACTCATTAAAACTGGCATCATGATTAACCGTCGAACCAGCACGGTCATGGAAAATAAAAAGAGTACAAAGGACAACCGAGATTGGTCGATAAATAGCAGAAAAGCGCGAGCCCGTATTCCTGTTATGCTCATCAATGAAATTCAAACCGTGTCAGGGCGTAGGCGAACGTTAAAAAAAAAAAAAAAAAAAATCGACCGATGATACGGCTCGACGGCTTCACCGGTAAATCTTTTGCGAATGCGGCACCGTGGAACAGCGTTCGAAAATCCCCGAGGATTTTTTTGTTTGTATTTGCTTCATTTTTTTTCTGTGCAATTTTTTTTATGAGCGTTTACGACGCCGCGTAGTTTATCCGACGAACGGGAACGGAGGATATCCAACGGGTGGTGGATAGTATCCTGGGAAGGCTGGAACCGTAGGTTGAAGTGGAACCGTCGTCGTCACGTACGTCGTTACCTCGGTCGGCACAACCTTCGTGGAGAAGAGAGTTGTGTAGGCAGTTTTGGCGCCGAAGGTAAGCTTCAAAACCCTCGACTCGGAGACGGTAGCCACGGTCTGTGTAACGATCGGCGCGCTCGTTACGGTGAACTGGGGCTGTTGCTGAGGATAAAGCTGCTGAAGCTGAGGCACCTGAGGCACCTGCTGCTGGGGAATAATCGGAGCTATAGTCGAAGTTCCGTACTCGTACGAGGTCCTCGGGACCGTCGCGACCGGCCTGGAGATCGTCGAATAAATCGTATTTGCACCGTTCACCAACGGTATAACGTGGGACTCGTAGACGGTCTCCAGAACGATCACCGGCCTCGACGTTGTAATAACCTGTGGCTGTGACTGCGGCTGCGGTGAACCGAAGTACTTCAGTAGAGCGAGCTGTTGAATTTGCTCGGGAGTAAGCTGAGCATCCGGCGAAGGGTGGTTCGGCAGTTCCTGCTTCGACTTGGGAGACGACTGGTGTCTGAAGATGTCGAGATCGGAATCCCCGTCGGTGGAGTTCGGAGCGACGATTCGCTTCGGTACGTCCTCGTCGTCCCGCTCGTCGTCGCCGAACTCAAGCTCCAAGTGAAGCTCGCTGCCTGCCTCGTCGAGCTTGGAATTAAATTCGTTCAATGTTTTACTGGGAATGAATTGATATATCTCCATGGGTGGAAGAGTCTTCGTGGCTGTGACGACTCGGGCGATGCTGTATGTCTGTACGAGAGTAAGTCTCGTCGTGTTACCACCGGAGACGACGGGGAGCATGTGAGTTTTCAGAAGAGTCTGCGTAGTCGAGAAGGTTTCCGTCAGGGTCTCGAGTGGAGGCGTAGCTTGACCGGACTCGAGAGTTATCGCTGGCAGAGTGGCGATCGACGAATCCAAGGGCAAACTCGACTCGTAAGCCGCTCCGGTATTAACGAGGATGTTCTCGGTCAACGGTTCCGTTGGTGTTACGCTCGGACTGGCGCTCGGACTCGGCACCTCGGCAGTCGCAAAAGTCTTCTTCATCGTCGAGGTTACCGTCACGTAACGCGTATTCTTCATCGTACCGACCTAAAAAAATCCAAATCAAAAGCACACATTCAACGATGCGGTTCAGTGGATCAATGTAAAAGTAGGAAGTGCCTTTTGTTTGCTGTATTACCGGCGATTTCTTTGGGCCGATTATATCTTACTGTGAAGCTGAACGTAGCGGATTATGAAAGTCGAAAAGACGAGAGAAATTCTCGATGGGAGAAAGCGAAACCGAGCGGGCTAGAATGTAATTGTTAGCGTATCCGCGAACACATTCAAGTTTACCTGAAAGGCGTACGGTGACTTTATCGTCGCGATCTCGAAGTAAACATCGTCGAAATCTGCTGGCGTCGAGATCTCAACGTTGAGGGTCTCGACCGGAAGTATCTGTTCGGCGGGTTGCTGCTGAGGCTGTTGTTGGCCCGATTGTTGTTGCTGTTGCTCCTGAACGATCGAGACTTCCTCGGTCTCGCTCGGATCGAGCTCCTCGTCGAACGAACCCTCCTGAATCTTTCGCTGACTGCTCGGCGGGGTGGAGAGGCTTCTCTCCTCGGATCCACCGTTCGCCAGAGGAGTGGACGCCTCGTTCGTTCTCAACGGCGAACCCTCCGGCGACAGTGGCGAACGTTCCTCGTCCTCCGCCTGCTTTCGAATAGCAATTCTCGGCTTGGGCGTCGTCTTGTAGGACCAACGACCCTGGGTCCTCGGTAGTTTTATCTTCGGTACGGGATTCGACGACGAAGGTGACGTTTCCGGTCTGCTTTTGCTCAGCTTCGCCGGAGGACTCGGCTGATTGTTGCTCGGCCTGAAGCTGCTTCTTCGACGAGTCGTCGGCGCACCCTCGGTCGTTGTTGTGATCTGTCGATTCCTGAGAACGTTCGTCAAAATTTTATTGCATATCAATCGGAATTTATAAAAATCAATCGGTCGGTCATGTAAAAAAAAAAAAATTGCTGCTCAAAGATACTCACTTGTAGCCTGGCCTTGCGTTAACCGGACGATTTTTACCACCGATGTTTCTCGGCTGTTGTGGCTGCTGCGGGGTCTCGTTGCTCTCGACATCGTCGATTATCTTATTCCGGAACTTGGGGCGAGCCTGGTGATTGCCCGAATGTCGCCGGGTCGTTCGTACAGGACCTATCGGATGAAGTCGGAAAAAAAGATTCAGTGTCGTACATCAAGAAAAACATAACACTGGCAGCATTACGTTTTATTTTATCAAGTATTTTCTGTTGTGACTAACTTGGTTATTTCGATACTCTATTCTGTTATGAATTTAATTTATTTAATTGTTTTTATTATTTTTATTGTCTCGGTTATTCTAGTATTACACTTTTCCGGTCGAAAATGACAATTCGGACTGTCTTCAAACTGAACGTAAATAGAGATTCTTCAATGAGAACCGGATGAGGAGGATTACCAAATTAGACCGTTCGAAAGGCACAGCGAGGCGATGAAAATTTATGCATCGAATGCCATGTGGTAGTGCCACGTAACATATCGCTTTCTAAGTTCCTGACTTTCCACGTTGGCGTTTGTGTTTCTTAATTAACCGGAAGCTCGAGAGAGACGAGGAAATATCGAGTCTCACGTTATCCTGTACACTAACCCGGAGATGCGTTGAAAAGGCCTTCGAGAGGCAGCGACGATTCTTCGTGCTGATGCGTCGGTGTCGGCTCCAGCTGTGGCTTCAATTTTCCGTGTTGTGGCCCTATGGTCTTCAGGATCCTATGTGTACTCGACGGACGTATTTTACCCTCGGGAATTGCGGGTGTGCCGGAATTTTTTACGATTCTCGATGTGCTCTGCAAAACTTGGGCGTACTTCCCGTTTATGTACGTGCCGATTACGCTCGTCTCGTGAACAGTGGTCAATCCATCCTTCACTATCGTACCACCGAGCCTGGTCACCAGTCCGGTAGGGTTTTCCTTCTCCTTTTTGGGTGATGGTCGAGGCTTCGTCGGACTTTTCGATGGTCTCAAATTGATCACCTAAATAATCAAAAAAATGAATACTTATTAATCGATGATCTCAAATCGATCAATTATAAAAATTAATAGTCATTAATCGATGATCTCAAAAAAATATATAATACTCATTAAGGTCACAATGGTGAGAAGCAAGGCAAGGAGAAATAGAGTAGGGCGATCGGTGGAATGAATTGTCATTGCGCCGATTGCCTACGCGAGCAACGTACATTTTTTTTTTCTCGTGAGAATCGTGCACGAGCGTGGGATCCTGCGAGTCTCGGTTAACAAAGTGAAGGCGAGGACGCATCCTTTAAGCTGTCGACTCGTCGACTCGCTCGGTATGGGAAAGCGTGAGAACGTGCAGACGAGCGAGATGCTTCGAGCATTACTGTATTATAATGTACAATCCGAAAGGGCTTCCACGAGAGATATGATCTATGGAACATCCGACATCCCAGATCTATCTACTATCTTCGGTGTAATAATTGCAGATTTCGTTTAATAATTTTTTTTTCTAATTCATATTTATGACACACGCTGTAAAATAAATTATCGTTAAATGCCTGCGGGATTGTCCCGCCTTTAACTCTTCACGAACCGGATGTTTCTTCAATAAATCGTCTTCAATCGTCATTATTCAAAGACACATTTACTCTACTCCTAGAAACCATTGGATCAATACCGGGATAATATAATTTGGCTGGAAACTCATTTACTCATTACCAATTTCATTGACGTTAAAATCCAAACTAAAGACTCAACAAGTCGATAAAAAAAGCTCGCAACAGCGATGTTACTCAAACGTCGTAGAAGCTCGTTGGATTATTTCATGGAAATCGTGGTACGCGTTTGACTTGTCTTATTCTTCCTCCAGAGTCGATGAAGTTTAAACATTCAAAAAATGAACAGTTGAATAAGTTGGACGATAAAAAAAATAAACAAATAAATGAAAATTCGCGTTTCTCGACGGCAAAGGCAGACACGAGTTTCCCAATATGCAGGGGGACTCGTTGAAAAATTAACTCGAAAATTCGTGGAAGCCGCGGGTCTCTGAAGAACTCGAAACGCTCCTCGACGTTCTCACGGAGGAGTTTGAGACGAGAATGACAATGAAGCGCGAGCGTCACGCGTGATAATTCGCACCAGCGGGAGTTCGCGACAACGGAATCCTAATTCCCGACTGTTTCGTCGTGTCTTTCCTTAATGCGACACACCAGCGCAACTCGTACAATTGTCCGGCAATCCGTTGCCATGATCGGCTGTGTACTTTCAGTTTCTTCTTTTCTTTTTTCTTGCCAGTTTTTCGTACCTTATAAGTTTCGTCAATGACTTCGGTCGGCTGTTTCGAAAGGAAGTCATATTCCGGCTCTGCCAAGTTATTCTTCACTCCGGGTATATCGGAGTTCGCCCGAACTTGAACGACCGAGGACACAGCCGGGCTCTGTGTAGTAACTTCCGGATGTTTTTTGACGATCTAAACTCCGTCCAAAGGGCAGAGGGAAAAAAATTAAGGTGTAAGTATCCGGCTCGTATAATCACGAATAAAAAGTGGAACCTCGATTTTCTGGAAACTCATTATCCGATCAGCCGCTGGTTCGGATAAGGTTTCTATTATGAGAGCTACGTTCTTATAGGAAGTTGTCCCATCAACGATCTCTAACATTAAAAAAAATTTTACAAAGTTTGCGCGCCAAACAAAAATGATGGATTTCGTGATGAATAAGCTTTAAAGCTAAAGTTGCAGTTAATCCTCCAATATATGTGACAATTATTTGTAATATACGCGTATCAGATTTTCTTTTCTGAAAGTATCGAGCTATAACGGTCAAGAGAGTTTTACAGTTCCGTTATTTGAATCTCTGTTAATCCGAATTAGCTCCCTTCTCGATTGATTTGGATAATTGATCCGCATAATCGAGGTTCTAACGAGCTTCGTCTACAATCGCTGACCTCCTCGCTCACCTCACTCTTAGCCGGCGATGTCAGATCGTTCTGCAAGCTCTTCTCAACAACCGAATTAACAACTATCTTGGTTTCTTTGTTAACGGATTGCTTCTTCGTCTCAGGCGCATTGATACTCTTCTGGGTCTTGCTCGCTTGTATGTTCGGAACCTTCTTCTGCACACTGGCGGGTTTTGTCTCGATGACTGATGGACTCGGTGGTTTTTCGACCTTGCTGCCTCCCTCTGTAAGGAGACTTTCATTAATAACCAGGCGTACCCACGAGATTACGGATTCAATGTCGGATATAGCGAGTATTCGTATACCAGAGAGAACACGAAGGTTAACAATGACGCGATGAATAATAAAATAAAATTAAACGTAAAATAAAATAACGATTCCTATGAGGTAGTAAAACTATGGTCTTCATCGATCGAGGCATCTAAGGGCGACGAGTCTCTTGAACGAAGTGTACATTGGCATATAAAAAAAAATTCACCTGATCTTTATTAAATTGGAAAATCGTACTCAGAAAAAATATCCGGATTTTGTGGGTGTTTTCTAGAGTCAACGAATCGAAACTCTTATGACTTGAGAACGACTTGAACTATCCATCCGGAATTTTATGCATATACGAGTGATAAACGAAGGTGAGCAGTTATGCGATGAATAATGAGGTCAAATAAAAAATGAATAGTAATTATTGAGAGGCAATAAAACTATTTATAACTATGTATAATATATAAATATCGTTTAATCAGGATTATTTTCTTTAACCACCTTTCTCTACGAGCAAGCCAAAAAATCACGACAAAACGTTTTTCATGGAAACTTTGTACAAAAAGTAGATTAAATAAGGTAGCTTTGTAAAAAATCTCGATTTTCAAAATTATTCTGTTATGTATCAGTATCAAAAAAAAATTGTCGACCAGAGTCGATGAAGGGAGGTGCTTGGAACAATGGCGAAAGTTGACTTTGACCCGACTCGTCGAAGGTCAATTTTTGAGAAAAAAAAAAAAAAAAAAACCAAACGTATTTGAATTCCATTTTGCTCGGTCATTCCCTTCAATCATGAATATTTGCATTATTACATGGCTCTAGGAGGAGATCACATGAATCATCGGACGATAACCGCTGGGTTACCAACGGAGTTGAAGTTCGCATAAAATATAATGAAAATTTATTGTAATTTTTTTTCTTTAATCGGGATCGAAGCATGGACACAAAACTTGAAACTTGCATCGCTCTCGGTGTCTGGTCGCGAAAAATTTCGAGTTTCTCCCTTTAGCCAAATTTCAGTCGGTTTCAGAAATATTTTATTTATCAACGTAAGATAAGTTCTCGACCCGGAGTGAATAAATGGAGGTGGAACAATGCGGAAAGTAACCTTGATCGGTCGACTCGGTCGGGGAACAATCTTGGAACGACGATCCGGGATTTCCAACGTTATTTAATTTCCATTCTGCTCGATCATTCTCCTCGATCGAAATTTGCATATGATACAAGATACGAATGATCAAGGTTCAACATGGCTCCAGATTGTACGAACCATCGGACGGTAACCGGTGACTCGTCGACCGACTTATCTTCCACAGATTCCGACAGAATTTGTTTTTTTAACTCTGAGCAAGGAAACTAAATCGTTGGAAATTACATCAACATTTTTTCCCAACCAATCTCGTACAAAATTACTATTTATCAGAGCAAAATAAATGATCAACCCAAAGTGAACCAACAGAGCTACGTAAATGACTATTATCAGCGTAAAATAAATTCTCGACCCGGCGTCGACGACGAGAGGTGCGTAAAACGACGCTGCAGTTGATCTTGAAAGGCCGACTCGGTCGAAGGACAATTTCGGAATAACGAGACGAGAATCCGAACGTTGTTGAAATTCCCGTCGATCTTCGATATTTGCAAGTGGTACAAGGTGTGCACGATTACCGCTTTGCATCGCTTCAATGGCGGACTCAATGTATCATCGGTCGGTATCCGATGGGTTGTTGACCGCCACGCTTTCGTAAAGAATCTAATGGTAATTTTTTTAAATATATATATATATATATATATATATATATATATTCAAAGGAAGAAGACGAAGGCGTTAAAACTCAGAGCGCGCTTCACACGCAGTCAGACTTGAAATATGTCAGGGATTCTTTTTTACGAGTCATCAGCGAGGCGAGGCGAGAAAAGTCGCAAGCCGCAGCATAGCTTGTAATACTAATATTGTTACGAGAGAAACGCACTCGGATTGGTTATCGAGAATGAAGATTGTGTTGCCCATTGGGTAATGCGTGGCTCGCTGCTTACCTGGCGGTGCACTCTGCGGACTGAATACCATCACCGTGTTGCCAATCGTCGTCGTGAAGTCGAGAAAACCGTAAACGGTTTGCGTGATAAAGTCATTATTCGGCGATGGTTCCGGCTTTATCGGGGATTTGGCTTCCTGTGCAGCTCCGGCTGGCGGACTCGCTTTGTAAACCTGGGCGACGGAGACTCCGGCTGCGAACAAAAAAAAGGCGTCGTCGCAAATTCGGTCTCTGCGCAGGCTTCACGCGCAACGGCTGATGCGGAGTCCGCACTGATTCGCGCAGCGTTCGCAACTACCATTTTCTTTCGGCCGTTTCGATCGACAGATCGATCGTAGACGCCGAAAAATACTCGTCGATTAAATATGATTACAGGGCAGTGAGGAGTTAATAAAAAAAATAGAAACAATGCCAGCTACGAGAACCAATGGAGTCTCGAAGTTTGGAGTTTGCTCTTGCATTTAAGGAAATATTCGATAATTATGATTCATCGATTTTTTTCAACTTCACAGTCGGACAACAGAATTTTCGGTGTAATTAATTTCGACGCCGGAGTGTCTCCGCGCGCTGCACGAGCCGTGACGCAAGTCGCGAGTAGCTCGACGAATTTTGTATTCTTTCAAGTACAAACGCAAAGAAAAGTTTACGTTCCGCGGTTACACCGATAGAGACGACTGACGCAACGATCGCGTACGAGACACGGGCTGTACATACTCACTATTAACATATATAAATAGTACAATGCGAACTATCGAAGACGACTCGCGGCAACACTCGCAGAGGGCGTGCCCGACGACCCTGAGCGACGTACGATGGATTACGCGATCTCTCGGATGACCTGGCAATTACAAGCGTTCGATGCGATTGATTTTTTTTTTCTCTCGTTTCGCTCTCATGGTTGCGACGCTTCATCGATACCGCCTTTACCTCTCATCTTTATTTCATTAAAACTTATCGCACGTGGACGAGATTTACGTGAAAACAATGTCGATATATCGTCGACGAGCGAGAAGGAATGCGCATCTGTGTGCGTGCGCAGAAGAGTGTGGGAACGGGTAGACATTTTGTGAGTAGCGAATCGTTACATGCGCCCGAGGCATCGAATCGACCATTGCATTTGCCGTTCCCGCGCTCCGCGGCGCAACAGTCGTACCACCTCGCGGGATAAAATTATCAGCGATATTACCAAATTTACAGGGTAATTTAATTCCCGGTAGTCGTCGACGTTCGGCAGTCAGATAAATAGCCACAGATCGATTCGGTTTGCCCGACTCGAACTCGACGGGTTCGTGTTACGCCGGGCGACCGAAAAAAATTCTTTATAACCGACAGCTCGACTAGCCGATATAAAAGGTCCTGTCTCCGCCGACGGAGTTAATGAACGAGAACGTAAAGTAAGGTTGCTTAATCGGGCGTACGTCGATACGTGTGCGTCTACGTGCGAACACACGCCGGACTCGAAATAGCACGTGCCCGAGGTGTATCGAACGGTCTGATATGCGATCAAGGCGAATTATCGCGTAACTAAAAAATAACGCAACGCTCAGTGACGAGATCTGCGCGAGCGAGTTCGCGACTAGACCGGAGCCGCGTGTTCCCTAATTCATCGGTTTCGGTCGCCAGCTACATTTGGCACGAATTCCTAATATACATGAGACTTGTCACACATGTTCTTTCACCGACTTTCCATCACTGGCTGCAATCGCGATGCATTTCGCAGACAAACCTTTTTTTAATGTTCAATGTTAAATTCTGCTTAGGAAAACTCACTTTCAATCCCGAAATAACGTTAGGCAAAAAAATATGAAAAACTAAGTTGTGACGTCACTTTCGATTTAAAAAATCTCAATTTTCGAGCAGAAGCCACGTTTTCCCGTGTCACGTCACTTCCGGTCGAGAAGAAAAAAATGTTTAACCGGAAATAATGTTTTCTCGTGTGTGACTCGCGGTAAGAAAAAAATTTGAAACCGGATGTGCTGTATTTTTCATACGACATCACTTCCGGTCGGAAGATGAGATGCTTAAAGCGGAAGTGACGTTGCATGAAAATTTTTGAAAGTACTTCTCAGATTTATTTGAAATTCATGTTCAGGAGCGGATAAAGATCTATCACGAGTGTACGGCAAAAGCCTGATTGTTTTAAGGTACCTTAGCCTCGAATTTCTGAACCACGCGGAACCACCGAAAGTTTCTTGCGGGTTCAACGCTTGCTCAACGCTTGCGGCGCCCGCGAGTCTCTGCGTGACGAGCTGACCGACTTTACTCGGTCTTGCACTAATTCCTTCAGTTCCCGTACAATGTATTTTATTCCGAGTGAGAGCCGGTGCTCCGCGCGTATTCTAATCGCGTTATGATCGCCGTTAACATAACCTCGCACACGCCCGATAAAAATCTCAACGGGGTGTTACCGTTCCAAATTGCCAAACAGGTTCATAATCGTAGGGCAAAAATGATTCGTTATCTATCAACTCACCGCACGCCAGAGCAATGACGAAGACAAAGTATTTCGTTGACATGACGCTGTCAGCCGGATCTCATCGTACGCAGGAGCATTTATTTCGTAATCTGAAACAACAAGCGTGTCACTCACATTATTTCATAGTCATGAAAGTGGGTGCAACGATGACCCCATGAATAAAATCATCTTCTCAGCGACTCTGAGGTGTTGGCGGATGTTCAACGAAAGGCGACAGGGAGATGCCGAGGAAATAATTCCATAAAGCTGTTTGAGATGAACGACAAACTCATACAAAGAATTTTTAATAGCGAAGAGAAGCTAAGTAAAAAAAAGTTAGACAAAATAGACGTAAAGTACGGTACGCAATTGGAGTCATAAAACAGAAAATTGTAAAGACGCAGTCGATGAAAGTTACAAAAAACAAATCTGCGAGGTGCAGCGAGTAATTGCAAAACAGCTCGAGGCATACAAGTAAGCAAATTCTCATCGATCTATCTATAATTGATCACGAGAAATCTTAATGAATGGAAAGTAGGTCCTAAAGACTTTGAAAATATTCAATTTAGAAAGAAGCTAAGGCATTGAAAATGTAACAAAAATATTGGTACCCTAGGCAGGTAAATTTATTAATCGAAAATACATGCAGACGTAATCGATGAAAGTTGCAAAAAACAAATCTATCGGGTGCGGTGAGTGATTATGAAACACCTCGTTATACCGTCTACGAGTGAGCAATTTAACTGAAATGTATTAAAAGAAAGCTAAAGCAATGCGAAGGAAAAGCTGTGAACAAAATAAAAAATAACGTGAGTCGACGAAAATGAAAATAAATGATCGATTAATTGTGCAGCTAAAGACATAAAACGGAAGCATATGTCGTCGTAACCGTTGAACAGTTACGAGAAACAAATCCACTAGGTGCAGAGAGCGATTGCGAAACAGCTCGGGACGTGATCTGCAAGTGAGCAAGGTCTCATCAATGTATCTCGTCCACGCGAGCTTCTTTCTCCGAGGTTTATCGTTGCCGGATAATAAAATCATGGCTATTGAACTTTCCGCAAATTCACGAGCATCGCCGACGATATTTAGCTCGAGCCGTTCGATTCGATCTTCGCGAGTCTGAAGCATGCGATTTTTTTTTGTCTCAAAAGTCAATTGCTTGAAAGACAGCGAGCGGTAAGCCAGGCGAACGGCTTTTCCGACTTGGAAATTCATAGTTCGAGAAACTGCCGCGTGCAGCGCCACGGTCGGACCGGGTCCGAAACGGGTGCACGTCGTTCTATCTAGGCGTAACTCAGGCGCGTGCCCGCGCACCCATTTCGTCGCTTAACTTTTATAACGGCCGCGGACTCATTGCGTAACTCGGAAACTACTCGGTAATCGTTCGGTGTAGAACAATAGCAAGACCAATGCTCTCCGTTTACAGGACAGCTAGACGAGTCTCGGGCGACGAAGTGGGACTTTGAGCGCGGCTGGAATTCGTAATTTTTTTAATCGATGCCTGCGAGAGACTTTATCGGCTACGTAACGAATGCTTCACAGTTACAAGACGGAGAGCCGGACGAAATAAAGACGCTTAAATTTAAGAAAAAAATTAAATTTTTCCGTCGTCTTGAAAAATTAGTTAAAAAAATCAAGAGTTTCGTCCGGGGCGACCGATGTTGCACGTACGTCCCTGCAGCCTTTCGTTATAGGTTATATCAGCCTGAGAAGCGCGAGAATATCGGGAAACGGACAGTTCCAACAGTACAATAGTAATTCAACGCGGATATTCTTTTCAGTTTCCGCCACGATAAAATCGTGAAGCGATAACGGTTGATTATGCAATAAAAGACGATAAACCATATGGGAGTTACGATGAATCGCGATGTAACAACGTTCTCGCGCGTTGTCAGGAAAATCATCGAGATTCGCTGTCAGGGCCGTTCGTCGTCGAGTTGATATTTATTCCAGTCGTATATTTCCAACAAAGTGTCGAAGACCTTGAAAAAAAAACACCGTGGGACTGACTTTTGCCGCGCCTCGCGCGTTCCGTTTATTTACATTAAATTCCACTATTCTCAATAGCATTAACGCATATTCGTATACAAGCTCGACGACTGAAGCGCCACCGTTCCATAGCGCGTAACATTTTCATTATTCCGCTCTACTGCGGATGATCCTTCTTTATCCACAGCATGGCAACGACTCCGGATCGATAAAAATAATAATAATAACGCGACATCGAGCGACGCTCGTCGTATTTACACTGGCAACGGTCCGTAGACGTGACTCGTCGCGAGAATAATTTCCTCGCGTCGACGCTACCCGACGAATTTATATTTACGCTTAAGCGAATAATCGAGATTCGTTTTCCGAAGGATCGGTCGTTGTCAGCCAGAAAATGTCCGCGTGACGTGAAATTTAATCTCTGGTAAATCATTATCCCGAGCGAGATTTGTGCGATTTTTTAAAAATATTTATTATAGCCGCGTATCAAGTATCAACGGTTGTCTCGAACGGCTAAAAAAAATGTTATCTCGCCGACGGTCATTTTAATGTGGCCAGTCGAGGTATCTTAATCGATCGTGATGGTTCGACCGTTAATGTGCCGAGATGTCTAATCTCGTCAGTTTCCTTGTAATCCGCAATAAAAATAAATAGCCGGTCGATACACGTGGCTATAGCTTGATCGGGTGAACCACCTCTGGCGGCTGAGAGGGCTCGGATTGGCCAAATTTTAATATCCATTAGCCAGCTAAGACCGTTTGGCCAGCGAGCAATGTGACGACAATAAATTTCACATTCTTTCAATCAGTTTCCATCGATAAAAATTATTATCTCGCCAACACATCTTGGCCGGCCTAACCTGACATAACCTCACAAGCTGTAACGTCCATTAGTCGGACGAGAGTTTTTCGCCAAACGGCTAGCGTGTACATCCCCCCCCCCCCCCCCTCATGTTTCCAATAAAATGTCGTAACTGAAATAAAATGTCGTTTACTGATTCTCCCCGCCTATCATTCTTCCGTCTATTCACATCGAATTCCACTATTTTCAATGTAATTAACGAACATTCGTATACAAGGCCGGAGAATCAATCGTAAGTGCCGCGATCGGATATCCATTTTCATTTTATCCGATCTGTCGATGCTCCTTTTTTATTCGAAGGACCGGTAATAACTGTGAAATAATATATATGACATCGAACGACAGCCCGATGGACGGGTCGGTCGTTTTCACTCGCAGCAGTATTCAGAGAGGTGACTCGTTCCGAAAACATTTTTCCTCGTCGTCAACTGTCGTGTTTATTGTAGCCACATATTTCCAACAAAGTGTGGAAGAAGACCTTGGAAAAAAAGATGAAAAAATAAAACACCGTGGGATAAATCCTTTCCGTGTTCCTCGTTGGTTCCGTTTATGTACATTGATCGACGATATTTTTATGTTCAATCGCGCCCAACAGTCGTATTATCCTAACCTATAGCGGAGATGATTTTTTTTTTTTTTATTCATACGAATGCACAGCAACGAGTCCGTAACGATAATTATTCCTGTCTACCGAAGATGATCGTTTTTTATTCACGTAATAGCACAGCAACAGCTGTCTACGTGGAATAATAATAATAATAATAATAATAACAGCAGAATGCCGGACAGTAAACAGCCATGCGCTATCGAACGATGGCGTGATGCTCGCTCGATCGCATGTACACTCGCAGCGGCGAGTACAGGCGAGACGACGCGAAAACTCGTACTTTTTCTTTGTGTCGATGATGATCGATGAATTTAATATTTACGGGGCGATTGTCATGCCTCGACGTTCGGACAATTAAACGACGTAACGACGACAATAAATGTCGATGAATAAACTTCGGAATAAACGGAATATATGTGGGAGGCGGAGGGTCAGTTATGTTGGAACGGTTCGTTCGTTTTTATTCGGAAATTGTCAATGGTCGAATGGCGGGAGGCCGCGCAGCTTTTTCATCGTGTTCGCGAATGCGACGAAAATTCGTTTCTGCGAACGCGAGCTACGAAGTCCGTAGGAGCGTTGCGCCATCTCTGCCTCGTTAGGTTTATCCCACAGGGGATACAAAGAAATTCTAGAGTTTGCGAGCAGCGAAATAGGAGCGTAGCAGAAGCAATCGCCGACTTCGAGGCGCGCACGCGCACGAAGCCTTTCACTCGGGAGTCGGGTTCTCTCTCACGATATTGCAACAGCCAATTCACCTCAGCGCGCCCGCACCGAGCTCGTAATCCGTTTTCTAATAATAATACTATACAGTACACCATAATATCAGAGATTCGTGTGCGATATTCCGAGACTCGTTATGCGCGATGTAAGTCGCCTCACCGTCAACAAAAATATTCCACGATAATATTTTCTTCAATATCGCGAACTTTTTTCCCCATTCGCTGATATTCCTAATTTTATTCTAATTAAATGGATTTAATGAATCTCATTGATTTTATTAATTTCGTCGATTGTTTATAGCGATAGAATTTTCATTGTGATTTTCGAGTCGAGACTCGGTGCGGCATTGAATCATCGTGGTCGTAGACGTACATCGAGAATAAGGGAGCGGCCGCGTTCTATCGCACGGCCAAGGCGCGTCGACCTCGACAGTTGTTTGATTAAGCGACGTAGATTTTTTTTTTTAGCGCCCTCTATTGGAACAGCGGTTTATATCGAATGAAGGAGACGCCGCCCATTTGCACGTCAACGAGGCACGTTGCTGTTTTATCGTTGTCCCGATGCGATAATACCGGCACGGAATATATTTCCCTTTCTTTTCCGCATGAGTTTTCATTGGGCACGCGTGCCGACAAACCGGGACGCTAAATTCTCGTGGCAGTCGGCTCGAGTCGATAAAAAAAAAAAACAAAATAAAAACTCGATTGAACACGACTAGTCGCCTGACCAGAGGTTAGCTGGTTGGACGACTCGAGGACCTATTACACGTGTAAATGGACATTCTTTAAATTTCGGAAAGTCCGTTGTTTATTTTCATCGAAAATCGCATGTTAATTTATACGATTCGTTCGAAAACTTTTCTCATTCGTTCGGGACTTCACGGCCTCCGTATAAGGCAATAGCGCCGATGGTCGGACACGTCTCGGTTCGACACTTCGATGCAGACCTGATTTCTTTCGAATTTAGCTATTAGAAATTCGATTTAACTCTCGTACTCGTATTTAACCCCGAATTACTTTCTATTATCGTATGTCGGTAAAATAAAGACGATTTCGTGTCTAACGTAACCTCAAAATATATTTTTTTAACATTTCCCTTCAAAACAGTTCTGTGACATAAAAAACGAAATACGTTACTCACTGCAACCATCGCAGTAAATCCCGAAATTGATTCTTCATTCTACCGAAACGTTCCCGACAAAAGTAGATACAAAAATTGTTAATTCGTTTCCCTCGCACTCGTGCATTTTTCTGCTTCCCTCGAGCGACCGACGATTTAATTCGCTTCTCAAGCGGAGTTTATGGAAAATGTGAAATCGCCGAGCGGATTCCTTCGCTTCGTATCGTAATTACAACGCGTGCATAGAGCACGAGCGTGGACGATTCCGCCGAGGGTAATCGAAGCCCGCTCGCGGCAGAAGAGAGCTGGCTGACCGCGTGTTCCACTTGGAGAGAAAAAGAAAATGGCGTCCGAGCCACGGAGATCGCTCGCGGCGCGTGGTCTTCTCATCGACGCTTTCATATCGAGTCTCGCTCCCCTCGATTTCTATAACTACCGGTATACTTGACACTTTTCGTCTCGACGAGTCGGACGAATGTATACACCAGCTCTGAAACTAATCGCTGTGCTGTACGCATATCGCTCGTTTTTATCTGACTAACTTTCTCCGGAGAGGTTATAAATAAGGAGGATTCTGTGTCGCGGATCGGTGAACGCTAAAATCCTAAATTAAGGTATTCGATTTCGAGCTCACGACAGCCTCCCAGCTATTGATTCAACATTATTATCATTACAATTATTCTTTTTTTTTGGAATAGAAATTAGATGCTGCCACGAGACTGAAGTTCGACAACTGCCCAACGGATGACACAGAGGAAGTAAATGCGTTAGAGCATTTCGCAATGAGATGCTAAATTCTCAAGCGACTGAGAAATCTTAACCCTTCGCATCCCTAGTAAATCGTACGATGTCAGATGTTCTGCGAAGCTGCGATAGTAACTCGATCGACCCAATGTTCCACTTCGCTATCGATGGATGCGAAATGCGTGCGTTCGTTATTAACGAATGAACTAAGATACATTTCTTTTTATACAATTTACCATATTCTCTATATAGTACAATTTGTTATTTGTATAAAATTTTAATATTGTTATTATTATTGTTGAATTTGGAAATAGGAAGCGTGTAATATTGGAAAGCGAGTGAAAAGCTCAACTGGAATTAACGCATCCGTTAGAGAGCGCGATGTAAACGGCGATAGAAGCAGAATTCTTTGGTCACGCGTGAAATGTTACAGCGACGATATGCAAATACGGAGAGCGCTGGAGTGCGAAGGATTCGAGAGATTTCTACCTGCGTGTGTCGGTCATCGGCCGAACGACGTGGCTATTTTCATGATCAACCGTCAAGATCACGGTCATTCCCTTGGGCACTCCTGACCGCCAAATACCCCAGAGCGTAAACACGCGACTCGACGAGAGTCTTCGGGGTTTTTTTTTTTTTTTTTTCCCCGACTCTTGTCCCATCCGACTTCGGACACGCTTCGTCGAGAATTTTCAAGAATGTACAGTAGATTGTGCGATTATTTCGTATCAGATATCGCAGAAACACGACTGTGTCTTTATCCGCCGAATTAATCGCGCAGTATTCAGAAGAAAATTTTAGTAACGGAAAATATCGAAGTGCTTTATTTATGCTATTTGTGAAACATGTTGCGAATAAATGACGCAGAATATAAACAGAAAATTCAAATGCATAATTATAGTATCGGAGAGTATCGAAGATATACGTGTTCACAATTTGCGAAACATAGCGAAGTGCGCATGCGTCACGGTTATAATCGAAGACAACTCCTCCAGACGTTGAATCATCGTTCGACCGAGGAGGATTTATTCGTTCTAGCTATTTCACTAGTGATATATCTGTATCTATATCCGCATAAATCGCGCGGTATTGAAACACAAATTAAAATGTGAAATTATAGTGTCTGAGAATATCGAAGGGTCTTTATTTATGTTTACCATTCGCGAAAGGAAACGCGTTGCTGTACGGTTAGGAACGAAGATTACGGCTCACGGGTTCGCGAATCGACGCTCGACCGAGTAAGAGTTGCACAGCAAGCGTTCAGCGAGCACTCTGAGAATCCCGAAGAAAGTTCTTTCCCATGCACGGGGATACGAGTCGAGCTCGTTAGAGCCAAGGATCACGGAGGAATCAAAGTTTCAGTCGACTCCGCGTCTTATTTCATGCCTCGATCGAAGCTCTCTTCTCGCAAAAAAAAATAATATAGGGGTTATAGCCGCCGCGCATGCGCGTACGAGAATTCTATATGCAGCGCGACGTCCAGTCGTTTATTGTCCGATCACGAATTTTTCGGTTCTTTGTTTTGCGCGTCCGAGCCAAGGTCGGCTCGGTTATACAGCGACGATATATTTACATTTCGTTCGGTAAAGACGAGATTGCCCGGAGCCGGTTTTCAATTCCGAGGATGCAGACCGATTCGGTCTCCTCGGAATTCCAAACGAAACAGTCCGGTGCGCCGAGCCTACACAAGAGAACGAGGCATTGATCCTTCGCTGGCATGATCAAATTCCCCCACCAGACCCGTCGAGAAACCCCCCACCACACTGAACTCTGCGGGGCAATTTTTTTTTCTATCACGATTCGTCGACAAACTGAATTTCGTACGCGACGATTACGATTCCCTATTCGTGTCAATAAACGTCGGAACTCACGTTCTTTTCAAAATCCGTATCTTTATTTCGCTCATTCGTTGCAATGTACATGGACAAACGAATATTCGCTGGAGTCGTCGAACGACGGAGAATAAAAATTAAAGACCGGAAATTATTTTTCATCGACCGCAGAGACCGCGGCGGAGCCATCTTCGTTCGTCCCCGCCGCCATTATCCACCGCGCCGCTGGGGCTTTGCCGTACGCTTGTATTACTATAGCGTACGGCGACAGAGACGCTGAGAAAAATGGAGAATTGCGAGACTTGTATTTATTGCGCAAACGAGGCAGAGCCCGACCATTCGATGAATGCACTGCTGGAATGATTTTGCCACTTGCGTACAGTTATCAGCGTTACCACAGCGATTAAAAAATCGATTATCGTCGAATGATGTTTTATAATTGCGACTAGCGTTGCGATTTGCTTATTCGTGTTTGGCGCGCTGTGCGAGACCGTGGCCAATCATCGCTGCCGAATCCGTCGTGCGGCGAAGCAGCTGTTTATTTTCGCGATGGTCGATGAAACCGAACGAAAAATGTGCGTGCATGCGATTCACACTCGCCGAGGCGACTCAATCGACGGCCGCACGAGTGTGAGACGAAATAAGCGGCAACGCGCGGAAAGTAATTAGGGAAAGAGCCGAGCGTGAGGATATTAAGGCGGCGGTCTTGGAAGAGCTCCCCGGTGATAGTTTCCGCGCTTCACGACTACCAGGATCTCCGCCCATGGAACACGATGTTGTGTAACGAGAAAAATGTGTTTCATGCTCGTGAAATACCATTGAAAAAAAAAAAAAAAAAAAAAATACGTACAAAATTAAAACTACAGCTCGAGACGATACAAACTATATTTGTAAACACGTCTGACTCGCAGATTACCGTGCGAATCCCGGAAAAAAAAAAATTACTTGGCTGCAGTCAAACAAGCGTGAGGAATTTTATTCTCGTAAAATAGCGTTAATTAGTATTTTTTTTAATACACAGACATTTGTAATTATGGCGAAAGACGTTGAGACACGAATATTCGTGCGTTGCTCGCGATCGAACAACTGTGCGATTTGTCTAAATCGGGTGTGCGAATGTCACAGACGAAAACATGACTTCCCACATTGCCATAGTTTCAAGGGGACAAACTGTAGGCGTTCGGAAACTCCTCTCGCGTACAAGCTTCCGATACAGTCCGCTTCCGCGAGCGCTCCCGACAACGTACACAATATAGATATATTAGATGGGTCATATCGTGCCTCGGAGGCTGCCGACTCCTCGCGAGAATTCACTTTCCTCGTCTAACGGTACCGATACATCGAGAGTGTTTTCTCGCTTGTGGAGAGTATATATATATATATATATATATATATCTGGATACGTATTAATTGGTTCCTTCGTCGGGTATTGAGGCCAGCCGGGCAGAGCCACGGAAGGCAGCGCCTGCGGCGATTGCGCATGCGCGTCCGTAACGGGTTTTACTAGTGCCAACTTGCAGCTCAGTGAAAGCGATCATTGGACGTCGGAGGAGATGCGACCGATAACTCGTTCGACGCTCGTAACGCGAAAAAAATTCACGTCTCATTTTTCTCATTTCTCGTTATTCGTCGACGCGTCACGAGAACAACGTCGTCAAAGTAAGGTCAGTATCGATAGCGAGGCGTAGCCTAACGATAGTTACGTTTCTAAACACGCATGCGCTCGGCGAATAGCGTGAGCTCTCGAAGTCCTTGGACGCCGGGATAATAACCGAAGTCACGTTTCGTTAACGCACCTCTCCGACCGAGTGCAATCACGCGTGCACGAGTTTCCGTGCCGCACTGACAGTCACGTGTTTTCAGACATACCATTCGATCGAAGAAAAGTGTAAACAGCGACGATATCTGACGGTAATTGTCCGACGGACGAGTGTACGATCGTCCACCAGCGGGCGCTGCGAACGCCCACGAGCGTGACGGACTATCCAGAAAAATGTACACCCGTCTCAACGACGATTGAGACGAGAGAATTTACAGAGGGGAAATCGAGTCGAACTGAAACTGGTTGCGGAACAACAAAAAAAAGGTAGAGACGATAGTTCGATACGCGAACGGGGCTCGCTCGCTCGCCGCGGTATGCGCAAAATTCGTGCCCTATATTATTCGCGTCGGTAATGAAGCGTTTGTGTGTGTCGATGCGAGAGTCACGGCGTTCGTTAACCGCGCATGCGTCCGCTCGTAAATCACGTCGCTGCAGCGCCGCTCGCTGGCGTTCACGATAATCCGCGTGCCGGAGAGTCCTTGATGCTTAGTCGAGGGGAAACGCGGCCTAACCTACGAGAGACACCCGTGTGACGGACATTTACTACCGCCGTACAACATTGGAACGGTGGTTCTCCTCCGGCGCACGTGACAATTGCTTCGAAAGTACCGCAGCGTGTGTACGCAGGAATGCCAGTGAATTTAGCAATAATCTCCTATCGGCCGACCACGCGCGATAATGACACGAGACAACGGCTCTCGAGGCTGTGCTCGACTCGACGCGGCGTCGAGTCAGCCGCACACGTGTACCGTCGAATTGCCCTATCAGCCGCTAAAATTAACGCGTATATCCTATAACGGAATAAAAAAAACAAAAAATTTTATTCAAAATTATAAAACAATCAAGCGCGTGTATTGGTCGTTCGTAGGTCGAAGGTCCATATATGGAAACACAAGTTTCTCCTAATTACTAAATTTCGAATGTCGACGGTTTTCTCGTTGAGAATTCTTTATTCCTGTGCGGTCAGTAGAACGAAGCCGGTCGAGTCAGACGAGGCAACGATATTTTCGTGAGAATTTTTTTTTACGGATGTTTTGAGACAAAACGGAATTCTGGTCAATCGACGAGCATGCTATCCATCGGACGGTAGAATCGACTGTCGAAAAGCGATTCTCGGCAATAATCAACTGGCGATGAGCATTTTTAGCTAGACTCGATAAGCTGTAAGCGATTTTCGCGGTAATGGAAAACAACACAAGATGGCGCTCGCGGAGCGCTGCCTCGACGCAACGTCGAATCAGTCATGGACGCGTATCGTATAATCGCGTTCCAAATTGCCACATCAGCTGGAATTTACGGCGTTTATCCCACAGCGAAAACTCCAAGATTGAAAGTAACGAAAAACAAAAAAAAATTTAATTATAAAATAATCAAGCGTGAATGTCGTTGCGTGTGGCTCGAGCGCCAAATGTAGAGATACAAGTTTCTCCGTCAGTAATGAGAAAACTTCCAATCTCCGTCTGAGCGGTCAGTTTTCCCGCCGGCGAGTAGTACGAAGCCGGTCGAGTCGGACGGCGTCACCGGAATATCCATAAGAATTTTTAACGGTCCTCCTCGAAGCGGAGCGAAAAGTGCAATGAATTAGCAGCGACGGAGTTCCACGAGGTAAGTGCATCGCGCGTTTATTAACCTATACGTCTGTAAACCGGCGATACTCGCACGGTGTGTACTTTCACTCGGAATTCGTTATAGCAACGAGACGTAACATTGAGGAACACCGAGAGGCAGTGGAATTTACACGGAAGCGAGACTCGACTGTCGACTCGAGTCGGGATCGCTTCTCTCGTGATTTTTTTTTTTTTTTTTTTTTTTTTTTTTTTTTTTTCATTGTTTATCGAATGGACACTGAGCAAGGACATAACCTCGTTGGCGGGCGATCAGCGTCGATAATCGCACCGACAATTCGCTCGAGGACGCCCGGTCGATATCCTCGATACACACGGTGCACGAGCGTTATTTCTTTTCGATGCATCGAAAAACAAGTAATACGGGAGTAACAGTTTGACTAACAGGGCGTAGGTTCTTCTGGTGTTACGTGTCCGAGTGCGCGGGGCGTCGGCACGCGAAGAAAGCCGTCTCGGCCACGAGCGGTGCGCACTCGCATTCCGCGCACGTGCGAAGATAGCGGTGGTGCAGGGCCGCGCGCGTTCGGAAATCATACTCGTGCCTGCTCGTCTCACCGACGTCCGCGCATGCGCAGCACACTCGCTCTCTGTCTCTCTCTGTTTCGTCCTACGTTATCCGACGAGAGTTTCCAAGCGTGCTTCACGCGGCAGAACGGACTATCGATGCATTTCCACATCCGTTACGTTTTCTTTTTTTTTTTTTTACGTTTTCTCGAATATCATCGGCGAAATTAAACGACCTCGCTATTACCATCGAAGCGTTGCGTTACGATGATGTTTCGCGTCCGAGCGTCAACGATCGATCCATGCTCCGTCACGCTTCCCCTCGCGATGCAATAACCCGCCTTTCTATCGTTCTATGGACACCACATTTTTTTCTCCCCACCCCAACATGATCGTAAATCGCCTCTACAGCGTCGTTCCTCGTCGAGCGATATAACTGGTTGCGCAACACGAGTGATCTCCGCCGGTGAAAAATTGCCGTAACTTATGTCGAGGTAAACGAAATTTTACGAACGACGAGAATTCGATACTCTCGATGTAAATCGATAATTATCGATTTACTCGTAATCTGTGTTCGCGCTTATCGAATGGGAAATATTAAAGGATTTTTTTTTGTCGATTCGGTTGCAGCTCGTTTAACCTCAAATTTTGTTGGGCGGGTCACGTGATCACGCTTTTTATTCCATCTTTTTTACACGCTTCGAGCCAGGACAAGCTATCTTTTATATTCTGTTTTATTTATTCTTCAAAGCCGTCGATTAACGATTCTCGTAAAATTTTTGTCTTCTTCTCGTGGACCGAAACGTGTGAAAACAAGGAAACGAGTCGGTTTAGCGAAAATTATTTTTATTCATTGGACGCAAAGCACACCAATCATTGGATTTAAAATACGAATAAATGAGGTTTTTTTTTTTGACGGGACGAGGGAAGAGAATCGCCAGTTTTTTTTCAGCGTTACGTTTCTTTTAATAAATTATGTCGTCACTTTTATATATTTCGGTCCGGGATGCGCTGACTTCCCGCAGAATTATTTATTTTCACATTCTTCAAACTCCTTAGCGATTCTCAGTTATAAATAAAATAAATAAACACAATTTTTTTTTTCGAAATAAATTAACCGCATTGAACGCTTTTTTACATAAACCGTGTGTAAAATTTTAAACAGACGTGTGTTGAAATTTTTCGGTAAATTCTTGATTTTAAATAATAAACATTTTTTTTCTCAGCTTCAGGCAAAAAATGTATTACATTAATTTTTTATTATTGTAAATAATTCAGTCAAAATTTAATTTCCAGTTGATTAAATTTACCATTTTTTTTTTGCGGTGCGAATTAAAATTTTTTTGGACCAAAACATATTGTGAAAAATGATGGTGTAAAAAAAATTCTCTTCACGGTAGTCAGCCATCTTACTGCCGGGGTAGGCGAGACGGTTACGGCTTGACAATTGTGATTATTCTTCGGTCGCACGTCACACCGATCATTGGACAATAATATATTCCGATACGATTAACCGAATGTCAATTTCACCGGAAAAAAAAAAGAGGAGCTTGGATCGACACTTTTCGAAGAAATTATTTATTCTTATTCGAATTATTCACAGTTGTAAAGAGAGTCGTCGAAGTTTAACGTTCGCCGGCCGGCGAGTTTTTGTCGAACGCACGCGCATATCGACACTCGAGTCCCGCCAGAGTCGCAATCTTTCAAAAATCCCGCGCGAAGATTTTTTTTTTTTCTGTAATTTATATTGTATTTTTTTGTTTAATTTTTTATTATTTTCCAGGGCGAGAAAAAAAAATGAACAATATACGTACATGTCGGAGGGGAAATCACTGTCCTGTGGCGGTAACTCGACTGGCAGCCAGCTGAAGAACGATAAGACGACTTGGACGATGCGACACTACGCTCAACATTCCTTCCACCCTGCCTCAAAGTGACTGGACGCAGCTCGCTTCCCTCTCTCGTACCGTCCGAACACCTCGCAGCTTCTTTACATTCTACTCCAGCCTCGATCGTGGCTTTCACTTCGCGGACTCCCGCCGAAGAGCCCGAGACTCGCCGAGAAGCTGTAAACCCCTTTCCCATTCTAGCGATTATCGTTGTTATTCCTTTTTCGTTTGCGAGCGATCGTGCGAAGTCCGATTGTCAGCCTAAAGTCAATGGCGTCCTCGTATGTTTACCCTAGAACCGAGATATAGCTCATCGCAGGTGTAACAACCTCATGACATGCGTCGATACGAAAGTCATCTTAATTGTGACAACTGGACATCGTATTTCACTGCTATGACAATCGTTTGAGATTAAACGTGTCTTCGCATCGGACAATTTGGAAAAGACAATTCGTCGTACACAAAATTTTGCCGGCTAAACGGATAATATTGTGTACTGAACAGTATTTTTTTAAAATTGTTTTGAACGGTTTTTTTCCTCGTGCACAATCTCGGCGTATCCACCTAGCGGTGAAAGTGCGAACTCGCTGCCGCCGTGTCGCTGCTGAGTCGGTGATGAATCTGTAATTAATTTCTTTCGGGGGCGGTGATATCGACGGACGAAAGAAAAGTGTCATCGAAGGCGGATCACATGTTAGCTTTCGATGATACTTTTCTTAACATGCGAATAGCATTTGTGAATGAAGTTCGTTACGATTTTTGATACTGAGTATTGGCAGGAGGGAGAGGGGAGGTTTCATGTTTGATTAAAGGAGAGTGGAATATCGCAATCGGTAACGAAAACTACAATAAACTTTTATCAAGAGTGCTAATTTTAGGAAAAAGAAAATTTGACCTGGACTCGGTAATTACGGATAGGACCATAATTCATTTTCTTCTAAAAAAAATTAGCACTATTGAATCGCATGGTAAAATATCACGGTCGGTAAAAAAAACAATATATAACTTTTTTAGCGGACAATGATATTCAAGGTGAACAGAAAAATATAATTGAAGTATTATATTTTTAAGTTCGATAAAACGTTTCTTTTGACCGTTCGGTTTATTCGCTTATTAACACGACTGCCGAAGCATCTCTCGACGCAAGTGTATTAACCGGCCAATGACATGGATCGATAGTACGTTGCTTCCCTCTTTAACTGTCGTTTAAGATTCTACATACAGCTCACAGATTAATTATTCAAATAACGGTCATTCACACTGATACTCACAAATCCAGTGACTAATCGAACGATCTCACCGTGTACAGTTTTTTTTTTTTTTTTTTTTTACTATTTTAATTGGTTTGTCGGCTCGTGCACAATCTCCACGTGTCCATCTAACGGCGAAAAGCTGAACTCGTTGCCGCCGAGTCGCTTCAGGGCGCGTTTGAATATTACCTCTCTGAAACTTCCTTATCATTTTCAATATTCGTTCGGGAAATGTTTGTTTTGGCACGTGGTCTCGCGAGTCGGTGACTGCCAGGACTGGTGGGCGAAGAGCACGATGTTTGTCTTGTCGGAACTGAAAGACATCGTCAGAATACCACCGTGGAAGTTTGAAAGGAAATTAAACGATGCCATTGCCGATGAATTAAACAGAAAACTTGCCAACAAGGTAAACCCCTCTAGGTCAATTTTTTTCGAATAAACAACTCGACCTGGTAATATTTTGGGTTGAAAAATCCAATACCTTTTTTAGTCTTTCCGTTTATTTTGTAATTCCGAATGTGAGAGACTTTTTTGAGGTTACACGTTGTGCATCCTACGCATTTGTTTAGGTTTACCTGAACGTCGGACTTTGCATCGCGCTCCACGATATCACGAAGATCGAAGATTCATACATTTTCCCAGGCGATGGATCTTCCCACACTAAGGTTGTTTTTCGTTTCATCGTCTTTCGCCCCTTCATGGAGGAAATACTCGTCGGCAAAATACGAAGCTGCAGTGCTGACGGCGTTCACGGTAATCTCCACATTCATCAAAATGTTTTATACTTTTTTGTTTGTTCTATGACCGTAAAAAAATTCGTATTAACTCTACTTCCCTGGACCAGAAGTTTTTATGCAGAAACTAGTATATTAAATTTTCATGTACAATTGCGATGGGAAATCGATAGAGATACTCGTCAAACTTTTCAAATTTTATAATTGACTTTAATTTGAATGAACAAATATCCTAATTTTTTATGACAATTCTACATTAAATTTCATGAACGGTAGGTTTTTACATAAAAACTCTACGTTTGGTACATTAAATTACATGATCAATGAAATCGACACGTTATCGTTACATTTTTTAAATGATTGTTTAGAAGTACATCTACTAGACATTCTTTAAGAAATTATTTGGGACACTCCCTTGTCAATTTATCGAAAAAGTATTTAAGGCTTTTTTTTACAAACAAGATTATACATGGCTTGAATCTTTATGTAATTATTCAATTTTCAGTGACTCTGGGATTTTTCGAGGACATCATCATACCTCCGTACAAGCTCCAGCATCCATCCAGGTTCGATCAGACGGAGCAGGCATGGGTGTGGGAATATGACACCGGAGATGGAGAAAAGCATGACCTTTTCATGGATGCCGGTAACCACACTATTGCATCAAGCACAAAACTCCCTTGATGGAAAAAAGATTTTAAAAAACCTTTTTTTTTAGGTGAAATTATTAGGTTTAGAGTTGTAAGCGAATCCTTTGTTGAAACTCTGCCAACCGGTCCAGTCATAGCTGGAGAAAATGCGGAGAAACCTGATGCGAAAGGAATATCACCTTACACTCTAGGGGTACTCGAACCATTACGAAAATTAAACGTTTTTAGCATTGAAAATTATTAGTGATAAAATAGTACAATCAAAGAAATATTTTGGTCTCTCCAGTGGAATTTATTCAACCGCCTTGTATGGCAAGAAAAAGTGCAGCTTATTTTTTTATAAATCTCATTTTTCTCTTTGCTTTTGCATGTTCATTCAAGTTATTTGTAGATTTCAAAAACTTTCATATTTTTTACAGGCTGCCATTGACGAGCCTGGTCTGGGTCTCCTTACATGGTGGGAAAACACTTGAAGGTTTCGAGTTCCAATAAGTCCCGCATTTAAAAAAATGGAAAAATATGTATCGTGTCTGAGCATAAAAAAAAGGTTTTTTTTTTCGTGGACAACGAATTTATTTCATCCAGAACAAATAATTTTATATTATATCAACGACAATATTGTAATTCATATTCTCCATGTATATATATATATGTATATAATTGATTATATTGTTTGTAAAATGTGTGCAAATAATACTGCAAGATTGCGGAAGGCAAGAAAGTAACATGCTGAGAAATTATATCTATACAGCGTCGTACTCATCAAACATATAAACTGATATTTAATTTATTCCCAAAAAAAAGGATTGAAACGTGTTCCGAAAATCGCCTTGGAAAGATGACATCGTTCGAAGTGTTGCCGGACCTGCCAATGCTGAGCTCATCTCAAGTGTTCGACCAATCGTCGACGAGTTTGAATCGCGTGTTCATAAAAGCATCGACTTTGATTGTTTTTGGGGTTTAGAGGGTTTAGAGCGACGACGAGTTCGAAAAGCAGTTCGCGAACGCAGAGCGCTCGATCTGTCGGCTGCAGCGAGCAAACTCGTCAAATTGACAACTGCCCGAGGTGTCTCGAGGAGCTCTCCAGATACACGGAATCACCTGTCACATATGGCGATTTAAAGTGCAATAATTATTGTCCTATTCCGTAAACTCGTTCTCATCGTTAACGCGTCATTAACTTTATCGTCGACAACATGAC
Organism: Listrodromus nycthemerus; assembly: GCA_963978505.1. Lineage (NCBI taxonomy): Eukaryota > Metazoa > Arthropoda > Insecta > Hymenoptera > Ichneumonidae > Listrodromus > Listrodromus nycthemerus. The sequence continues at coordinate 28,080,197 of OZ021679.1, read as the reverse complement.
TCCGACACTCACGATATCGTCCAACGTAATCGATGTGAGTCTCTCTCTGAAATTAATATATTTCGTTTTATTTTTTATTAAGGCACTTAATTGTTAATGATTTTGTAATAAACTATCGGTTCGATACTGCCAATGGCTAACCAACAACCGGCATCGTTGCCCAATGACTATTGGGCGGCCCTGATTGGTTACTTTCGTACAAGCATATTTCTAACATTTCTGTTGATTTTCTCGCAGCGTTTACAACGTCTGAACTCAAAAACCACAGGACGACTCTACGGAGTGATGTACGATAATGCATTAACGGTTCTGACGTTCGCAGTAAACGTGTCTCAAGACGACGAATGCATCGTTGAGTCGGCCACGCTTCAGCTAAACATGCCTGTCGAGATAGATCTTTGCGGAGTCTTATTTATAGGAGAGTGCGAAGAAGCCATTCCTGGCGCTTTCAAGGTAATTATTCTGTTATGTTAATTTTTTTTTTTCGTGTCGATCCAGTATCGGTCATTGCAAAATAATTCCTTTATTCAACAGGATATCGACGTTACCGACAATCCACTGCTAATAAAATATTCGCTGAAAGACGCCAATGTTCAAGCGTACTATTACGTTCATGAAATGTTGCAACCTGCGGCGACAGTGCAAATTATCAGCGAGGAAGACATCTGGGAGAGATTTTCTTACATAAGGGTGCAGACTTGCTTTCCAATCGTCACGACAAGGAAAGAGATTGTTAAAGCCATTCAGGAAACAAGGAAAAAGGTAGTCTCAGCACACGTTCTATGTACGATCTATTGACTGTTCTGTTGAAAAAAAAATTGGTGTCTGAAGATAACAAAAAGAAATTGCTTTCATGCTGCTTGATATTATAAAAAGAAGATGATAGTATATACGTGTTAATCCTACAGATTGCTTCCGGGAATGTTGCATTTCAATTTACGAAGAGTAATATATATCTGCTTGACAATGACAGTGATTGCAAAAAGGTGTCCATAAAAGAGCTTGCATACCCATCGAGAGAAGGTTTTAATGGCCATCAGAAGAATCCGCTCATCAAGGGTGTTCCACAAATCGTGGTAAGAATCGTTGAACAAATAATAGTTCGTGCTCGTCACAGTCTTCTGTATTGGCGGATGAAAACTCTAAACCTTCCATTGCATCTTTTAAGGACGTCATTCGTGCGAACATGCTGTCGGGAATGTCGAGAGAAAAGTTAACGGAGACGAGTCTCAAGTCCGCTCCAGTGCTGCATCACATAAAACGTGAGACTAGTAGTTCTCACAGTTCATGCTTTCAGCGGAATCGAATTGAAGACTGTGTTGTTTCCTTTTATTTTTAGGTCCATTCGAAAGTGTGCAATTCGATCTTCACGTCGACGCGTTGTCAATCGTAGGACAGAGCGTAACAGCGGCCCAACTTTATTCGATTCTAGTCGAGTCCGTGTGTCGAAATATATGGTTGATCGAGAGATCCGTCGTACGGCAAACGGAAGAGGGTGATAATCTTAGGCTTCCCATACCATTGCACTTTAAACCGCGTGCCTGTGGTCACTTGATGACGGTAGCTTATCCAGCTGGCACACCTGATTCGGAATTGGGTAAATTTCGTTGGTGTAGAAACGAGTCTTCTCATCCAGCCGTGGAAATATTTATGTACAGCCCTGAATGCAGATCCGCTTAGCTTCTTTTATTTCTCACTGTCCACTGCTGTTGGATTTTATTAATTTTCGATACATCCGACTCCTTTCTGGGCGATAGATTTCACCCGTTTTCATTTTGAAAAAAAAGCCTATCGGAGCAAGTCTTTTTCAACACTAAACCCCAAACTGAGAGCAAACTGCAGTATCAGAACGTCTATTTCAGCGACCATTTATCCAGACGATAAATTTATGGCGCATTTTTCTACAGCCATGACACAAAAATTGAGCAAAATTGTACGAATTATATCTTTTGAAAAACTGAATGATGGCCACGACTGGATGGAAAGCGCCAATACTAGGACATATTTAAGCAGTCTTACACGATTAGAGAAATTAATGTTCCAGGTGAATATCGCACGAGTTTGCACAAGGTCCTAGCGTTAGAACCAACACGGCCTTGCTTCATAAGAGGGAACACGGTAAAATTTCTGAGCGACTTGAAGGCGAACGAGCCACTGCTAAACCCTCATTTGTCCCTTGCCGTGCCTCAAGGTAATTAATCTCCGAAGACATTAACCTTCCTTATTCGCTTTCTTAGAAGTAGAATGTTATTTTATTGCCGCGTGTCTACGAATATTACAGCGGACGGAAAAGTCGTAACGGTCGATGGTTTATATTCTTATCATCATTACATGCAAGACAACTTTGACGATAATGGATGGGGATGCGCGTACAGATCCTTGCAAACGATAGTTTCGTGGTACAGGTAAGAAAAATTTGAAATCAATTACGTAAAGTAAAATTCGAGCTTGTGACAAATATCGTGTAGCTGCTCCCGTTAATAGATTACAGGGCTACACCGACAAGGAGATCCCGTCGCATCGGGACATTCAAAAGTGCCTCGTGGAGATCGGCGACAAATCTTCAAGCTTCGTTGGCAGCAGGCAGTGGATTGGCTCGACAGAAGTGGGCTTCGTTCTCGAATCCCTTTTAGGAGTCAGCGTTAAGGTACTCTGCGCCTCGACCGGCGCCGAAATGACTGATCTGGCGAGCGACCTAGCGCATCACTTCGAAACTCAGGGTACACCGGTCATGATCGGTAAGCGCGGGTGCAGTCATTTTTTCGTAGGTGATGCATGAAAAGTGCTACTTTTTGATCCTGCTGAAATCGACGCTTTAGAGCCAAGTATACCGTTAATATTCGGGGCAATTCACACGTCGGTCCAATTTTACTTTGCTTTTTATCGTGTTTTAGGCACGCTTAAGTGTGCGTAAAACATAGACACGGAGTAGCACTTTCCCTGCATTAGTTGCAAACAATACTTTTTGTACTCTGCGAGTTAATAATCGATTTTATTAGGCGGCGGAGTTTTAGCGCACACGATTCTTGGCATAAGATACAACGAGACGAGCGACGACGTTAAATACCTTATTCTCGATCCACATTACACGGGTCCGGAAGTTTTAACGACTATAACGAATAAAGGCTGGTGCGGGTGGAAGGGCAAAGACTTCTGGAAGAAAGACGCTTTTTACAACATGTGTCTACCTCAAAGACCTATCTCGATCTAATACCCTCGTAGATAGATAATCAACACTCGTTGTCGATCGTGAAGAAAATTTGTAATATACGCGGTTGAATGACCTCAAATACGATGATATATTTGTCAAACGGGTGAATCTAATTATTTCTTGTATTCCTCAGTCTTGCCGGAATATCATGCAAGACTGTACTATGTAGATAATGGAGCATTTAATAAAAGTAACTTTTCATATCTTGTTCACATTCTTTCAAAATTTTTTCATAATTCTTTATTCTAACAATGCAATTTTATTACAAAATCAAGATATAATTTACTTTAAACGTTTGGTTTGACTTTAGAGGAAATTATGAGTCACTCTACCGACGAACTTAACGACAATGTGTTACGAAGAAGATTTAATATGTTATATTTAAGAATGCGAGAACAAATTAATTTTGTACTGGACCAACTAATATATTGATAATGGTGCACAAAACAAAAGTAACTTTTCGTATTTTACTCGTACCTTTCTTCTGTAAATTATTTTGTAATAATAATGATATCTCAATTCAACAATGTCTTTATTACAAAATCAAGGGACAGTACTTATTTCAGACATTTAGTTTGACTACAGCGTAAACGGTGAAGCTTCGTTTGGTCGCCGTACCGACGAATTGGATTGAATGACGAAATTTGATACTCTGAATTTATGGAATGCAAGGGAGCATCAGAATCAAAGCAAAGTGCACCATTGCATTCCATTCATTTATTTTCTCGTGCGGCTCGGCTTAGGGGCTGCAGATATTTACATGTCAAACAAAATATAAAATAATCGAGGTGCCGAGTCGTTTGAGGAGGTCGCCAACGACCGGAGATGGCTAGGACAACAAGAGTTCAACGACCTTGCCTACGTTTAATTGTAAATGTAATATAACGCTTTATCAGAGTCCGCCGCCCACAGACTTTTGTAACAATTGCGAAAATCTATTGGTTATCAGCAGAGAAACATCGATGAACCTGTCTACGCAATTGTTCAAACACGTTTCCGTTTTTCCGTCCAATTTTATTCCCGGCTTGTCCACGCATTTGTCCCAACAAAAGTCGTTGAATTCGTGAATCTGCGCAACAGGAATTTAATTATTTTATGCGGTACGTGCCGAATGCCGACCGATCGTGTATCGAGAGGTTAACATTGAAAATTAAGAATTTGATGAAAGACAAAAATTATACCTGAGCGGTCAACTGTGCTTTTTGCTTCTCCATCATCAAGAAACCTTCGAGTTCGGCATCGACGCCTTTCGATTCCTTGGCAGCCCCGGCATTAGCCTCGAATCCTGAACCACTGAAACCCGATAAATCAGCCATTCTTTACGAAATTCCTCGAGTCTGTCGTCGCGAGATGAAATCCTCCTCGCCTTCACGTTGTCGGCCACTGACTGCCGCTAGAATAAGAACTTTGGGACTTTGGATTGCGACTAAGCGCTGAAATGCGCATGCCGAGATGGCGTTGCTTTACAGTACTAAAAAATATATAACTATATATTTTCGTTCCGGCACATGTCGAATGACAACATAACCCACACGTCGGTTCACAAGCTCCGAATGCAACACACAAAAAAGTGTCGGTAACGCAAATAGCCCAACGAAATTGTCATTATGAGAGAAATTCCATTGTCCCGGTGCGAACGCAAATTCGTCAATGAAGCTTTGTCCGAAGACACGGTAAATATATTTCGATTAAATGCAAATTAAATATAAATATATTTACTTTAAAAACAAAAAAATGAAATACACGAAGCAATTGTATTTTGATCTAATAAAATTTAAGAAAAGCGTACTCCATCGATGATCTTATTTCCGTAGCGCTTGGATGGCAGAGGGTTGCTGGAAGCTCGACCTGTGAAGTTGTTCTTTGGATCTAACTGGGGCTGTTGCCTCGCTACTTGCGGACAGACAAGGTACTCGCTCTTTCAAATACGTTAAAATGTTTTTCGTGAGAAAAATCATTGCTCATTGATCTGTAAATTACAGGGTTGTTGCGAATGTATCGTGCGACGTACGGCAGCCAAAATCAGCTAGCCCGACCGAGGGCATGCTCCATATAAATGTAGAACTCAATCCCATGGCTGCTCCGCATTTTGAAGCAGGACGCCAATCAGAGGCAGGAACTTTCATTACCAGACAATTGGAGAAATGTTTCAAAGATTCCAAATGCCTTGATCTTGAATCGTTGTGCATTGTAGCGCACAAAAAAGTAAGATTTCATTGTATACGAAAGCTATTATTATAGATATACTATCATTAATGTTATTCTGTCCTTGCATTAAAAAATACATAAATCCGGATTTATTAAGATTTTTTGACGGTAACCAGAACTGTTACAGGAAGCGTCAGCATGAAAACTCTATCTCATTTTGAAGTTCCGGATAGTTGACATATATGATAAATTTTGACAATTGTTCAATGTAGGTTTGGAATATCAGGGTGGATGTGAACATAATCAATCACGACGGTAATCTGGTTGATTGTGCCTGCATAGCGACATTGGCCGCATTATCACATTTCCACAGACCCGACGTTACTTGCAATGGGGACGAGATAATAGTTCATTCGTTCTCAGAAAAAGATCCTCTGCCAATGACACTCTATCATCATCCTGTATACGTGTCATTCGTGACCTTCGAAAAGTGAGCTTTCTACTCGTGTCGTCGAAGCAAAAAAAAAGCACGACAATGTTTGATATGCTGTTAGAAATATGTTGTCCGAAATTGTGTTTGCAGTGGAAAAACTGTCATCGACCCGACATACATGGAAGAAAACCTTGGTGTTGCTCAACTGTCTCTCGCCATAAATTCCTATCGAGAAGTTTGCAGTTTGCATTTCGATTACACTGCGAGAACTGGAATAGTCATCGATGTTATTGCAGCGGTCTCGAACAAAGCGGCAGATCACGCGGCCGCTCTGGTCAGATTTATCAGAGACGAGGTCAAACGGGACATTCAAGCAAGGTCGATAATATAAATTTGATTCGTTTCGTTGTTTTCGTGAAAAATCTATATTTGATGTACTTGACGTGTTACTTTTACAGATACGACAAAACCGAATCGGAAATTGATTGCCGTCTCAAGGATTCGATAGCCAGCGAGAGAATAATGGCTATGATGCGTGATCGTATCAGTATTAGGCTGCCCGGTTGGAACGCCGAACGGTTCTTGAAAAATCGTTCGGCACACGATGACGAAAACGCGGATGTCAAGATGCTCAATGATTCGACGGAAGATTCCAGTCTTATCGTGTGTCTCGGACAAGGTTCCGCTCAATTATTTCCGACCAAGGTATTTCTTGGAGTCGTTATTTCACCAGAGTGTAGCGCTGTCGCTACGGACGATGGAATTCAGTCAGTAAAACAACGTCACTTTCCCAGTAAAAACAAAAGATATGGAGTAATTTTACATTTAAAACATTATATTTGAAAAAGGGGAGTGACCCGTTTTCAGTACTGAAGTAACTTTCAGGAAAAAAATAAGTGTGGTGGAGCGAAAGTTGCGTATTTCTATTCGAAAAATATGTATATTTTTCTTTTCGTACACGACGATAGTGTAGAGACTGAGACGCAAATAGATTCATAACGGTGCAATGAGGAAATATTCAATAGAGCTGGAGAAGGAGCCTCAGATTCTCAAAAATTGGAACAAGCAAAAATCTTTGCGAAATATAAATAAAAGATGAGTATTGTACGTGTCACAGGACAAGTCTATCGGCGAAGGCGGTCCAAGCACGTGGGACATCTCCGATCAATCTGAGAACGAAGACGATTCCGATGACGTTGAGATGGTTGCCGTAGAGGAGCGCAAGACGAAGATTCTGGACGAAATAGGTACGATATCTTCACTCCGTAAGCTGCACTCGGTATCCACCACCGATCGTTCCAATAATTATTCTAATTCCATTCCAGAATTGAGCGGTGACAGCGAAGAGGAAATCACCGAAACGATATCTACCAAGGATTTAATGTAAATAACGAAAAACGAAAAAAATGAATAAATTAATGAAAATGCATAGCTTTCGAGTAAAAGTGGTCAGAGTTTTTTTGTCTTTACTCGTTGGACAAATAATAATAGTCTCTCGGATTTATACACCATTCTTATAAAATATGTACTTTTATCAACAAGTTAAAAAGTCTTTGCGATCGTTGGAAAAAAAAAAAGGAAACAAAAAAAAAAGACTTTATCTCACTAATATTATGACAATTCATTGGCTCTCGCGGCTCTGAGCCCGTGCCTGCGCTACGTAGCGTCGCTACTCAAACCATTTTTTTGATCTAGCTTATTTGCATTAGTTTTAACTGTGTATATGAAGAAACTCAGCGCTTCCTTTTCCGCGACTGGAATAGTCTTGAAGTGCTTCATTAGGGTCTGAAATAAAAGAAGAAAACAAAAATAGTTTTAATAACTATCTCTGGCAATCGAATTGTTGCGTTAGACAAACACAATTTATCAATTCTGACTCACATCGGCCAGTTGCGCCTTGTTAAGGCCGGGCCTCGTTGAGACTTTGTAGTGTCTCTTGTATCTCCTCAGTGTGCCTACTTGAAGCTGGAAGAGATCGACCTCGGGCAGGTCATTGTCCGTTTCGCCCGAATCCTCTTCGGAGTCTTTTCTCCTGCGTTGCTGTTGCTGCTTCGATCTTGCGCACTGAATCACTTGCTTGTGGTAGTCGCATATGTACGTGTGGCGTGCCTGCGAAACATTGAAAAAACAAAACAAAATTTTACTCAACGATCAAAACAAAGGCAAATTTAATGCAACTTCTTGTGGAATCGCCGGATGGAAATATCAAATTACCGTATGATCCTGAGTGAGTTTGAGACGTCTCTGGGTCACCGTTTTTTGAATGCGTTTGCTGTAAGAAGCATTTCCCGCCGATCTGGAGCACCTTTCGCCCTCGTCGATGAGACAACAAATTTGATCCGCAGCTCCCCTGGAATCTTCTTCGCCAGTGCTGAATCCATTCATATTCTTGGGTTTTTTTTTTTTTTTTTTTTTTTTGCAAATTTAAGCCAAAAACCCTACACACTTTTATTTAACGTTCGGAATAATTGTACCCAGTAGCGTGCGTGAGACGGGTGGCCTTAGGTACGGGTGCAATAACGGCAAGTGTCAAACAAACAACGAACTATCGAAGTCACATTATTCCGTCGGTTCTTCCGACCACAAATTACCGACACCTCTTCATCATTGTTGTCCCACTATATATATATATATATATATATATATAAATATATATATGTTTGCTCTTTTTTTCCCGTAAAGCCGTCTGAAATCTTTTTGATTTTAAATAAAAATCTGTTTATTCGTGAGAAAGCTATTTAAGCGGAAGTTGGAAGTATTTTAGAAGGATCGCTTTTGCTCATTGCTCAACGCCCGCCGCTTTCCGACACTTCGAAATACCGTGTGTCACTCCGACTCGTGAGTTTCTTTTATGTACAACTCTCCCGTTCGCGCTCAGCTGTGAGATTGGCTTTCGCCGATCGCCGCGAGATAACCCTTCGTTACACCGGAGGACCCGAGTTATCGCGAAAACTACAGGGATTCGTCGGGTTTCGATAGGATATTCCGTAGCTCAATGTTTATATCGTACATTTTATGAGTTTCGCGAACAAAGTTGTCATTTACTGATTCTCCTTGATCGCGGCAGGACGTCTCGCAAGTGCGACGCGACAAACAGAACACGGCATTGGGTAAATACGTCGAGACTCAGAGCGCCAGTATGGGTCGCGAGTACGTTTGTGTTGTGCAATAGTGAACGCAGGGGTTCCTGTACATGGACGAGAGAGTTCTTCGCGCACACGCAGTCGATGACTCACGTACGAGCTGCACGGGGACACACGCTTGCGTGAGAAATTCCGGCTGAGTGCACCACATCTGCCCGCTCCGGCCTCGCGCATTCGCTGCCGCCTGCAGCAATCGGACCAACGTTGGAAAAACTCGACAGCGGGATGCAATAGGCGCTTTGCTGGCGACGTGCGCGATCGCACCGAGGAAGTTGGCGGTTCTGCCGCACGTCGACGACGTGATCGACGAGTAAATACGAGTGAGGTTGGCGGCCTGCTCGTCGTCGTACAGTGGCGCCATCTTCAACACCAAAATATCCTAACCTCGGTAATTTCATTTGAATGTTGCGGCCTCTAGAAAACGATTTCACTTGAAATCTGTAAAGAATCTGAGGAGAGAAAATTCTAACGTGAGATTGGGATGAACGGAATCGTTATTGGTTTATAGAATTAAAATGCGTGTGACGAATGTTCGGGCACGTATTTTTCCCGCCCTCGGTCTCGGCTGACATTTTGTCAGTGGTGGGGGAAGTAAAAAAGAAACGCATCAAAACGTAAAAGGTTGACGCTGATTGGCTTACTTTTTGCGGCTTATCTGAAATAAGCCAATGGTAATAGAGATTTTCCCCGTACACTTCCATATGCCGCATAAGTGGCGTGGGGTCGCGATATTCGAAGCTGAGAATCCTTTTAGCTGTAGAAGACTGTCCAGGTAAGAAAAATCCAAATATTTTCCTTCCGAGGTGTTGACAGATTCGAGTGTTGAATCAATTAAAAGCATTGTAACGATATCTCTGTGTTCGGTGTTGTTGCGCGAGTGTTTATCGAGGTGATTGTGTGCTACGTTTCGGCCGTACCTTTTATTTAGCCTACACACAACCGTCATAGCAAATGGCTGCCCGTAGATATGCCTACGCTGGCCACGCAATTATTCCGTGTCTCTCGTGCAGTGGATTGAATTAATACAAACCCGTTGAATCTCCCAATCGATCCGTTTCGTATCGTGAACATTATCATAAGAAGCATTCGTGAGTAGGCCGATCGCAAGGTAAGAGTGCGTCGCGCGTCACGGGACTCCATTACGAGCAAGCGGCTACCAAGGCTAAAGCCTGCGTACGCGTTCGTCCCATTTCGCCTGGCTTGCGCCATGCATTCAGCATACTATAGGCGCGCTGCCACCGCGTATTCGGGCATCCTACCGACGATACCACGAATTTTCATCATGAAATATAACTCCGCTCGTTCGATTCCTTCATCGTCCGTATGATTCATCGAACTTTCGACAAATCACGGACACTTTAAGTCATGGCTCGCCAAATTGTCGCGTAATTTCGACTATATCGCCTCTTCCATTCCAATCACATTTTGACGTTCCGCGATTCGTTCGATGCACCGTGGAGAGAGAGAGAGAGAGAGAGATGGAGATGGAGAAATAGAAATAGAAAGAGAGCGAGAGAGAGAGAGAAAGCTCCGCTACAATCCTCGAATCTATACGCATTTGTCTCGATATTACATCCTTTTTATTTTTCTTATTACAATTCGCAACATTTAATATTTTCTCGCATATACATATATACACATATATATATATATATATATATATATATACATTCTTGTGATCCCATGTACGTGTTTTGTACCGTGTCATCTTAATCTTTGTTCAGTGAGAGATCGCAATAACGCTGACGAGAGAAAAGGAAAAATGTTAGTGTGTACGTGTGACCGCGACGGGGCGCAGCGGGGCGCGGAGTCGCGCGGGTACGAAGACGAGGACGTCGGGCTTTGGACGGGGCGCGCACGCGCGCGCGGGCATTTCTGTCGATGTGTCCGGGCTTATTCGCGCCTATATATGCACGCACGCACTCGCGCTCGCCGCTCGTGTCTCTACACGTGAGCGCGTTGTGTTGCTCGCAGCGTACATAAAACGAAGGAGATGCGTGCGCACCCGTTCGGCGCACACACGGAACCGTCTGCACTGGCCAGCATAAATGGCTTTTGAGATACATAGCAGTAGCGTAATCGAGTGTCGTCTTGTGACGACGCGCCAAAATAACAAGCGAATACAGCACGAGTCCGCGGATTCGTTCGTTTCTATTGGCCAATTTTTTTCTTTTTTTCCCCCTCCCCATAAACAACCGCCATTTACGATCGATTCGATCTGACTCGAGGCACGTGGTCGACGAGCCAAAAAAAAAAAAAAACATTTCTTATCTGTAGAGTTTTTTTTTTTTGTTGTTTTTGTTGCGAGACAATCGATCGCCGTGGGGTCGAGCTGCGCTGGAATAATTATCGGGTGGTATCGCTTTGTCGAATTTGGCGCCGAAAAAGCGTCCGCAGGGACGTCGAGCTCGTGACGCGCGCGGCAGTAAAATGGAGGGAATGGAATCAATGCGCCGCATCATACGGGACAGACGTTCGTCGTGCAGTATGTAAGCGCTACCATGTTTGTCGGTCACGCGTGGGAACACAGTGCTTCTCGCTAATTTCACCAGCGAAGTCAGCGAGACTTCGGGGAAATTCACGAGGTGATTTTGATATTAATTTTTTTTGTATTTTTTTTTTTTATTTATTTATTTTCGCTCGTGCGAATCGCTCGTGCGAATATGGCCGTCCCCTTATTCGCCACTAGGCGTACGACGCGCGTACAACTACTATAGTGCAGCTGGTAGTCGTGTACGAGAGCGGCCGAGCAGTCGCAGGAGCGTCCATTGTGCCACGAGCCCGAGCTCTACGACGCTAGTTTTCTATGTCGGTAACGTCGCGCGGCGAATCCCCTGTACGAATAAAAAAAGACAACCGCCTTGTTCGATATTTTTCTCTTTCTCTTTCATAATGTGTACTTTGTAAAATATCCGAGAGCGCGCGCACGCACACACATGTATATATAAATACAACACACATACGGAAGCTCGTTCAACCGTCTCTTTCTCTCCCTCGCGTCGCCCCGTCCGGCCGCAGCTTCACTGCAGCGCTGTATTCTGTATTTTTTTTTAGTCCCCGCGTTCAATAATCATTTGGTTGGCTACTCACCTGGCCATCTAGCCAGTAAACGTTATTTGAGGTTAGAGCGCTCGACGCCGTCGCGAATGACAATCGTACGTGACAGTGGTAGAGTCGACACTGAATTTTCGTAAAGTCGTTGTGAAATAACAAAGCCGAAGCAGATCGCAGGGACAAAGTGACAGAGACGCACGGATTCCACGAGGGTGTCGAACAATTAAAACTCTTTGCAATCGCCTTGTCGGTTCATCTTGAGAGACGCGAAGAAGTGCGAATTTGTCCCCGGACGACAAACACACGATAGGTACCTATACACTTATTCAATTTTACTGCTTGATATAATTCTGTTTACCGTTGCATTCCGCCAATATATTTCATACGATTTACCATCGCTATTATTTTTTTTTTTTATTCCACGACAAAAATTCAGCATTGTGTATATTCGACTTTTTTTTTTTTTTTTGTCTACTTTTGTGCCTCGAGTATATTTACGCCCCTGGGAATACGGGGAAACGAGTGTATCATTTTTGTTGCTAGCCGGAGAGCGTCGCGGTCGGTGTGGGAAATGCGAGACAGAGAAACGAGATGGAAACATAGGAATCGATGCGGACTCGGCAATGATTCGAACGTGAATAATCAGTGTATCGCTCTTGTTGTCTGCCGGGCTTTATTCACGGGCGCGTGATGTTTTCTTTATTTCGGACGATCGTACGAGACATTCGTGGAAGCAACGGAAGCTGCGTTCGACGTAGTACAGACGAGCGTGATCGATGCTACGCGTTAGCTCTGTCGACGATTGTTTTCGATGCGACAAAGGTTATGTTGGCGGTGCTGCTCTCGGCTGGACACGGAACGACGGGTCGGGTGCGCGCGCACGCGCGCGCGCTTATACGAATCCGATACAGCGACGAGCAGCATCTGGCTAGTTTCGCAAGAACGACGCGGGGCTCCGACTCGGGTGAGCTTGCAACTACGTTCACGGCGAAAGTCCAACGTTCTCCGTCTCTCTCTCTCGTTGTCGCGCGCTCGCGTGTCGGACCGTTCAATACGCAAATGCCCTCTACCGGGAATATCTTTGATATCGTAAATCTTTACATTTTTTTTTTTTTTTTTTTTTTTAAACATAACCACGAATATTCACGCGGAAAACATATAATTATATCGCATTCGCGTTAACCGTCTCTCATCGTTTTGCCATAGAAATTATATCACTCTGTAAAACAGTGCAAATTTAATTTAATTTAATTTCGTTTATTATTTTGTGGGAAACATTAAAATTCTTTTTTTCAATGAAAGTCAAGTGAATTATGAAAAATTTGATATTCTCAATTTTTTAAAAGTACTGTACATTAATTTTTATTAACTTATTTTAAAAAAAATTTGTTATTTATTAATTTTTATATACTCGTTTTTGCATAAGAATTTCTGGTTCGATACATGAAATTTGTTTGAAATATGTGATTTATAAAACAGGCTTGACTTTTTTTTTTGTTTTTTTTTTTTCCCGGACACGGGAATAGTTTCGAATATACTTATTGGAAAAAGATATTTTTTTAGACTAGCAGAAATATTATTAAAACGAGATTATCGAAATAAGCTGGAGAGAATAAAGCTCCGTCGGTAAAGTCACCGTTCGAACGGTAAAAAAAGCGCACACAGTGAGAATAAAATGTGAACCGAACGCACTGAAACTTGACACTCACTTAAATTCTATTTATTGAAAATTAATTAATCGCTCAAACACAATCCCAAAAATATCAATCAAAGATGACGAGTCTCGCTACAAAATCGCAACAAAACCCATGTGTGAAATTTGAGAAACAATTTAATCAAAAAAAAAAAAAAAAAAAACTGAAAAAAAAAAATTCATCCAATTATTTAATTTATATTTTTCTTCAAATTACCACAAAATTATTCGAACGAGAAGAATACAATTTAATCGTCGAAAAAATTTTGTTTCACGGTCTCGCGCTAAAATTCTTCATCGACGAGTCTTTAATAACAATTCAAAAATTAACCTCGCAGATTTTACCAGTAAAATAACAATTATAACAATTATAATTATCGCGTTGTTACACACGACTTTGGCACCTGGCGTCGATTCACGGAACCGGTTAAATTTTTACAGTTACCTCGCTCATTGTTCTCTCAATCCAAATAGGCTCGCAGCGATTTTATTTCGGTTCAGGTATGCGCAGGACCCAAGCTGAAATCCTCCAAAATTTTTGGAAAAACCCGACGGTACACTAGAATTCTATTCGAGGTACATATCGTACCGTAATTACCGCCGGTAACGTGGAGCCCCGACTTTATCCTCGAACCACCGCTGTACCGTACTTTGGCAGGTCAGCCCCCCCCCCCCCTCCCCGCCCCTCGGGTACCCGGCCGTCCCGCCAGGATTTCTCTCTCGCCGCGCAGCTGTAAACCAATAAAAATAACCTCGTGAAAATCCAAATAAAACCCGGTCTGTTTTCCAAATGACTCTCAGAATCGAATTCGTTTTTTTTTTTTTTTTTTTTTTTTTTTTTAATATTCGTTATTTTATTTTTTTATTATTTTAAAGCGAATGTGCAGAGGGGATTTATTAATTTTTTTTTTTTTTTTATTTTCTATATCCATTTTTTTTTTTTTTTTTCCATTATTTTAAAGCGAAAGTGCAGAGGGAAGTTATTAATTTTTATTTTTTTTTATTTTTCTTTTCAATATCCATTATTCTATTTTTTATCATTTCAAAGCGAAAATGCAGCGGGAAATTATTAATTTTTTTTATTTTTATTTTTCTTTTCAATATCCATTATTGAATTTTTCAATGTTTTAAAGCGAAAGTGCAGAGGGAAGTTATTAATTTTTTTTTTTTTAATTTTTCTGTTCAATATCCATCATTTTATTTTTCATTGTTTTAAAGCGAAAGTTCAGAGGGCAGTTATTAATTTTTTTAAATTTTATTATTTTTTTTTTCTTGGAGAGGAATTTCCGTATTCGATAAGAGGGGCAGAGCCAATGAGGGTCAGAGCCGAAACGAGGAAAGGTGTAGCGGCCGACGGTAGTTTCGTGTCCCGAGCGAGACCGTGTGCGAGAGTGAGCGCGAAAATATCGGGCTTCCATCGTGGAGCAGCCGGCTGCGCCTCGCACATAAATTGCAATGCGGCAACGACCCTTTTCTTCCTCGGACACTGTGTAAATTATATTATTCCGTGCGGCGACATCGACGCCACATGGCGCGTTCCCTCAGTACGGGAGCCGAGGGACGCTCAGCGCCATCTCTCGCGCTCTAACGTCAACCGTCGGCTCTGCCGTATCTATCGCACCTACGTTCGACGCGAAACAAGGAAAGAAAGAAAAAAAAAAAAAAATATTAACGCGTCCGAAAGAAATTCGTTCGGCGAAACCGTTGAATACCGCGTGAAACACTTTCAGCGATCGAGGCGTTTGAGTTTCGTTGAGATAGAGCGCAAGAATTCGTAATGGGAAAGTTCGAACGAGCGAGTCCGTACGGCGTTTTTCGTGACACCCGGTATAAGGCAATATCCCAACCGACTGTTACGCCACATGGCTTTGCAGGGGAAAAAAAAAACGGGGATGCCGTAGGTAGAGGCCCGTAACGAAGGGTTGATCGTTGTCGCTGGGTTGGCCGATGAACGCTCCCCACATAGCAGCTTATATATATGTATACATATAATATATATATATATATATATTTTTTTTTTTTTTTCTAAAAAAAATTAAAAAATTGCAGACAATTATTGATCGTTGGTTCTCACGTGGATGTAGGAAAATTGGATTTTTTAATTTGAGATACAGCCGGAGGACCGTCTCGGTCGAATTTTTTCATTGCAATATTAATTCTCACCTCGAAGCGGCGTTCGTCGAATTGTTTCTTTCCAAATTCATGCTCGTCCGGTCGTTCGTTCGTCCCGTTGGGTATGCCGGCCCTGGGAATGTTCGCCCGCTTTGCCTCTGCCTCTCTCGCGTCTTATTGACCCGGACCCGGTTCTCTTCTCTCTCTTTCTCGCTTCCTCGCTCGCTCTCTTCGATTCGCCGCGTTACCACGAACCTCCCGCTCGGCTCGGCCACCACCGCCATTCCTCCTTCTCGGTCCTCGCTCCTCCGAGAACCCCCTTCGTCGCTCTCTCCCCGCTCTCGCTCCATCTCCGTTGCTCGTTCCACGACTTCGCTGCCGAGCGGAGGAGAGAGGATTCTAGTGCGCAGAGCCTTCGACGTATTTTAACTTGGTTTCCTCGCAGCTCTTTTTTTTTTTTTTTTTCCAATATGGCGAACTCAGTTTGTTTTTGTTCGAGACTCGTAAGAGAAAGACAAGAAAGAAAAAAAAAAAAACAAGATAGGATATATTGTGTAAGACGTTCATGGCCGAATTTTCGAGGGCCTGACATTTGTTTCTTTTTTTTTTTTTTTTTTTTTTTTCTCAACGTCCGAGAAGATTCGATATGTTTTGGTGATCGGGAGAAAAAAAAAAAAAAAAACGAAAAAGGACGTCGTTCTTCCGGTCGCGTGAGAGTCAGCCACGCTCATTAACATTAATGACAAGCGAGATGTTTAATCGCAACTGTTTGTGCCTGGCATCAGAATCCGTCGCAAGCGATATTCGCGTTTGAATTCTAGGGTACGGAAAGACATAAAGAAACACGCGGTATCTCTCGGACGCTATACTCGAACAAAGACTCTTCCGTACCGGCTAATTCGCTGACTCGTGTGTGTGTGTGTGTGGGGCGGGGGAAAACTCTAAGCGCGCGTGCGGCGTCGTCGTCGTCGTCGTCGTCGGTATTTCGTCGGTAAAATAGCATTGGTAGGACATGGCGCACGTCCCGAGTCGCTCTCGGTCAAAATAAAGGGGGTGCGACGAGTACGGATAGTCTCTCGGATCCGGTTTGCCCGACGGAGTTTATCGTGACGCTTATTCGGTGTTGTTAACCCGCGTTTGTATCCGTAAGTAAGAATATCCGATAGTAACGAGGCAATCGAGTCCGATGCGTGTAACAAAAAACGAGAGAGAAATAATAATAAAGAAGAGTTGTCCCGAGTAATCTATGCCTAAAAGTTGACCTCGGATTTTCAAGGGTAGAGAAGGCCCCTTCCTTCCCCTTCGTTTCGTCGCCAACCCCCTTCGCGCCATCTCACTCATCGTAGTTTCTCTCCGTCGTTCGCGTTCCGTGTACAGCCGCACACCCTGCTAGCGCCACCGGCGACGAGTCGGCGTCGTCGCGGTCGTCTCCTCGATCTCTCTCTCCCCCCCCTCTCCGTCACTCTCCGATTTCCCCCACTGCTCCTAGTGTTCGTTTCTACGAGCGAAAACGCTCGGGAAGCGCGGGAGAAGGAGAGAAAGAAAACGGCGGAGAGAAACCGAACGTTCGGAAGGCGGGAGCGATGTTGCCGATGCGCCGGTGCTATAGCTCTCCCGCCATCCCTACCAAAGATCGCGCGCTCGCCGGTTGGTCGAACGAGTTGGCTTCTCCTTTGTGAGCAGGCGGGTGAAAGCACGGCTTGGCAACGCGGCGAACTCGGCGAGCGAGCTGGAAGGACGACCGTGCCGGCACAGCGCGTCGGAATATTCGAGAGGGGAGAAAGATTGCCGCGCGAGGGGCGATAAAGAGAGTGGGGTTGCCTCTCGGTACGGACGCCGAGGCGAATAGCTCCGATAGAGCGAAAGAGGGAGGGAACGACGGCCAACCGACGAATCTTAGCGCGATCCGAGCGAACGGCGGGGAAGAGACGGCGGAGCGCGCGGCAAAGAGAGAGAGAGAGAGAGAGAGAGAGAGAGCGAACGACGAGGCAGCCTCGATTACCGCCAGTTTACGATTGTGTGCAACCTTAGTGTACGTACGATAGCGAGAGACGCACACACGAACGCTCGGTTACACCGGTAGCTCTTAGTGCGCGTTCTCTTCTCTGCTCGTAGGATGATGCGCGCGCACCAACAGTCTCTACGCGGAAAAGCCGTTACGCGCAACTCACGCTCATCGGCATAAGGGAGAAGAAGCCTGGCGTTCGTTTCTCTATACTCGCACGCACGTCCATCGTGTGCGTGACGAATATACACACACACAAAATCGCACACAACCGTCCAGCCTCTCGCTCTCGCTCACTCCCTCTTTATTCCCATTGGCCCCTGTACATTTGTGCGTGAGAAGCGGAGACTCTGGGGTAGCCACGCGGTTACGAACCGACGCGCGGACGGTTTTTACACTGGGAAACGAAGTATATGATAGTACAGAGCGTGCTGCCCGTACAGTAACACAGTGCCGTAAGTAGCCTATGGCCAGAGGACAAGTTTGTTTTTCCGCGAGGTGTTCGCTGTACGTCGCAGAATCGAAGAGGAGACGAAAACGAAGGCATTTTTTCTGGAGGAAAGGTAATGCGAAATACGAGTAGGCGAGAGAAACGAGGGAGAGGGAGAGAGAGAGAAAAAAAACGGTGTACGCCGGGTTGTTTGGATCGCGCGCGTTGCATGCGAGTGCGCGAGAGAGTTTGTCGGGAAGGCCCGTCCGTGTGCGCGCGACTCGAGCGTACGGACGTGTAGCGCGAGAGAGTGTGCGTGGCCCGTTGCGAGAGTTAGATCGAGCGTGCGCGTACGCCGACGAAAATACACACGAGTGTTCGAACGAGATGCCTCTGTAGAGAGTTTGAAGTTTGAATGCCCTGTGCGTGCGTGTGCGTGTGTGTGTGTGCGTCTACGCTCGTAGGGTGTACGTGTACGTGCATGTCGGGTAGCGATCGCGAGGCAGAGAGCGACGGAGCGACGCTGTAGTATATTATCGAGGAGGGGCTGTGTGGAACGATCGACGAGAGCGAGACAGGGAAAGGCGAGCGTAGCGGGGAAAATTTGAGAGAGAAACGAACGGCCGTGGGGTCGCACGAGGAAACGTTCGACGAGGGGTCCGACAGAGAGAGAGCGAGAGAGAGAGAGAGATAGAGAAGCGAAGCGAAGCAACGCGAGAGAGGGAGTCTCAGGCGCGCCGTCCACAAAAGGAGGGGATAGAGAGAAAAAGAAAGAACTAGAAGGGGAGACCGCCCCCTTCCCTGTACCCACCCGCCTGGCCACCGAACGGCCCACGGACCTAACGAACGTTGAGCCGTTGAGCGTAGCGTCGAGTAGACCGCATCCCAAGTGTAACGTACGTATCCTCTCTTGCCCTCCCAATACACGGTTCCGCGATAGCTACGTGTATGAAAACGTTGTCGCCGCGTGTTTGGCCGATTACTTCGAGTCGGCATCAGTGAAGTTAGTTTGCGCCGTATACGAACGGTGAAGGATTATTCATCGAGGAAAAGCGGAGTGTGCGAGGCTCCACGAAAGCGAGAGAGAGAGAGCGAGGGAGCGAGCGAGCGATCGAAAGAGAGAGAGAGAGAGAGAGAGAGTGAGAGAGACAGAGTAAGAAAGAAAGAAAGAGAGAGAGAGAGAGAGAAAGAAAGAAAGAGAGAGCGAAAGAGAGCGCGCGCGGCCGAGATACCGAGAGTGAGCCAAGCAGCGACGAGGGATCCGGCGAAGCGCTCGCCAAGCCAGCCAGTCCGCGATTCTAGAGACGCAATCGTCTCTGTGAAAACGAATAAACTGAGAGGCTGGCCGGGAGTGACAGTGGCAGCCAGCGACAGTAAAGTTAACGCGTGCGGTGCGGTGTCAGCTCGTACGAATGTGAGGGAGCAAGCGTGCGTGCGGAGGAGAGTGCGTGCGGCGAGGAGGCGAGTGGGTGCGTGTGTGTGTGCGTACATGGGCGTGTGTGTACATGTGTCGACGGTGGCTGAGCGGTGAGTGTGCGAGTTTGTTAAGTTGGCTGTACTGAAACATATATACATACACGCGCGCACACACGCGCACACACACTAATATATATATATATATATACATATATATATATATATACAGACACGTATATATCCTCGGTGTGCGTGATCCGCGCGCGGTGTGTCCTGGCCGAGAGAGATCCGTCGGGTGCGAGGAAGCGACGGCAACGGGAGCAGCACCATCGGGGCAGCAGCGGTCGGCCGCGGTAGCAGAAAGAGCGGCGGTTCTATAGCAGGGGTGTGGAGAGTGCGTGCGTGCGTGTAACGTGTATACGTGTGGGGTACGTGCGTGTGAAAATTTTTTTAAAAAAATTTAAAAAAAATAAGAAAATATATATATATATATATATATACACATATATATATATAAAATTCCCCCCTACCCAAAGCAAGGAGAAACGACGACGACGACGAGGAACCACGACGAGGACGCGACGCGCGTACCCCCACGTTCAGTGTGGGTGTGCGTGTGAGAGATAAAGAAAAAAAAGAGGAGAAAAAAAAAAAATATCTTTAACCAGGGGGAGAGCGGCATCGTCTCGGAAGTGGCGGAATAACGTTCGACTTACCTTGCCGGCGGGGTTGTACCACCGAATAACGGAGGTAACAGTGCGACAGACGCGCGTGACATGTCGGAACATCACCGCGTCGCCGGTGGCTGGGGCACATCGAGCCCCGGGAGCCGCGAGGACGGTTCGAGCGGCCCGGCATGGTGGCCGACGGGACTGAACGCCGAGCAACAGCAGCAGCAGCAGCAGCAGCAAGCGGCCGCCGCTCAACAGCAGCAGCAGCAGCAGCAGCAGCAGCAGCAGGCACAGCAGCAAGCCCAGCAACAGCAGCAAGCTCAACAGAATCTCCATCAGCATTTGCTTAATCAACAGCAACAACAGTTATCCCAGCATCATCAGGACATCGTCAGAAGCACAGCCGCCGCGACACAGCAGTTGTTCTCGTACAAGATGGCCTCCAGCTTCCAAAATCCGGCGACGACGGGCGCCCAGTCGAGTCCGGTGTCGACATCGTCGCCCGTCGGCTCGTGCATGAGAGGTGCCGGCGGCGGCGGCGGCGGTGGCGGTGGCGGTGGCGGCGGCGGCGGCGGCGGATACGATTACAGACTCGGGGTTGGGACACCGGGTTCGGGAGGCGGCGGACCGGCCGGCGGTGCGCCCGTTGCACAATGGTGGTATCCCGGAGGAGTCATGGACGCCGGACAGAACAACCTTCATCAACAGCAGATGCAGCAACAGGGCCAACACCTATCGCCGATCACCTCGCAAACCTCTACGCCCCCCGTTATGTCCCCGGTACGTTGCAGGACGATCGACGAAAAAAAAAAAAAAAAAAAGGAATAATATATATATATATATATATATATATATATGTGTGTGTGTATATATGGGTGGATGTATATATATATATATATATATATATATATATATCGTGGAGAGCTCTCTTCTCGCGAAACGACGCGGCCCGAGGCGACGCTGAGCGACGCGGTGCGACGCGCGATCGTGGCTCTCGCCGCCGCCGCGCGCTCTCCCCATGCTCCCCGTGCGCTACAAGCCCGACCCGAGCGCGTACAGCGCGGCGCGGCGAGACAAGGCGAAGCGACGCCCGCTCACGGCTTGCCTGGCTGGCCTGGCCTGGCCTGCCTGCTGTGCGCCCGTACCGCCCGTACGTCCAACCGACCGAACGAACAACCGACCGCGCGCGACCCTTCGTTCCCGGGACCTCGAGTCGGGATTGCCTTTGTACCAATACAAACGCGCTTCTTCGCTTCAAGTTAGCTTCACTCGTTACACAGTCCTCAACGTCAGTGCTCGACGCTACTAGACATTCTCTCGATGATATCGTCTATCGAACGTATCTTCCCGACGAAAGTGTAGTTTTGTAATTGCGCAGCGGGCAGACACACTTCTGCCGTTCGGAGAGAGGTACACCCGTCGTTCGCAACTCTGACGCGCGAAGCGTTCGTCCATTTTTTTTTTTTTTTTTTTTTTTCTATACATTGATTTTTTAATTTTTTTAATTTTTTTTTTTTCCTCGACAAATCGAAACAGTGAAGTCGCAAGTCGGTGTGTCGTTCGATACAGTGAGATTATTTTATTTTATTTTTTAATTTTTTTTTTTTTTTTTTTTTCGTCAGCATTTTTTTTTTTTTCGGTAGGAACTCGAGTTGGGAAAAATTTTAGTGACGGCAGTGGTGTGATAAATTGAAATTCGTTCGAAACTGAGATATCTCGCTCTCTCGGCGCTGCGTAGCTCCGCTGTCCGGCGTTCCCGTCACCGCCGCCGTCGGCGGCCGATCGTTTGCCTCGGCTCTCGGTGCCTCGCTCTTCTCTCCGTTTCTTCTTCTTCTTCCTCTCGATTTCTCGACTCGCCACGGCGCGCGCGGGGCTGGCTCTCTCGGCTAGATCGCTCGATCGGTCGGGCCACGCTGCCACGCATACCGGTTACCTCGGGTCAGCCACGCTCCAAGCTTTGCTTTTCATTTTTTACTTCTGCCTTCTTTTTTTTTTTCTTCGATATATCGAACTCGGGGAAGTTTGTGGTCGAAGCGCCTCGAAACGTCGTTCGGAAACGACTCTCTCGATAAACGGACGAGCCGTGCAAGCGAAAAAAAAAAAAAAAAAACAAACATGCATACATATATATATATATATATATATCTCGAGACATCTGCCGTTCCGAGAACGATCCAGGCTTTTATTCTCTCGCTCGTCGCTGACAGCGGCCATTCCGAGCGTTGCGTCCTAACCTCTCGTCTATTCGCTTCATTCCCGTCGTTGCTTCGTCGCGTATTCACTTTGTTCGAACCCCGACGAACGTCGCTCGATAATCGGACGTACAACAATGATCGGGCTTCGAAATAATCCGTGCGCTGGGAACGTGTCGAAACCTCGGCGTGGAGAACGGCGAGGGACACGAAGATATAGCTGCGCGTGCAAAATTCCGGGCGGGCTCGCCGCGAGCCACCGTACGAACGGTCGCTCGGGCGCCATTACGGCCCGTGGCGATAGTGCCAGCCAGCGGGCTGGAAAGGCGTGAAGCGAGAGCCCCGCGAAACATCTCGCCGACCGTCTACTTTCGTTACCGATTCTCGTGCAACATTCCTTCGAAATTAAAACACAAAAATTAACAATTATTTTCCTTTGATCTCCAATATATATATATATATATATACATATATCCGAATGGAAAAAAAAATAGCTTTTTATTTTTTATCTCCAGCGCAATTGTACTTAACACACACACACACATGTGTATATATATATATATATATATATAGGCGAAAATTGAGAATCGCTGAAATATTATGGAAAAAAAAAATTAAAAATAATTGATGAATTTTTTTTTTTTTTTTTTTTTTCGGGAAGGTTGTGCGCTTGCGAGAAGACGGTTACACCGTTGAGTCCTCCGGTGTGCCCGGCGGCGGCGGAGGGCTCAACGAATCCTCGCCTCTCTCTTCCGCCGCGCCATCGGCGTGGCCGCTATTGATTCTGGTTAAAGCCGGGTCGACCTATCGTGTTGCCCGTGCTCGCCCGTCGCCTTTTCGTACCGCGATTTTCCTCGCCCCGAGTCCCGACTCGTAGGAAAAACTCCACGGGACGGAGACTCGCGAACCGCACTTACCAACGGATTTTCCACAGGATCCCTCATTTGTCTCGCTCGACTCACGATAAATTCGCACGGTCGGGCCACTCGCCATCTACAATCTCATTGTTTCCACAATTTCGTCGCAATTTTTTTTTTTTTTTTTTTTTTTTTTTCTTCGACACTGCCGGTCGAACTCGGTTGATGATATTTTTTTTATTTTTATTTTTTTTTTTTTCATTTATTTCTTTATTTTCCTTAAACGGACGAGACGCTTTGTGAGCGAAAAAAAAAAAAATGAGAAAAAAAAATTGAAAAAAAAAAAAAAAAAAAAAAAAACTCTTTGAGATACAAAAAAATAAACACAACGTCCTCGTCGACTAAATGTCGCTGTGCGAGCAGCTCTCAACGTTCGACATCGCTCGAGGGTGTTGTGGATTTTTTTTTTTCTTTTTTTTTACTCGTTCTTGGGACAAATAATTTTTCTCGTGGAAATCAATTTTTTATACACACGGAAATTTATTTCCGCATTGGAGAAACGCTCGTGTTCGCCCGGCTCGTTCGTCCACGGATTTCGTCTCCGTCCACACACGCGTTGCAAAAAATCGCGAGGGCCAACTGTGTCTTCGTTACCGTCGACGAAAATTCATTCGTTTGTTATTTCAACAAGTGCGACAGTTCGTGGCAACGACTTGGGTCAAAAAAGTCCATCGTTCGTCGCGTTTCCCTTATCGCCTTTGCTGTTCGGTTTTGTTTATCGAACGTTTTTTTTTTTTTTTTTTTTTTTTTTTTTTTTTTTTTTTTTTTTTTTTTGCGCATCGTCACACACACACGCGCGCGCGCGCAAAGAGAGGAAAGCCGGTCTTTGAATCGGCAAGCGGGCGTCCCTCGTGTCGAACAACTCGCCTCGCCACGTTCCAAGCTCTATGCGATTAAGCGTTTCTTTAATTGTCGAGTAAACGCCAGGCAATTCGCCCAATTCTGTGGTTATCATTTTCTTCTTAACGTGCGACATCATCGATCGGTCTCTCACTGCGTTATCGAAAATCCAGCTGAATGAATTTTAAAAAAAATTAAGAAAAAAAAAGAAAAAAAATCGGGCAGCCATTTGCCGATGGAACGACGCAGATCCTTCTACGATTATATTTCTAATTTATTAGAAAAAAAAAAAAAAAAAAATAAAAAATCTATGTGTCCCAAGAAAAATGAAAATTGAATAGGGAATTATTTGCAGCTCGAACAAAAATATTTCTTTCAAGGAAAATATATATATTTATGTGCATATATATATATATATATATATATTTTTTTTTTCTCATGAGAAATATTTTTATTACAAATTTTTATTTATCATATTTAGAAAAAAAATGTATGCGTATAAAAAAATGTGATCGGCAAATGAAATGCGTTTCTCGTAATGTTCTCTCACAATTTTGCTTCTGTAATTGCAGCATCAGATACAACAGATACCGCAGCAGCAAAATAATCTTCAACAAAACAAAATGCCGAGAGGAAAGGCAACGGACACGAAGCCGAGGGGGCGGATGACCGCGTACGCGTTCTTTGTTCAAACGTGCCGCCAGGAGCACAAGAAGAAGCACCCGGAAGAGAACATCGTCTTCCAAGAGTTCTCGAGGAAGTGCGCCATGAGGTGGAAGGTAAGTTGGAATATCGGCGACCGAGATTTCTCCTCGTCTCTCCCCCCCCCCCCCCCTTTCTCACGAAACTTTGGCCTTTATTTTTTATTTTAATTTTTTTTCCTCCCCAAGTACAATCCTGTCACACGAATTTTTCCACGTTCCGTCGCCCATCTACTTCGTACAACGTAACACCGTCTATTGTAATTCAGCCCGCGAAACATCCCTGAGAATCGTACGGGCTCAAGTTTATTCGCCCACGCCCTCATCGAGGATATCCGTGTCCGTTCCACCTGCCCGAAACTGCACCTGTCCCAATCCCTCAGGATCCCGTTTGACTTCGGGTACGTTAAATTCCTCCGTAACAGAACCGAACTCTCCGTAGTCCCGTCGGTTATTGTCCCTCGCGTGCACCTCGCAAAGCGGCGGTGGTGGGGGGGGACTCGGCCGTCCCAACTTCTCATGCCCGTCGGACCCCGGAATTCTACGAGTTTTTGTTTTTTTCACGTTGAGTAAAAAAAAAATAAGCGAGAGAAAGAACGGGGGCGGGGGGGGGGGAAGGAAAAATAAATAAAAAGAAAGTAGGTTATTCGGGGCAGGGGAGTGGCGCGGCAACGGTAATGGCCGCTTCGGCCGGAGAGTCTCCGCCGAGAGCGAGAAAGAACGCTCGGCGCGGAGTGGGGGAAATGTGCGCGCCGGTGGCGCCGTCGCGTTGCGCGCCGCGCGCGCCATGGCCCGCTGCTGCTTCTATCGACCAACCGCCATCGACCCTATACGTTTCGCCCTTCTCTCCCTCGTTGCTCCCGCGTCTCCTTCGCTCTCTTTCGCAACGCGACTCGCGCGCTCCTAGCGACCGACTCAAACGCCGCGCCCTCTCTTACCTTCTCTCGGGCCGCTTCGTTCCCGCTCTCACTCTCCCCTAGCGGCCATTACTGATCCTCTCTCCATCTTGAATTTTCACACGGACTCGCCCGATACCCGGCGAAGGCCGCACTTTCCGCTCGGCTTCCTCTTCTCTCCCCCCCCCCCCCCCCCCCCCCGACGTTCCGCAACACTTTTGCAATTTATTTTAATTCCGCCTCTCCCACACCAGCCGAACATTTCCTTTCTCCGTTGAAAAAATAAAATAAAAACGTGATTTTATATATTTTTCGGTGGTTCATTAGAGATTCCAACTTTGGGGGATTTGAGGAGACGTGTAAGGTCGATAACACATGGGATATTGTTGTAGCGGTTTGTCGGTGAGACCAGCGTTCGTTCGGGCTGGTTTTACGTCCTTCCGATTCTGCATACTGGGTCGGGTCCATGGAATATGGGTTTATTTGGGCTGGGGTGGAATCTTTGCGGTTTTACGCACTTGTGCGTGAAGCGTTTTTTTTTTTTTTTTTTTTTTACACTTTGGGAATTTCTAGAGTTTGTGGGGAAAACTTGGAATCGTGGGGTCCGTTGGTCGAGGCTCGGGGGAGGATTTGAGGAATGGGATTTTTTTTTTTTTTTTTTTTTTTTTTTTCGTTCTGGGAGAACATGACTTTTAGGTACGGCTTGTCACTTTGGGAAGTAGAATCTTCAGAGATGGGTGCTTGAAATTCTCTTCTGAGGTCGTGTGATTATTTCTGTCTATTTATTTCACTCCGTGCGCAAAGCCCAGTTTTACGCACGTGTGCGTGAAAAACCCCATGCAGCCCTCGCCTTTGTCTCGGGCTGCGAACTCACAGCTCTTAGATAAAGCTTCATCGTAGTAATGTCGTAATGTACTATTCTTCGTCTTTGGTTTTCTTTTCTGATTCCGTTTTCCTTCCGCAGACCATGTCCGACAAGGAGAAGAAACGTTTCCACGAGATGGCCGAGAAGGACAAGAAGAGATACGACGCTGAAATGCAGAACTACACACCTCCGAAAGGAGAGAAGACAACCGGACGAGGAAAGAAACGCAAACACATCAAGGATCCAAATGCACCGAAGAGATCATTGTAAGTTTCGGTTGTCTCGGGAATCAAAGATTATCGTTCGTCCTATGACCGTTCGTGTTGCGTTAGTTTTTTTACTCGTACTCGGAGCATCCAAGTACTAGAACGAGGCTCGTGGAACTGGTACTCTGAAGTCGTTGAATTATTATCGTTTTTCTCCCTTCCCTCGATTACGATAATCACGAGCTTGTAGAGTACCCGACTTTTTTTTTTAAATTTTGTATTCGCATTTTATATTCATCGATTTTTCCCCGCCACAGGTCTGCCTTCTTCTGGTTCTGCAATGATGAGCGCGGCAAGGTCAAGATGCTGAATCCTGAATACGGAGTAGGTGATATCGCTAAAGAATTGGGCAAGAAGTGGTCAGATGCCGACCCCGAAACCAAATCCAAATACGAGGCTATGGCAGAAAAGGATAAAGCTCGATATGAAAGGGTACGTACATCTATCGATCTCAAAAAAATTCCCAACCGAAAATTCGTTAAGTTTCATATAGTTTTCCAACCGCCTTCGCGGACGGATTTATCTTGCAATGAGAGTGCGTAAACAAGAGTGCATATGTGTGTGTGTGTGCATGGTCCGAACGAGCGTTTGCAATCTCTTATAGTGCCCCAGTCATAATTCCTTTGCATCCGCAAATACACCGGCCAATATATGCAATAACAAATAATCATCGTAATAGCCGATCAGCAAATTAATGGTGAAATATATAATTTTTTAAAGGAATCGACTGCATACAAGAAGAAAATGGCGGACGCAACGGGAGACATTTTATGATCAGAATTTCGATTAATGAATCACTGAGCTGTAGCGCATTGCGGGGACTTTCACAAATAGAATTAGAGACGTACGAGTCGATTCTTTCTTTTTTTTTTATTTTCGTTTTTTTTTTTTTTCTTCACTTTCTCGCTCGATTCCAAGTATCGTGAACTCCATCGTATTAAAAAAATAAAAAGAACGCCGTCGTCGAACCTCGACGCCTTATTCGTGGAACATCAAAAAAAAAAAGATTTCTTAAAAGGAAATGACTGCGTACAAAATGAAAAATGAAGGATGGGCCGGGAGTGGGAGCGCCTGCAAATGCTATAAAGCACGACAGTGACGAGGACGCGGAAGAGGAGAATAATGCTGAGGAGGATGTTAAATAGTGGACGCACGTCAAACAAAAATCTCATATGTCACCCCGTGTCCTTGAAGCGAAAAAAAAAGAAAAGAAAAGAAAAACAAAAATATCCCGAAAGCATTACCTCACCTACTGTACATACCATTGACCTTAGCGTGAGCGTACTTACACCACTAGGAGAACGAATAACTAACGAAACAGTCCCCCTTATACCCCCGACCCATCCTTCACCCCGCCCTCACTCACCAACGATCCTTCCCGTCTCCCACGGATTATTTACGATATAAAAGAAAAACAAAAGATATCGATTTAAATGAAAAAGAAAACAAAAGAGGAAAAACAAAAAACACTACCCGCGGTTATGCTAATTATTTTAAAAGAAAATTGTATGTATGAGTGATCGCGAGAGGAGAACGTGTGAGTGACATTTGTATTTTAACATATTGATAGTACACGTGTAAAGTGGCATAGGATAGAGAGAATGAGGAGAAGACGGTGTACTACTACTACTATAACTATTATTAACTACTACTACACTATTACTACTACTACTTCACACCTTCTGCCGGGTGGATCGAAAAAAAAAAAGAATTAACGAATGGAAAAGAAAAACAGATACGCCGGGGCTCAATCATCGCTGACTTTGTCTCCGCTCGCAGTTAAACAACACGAAATTTGACAAAATAAATGGAAGAATTAAAAAAAAAAAAACATGTCAATCGATTTTAGTTATTAATGATGAATAGAACGAGAAGATTCGTAACAACGGAAGATAAATGCAACTCGCACGCTGCAACACAAGCGACAAGTTAGAAAAATGCGATAATATTGAGGGCACGAGAAGGTGTACGAAGTTAGTTATTTAGAGCACTATTGTTTTTTTTTTTTTTTTTTCCCCGAGACACTTCCCACTTGCGATGGATTTTGTTTTCGCTTCAATTTATCAGTTCGATTCGGGCGCGCGTTTAGTATCCGAGTAGTCGGCATATTAAAAAAAAAAAAAAAAAAAAAAAACAAGAATATGCGTTTTTATAATTTACACTTTTGCACAGATATCGTTTAGCTGTAAAAAAAAAAAAAAAAATTAGAAAAACAGTCCCAGGGCTGATGACGACCGGTGGGACTGCTAACTCTGCTCTGAGTGTTCGTAAGAATAGCGGAGTCATCGCGATACATCTAAATTTCATCGAGTTCTCTATCGAGCCAACGTGTGATTGAGCCTTACGCGGTTCTCTCAATTAAACTGTTTTCGCAAGACGGCTGGAAAAAGAAAATGGAAAAAGAAATGATAAAAGAAGACAAAAAAAATAATTCAAGAAATATAGAGCTGCGTCTCCCTCTCTCTCTCTCCCTCTCTCTGTCTCTCTCTCTCTCTCTCTCTCTTTCTCTCTCTCTCGTGAGGACATACGGAATAACGGAGCGTGTGTGATGAAGGCTGATCTCGTGTACGAATTAAGCCCGATATAATTATGTTGTATGGGAGATGGAGTTAGTCCCTGCGTTGGCTAGATGAGAATTTTAGTAAAAGAAAAAATAAGGAAAAAGTAAAAAAAAAAAAGAAGAAGAAGAATACAATGCAAGGAAACAAAAAAAAAAAAACAAAAAAAAAGAAGAAAAGAACGTTGCGTCGCGACGGCAAAAAAGAGTGTGCAAGAATGAGAGGTTTCAAGAGAGAAAGCGTGTGTGTGTCGCGATCGACGTACGTCATATTGATTTCGTAAAGCAATTGTCTATCGCTAGCTTACGAAAGTGGTCCCCGCCCTCGTCATTGTTCATCCTCCGTCTTCGACATTAAATTTTCGTCAATAAAAATCAATACTTTGAAAAACCCAACAAATTTATAATGATGATGAAAAAGAAAAAAAAAAAAAAAAAAAAATCCGTTCATTCGTTCGATCGTCGATACGATTTCTTGGTCGTTCTCGTCGAATTTTTTTTTTTTTTTTTTTTTTTTTTTTTAAATAATAATTAAATACTTCGTCGTGTTTCCCCACGATAGAGTCGTCGTTTATCGGGGTGGACGTCGTCTTCGCCACCGTCGGCGGTACGCAGGATGCGATTAGGCGTGTACTTTGCTGCCAAGCTGCCACGAGCCGTTCTGCTGTACAGCAGACTGTATTATAAATAAATTATTGTGCTACCTTGTAATATTAACATTCCTAGATCCTAGTATGTACAGATTCTAATCATCGACCGAGATTAGAGCCATTGTTCTCCGCGTGGGAAGTTGCGTTCCCCGATTTATCAGCCGAAACTTTGGATTGCCGGGTTGTAATGTCGTACGGGATATTATTGCACGAGAAGGGTATATTAAGCCATCAACCGATATATAAGTAAAACCCCTGCGACGCGAGGCTTCGTTGCCTCGGCGAACACTGGATGCTACTGCTGTCTGTAAGATTTGGCTCGGGTCGACAACGTTTGGCTTTGTCAATCATATATCTTTCTGTCTCTTTAATGGCCACTTTACTATAGAGTAAAAAAAAAAACAAAAAAAACGTAACACGCTCTTCGATCACTCCCGACCCGCCTTGCTCCGCTCCGTCTGCACCACTGTCACATAAAGATTTTCAAAGTCTACGGATTATACATGCGAGAACAAATACGGAAAAAAAAATAAAAACAAAAGATAAACAAAAACAAAACGGCAACATCTGTTTCTTGTTGAAACGACATAAGACGAAACGCGAATACTGTGTAAAATATGAAATTGTAATATTTTAATACTGATTTGCAGGTGTGCATAATTTTAACATAGCTGGTTAAAAAAAAAAAAAAAAAAAAAAAAAAACAAGAACAACAACAACAACAAGTGAATTGTCCTGTTACGAGAAGGCATCAATTTCGATGGACAAAATAATCACAACTATAATTAATTATAAAATCGAATATTGAGCAAAAGAAGAAAAAAACATGGATAATTAAATAAAATACAAAATAAACGAAACTCATGACAAATTTCCTGCGTTGTAATAGGAAATTATGATAGTTAATAAAGAAAATGTTTGATTTGTATATCTCTTAGGGATTAAATAAACTTTTTCGAAAAAACGAAAAACAGAATTGAATACGTGTGTCGAATTCGTTTGTATGTACGAGAGAAAATGAAATTACTAGATTTTTAGGATAAACCAAGCATCAAACCCGGAGGATTTTCAACTTCCTCCACGGCTTTTCAAATTATTATATCTAGGATTAAGTTTGGTCATTTTCGTTGAAAATAAGGAACCTCAATCGAATGCGTGCATCGAGCTTGTCGTATGAATGAGACGAGACAGGGATTACCAAATTATCATTGAAAATTACGTAAAATTAATCATTGAAAAATTCTATCGACCGCTTATATTTTCCGTAATATTGTACACCAATTGCCCTGATCGTAGTACACGCTTTCAACAGTGGCGTTCGACACCTCTGAGCATAAGTTTGATAATTCGTTTTCCTCGAAAACGTGATAGAACCGTAAAAAATCCCCGCCGCCTTTTCTCTTCCACGGCACGAGAACGTCGCTGTGAGTGAAGTTCGTTCGATTTTCATGGACCGGCAGAGTGAGACTTGTCCCAGTAACTTTCCGAGTTTCGGGGCTCTCGTTTACGTGCGACTTCTTTCGAGGATTGAATTTCAAGTAGGTCGAGTCCATAGAATCCTTGTGCTGTTCTTTCGCCCACACGTATATCAAGCATCTTCCGTCGACTCTCAAGACACGCATCATTTCCTCGATCGCCCGTTTTCTTCTTTCCT
This sequence comes from Listrodromus nycthemerus, assembly GCA_963978505.1. NCBI lineage: Eukaryota > Metazoa > Arthropoda > Insecta > Hymenoptera > Ichneumonidae > Listrodromus > Listrodromus nycthemerus. The sequence continues at coordinate 28,048,343 of OZ021679.1, read as the reverse complement.
CCGTCGATAAATGGTGTATGACGGCTATGCTTATGACCGCATCGACGGAGTTACTCGTTACCGGCAGCGTAAGACAATCGGATAGAAACACTTCGAAATTCCTCTTCCTACAAATCGCGGTCAATCCGGAGCTTCGGTCGCAGCCTATCTGCAAATAAATAAAGAAAAATTATTGCCTAATCAAGCGAAAATTTTTACTTTCACGCGTGCCAAATTGCCTGTTTTATTCCCAGGTCGAGCTGCGTAAAGCTTCTAATCGATTTAATTTTTCCGGTTTGGAAAGAGAATATGTTGAAGAAAATTTAGTAACGCTCTCGTTGTCGTATTGAAAAATTTATATTTTATTATTCTTTGTAAATACGTGACCGGCAAAGATTAGAGAATGTGGTGAAGTATGTCGATACAAATTTTCATAAATATCTATGAACTCATTTTGAAGCTACGAGGGACTTATCTTCAAATTAATCGAGAAAAAATAAATGCGCACACCAGTTAGAAACAAGCGCGATTTTCGTGAATTTTTTACGCAAAATCATGTAAATCGTCGTTAGTAGAAAGACGTGTCCCTGTCTCGTTTAAATGCCGTATTTATATGGCATGAGCGTCGACAGATACGCCGTTGCCATATAAATTTCTATATCTCATAACTTCAACAAAGTACAACAATACCTTGAAGATGTCCGGTCTATCAACGAGGTACTTCCCGTTCCCGCAACCGATGTCAAAAAGCAATCCACCGGGCTTTATCGTGTCGATAAATTTCGCCACGTTGGGCCATTGTCGGTGCCGAGTCTCGTCAAAGTGGCTCGATATTTCTTCGTACACCTACACACAAAAGTTACTTCAATAAATTTTGTTCCACGGATCTCTCCTCTACAATCAGAATATAATATATAATTGATCCTAAATATTGGAGCTCCAGATTAACGAGTTATAAATATACCTCATGCACGTACGAAGATTCCAATTTAGGTGCCATGGAGTTGCCTATACTGCGTGCCGAAGAATTTTTCTTCGTATCGCAATACTCGTCGTAAGGACACTGGCAATCGCCCGTGCGTACTTTTCTGAACGTAAAGGACGTTCTGGTGGCGCGTTCTCGGGTACTTATACCGCTGCTCGTATTGACGATATCGCTGCGTCTCGGACATATTCCGTGGCTCCACGCGTACCGTGACTCGCCGGACATGATCAACAACGAACGCGGAGGCAGCAGAAGATTTACTTTTTTCTCGCCGCGTTTGAAATCCATAATGCAGGCGGACTGCAGCGACAGCGAGAGTATCGGGTCCTCGAAGACACTGTGTGTATCAATGTGCGGTGGAATGCCTGCAATGATGGACATTACAGATTATCGTCTCTTCGTGCTGCAGCAACTTTCAGCTTTTCGTCACAGACGCACCTTGGCCAGGCATATAACGATTTATCGTCAACTGGTCGTATACAAATTCGCCACATCCATTTTCTTCGAACAGTGCCTGAAGAAACTCGTATTCCTTTGGTATTGGATCGATCGGATCTTGGGGGTCCACTCTGTTCGTGTCATAACGAAATTCATAGCCGTAGTGCTTCACTCTTCGATGCTTCAGCTCTGGCAATGTGTTTTCTGGAAAAATTAAAACGTGCTATTAGTATCTGCTTACTATGGTACGTGCCATATGTAAATGGATATATAAATGCAGATAGACACGGTAACACAATAAAATTTTGTTATATAAGTGTGGAAAAAAAGGAGTGCAATTTACCACTGTTACTCCAATTGATACTGCTGAGCAGCATTGATTCTTGCGCAGGAGTTATGAAATCCTCGATAAGTAAAAGGCCAGGTGGAAGATGAGAATCTGGCCGAGGAGTATCATCTTCCAATCTGGGAACTAGAAATCAAGGGTGGTGGATTAGTTATGGAAAAAGCTCTGATATGCAACGTTCATAGAGGCCACTCACACGTTTCCACAAACGATAAGTACAGCGGCACGCCAGGTCCGTCCAGAGTCGTACGACCGTGTAGTTTATTGTAAAAGACGAGGGCATCATTCTTTGAATCACATTTCACAAAGCAATACGATTTACCAAGTGGCATCGCGATCGTGCAATTCGATAATGATTCCTTCGTAATCTTCTCCAATGTTTCTCTGCTAAGGCCCGTCACGAGACCGGCGTTGCAAATCACTACGTTCTGAAAACATAAAATTTATTATCAGTCTCAATCAGCGATTTATAAAGTTATTGCGTTGTGCTACCGCAGTCTCACGAAGAGTTAAACGACAAAAGAATTGAATAAAATTGAGAATAGAAAAAGATTTGTCACCCCGAAGCATCTCGTAGATTGTATTTCTATGGTAAGAGAGAATTCTGTCAAATGAATTAAATTAAATTAATAAAAAAAATTTAGTTATGATCAGATACGATAATTGACAATACCTCTGTAGGCTCGTCGCAGCACTTTACATTCATGTCTCTGGCGAGTCGGTGTTGAGCTCTTCGTTGTTTACGAAGGCACTTTCGTTCCGAAACCGCGTCGCTACTGCCCATCATATTTTCATATAGTTGCAAATATGAAATATTGTTTGTTATAACCTAACAACCTCTCAAATACTGCATGCTTGCGGAGTCAACATTAAAATTACAGGCGGATTTCAATGTTGACTACGAGCTTGAAGCTGCTCGCAGACGAGGTGAAATGTCGCGATGCCGTGTTTGTACGGCAACGATTACTCTTAGGTAATTTCGATACCGAAAGCAATATTGGGAGGTCTCAAAATTTCTCTCCGAAAATCATTGAGCGTTCTTCGAAGATTCATCAACGACACGAACGACCGTCCGTGGATAAAAAAACGATATCGTACAGGAGGATTAGAAAAAAAAAAAACAATCATCGGCGATGCTCGACGGATCAAAGACGAGGCTCTGCTCGGAAATCAACAAGAGCATTCTCGTTAACAGTCCAATCTCCGTACGTGTTTGGGCGGTTATGTTCAACATCGCCATTAGCCACGGCTAAAGCCGTGAATATGCTGTTTTTTTTTTCCGAAATTATTCCAATGCGATAAATTTTTTTAGCAAATCCCTGAACGATATACGCGGTTTTTCCACATGAACTGCTTCTGAAACCTGAAAGACAATTGCGCAATTTCGCAGGACAATTTTCAGCTTTAATTAATAATTTCATGAATTTCGGGCGGAATTTTGTAATTTTAAGATCTGGCGTTTTTATTTAAAAAAAAAAAAAAACCATTTGGTTGTGACCAAATTTTGTAAGTCTCTCGCCAGAATAGGAGCCAACGTCACGAAAATAAATGCTCCCTTGCGGACGATTGTTAGCCAAAGAACACGCCAGTTCGGGTCCCCAACCTCTCTGCAAGATATACAACGATCGAAGAGAAAACGAGTACGCAATACCAAAGCGTCGACGTCGATGTCGCTTAAGAGATTTTCTATCGTTTTCTGAATCTAAAGGAGCCTCCTTAATTAGCCATTGGCAGTATCGGCGTGACAATTTGTCATAAAATAACGAACGTTTGAGTGGCATGAAGAAACGTATTAATTCCCGAAAATATCGTGAACCGGGGTGAAGTTAACGAAAGCGATAACGATAAGAACGAGCTTGCGTTGCAAGGAAATTATCATACGCTTTCGTGCATCATAAACATCGGGTGATTTCGTGTATTCAGAGAGCTTCTCGTACATCTCAGGACAAGGAAGTTGGAAATTCGACGAGCTTGCCCGTTTCCCCGCCAGATCGCGCTCTCCACCGTTCGCCGCCTCTTTCTCGGTCTCGTCGCTTCGTACGTAAAAAGAAAATGAAAGCCGATGCTTTTGCGAACTCTCGATTCAAACTCTCGTCGGCGATTGAACGACCGCTAGACGGCCGCTCGCGATTGGCCGGTTCAAGCAACGCTTGTAACGTATAGCCAGCTGTTGAAGGACTCAAGTTTGTTTGAAATCAAACGGCAGCAGCAGAAGTTTGTTGGTGCTCGATCCTAGAAGAGGCGGGATATCGCGCACACTTGCCATGCCCGTGCGGCCACGGTTACTCTGAGGTAAATTTCGATCGCGAGAAGAATACCGGGGGCCTCAAAATTCTTCTCCGAGCATCGTCGAATCCTCCGTTCGAGCATCATCGACGAGACGAACCGCCGTCCCGTTGACGACAAAAACCGACAGAGAGTACCGCGAGGCCCCGAGAGAGAGACGAGTCGCGCGACCGATCGGCCGAAGAATTTTTGGCGGCCCCACCGAGCCTCTGCGACGTTTAACGGAAATGGCTACGATACGCGTACACGAGGATCAGGAAAATCGTATCGGCGATGTTCGAAGGATCAAGGACGGGGCCGCGCTCGGAGCCCATCAAGGGCATCCTCTTCAACAGACCAAACGGCCGGTCTTGGCGGTTCTGCACAACAACTGCCATCGTAACGCCAAAACCGTGAGTATGACGCGGGATTTTTTTTTTTTTTTTTTTTTTTTTTTTTTTTGGGTAACCTAAATCTTTGACCGGTAAATATTTTTGTCTTTCCCACTGGAGCGGTTTGCAAAGTATACGAGTTGACGCTGCGGTGATTTTTATTGTTTTTAGGAATTCTGTGGCAAAGATGAAAAGTACGTCAAGCCAAAAGCATTCGTGCCCGCCCAGGCGGAGCCTTTTAAAGTGTTCGAGGAGAAGGAGGAAGGGAACGTCAAGGTCTACGAGGACAAACTCGTCGAGGAGACGTCGGTGGTACTCAGGGAGACCAGGGACACGAGAGAGGTACAGATCAAACAAGTTACGGAAGTAACGTTGAAAACGGAGCGTGAGAAACCAACCCTGGAAGTCAATCCCAGCACAGTCAGTATAGTTCAACCCTTCCGCTCGCTTCTCCAAGAGAAACGGGACGAGCCTCTCTTCTCCCCCACCATACCTATGTCACTGGAGAAGTCCCTGGTGTTTATGGAGTCTGGTAAGAAGCAAGATATCAAGAACAAGAGGGAAGCATGCAAGACTCTCAAGGACAGCTTCTATGACGTGGACGAGTACAGGGCGGACATCTACAATTACTTGCGAGTCGCTGAGGTACGAGATTCGCTCCTCTTAATATTTATTAATTTGATATTGATTGTAATCTCATACGATGTTTTTTTTTGCTCTTTCAGACTCAGCACAGACCAAAGCCTGGGTATATGAAGAAACAACCGGATATAACGTATTCAATGAGATCGATTCTCGTGGATTGGCTAGTCGAGGTCGCCGAAGAATATAGGCTCCACAGCGAGACGCTGTATCTTGCTGTTTCGTATATTGATCGATTTCTGTCTTACATGAGCGTTGTACGCGCTAAACTCCAGCTCGTCGGTACCGCCGCAATGTTCATTGCTGCGTGAGTACACAAATTTCACGACTATCGTCTTTGAAACTTTTTAACAACATTCATGATTCCTCATATATCTTTATAGGAATTTTTTTTCGTTTGATGTATGGATTAAAAATTTGTTGATTTCGATGTGTTTCAGTAAATACGAAGAGATTTATCCGCCGGATGTCGGCGAATTCGTATACATAACGGACGACACGTACACAAAAAAGCAAGTTTTGCGAATGGAGCATCTCATACTTCGTGTATTATCGTTCGATCTCACGGTACCGACGCCGCTGGCTTTTCTCCGAGACTATTGCATCAGCAATAACTTGTCGGAAAAAATTCTTTTCCTGGCTATGGTGAGTCGTCTTTACGATAATTCCATTTGTTTCAATAAACCGAGAGAAACGAGCACCGGTTTGTATCACAATTCTGTTTGTGTTCGACAGTACTTGTGTGAGCTGTCGATGCTCGAAGCTGATCCCTATCTAAACTTCATGCCGAGTCACTTGGCCGCTGCGGCCGTTGCCTTGGCCAGGCACACGCTTCAAGAAGAGATCTGGCCACACGAACTCGAACTGTACACCGGCTATAGCGTGAAAGACCTGCGAGGTTGCGTCGGCTATCTCAGCAAAACTTTTTCCAATGCCCAAAATATCCAACAGCAGGCGATACAGGAGAAATACAAAAGCAGCAAGTATGTTGACATAAAAAACTATTGTGTTAAACACCATTTTGTAATTTATTTTTGGAACATTTTTTGAAGGTTAAAAATAATTTTCTACGACCGTGTATGCAGAATCGCAATTTATTCACCGAGTGATTTTAACATGTTTTTCTTTAAAATATTTTTTTCTATAATGTGTTCATCATTAACAACGAGTCGTTTGTTTTCTCAATACACCAGGTACGCACACGTCGCCCTTCTCTTGCCGAGAAATACGGACGCTCTGTCCAGCGAAGACGAATTAGGAAGTCCGTAAGCCGTGAAAAATGAACGATGAAGGTTCGGTGAGAAACGAAGAAGATAGGGCGGAAGATTGCATATTTTTTTTTAACGACCCCGCAAAACGAATACAATATGTCATGCTCGTGCGGCTTATTAACGAACCTCCGAAAACGCGATTCCCTCGAAGAGAATCTCCAGGAGGGGATCAGCGCGAGACTGATGTCCTGCGAATCATTCTGCGAATGGAAGTGTGCATGAATTTACAATATCACGCTTGTGGCCTGTTCGGCTGGCACTTTTTGTTCGGGCGAAAAATTCAAGCTCGGTACTCAGTGTAACGTAGCGCAGGTACATATGCATCGTCAGCACGTACTATCTCACTGTCGCTACTGATTTCGTCGATACTCAATACTGAATATACCAACGTGCTTGTTGGCAACCGGCAAATTTTTTTATCGAACTCCCTCCGGAGCTGCGTCATTATATTAACGAGCGAGGCTCTGGATCCCACGTTGTTCAACGTTTGTTAGTACTTTTATGATAGTTTAGAACAATGCACGATGCGAAACTCCCATTTTTAAATCGAAGATTAAACGCGAAATTTAAATAAAAAAAAAAGAAAAGAAAATCCACACCATTCAGGTACTTCGATTGCACGGTCAAAGATTAAATTACATTGCCAGTGAACAGTAAATTATACACTATGATAATATTGATAATAGTAATATTGATATGATAATAATTATCGGTAATTGATAATGATTTTTGTATTTATTATTTGAATACTATACTATTGGACGCGCATGTTGTTGTGATAGCGAAAAAAAAATTCGTTCGATTGAAAATGTAAAGAAAGAAAGAATGTCACAATTTTTTCTAAACGCACACAAGTTTCTTATTCCTTGTACAGTTTATTTATTTAGAAACACCACAAATTAATATTCTACGTCTGATAGCCGCCCCCATTCCATAACTGTTTTTCCGATGTCTCAATGCCAAAATACACGAACGCTTCCGCAATAACCGATTAGTTTTATTTTTTCGTAATTATAGCATTGGAAATTGTCGCATATTCATTCGTACATAGCGTCGTGATTTTTTTTTTTTTCTCAAAACAATGAAAAGCCAGGCTTTACGTTTAATCTAGGTTTATCATACAAAGTCCTTACGATAGGTAAAAATAAGTTGATAGTTTTTTTCATTGCGGCATCCGTTTCTTCCGTCCCTCGCCCTATTAGATCATTAGACCTGCATAATTTCTTCCGTAACTTTCTAATGTTCGCCCAGTCAGGTGAACTTCGCAAATTCTTACTGAGAACGATATCCTAGCCGATAATAAATATCTGCATCATTCATGAATCTCGTTCGATATATCAATTGAGAAAAATTTGAAATTACCAAAATATAGAATCGACGGTTGATTGTCTACAGTGTAAAGGACTTTGTGCCGGGATGCGCTGCTAACTTTCGTAAAATAAAGGATTCGTCGAAGCTGAATGAGTTAGTTATCGAACATCGACGTAACACTGCTTTGAAAAAATGTACGTCTAAGGTCGATCCGTTTCTCCCGTCCTTGCCTTCCTAGATGATTATACTTAGATAATTTTTCTATTGAATTTGTAATGTGTTCGATCAGGCCGGAGCACTTGGTAATTCTTACAAAGTACGTCGCCTGGGCTGATAATAAATATTTTCATCATATTCACATGCATTATTCAATGTAGTGGTAGAAAAATAAACAGTGACAAGGGTAACGAATTAAAAAAACATATGTCGAAGATCCATCCGATCATCACGTCCTTGTCTTGTTACATCATCAGACTTAGATAATACTTCTTATTCAATTTGTAACATGTTCGTCCTGGCAGAACAACTTCGTTAATTTTTTTAAGCACGGGACGGGAATTAAAACTTGCACTGAATTTACGAGTGTGAGCTTACTGTTTTCAAGCGATGCAATTACTTTATAAATTTGACTTCACAAGGTGTGAAAATAAGAGCTATTCATTTTTGTACCGAGTGAAGAAACAAATATTTGCATCTTATTCATGTACTTAGTTGAATATACTTGTAAAAAAAAAAACAATAACACGACTCGCATGTGCCAGTGTGCCGGGTTGTGCTAGTGGCGCTCTTAACCTATGTTCTAAAGCTTCTAAAGTAAGGCGTTGATCGAAGCCGGTTGAGTACGTATCGAAGAACTTTGTACGTCCCTCCTGGCATGGAACCATAGAAAGAAGAAAAACGTTATCCAACATCCGCATAATACCGTTTGAGTTTCATAATTCGAGAATCAGCTTGACAAAAAGCGTATTTCCAAGGTTGAGTGAAAATATTACGACGTAACTTTTCTCAGTTATCCAACGATCGCTTGTTTTGTTCATTTCACGACCGCTGACACGAATCTTTCATAACGATAACCGACGAATTTCACTTGGCCAAGACGCGTTTATTTCTTACGATAAGATTCTGGTAATTTACTGCACTTGCGAATAAATCAAGCCAAGTCTCGCCGGTTTGTTCAGCACTTGCTATTTGTTTTACATACGCGCCTTTCAAGAACGTCTCTTACTGAAATTGAGTAATCGCTTTTTTTGGCAGTTCACGACACGGGGCGATTCAAGAAACACAGCAATCATCGGTGATAGGACTCTTGCAGGGGAAGGCTAAAATGAGGGCCTTGATAGCGAGGAACTGGTTTCGCGCTAGTGCAAGACGATATAGGTGAGGACAATTTTTTTTTCATCGATTACTAAACTTCTAAATACCAAGGACACTTTCTTTTAAGCATAAAATCTATATGGATATTTATAAAAACATTCTCTCTGTGTCATCTCAAAAGAAGACTTACATTTAGGATTTATTACATACAATATTTTGATTAAAAAGGAGAATACTGTCAAATAAATAAGAGTTGATTAAATTAAATTTAACACATCAAGGTATGACTGTGAATTCTTACAGATTTTTTTTCACATTCTCTTGTTATTTGATTGGAGATTATGTCTTGGTATATTTTAGGTTTTCAATAAATAAAAATCTAGTACGCGGAAAGTTGATTTGCTCTGTACTACCGGTCAAATATGTCAATGATTTATTTTTTCCTAGCTCCACAGAATCCGTCAAGCAACTATCGGACGCAGTTAAGCCGAAAAGATCTACCGTAGATCATGCAGATGTGGAGCATCATACGAAGCAGGGTAAAGAATGGTGGGATCTGAAAGGGCAGATGAGACCCCTGCACGCCATGAATCCTATCAGAGTCCAGTTTGTGAGAGACGGTCTGGCTAACGCCGGATTCAAACAAGTCAATCCCATTTGTCCTCTCGAAGGCGTAAAGATCCTTGACGTAGGTTGTGGCGGCGGAATTCTCGCTGAACCACTGGCCAGAATAGGAGCCAATGTCACGGGTGTAGATGCATCGTCGCAACTAATAACTATAGCGAAAGAGCATGCCACTTTGGATCCCAGTCTCTCAGGAAGATTGTCGTACATTCATAGCACGGTCGAAGAGGTGGCGATCACACATTCCAAAACTTTTGATGCTGTCGTAGCGTCTGAGATTTTGGAGCATGTTCTCGAACAAGAGTTGTTTTTGAAGGTACCATGCTTGTTAAATTTATTCATGTATTGTTACTTGTTTTCTTATTGATTGGCTTATTTATTTTGTGTACGTATGGGATAGTATTTTCTTACTGTAATGTTAATGTGCATGATAAATACCTTCAGAAAAAGAGAAAAAAAACCAATGAACAGCCTGTCAGCATCGCATATCAATTTAATTGTCCATCGGTTTTTAGTCTTGTGTGGATACCTTGAAGCCTGGTGGGTCTATATTCGTGACAACTTTTAACAAAACTTTTCAATCCTGGTTGGGCGGTATTTTGCTGGCGGAATACTTGTTGAAACTGGTACCCATGGGAACTCACGATTGGAATAAATTCATCTCCCCCGAAGAGACGAGAAGGTTACTAGAAAAATGTAAGGATGGCATCTGTAAACCCGCAACGATTTATAGAATTTGTGACTACCCAGATTTTCTGTTGCCAGGTGGCTGCAAAACTCAATTGATACATGGAACGTTTTACAATCCACTGAAAAACTGCTGGTTCTGGTCGGGATCGACATCTGTAAACTATGCAATTCACGCAATCAAGCAGGGAGAATCTAGTCATTGATGACTTTCGATTGGCTGCGTTTACAAGCAAACATCTTGGAAGTCATTTGTGTATTGTTTGTACAATAAAAGATCATTACATTTGTAACTCGCAATTGGTTGCAAGATAGAAGATTTCTTTGATCCTCCGATCTATGAATGTGCTTTTCATTGAAATTTTATTCGAGATGAAACAATTTATACATATTAAATTACTTATCCGGTATTTATGAGTTTTTTATTATGTCTCGAGAATTGTCTCGATATAAACAACGGCGGTGAAATTCTGGCTGAATCTCGAGCCAATTTCACGTGTGTAGAGACATTCTGACAGCTAACAATAGCCAAAATGCATGTCGCTTTGAATCCAGGTCTCTCCGAAAGATTGTCGTACGTTCACGAGGCGATCACGCAACCCGAAATGTTCGATGCTGCTGTGACGTCAGAGGTTTGAGAAGACGTTTTGAATCAAGAAATGTTCTTAAAGGTGAGATGCTTGTTTTATTTTTTTAATATATTATCCATTATTCTCAACATCGGATATTGTTAAAGCAGATCGGTTGCGTGTAAAAAAGGGAACTAAAGGTAGTTAGGTTTTTTGAACAAATAAAAAAAGGAACGATGAATGTATGAACAAGTGATGCTTCATTTAAGCTCGCTCGTGGTCGCTGTATTGCGCATGTGCAGCTGAGTAAACTCGCAGCTCCGCGTGAGCTTATTGTTCGATATGTCTGTAGTCGGTACGATAGGAAACATTATTAACCTCTAATCTTAACAGACATCAAGTTCGTTCTCCGGACAATCAGAGACTCGTGTAGAAAGCTTGAAGCCGATCGGTCGGTACACGCGTCGACTTTCACTTAAACTTTACAATTCTCCTTACAGTTTTTGGGTTAGGATACGCGTTTGAATAAATATCCGTGGGGACACGCCATAATCACGTATACGTTACATATAATCGAGAAGCTTGTTGAAACGAAAAATGTGCACGTCGTGCTGCACGGAATGAAATTAAAATCATTGAATTGAATGAAACGAAATTTTTAAAATATTTCTGAAATCTTAATTATCTGATAATTATTTTTAATTTATTTATATATTTCGCGAGCCTTCTCACATATTAAATCTACAGTTTGGACAACGATTCATACATTCCTATAGTACGTGCACGTATAGTATAAAAAATTAATTATTTATCTTTTTGTAGGCTATTTTTTAATTTCACCAACGCTTGAAAATAATTTTTTTGCAACATTTTTACGAAATATTTCTAAAACCTTTCAATGTAATTTTTACGAGCGGAATAAAAAAATCGTTTCGAAACATTTCAGAAATATTTCCGTGCTATGTGAGCGGTAAGTGGTTAACGGTATCGCGTGCCATTCGTGCACCGACTCTTTATCGAAATTTGTAATTCCACACCAGGTTATATTAGTATTGTATGTATTCTGTAAAGAAAGGGCTTTACCCGTCTACATAAATAAATAAAAAACAATAAGAAAAAAATGTATTACATATATAGCATAGCGGCGGGTTAACTGGGCTGCGTAATAATCGTGCATACGCATCCTCCGCCGGAGGTGAGTGGAGAGGCGAGCCTAGGCGGCGCTGTCGTCGCCGCTCCGCGCCTCAACAAGCCGAATCCCTCGTCCAGCGGGCAGTCGTATGCGAACCGTTGTGAGGCGTGTGTGCGTGTATCGGCACAATTATCCTCTCGTGACGGCAGTTCCAAATAAAGAAGTTTGTAGACAAAAAAACCATCTCTCGCAATAATTCCCGCCGATCGCTTTCGAATCCGCGGTCCGTCGCTTGTTCTCAGCTTCGAGATTCCCAATCCCACGTCTCCGATCGAAACGGAAAGAAAAAAAAAAAAAGAATAAAAGAAACCGGCAAAAAAATGGTGCTCTCCGAGTGTCACGGTGTTATTAAGTACACGCTCGTTTTCGTCAATCTCATATTCTGGGTAAGTTCATTTCGGTCTCCACATTTATAGATTCGTTCTCCCGTGCTTTTTCACCCTGACGCCCCTCACCCGGACTGCGCACACTTCTGTTCTCTCTCATCAAGGTTCCCTCGTAAAAAATGTGATTGATGCTAGTGTTCTCTCCAGTCCTTCCCCCCCTCCCCCTTCTCTCCCCTCCCTCGACTTTCCGTATTGCGCTTCGGCTCCCTTCGTGCTAACGAAGTTTTGCATTGTAGTCCACGAAGCGACCGTCGAGTCTTGCCTTTTATACCGAGTTATTTCGCCCGATTTGCATTCGTACTGTGTCCACGGTACTTTTACAGCCTAGGCGAGTCGTGATCACGATTCGCGAGGCTACCGTGAAGCTCCTTGCGGCCTGTCCGCACGAAGCCTCTTCCGCGAGTCTCTCGGAGCGCGGAAGCCTGCTGTCTCGCCTCGGATATATTTGTGCGCGCGTACGATGCGCACGCCGATGTAACCGTCCAGCCAATCCGGAGAGATTATAATCCTCGACGCTCAGAGCTAGGATTGCCCGTACTGTCATGCAGATAATATTAATACGGATGCTTATGACGCTGTGTGTCCCGCGTATTAACGCCATGAAGCAAATATATATATATATATACATATACTTTTTATTGAGGAAATATATTTGTATCATTTTCTTTCTCTAATAAATATTTATATATATATATATATATGAATCTTTCAACGGAGAAAAAAATTGAAATTAAACTAAAATTTGCGGTTTCGTCTCGGATATATTTGTGTGTTCGTGCACAATGCACGTGCCGATGCGAGCGTGTGGCCGACTCGGGCAGATATTAATTATTATTTAATTCGCGACTCTATGGATTCCGGAGACACCGCATATTTATTCTTTGGAAATTTTTTTTCTCTTCTTTTTCCGTGTCTGAAGTTTTTAATTCATGGGTTGGTTATTCAAGCATTCAAAAAAAATTCCATCCTCCGAAGGGTTAAGAATTTGAAAAATTGTGGTTTCCCGCGCGACCCGCCTGTACGAAGCGTCTTTAGCGGTCTGCCAGAGTCCGCCGTTTCTAGTCGGATATCGTGTGTGTGTGTGTGTGTATGTATGTGATTCGCATGCGACGCGACTGTCCGTGCGAGCGGATTTTAATCATCGACGCTTTGAGCCAGGATTGTCAGTCCGATGACGCCGACGACGACAATAAAATACGCTCGCTGACGACTTCGTGTATCACGCGTATTGAAATCCGAGGGTGTATGCTATATTTAGTGTACAACGCACACGGAGTGAGGGAAAATGGCCGAAAGCGTTTTCCCTCGCTGGCGCCTCGGCGCGACGCGCCGAAATTTTTTCGAACACGGAAGGCCTCGCGGGCGGATACATTTGATCTGGACAATAAATTTTGACGGAGCTGTGTCGTTTTATTCGTGTCGCGAGGCAAGCTACGTAGGAAGACACCGTGCCAACGAATAATGGACACTGAACGCGGCAGCTGGAAATTATAAAGCACGAAAAAAAAAAAAAAAAAAAAAAAAACATAACCTCAAAATTGAATTGAGCTGTAGAACGACAGGCGCGTTGGATAAAATAGAATAATGTTTTATTCGTGTCGGTAGGCAAGTTTTCTTAGCGAAAAACGTGCCTGAACATACAATGGACAAAGGACAACTGAACAATTTAGTAATAAATTACGCAACGAAAATAACGAAATCGTAAGCTCGAAATTAAATTAAATTGTATAAGTGCGATACGCTTTCGTGTTTAAATCGCGCTCTACTCGACGATCATTCGCTGTAATAATATTCGAACGATGGAATCGATACTATTTACTCGTCTCCGCATCCCGCACGCAGATCGACAGTCACGCGAGACCCCCACCACATCACTGTTGTTGAGCACCGAACGCGCGGCTTTCCAATCCCGTCGATTGTCCCACGGAATGTTTTTTTTTTTTTTTTTTTTTTTCCCCTAAACTAAGCAACGGGTAGTCGTTACCAGTAATTAAATGATTACAGCTTCGAGCATGGTGATTTCAATTCCTCGAATGGCTCGCATTCGCGGGTTAACGTTTATTATCAACTCCGCTGGTTACCCAGCATACACAATATACATGTATATATTCGATAACGTTCCGCCTCGGAGCGTTGAAAAAACCTATCGGCCGAAGTGTGCGCGTCGATAAATTACCGACCGTTCGCCATAGCTAATTAATCACGTTTTATTACGCGCAACACGAGCTTATTGAGGACAACGTTCGTAATGCGCAGATAATAGTATCGCGCTATATATTCGTGCGCGACACGCCTAGAGGGCTTCATCCTGCGGCTAAACACGAACGAACGCGTGCTCGGGAAATTGCACGAGATTGAACGCGTCGACATTGTTCTCTCGTCAGCGGCGCGGACTTCGTCGCAAACAGCCTCATCCGTCAATTCATCTATCGTGTAGGAAACTCCGTGAAAGGAGGTTAAAAATAAAAAAAACAAAGCCGCCCCATCTCTTAACCGAGAGAATGATTTATGAGGTTCGACGAATGGACAAATCGATAACGCGTCGGGATATCGTAAACGCTGATCTTTTTGCGAATACCTCGCTGTCGGTTTAATTCTCTCGTTAGCACACTCGATGTTCCCTCGAAGCATCGCTCCGTGCGGGCGTGGGGTGGCGCTGTATCGATTGCATCTGGGTGTACGAAGCCCACCTATAGCGCCGTCCTATTCGCCACTCGGCTCCCTCGCTACGCCCCGCCTCCGCGTCTCCCGCGGCTGTCCTATTGGGAGAGTTTGCAATTCATCCGTTGCGGGCTGCGCGAGAGAGAAACCGAGGATCCGATCTCCGGCCGCGTATATGGGTCATGGCGAGACTACCCCGTGGTCAGTTTTTCACGCGGGCAATACGGATACCTACTGTACCGGCGAGGTTGTTGATTCGTCCGCGGGGATAATTCACCGCTAAAGGTGGAAGTTCAAAGCGTAGCATCGATTTGTAACGAATATAATAAGAGAACGGGTTCGGTTGGGTAGGAGATTGAGAAAAAGGTTATTACGGAAATAGGTTGGTTCGTTCGGCAGGACGTAGAGGCGGTTTTGTTCGATGCGGAGATTGCACAGCGAGCGTGGCTAGGTTCGCTCGAGCGCGTCTGCCTCGCTCTACGCACGGATTCGATTGTCAGGTTGGCACTCGTTGGTTTTTCTATGTAGGGAGTTTTATGCCGCGTTGTTAGAAATCGATCTTGGAGTGTGGGTCCGGATTTTCGCGGACAGCTGTTGCCAAGGCGTTTTAATGGAGATCCGCTCGAACGATTGAGAAGTTACGCCCGCGACGAGATCGCAAGCGAGAGGCTTCGAGCTAGCGACGAGTCACGTGACATTTCAGACGCGGAGAAAACGCCTTCCGCAGCCCTCCCGCTGAATGTCGTCGGGATTCGCGTAGGCGTTTATAAACTCGCTTGCTAAACTCGGGGAATTACACTGATCAAACTGCCGGTTCAAATAAGGACACGGCATGAAAACTTCGGTGAAACAGTGGGCGGTCGGGTATGTAAAATCTCAGATCGCCCCGTCTAAACTCCGTGCCTCACCTTTAAAACGAAATTAACAGCAGAATCGTCGTTCAGTCGACACAAAAACGGGGATGGATCAGATATTTTTACAGTTTAAATAAAATATTCCAAAGACCTTCGACGTTTTCCGATATTTTTTATATTTTTTAATTTCGTTTATATCTCGCAAATTTTCCTAACCTCAATTCGCGCGGTCCACCGAATTTTTATACATCGGGCCTTATGGCTCGTTTCATTGAGAAATAATTCTGAGCGAAGCAGAATGAATAACGACAGATTTATAAAATCCAGATGTATCGGAATTTTCAAGCTTTGCGTCTAACTTTTGTGTATCTATACTTATTGTTATTCTCTTTAATGCAATACATAACATACACGACTCCTGAACTCAAAGGCTTCGCTTAGTGTATTCGTATTGTAACGGCACCGAGCAAGAATGTACATGATTCGAACTGATATACCGACCGAGTATGCTGCGCGAAGTTCTTTGAATAAACCGTCACAGCGCCTCTGTTCCTCGGCGTTTTTCGCTAGCTTCGTCGCGTCTTGTTCCACGACACGACAAATAATCCATCTATCGTAACAACCTAATTAATGGTAGAATCATCGCGATTTGATTGGAACGTACGATGGTATGCCATATTTTTTTACAGATCAGTTAAAAACATCATGAATTCCGCTTCGAAATCACGTTGTTTGTCGTGCGAAACGCTCGTGTTTCGTAAATTTTCCTGACGGCCATTTATTTCTGGTTGGAACGAGCGAGTTATAAGTTACGGCGGGACGACTTAGCGTGGCACGAGTGTCGCTCGGGTGTGTCTCAGTCACGCTGTAGGGGGCTTACGTGACTCGAGGGGTAATCATAGACTCTCCGTGGAAGCGTCTAGGTTAAACAAACCGAATTATTTTCAGCCATCAAACTGTAGTCTCCGACATTTTCGTAGTTTTCGACAGCACTGCGGCTGCAACGACCTTGAATGTCCGTGCTAATTTAATCGAGAGGCTCCAGACTCGCGTTGCTTAATTTTGCAATCCTACAAATCCGTTCATTTGCGCGCGTTTCCGTCCATCGCAACTTTCTCCTCGCTCTTCGGGCGTAAAAAAAATTCATATAAAATTTTATGGACTAAAAGTTTTAATGCAAAAACCAATGTCTCATTAATGTAATATGTATGTAGGATTCAGAGTTCGGTGAGGTAAATAATTAATCGCGAGCCGACAAGGTTTAAAAAATGATGAACTGTTTAATAGGTCGCAGAAAAAATGATTACACATAGAGCAAAAGTTTAGATCCGTCTTTTCGCGTTCGATGCCAATTCTCGACTACTCGTGGTTCCTTCTCTTTTCGCCTCCCGCCGTCGTCTCAGGGGCGTCGTCGGAGATCTCCGGGCCCCGTCCCACATGTATTTAAAAAAATTGGTAATACTTTATTTTTCAATAATTCACCTTAATTTTATCAAGGAAATACTAACCTTTTTTTATCATGTTTATTGAAAGAAAATATATTAATTTTTTTATTACCATTGTTCATTGAATTGAATATTCTGTGCATCGAAATTTCCAACACGGTAAATCGAATTTACAGGAAAAAATATAGTTTGCCTCGATATTTTTCTCGAGTCTCCTCCAAAATTTTACATCGGAAAAACACGTAGGGAGAAAAGAAGAAAAAAACGTTCGAACAACGCGTACGTATGACACGTTCGATAGGCAACGTGCACGGCGTCGCCCGCGACGCCATTAAACATTAAACAGTGAGCTTCCTGTCTCGCTTCCCCCATAGACGTCATTATATGTATTTCTATCGTGTATCGGTGCGCGGCGCTTCTCTCCCCCCCAAAGGATCCCATGTGTCTGTGTACGCCGGAATAATATTGTCCACGACCCGCAGCTTTCTTCATGCAGAGCGTACGCTTCGGGCCCACCCGAGACACGCAGCGCAGCGACGCTATGCGGTCAATTTTTATCTCACTCGGAATCCTCTTAACCCTCAAAATATCTCGAGTACCACAACATCCTGCTTCTGTTTCTGAAACCCTCTCCCGCATGCCTCGCACGAAGCCACTTCGACTCTCCGTGTAATCAAAATTCTCGACTCATTCTCCGACTGGAATATCTCCGGAATTTCGTCGTAAGCCCGGTCGGTAAGGCAGCGGGACGACGCTTATTCACGAGTGTCGAATTCTCAGCGGTTTGCCCTGAAAAATATGCGATAGTATTTTGGTGTTAGGTAAAACAAAATTATATATTTAATTTACTGTAGAATTTTGACGGATAATTTGTATACTTTTTTTATCGTAACTAAGGTAAATTATTAAATTAAAGGTATACCCAATGTTTTTACTTACTTTTATTATTTATTGTACTAATGCCTCATAACAATTATTTATAAAATTTGATGCATCATTTTTTTTTGCATAAAAGTTTAATAAACGTTGAAAAAAATAAACGACCCGTAACAAGACGTCTTGGCTCATTCTCGTCATGGAGCATCGGGAATTCTTCGGTAACCCGGTCGATAAGTTATCGAGACGATGTTCATTTGGTGGCGAAGAATTTTCGAATTTTCCCGAGAAACCCGCTGTAGGACCTCGTCGCGCTCGTAAAGTTTTCGACGCGACGATTCCGAGGCGTTCGGACAACGCAAGGTCAAATGAGATAGGAAAGACCGAGCGACGAAGGGTAAAAGGGGAGGGGGAGAGAGAGAGAGAGACTCTCGAGTAACAGAGTTGAGGTTATTCTCGTTTGTCGAGTCGCCGCTAGTCCGCCAGATGTTTTTCACCGAAATATAATGTACTTCATTTACAAAGGTACAACGCCACGTGTGGGACACGTGCGACGGTTACAATGACCTTTATTGACGGTGCGAGACTTACTGGGAGAGAGAGAGAGAGAGGAAGCCAGATACAATCCGGATAGATCCACTTTCCTTCGTATATTTACCAGCCGAGTCGCTTCGACACTCTCCGAACGACGAGCCGCTGAAATTGCGCTCGAACGCTTTTCAATGGAATATCCGTTGGCGCTTGAGCGTCTTACCAGCGAGATACGCGGAGTGCTCGAATACCGAAGCAGCTGATACATTTTCCAATATTTTTCGATAAAAGTCCGATCAGCTTCGACGAATGTGTACACAGCTTTGGTTCTCCTGCAGAGCGTCGCTAGGACGACAGAGAATATCCCGTGTGTTTCTCAACTCATCCGTTTCCGTCGCTGGCTACATTCAAAATGGATTCCGATATCGCACACTTTTTATCGACCTATCCGTGTTCATTGATTCGCTCTCTCCCACTGGGCTGCGTTTTAGGGACGTTCCAGAGAAAGTTTCTCAAAATTCTCGGTAACGTCAGTTTTGCTTTGTAAATTACCGTTTTTTTTCACTGGGAGTGAAAGTAACGTTTTCTTTGATGATGTTTCCACTGATTGAAAACTGAGTTTTTTCAAAGCGAAAGGAACTTTGTCGAGAAGTTCGTTTATATTTCCTTTACATGTATCCAATACGATGATGTACGAATGATATAGATATAATCATAATCAACTTTTCAGGCATATGGACTATACGTCACTCGTCGATACATAAATGTTCACGCGTTCCCACGGTAGGCGTTTTAGGTTATGTTCCGAATGTATGCCCAGATGTATGTGGCGAAGAAAAATGAGTCATGCGCGACCACCTGCTTTCGGAAAATCGAATGGGGTTCCTCACCCCGCGTAAAACATGTAATTCTATTGAGTCACCGACTTCCTGGATTTATGAACTCGTGTTTTATGCCACCAGTATGTTTTCATAATAATTACGCGAGCCTCCCCAGCGTTGATACATAATAATCTTGGTGAATATTGTTATCGAGGTCGTTTAATTAACCGGGAGAATTGACCGACCCAGAGGCTCGTGCTGCACGCTGTACGGATGCGTTTGCTTTTTATAACGCAGGAAGAATGCATGGCTTAATAAGGCGGGAGCCTCGAGGGCATTTTATTGCGTCACTGTGACGAGAGCGTGGCGCCTACAGCGGCAATGTTACACGATGAGGGTACATGTATCGCCGATCTGCAGCTGACCTCTCGGGTGAATCCAATGGCAGATATTGAATACGGAAAAGTATTTCGGACTTTGATTTCAATAATCGAGAGACCCGTTGCTTTTTCATTCATCATCGAGTGGAGAAATTCGAAGTCCGAACTGGTAGAGAAAAGCCAGCGGTGTTGCTTTCTCGAGAGCTTGTCGGAGAATTATCAGCGGCGTTGCTGCTTCTCTGAGTTTTATAGCGATGCGCATCGCCGCTTGGAGGGGGAACGACCGCCCGAGAAGGAACGGAAGAGCCGTCGAGACAATTCAGTTTTCTTTTTGGCATAATAGCAGCAAACTTCCGGCAATGATTCTATTTCTGCTTGTGATGCTTTTTCATTTTTTTTTTATTCGATGAAGTGACTCGAAACTGCTTTATTCCTTTACCCGTTTAAAAATATCAGAGCTACTATAAAAAAGATTCACTGGTATCCTATGATACTCGTTATATATATGTATATTCATATATATATATTTTTTTTAGGCTCTTGGGCTAACCGCAGCTGTACTCGCGATATGGATGCTGGCCGATCACACGTTCCTCGTGTCTCTGGCACAGCAACAGCAGAACTACATAGCAGGTCTCTACATTATCCTTGCCGCCGGAGGGCTTCTGATGATCGTTTCTTTTCTGGGATGTTGCGGAGCTTTCCGGGAGTCCCAGTGTATGCTTGTCGGATTTTTCAGCTGTCTTCTGGTCGTCGTTGTCGCTCAAATTGCTGCCGGAGCCTGGCTGTACAGCAACAGCGATCGTCTGGAAAGTATCCTGAATGATTCGGTGATGGTTACCGTCAAGGTGAGTTTCCTCATTGTTCGTAGAACCAAAAATCCATGATAATGATTGGTCTCATTAAGCGATACCGATCATCTGGTCTATTCCTACCTTCGTAGCTGGTTAAGTTACTTATCCCAATGTTATTTCGTTTTAGAAAGAATACGGGGAGATTGAATCTCGCACCCAGATTGTGAACGCTTTCCAATCAAGCCTGGGCTGTTGCGGCGCCAAAGGACCGGACGACTGGGCCGGAAGCAAATACTCCCGAAAGGATACTTCTCAGCCGCTCAGTCTTACCGTTACCATGGATTCTGACAATACATACGACATACCTGAGTCTTGCTGTATAACCAAGGATCCTGAAGTGTGCAACCGTTCACGCCGAATTAAACTGGCTGATACCATTAATTCGGACATCTATCAGGAGGTAATTCTTTTAAAATTATTATTTTTTTCAATACCGATTTTCTGTACTCTTTTGACACGATTTTTTAATTTTTTTCAGTAATTCTTTTTAATTCTTTCGACGATTTGTTGTGGTCACCATAATATTATTTAGACCTGTCGGCGACGACAATTCGTGGCGTATCACGTGCACGAATTTTTTGAGTAATTGTAATTTTTTTTTCAGGGCTGCATTGATAAACTCGTTGCTGCACTGAAGAGTCAGACGTGCACCGTTCTTGGTGTCACCATCGGTGTCGGAACTCTCGAACTGATCGGACTCATATTTTCGCTGGTCCTCTGCTGCGCTATCGGCTCGTCGGATCGTTACAAAGCTTAGACCGAGCCGAAGTAAACCTAAAATTTGTCGTCCTCCTCGACATCGCCAAACATCCCACAAAATGCCCCGCCCTCAGCGTCCCGCGCATCGTAGTAACGCTGAATTATGACTGATTTCATCATTTTTTCTTTCGGTGCCAACATTCGTGGGGTAAATTGTGTGTACGTAAGTGTCTTCTCTAACCGTTCGTTGTATTCGACTGTCCGGCCAACCCCGCCTCAGGGGACGAAGAGATAGCCACACGGACAAGCCTTCCCCTGCATGTTCACGATGCAAATGAAAAAAAAACCTGATAGCACAATGCTTCAACCAGTAAGAGATTAAGATACATGTCGAACAATCTTCAGTACCTGCGTCCTGTTGTCATATAACGAAATATTGGAATGTCTCTTGCCGAGTGATGAGTCCGCGAACATGGGCTCGTGATTAATTTCGGGGTACAGAAAGTTACACGAACTTCCGGATGTTGTAAGGGTTTAGGGAAGTTGGCGAGTGGAAAGATTCAAAAACAGAAAAACTAAAAAAAAAAAAATGATTACGATTCAATCCACGATTTTACTCTGCCAAAGATATATGTTTCGTTTCGCGTTGAACAACTTCTCCGTCGCTTTGTGGAATCTCGAAGACTGCTTTTTTTTCAATGAAGATGAATCTATAGTTGATACTCGACTGAAACTCGGTTTCGTTGGGGTAGTGGACAGAGGAATTGTGCGCAACTCGACAAAACGTATTAATTTATTATATTGACTGAGCACAGATGCTTGAGCGGCTTTCAGAGATTTTCTTTTCTTAGTTATCAATTCTTTTGCCATCAACTGTGTTCGGTATTGTAACAAGCGTCCGAGAAGTAACACCAAACCCATGTATATTTTTTTTTTGCTATCAATTTGCGATATCTTTGGTGTTTCCGTCGCAAACAGTTCGAACTGAATACCATTCTCTTTCGATGTACTATACACACCTCTACTCTAACATACCGGATCTGAAATCTCTATGCACCTGTATAGTTTTTATATAATATAATTAATTTATATAATTATATATATATATTATATAATTTTTTCGATGTTAAATTTCCATATAGATGAATGCGCGCAAACTTTACAAAAATAACTTTACATTATTCGCGATTTCTTAAGTGTCTTCATCGTGCGTCCTCCGAACTGAGTACTATCCTCTTTCGACGTACTACACTAGAAAAAACGTATGGAAGTTAATGCACCGAACTGGAAGTTTTTATGCAAAAAATGGTATATTAAATTTCGTGCACAATTGAGATGAAAAATTAACGTTTAGTTATTAAAAATATTGAGAATTGTTTATTTTTTTTTTGAATTACCGTAATCCAATTGTGAGTGTAGTAAAATTTTCATAATTCGCTTTAACTTCAATGAAAAATTATATTTAGTTCTTGAAACAATTGTACATTAAATTTATTGTTTTACTATTTATATAAAAACTTTCAGACGGATTATCAATTGAAATTTGTTTGTCAACAGCCGTATTATTTCTACAATGTTCAGTCTCCACACGGATAAACGCGCAAAGTTCACAAAAAATATCTTTATACATCGTTTTTGAATTTATATATATATATATATATACACACACACACACACGATACGTGTACTTTCTGTTTTTTTTTTTTTTTCATGAAATACTTTTTCGGTAGACTGAAGTCATGGCACGAAATTGTCTCTAGTTTAAATTAATCTGCGAGCGAATAAATTGAAAAAAAAATGTTTTTTTTTCAAATCGTAAATGTTAAACGTAAGATTCGGGAATCTGGCAGGGCGCGTAATTACGCACTGATTAGATGTTTTGTTTGTATCGAGTCTCGATGATAAACGTCTAGCGCGTCGTGTCAGCGTTAAGCCGCGAAACAATAACTTTACAACCATGACAGAGATTTAATGTTTCAAAAAAAAAGAGATGAATATATATATATATATACATATATATTGTAGTAATAATAACGTAGATCAAAGAGAGTCGGTTCGGATCGGCAAGAGTCTCGTTGTCGAATGATGCGCATAATATCGGGTATTTACGTGTATTAATGCGAGCCGTTTAAATGCTATGTTATATTCATCTGTTTAATGCTTCCGATTGATTGATGCGTATAATTTATTAACGAGTGCGAGAGCAATATCGCAGATTGTACGGAAGCATTGTGAGGGAGAGTCGTGGCGATGGAACGAGTCATGCGTTTAGTTCGTACGCGGCCCAATCGGCCTTACTTTCAAAGATTCAAAATAATATATTATTGAAGATTAATCGTTCTAAGTTTAAGTTATGATTTAATTTATAGTTTGCGAAATATTCGACCGTTGTATTATTACGATCAGAGGCTGGACACAAGATCCGACTGTACGCGCGTGTCTGGGACCCATTTTGATTATTAAACGCACGTCTCTGGTCTCTGGACTCATTAGCCATTTATATATATATGTGTATTTAATTCGCACCGATACGCTATTATTTGCAAAACGACGCAAAGAAAGAATTGAAAAGATATATAAATATATATATGTGTGTGCGTGTGTGTGTGTGTAAAACAACAGCCTCGTGGATTATATACTGTAGCGTTAGAGAATATATATATATATATCCTTTGACAACACAAAAAAAAAAAAAAAGTTATATTTTCGTAACCGAAGAGTACGCGCATTTACTTTTATATAAATTATTGTACTCCCAGGCTGCATTGTCTAATACCAATGTCCAAAAAAAAAAAAAAAAAAAAACACAAATTGTTCAATAAATGGCTCTTCAATGAATCAAGAATCATGCTATCTTTTATGTGATTCTCGTGATTGCCGACGGTGGCGCTTTACAGCAAAGTGTATCAAAGATACCCGGCGTGAGCGGTAATTCTGCCGATTTTATTTTACGCATTTTTTATCATAACGTACGCTGTCTGCAAAGCGCCACGATCAGCTGACATGGACCAGCACCCTTTGATGCTACGAGAATTATTGTTTTGTAACTCGTGCGTGAAAAGTGCCGCAATCCTATCTTCGCACACGCCTCAGCTTGCGTGGAGCGCGGCGCATGCGCAGGAAACTTTGCTCTACGGCGTTACAATCAGCAGGCGCGTAGTGGTTCGTCTCCTGCATTCGTTTAAAAAATTACGACTCTCGATATCCTCCGGTCGGTGTGGAAAACCGGGCGCTCTCGCTTTCGACACCCACTCGACCGATCGAGGAAGCTTATCGTCAGCGAGAGGAGCGGCGGGACGGAAGGAGAGGTGGAAGAGACCAGCGAGGCTATCGGACGGAGTGGGGTCGCAGGTGCGGCCCCGACGCTGCTCGGCCTGTTGCCGTTCCGAAGACCGCAACACGGCGAAACAACGCTGTTCGGTTCTCAGTGCCGCGGAATGTCTACGCGTTTCCTTTATTCCTCCGCACTCGGACGTTTTACCTGTCGCTGGTCCCAGTCTCTTCGTTTCACCTGAATCGAATCGGCGCGGCCGCGACACGCCTACGGTTCGGACACGGTAACTCTGAGAGAAACAAAATATATTTAATCTCGTACGAGAAGGCGCCTAAGGCCGGGAGTTCAATCGACGACGATTCACGTAGGCTCGCTATAATATTCCCGACACGTTCACGGGGCTGGACGTCCGGGGACCTCGCCGAAATTGCGCAATGCTGCCTCCTTGTGGCCGCTTCCTCGTCGTTTTTATCGTCCACATCACCTGATAATATTCATTTTTTTTTTTTGTTTTTTTTCATTGTGAACGACCGTAAGGCCCTCGGCGTCATTGTTTCCTACGTCAGAGTCGGTGTATAGGTTCGGTGCGTCGGCTCGGTACACATAGTCGCTGCGAGCTACGTTCAGCAGGCACTCGACAAATATTTTCTCGCTAGCGAAGCGAGCGATGTAGCGCGCTGACGAATCTTTAAGTTCCTCGAGGACAAGCTTTACCTTTCAGTTGTAACGCGGACGTGGGCGCCGGCAAATTCAGGACAACCGTTATTTTCCTTTTCTTTTCATCAAGTAAGTTACACACATTTATTTATTTTTTTTTTCGTTCTGTCTGGCTCTAAGGTCGCGATAGGATTTTTTTTCCAACATCTTTTTCGTACTGTTTCGATAATAGCACCTGCTGAGAGCTGGACGAGTGACAAAGAATCGAAGGAATTCGTTCTCTAAGAATCTTCTCTCTGTGTACCCGAGCTCTCGAACGACAAAGGGTCCCTGCGCTTTGTGTGTGTTTGTGTGTGACAGCGTGCATAAGTGGTGTCGTCTGTCGCTAGAAAAATCATGCCCGCGCTTAACGAGCTTCTCTCTTCGTCACTCGCGCCAGTGCTGCACTCTCGCTCCCACGTTTTAGGTTATCCGAAGTTTCCGAACGGTCGCCTGGCGTAACAAACGATTTCTCGTGACACCTTTTTGCCCGCCCTGTACTTATTCGTTTCTTATCTGAAATGAATTCCCGCGCATTAAGACTGCGCACGTACATTCACAACGAAAAGTTTAATTCGATAAAAAAAATTCTGCATCTCGCGATGTGAAAAAAAAAATGTGAAAAAAATCTGCCGTTCATTTTGTACAGAATAATGTCGGAAAATTATTCGTAAAAGAGAAACCGGACAAACTTTGGTTTTCTCATTTTTAATGGCTTCTTCGTTGGGTTATAATTCATATAGATTTTTTTAAGATGCGTCTTACGTTTGAAATTTTTATTTTTGAAAATTTGAATATTTTATGGTAACAAAAAAATACGGAACGAAAGACTTTTGAATGTAAGAAAATTCGTAGGCTTTCGGATTTTCGAAGAATTCTTTTGTAAGGGGAAAAAATTTTTTTTATCCATTTTTTTAATCCAGTCCGTGAATTCGTGGCGTATCTTTCGGGCAAGGAAAAAACCCGTGACAGTTTAAATGTTAACCTCTTTTCAGAAATTTAGCGCAAGTCAGTATTTTCGCCAGTCCATTGCAGTCAAATTTTTTTAAGGCTATTACACATAACCATCAGATATATTCAACGGATGCGCAGAAACGTTCCACAAACGATTGATAAATGGTTGTAAAAATATTTGACTAGCGTGGTGTTCCAACCCCGTTAAACAAAAATGGGTCGTTCGAGAATAATCCGTGACGTTCCTCTCGTTCCTTCGAGCCGGGATTCGTTCCGAGTCCCTAGGGATTTTATTTAATGCTCTCACGCTCACCTGTTGCCGGCTACCACGCGTCTAAGAAAATCTCTATGCCGCGTCCGGCTCGTTCACGCAAGCGGGAACGTAGGACTCGCCACTGTCGAGTAACTCGTGTGACTCACCGAGTCCACTGAGAAAAATATGTCGGACGTAGGAAGCACGAACAAATGTGTACGGACAAAAACTGGTTTTTCGGATCGTTCCCGTCATCTATGACGTTTTTTAAAACTTGACAAAAGAAATTCTAAGCTCGAACATACCGGAGAGTAAAAAAATGTCTTCCTTTTGTTTGACTATCATACCAAGAGATTTTTCAACGCTTGCATTGTCGTCGCATCGGGGCGAAATCGATACTTCAGGAGGCACGAAAAGAGTTATTCGGTACAAAGAAATGTGCACAGATAAATAATCATTTTTCATATTTATTTCGTCAGTTATTACGTTTTTTAATTGTAATAATAGAAAAAAATCATGAACAAAGAGAAACTCGAGAATTTTAGCGAAATGGCTCGCTTTCGAGAATTCGTTTGCATGGCGGAAAGTGGCATCGAGCCGAGTTCGCTATGTTGGCACTTGTCTGAGCCGCAACACAGCTTTCCCTACGCTCTCTCATGCACCTCTCATTATTTTTCGCAGGATGAAGATGGAGCCGATCTCGAAAATCTCAAGTATAGCCTCGTGGCTGATAATCGGCGCGCTGATCGCAACAACCAGTTGCTACAACGACCACACGACGTGCAACGACAAGAATTGGTACAGTCTCGAGACCTCGGAGTCGTCGATGCTCGAGTGTGGCCCGGAGTTTAAGAATCGTTGCCACTGTCAGATGGCGTGCTACGACGGTCATCATCAGTACGTCGTCAATTGCACCAATTCCAACTTCAACGATACCAAACCTCTCGAGCACCTGCCCAATAATACGAGGGTGCTGATATTCACGGGAAACAATCTCGACAGACTACCCTGGAACGTATTCGGCGATCTCGATCGTTCGGTGCCGAATCTGCGAGTAATCGACATGTCGAACAACAAACTCCGCGAGATACGCGGCAAGACTTATCATCACGTGAAGAGCGTCGAGCGTCTTATCCTCGACTTCAACGAGCTCTCGCTGGACTCCCAAGCCAATCATCCGAGGGTATTCTCCAATTTCATTTCCCTCGAGGAGCTCCACTTGACCGACGCCTTTGAGGACAAAACCACACGCAGAGACTCAGCTTGGACCTCACGGCCGACAGATCTCGCTGCTATCCTTCACGATATATTTGTCAACAGGTAAAAATAATAAGATTAATATTACAAATATGATATATATTATAAATATTATAAATATAAGATGAATTGTCAACAGGCAGTTCGTCGATAAAATAGTATTTATCTTCAGAGGGGAACCGTCTGTTAACTTGTGAATTGATGTGTTTTAGTAATTTGACTCAACTCATCAAGCTGCATCTGGAGCAGAACGAAATTTCGGAATTTCGAGATCCAAACGTATTCTGCGAACTGCCAAATCTCATGGACCTCCATCTCGGCGACAACGATCTAACGGCCCTTCACTTCAACTTATCGTGTCTCCACAATTTGCGTTTTCTCGATCTGCAGAAAAACAATTTCACAAGAGTGATGGAACGCGACCTGAAGACCCTGGACAGCTTTGCCAAGCACAATCACTCCGTCATGATCGATCTGTTCGGCAATCATTTCGAATGCTCGTGCAAACTAAATCCGTTCATCGAGTGGATGAAGAGAACGAAGATCACCGTTAGAAATAAAGATAGACTGAGATGCTCAGAGCGTGAGTGAACGATTCGTAATGCCGGAATGAACCTGAAGATATCTATACGAGACTAAATTTTTTCCGGTGATAACGTTTTGCATTTCGCTGAGAAAAATACAGTTGAAGAATGAAGTTTTAGAAGTCAAATTTTTTTGTTTCTTCTCACAATCGTACATTAGATTAGGACTTTTCAATGACGAAGTTTGATTTCAAGTAGATATCTTCAGGGTTATTTCTGAGTCGCGTTAATTCGAAGGGAATTGGTACAGAGGTTCGTAAAATTTGTATTAACATTATGGTTTATTCCAGATGGAGCAGTGCATGAGTTTCGAGAGACGAAAAACTGCGCTGCTAAGCTCGGAGCGTCAAACTCCCAACGAGGAACTACGGCGGCGATAACCGTACTTTCTCTGCTTCTCGTTGCTCTCATCTGTGCGTTGATCTACGTGCAACGCGAGGACCTACGAAAGAAATTAGGCCCGGTCATAGAGTCGGTGAACAGGCGAGTGAGATACACTTCCATAGCGACCGGCGAGGCGCGGGAGAGCGAAGCGTGATTTTATTCTACCATTTTGGCATTGTATTGAATTGGACTTCGGTGTCAAAATAATTTGCAGTCAAATTTTATCGCCGAAAGGATGGGAAGTAACTCGCGTGCATGTGTACTTAACGAAAGGACGACATTATTCGTAATAGTGCGCGGAGAAAGGCTTCGACGATTAATAGATTAAAAAATAATAATATATAGACTGCCCGGAATATACATAGACCGTGTGTGTGTGTCCACCATACCCGATCCTCTCATAGCACGGAAATGTTTTTGAAAGTTTTCAGGAACATTGATTTTTGATATTCAAAATATTTTATTAAGATGGAAAAATATTTGTGAGAGATTTAAAAAACATTTGAAAAACTAATTTCATCTATTGTGAAATATTTCGTGCCGTAAGGGTAGAATTTTTAACGAATGACGCAAACGTGTGATCGACGCGACGGATAAAATTTCTCAGCAGATTTTTAATGAATGATGCAAATGTGATTGCCTTCTATTTTTTATGCAACTATATTTATATTTATATAACGTAGATGAGGTAAAATAAGCTCGCCTTATACTATAGTAAAATTGACTAAAAACAATTTTTTCTCTCAAATACTCGACGCCGAGATGCTGCCGCGTCGCTCGACGAGTATATAAATAAGGAGATACAAAGAGATCCGTGAATACGTTTGTACGTTTCCCAATAAAGATTTATTTCATTCAATGAACAAATGTTCGATACTTCCATACTTACCCGAACTAGACTATACTTAGAATTTAAAAAAATATATATCTAAATTATATAAAATCTTATCTCTTCGATTTCAGTATTATATTAGTATTCAATATCAAGACCGCAGCTCAACATTTACGTTAGTCAGCATTTTCATAGTTCGCATTGAAAATTGGCATCGAGCGACGATTGTTACATCGGGAGCAACCTGAGTGTTCCCTGCCGAGATCTGTTGAACACGGACAAACGAGTACAGACCGAATCTGGTTTTTGTATTTTTTTTATCAGTTATGACGTCTTTTTAAATTAAAATTCCGTATTCGGAAAACTCAGGGGTTCGGTTCCGAATTTGCGAGTGATTGATATGCCGAACAATAAAATCCCCGTGATACGCGACGAGACTTACCATCAAGTGCAGAATATCAAGCGTCTAATTCTCGTCTACAACGAGCTCTCGCTGGTCTCCCTGGCCGATTATCCGAGGGTATTCTCAAAATTTGTTTCCCTCCTCCTAGACCAACGGCGTGGCGGCTCTCCTATTTTTATAAAAATCCCAAGTTTTGTCACTCGATTTTATCGTGTCGTACATTGCACATTGATGACGGTTTACGAAGAAGTCGAGTATTCTTTGTACAAAGCAAAATTATCTTTTACCTTTTCTTATCGGTGGGTAGATACCGACTTATTGACTTCTTGGAGATAAGATTAGATAACCGGCATCGTCTCGGCGCGGTCGCTGCTCTGTCAACCTGTGCTTCACCAGTTGTCCGGTCACTGCATGGACAACGCAAATCGCGAACGGTATCAGTCACAGGAACAGAAAAAAATTCTGATCACAGACGTTTAGATAATTAAGTAGGGCTCGTTCGCGCTCCCAAAAGTGATAGCAACATGTCCATGGGCGGTCGCCTTCGTCTGGACGAAGTTGTAACTTCGTTACCGGAACTCGGACCAACGCTCCCTGATGGTGGATATTCTTGGATCGTTCTCGTTGGCGTCATGACGATTCAGGTACCTGCATAACATAAATACAACCCATTAATTTCTTATAGCGATGAACTTTGGTCAGAATATAAAATAATTGTAAATTTAATGTACCGATCTGGGAGTTTTTGTGCAAAGACTGGTGTATTGAAATTTATGTAAGATTATGATGAAAATTCAATGCTCCGTAACGTCAAACCATTGACAATAATGTATTTTTTATCATCTACATTAGTTTCAATTTTAAAAAATTTTCATCATAATTGTACATTAAGTTTTCAATTTTTTCGTAGAGTTTCACTGGCAGAACTGAATTATCGAAGTTGTCAGTAGTGGGCACTGACTCGCTACTTAATTTTAATTAAATTTAACGAACAAATTATTGTAAAATGAACAAACCTTTTGTAAGACTCACTACATTTAAAAAATTTTTTTTGTTCAAATGAAAATAATTGCGGACGTCTGGACAAACGACGTCGGTGCTACTTGAACGGCGTATTTCATAGTTTCCGAGAGACTGTGTTGACAATCGTAGAACTGACATGTGTGTATATGACGCAGATGACTGTGCCAAGTATCTCGTCGATGTACGGTGTCGTTCTGGGCTATCTAGCGCGGGACGCCGACGAGGAGTTCGACATGTGGACAGAAAAAATAGCATTGACACCGATAATTTACACTGCATTTTGGAGCATAGCAGGTGAAGCGAACCGAATTTAATATCGTAAACTCCTTCGTCACGATACCGTTAATATTGATAAATGCTTTACCACAAACGATCTCTTACACACACGTGTGTAATTCGTTTGAAGCGGGAGGAGAAAATTTGGATGAAAGCGAGTGAAATTGGTACGTCGCTCTCGTGCAGATCCATGGACGAGAATAATCGTGAGCCTGGCGTCGGTGCCGCGTCTCGTCGGCCTCGTCGGAGTTTGCCTGCTGTCCATCGGCGTTTTGGCTTCGGGTTATTTGGCGACTGGAGGAGTCGGCGCTTATCTTGCCAGTCTGAGTGCCGGAGCTGTTATGGGAATCGGTATGAGTTTCGTGCTCGTTCAAGGCGAGAACGTACTGCGAAGACACTTCAGAAATCGGCTGAGGCTGGCTCTGACTTTGCGAAGCCTCGCGCTTTCGGCCGGTCTCATCCTCGCGCCGGGATTCGCACTGGCTTTGCTCTCCGAGTCGGGACTGCAGACGGGATTGCTTCTCATGGCGTGCATCTTCACTCCCACGGCTTTAGGAACGATGGCTCTTCGCAGTCCAAAGCTCCAATGCCGATCGTCGCCTTACACGCTCCTGCTCAGCGAGGAGGACAACGAGTTGACTTCCAGGGTGACCGCGGATATTATTCAGGACACACAGCAGCAGGTCACATCAGAAAACGACGATACTCTGTACGCTGAGCCCCAGACAATTGGCAATGAACCTTCGCTCTTCCGGCCAGGAAGCGACGCCTTCAATTATCAAGATCGGGAAGAAGACTTGAATCTATTCGTTGCACCGTCTCCGAGGTTGGGCATTGTCACCTGGAAACAAGAGGTCGAAGTGTTACGAGTCTTTAAGTTTTGGCTCGGGATTCTCGCATGCGTTGGCTATAAGACTGGGGCGCTTTTTCTGTGGATCCTTTTACCGACTCTGGTGGTCACGAGGACGAGCGACGCGAGTCTTTCTGACGGAGTTGCGCTGACTGTTGTCACTGGACTCGGAACTTTGGTACCGAATGCCGCAGCTTACTGGCGGCCCAGCACTTCGAGATGGAGAAGTCTCTGGTTCGGAGGAGCATCCTGGCTGGGTGGTTTCGTTCTGTTGGGCAAGTAAATACAATTGCTTAAAAAAATCGGTTCGTCTTTAAGTACGTGGTGTCGAAACGCTACCGCCTTTCGTGTCTTTTATAACGAGAAGCGATAGGAAACAATAACGTGGTATATCCTCGTACACAGCATCGACAAGTATAGTTTTTACAGGGACTTAGTTTTAAAAAACTTGAATCATTTTTTACTCGTACTATTTGGTTCTAGTTTTCAAATTAAAATTCCAAATAAAATTTTTTAATGACACCGAGAATAAAAGGGCAGGTTTGTATACTCAAACTTGAAGAAAGAAGTTTTTTGCTTATTTAACGAAACTAAGTCGACGAAACGTCATGTTCAGATTTTACTAAACCATGTTTTACTGTGTATGATATTTTACAAAATCTACTATGGAGTGTGCACTAATAAGATTTCTTTGATTCAGGACTGTCTCAAAATTTTGGATACGCCTGGCTCCTAATCTTCGCTTTTGCGGGTGGTGTCAGTGTTGGAGGTTCGGCGGTGAGCATCGAATCAGCTCTGCAGGATGCTCTGGGAACCCAACCAGCTAAAAAAGCTCATACTATTCTCTCTACTTTGGTCGGCGTTGCCATTTTACTCTTCTCATTCATCAGGAGTTCGTGCAATTTTATTGACAGCATATAATTGGGTCCCTATCTATTCTGAAATGTTTATAAAATAATCAAGGTCCTCTTTTTCAGGTCCATCCGTCTGTTTGCAACTTGCAGCACTGATACAAATCTTAGGAGGTACTTATTGGGTGTTCGTACCGTGTTACGGGTCTATTCGAGCCAGATGATCTCAATCATTATCGTGCTCTGCAAACTGACACTGCTTTGACATTTTATTTGTAATTACTTCATAATTAACTATGTATCATATATGTACTATGCTTGAACATTTTTTTATTGAATACATGTTCATTGAGTATGTTTTTTAGTACTTTTTAAATAAATTGACATTGACGGAACCCTGCTTGATTTATTATTCAGTTCAGTATCAGCCGGGGTAATCGCATCACGAACCACAACCTGGTAGGTACGTTTTTGAAAATCTAAACTGTGTCGTGACATTGTCTTAAAAATCTCTTCATGCATTGATGTATATATCTTCCAAACTGAAGCAGATTCATTTTGAATGAATAGAGGAGCCAATACATCAGCATACAAACCATAGTTATAGACAAATTGTCCTTGGAAATGTTTTTGCTGGTCCCGCAAGTTCTTCCTGGTTTATCTTCGATGAAAGATCGTCCTCAATGTTTTCTTCCAAATTCTCATGCCGGCAGCGCACGTGTACGGTAGAGTACATGTATATCTTGGAGGTTAGAAAAATACAAACTTGGGGTTAATTCTATTTAAACGCACTCACCGGAATATATACGCGAATAAATGTCGAGAGAACAACATGTTGGCCGAATTCATAGCCAGTAATTTCAGAAGATCAGAAACTTAGGCGAATAATAATTTTAACGCATTCGGACGTAAAGTTGGAAATTATTCATTTACGGTCACAAAATAAGATTTTCATACCGGAAGTGATGTATTTGTCGATGTATGATGTCACTTTGTTCCTATATTGGATCATCACTTTCAATAATTCCATCTGAATCGCAGGAACGGGACAGGATTGCCAAAAACTTTTTTTTTACAATCGATTGTGCAAAATCCATGTATTATTGATTTCATTTTTTCCAATATTTTATAAAACAAACGTTTGCGGTCTTCATCCCTCGACGATCACATAAATAAGTATGATTCGCGAATAATTATTTGCGTGAGTTATTTTGTTGTTCCTGTAATTTTAGTGTGTTGTGAGTTGTGTTGTGAGTTTTGGCGTCAAGTGTTCAGCAATATTGGTGACGAGTTACAATTTCTTGAGATGCAAACCACGGCGTTGCTGATTGTGGTATAATTTTGTAATACAAAGCCAGATAGCTCTCGAAAGAGTCTTTTACAAATCCTAACGGAGTTGTGTTCGCTCAATAAGGATCTACGCATTGCCCTTACTGTTGGTATTAAAACAAAGACCGGAAAACATCCAGGAGTTATTCAATTATAACTCTTTCTTTTTCATCCTATTACAAAGATTTTTACTGCGTGTCGCTTTGCGATAATTATCATCTAACAGTGTCCAATTGAATCTGTACAGTTGTGGAGAACGAAACGAGGCAGTCGTCATAAGCGCATAATCAGCGTTGTTAATTTTCATTTCGTTCTATATCAGCGGGCTTCAATATTGTATGACACATCGCGTGGCAATGCAATTTATAGACGTTTTTTTTCAAAATTTTTTTTTATTAATTAACTACCATTTATTAGTGCTCGGCTTGATAGCGCGATAGTGAACGTTTACTTACAATATGTATACAAATTTGCCACATTGGCTTGGTTCGTTCGTGCAGGACAAGGTAGTTACACTGTTGGGTTTTATTTTTCGCACTCATACTCACACTCTTTCTTTCACTTTTGTATATATTCGCAAATATCGCACTATTCGCTGCACAAGTAAAAATTATACTGGTTTTATTTCTGTCTTCTTTGCCTCTGATTGCGATCCGAGGAGAAAGTGAATGGGACTCGAAGTGGTTTCAATCGAGTCTCTTTGACCTGGTAGCGAGTGGACTTTAGATGATTTTTATTCATGAATACAATATAGAATCTACGAATTGATCGTTGAGATCGATGAAAACATCGATGATACATTTTATTTACACGACGAATCTCGCGGTTACAGAATTTTTGAAAAGTGTTTCGCGAGATCCACACTGGACCGAACAAAGATTCCCATAGCGTCGAAGTACAGAACACGAATGATTTCGCCATCGCGTTACATGCGACAAACCGATACGGTACCTCGTTACAGATCGGTTATCGTCATCTCTATCTAAACGCTATCGTCTTCATTTATCCGCTATCTATCGCCAATACACAATTATATAACTACATGCGAAATTATAATTCGTTAAACTCTCGGAGTAAAAATAACGCAATAATGACAATTTAAAAAAAAAAATGACAAATGTACGAAGTTTCAGGGAGGAAAGAACAGGGATTTCGAAGATAGTCGTGGGGTAATTCGACGCAATTTGTACAATATTTACAGTCAACCTTGGATCGACGTTCGCGAACAATAAACGCAGCGTTTCCTGGCGATAATTACAGAGTACAATAATAAGAAGAAAACAAAAACGATTCGCTGTACTCTCGTCGCACTCGCCCTATCTTAAATTCATTTGTCTTTTCTAATAAGTTTCAACAATTACAGATAATTCATCGAAGACGCATGAAGATCTCAGTCAGAACTCGGAACGTCACCGAACGGAAGAGATTCCTCGTCTTCTCAAAAGGGCTCTCTCAAAAAAAAAAAAAAAAAGAAAAAAAAAATCAACAACGAAGAAGCGCCCGAGGGGTTTCGCTAAGCGGTCTTCGATCCACGAGCGAGGTTTCCGTCACTCGTCTTCCTCATGGATCACCGACGTCGGACAATAATTTATATATAAGTTCTTTATATTACACCGGGACGGCTGGGCGAGGAAACGGTAAGGAATGACTAACTAGCGACAGTGGTTTTGCTGTGCGAAATCGGCGAGGAAGTCGCAGCTCGAGGGGGCTGACGAGAGAGTTTCGCTGATATGCTCGTTGGGGCTCGGGGACTTTGGATTCGTTTTCAGTTACTTAAGTACGCGCCGCTCGCGGTGAGGCAACCGGAAGAAGGCCACTAGGACGCCGAGCTGTACCATCCGTTCGTCGCGGCCTTGTTCGTCGGGTGATAAAGGTGAAAGCCTGCGCCCGCGGCGGGATGATGATAGAACTGCGGTTGTTCGCTGACGCTCGCCGATGCGTAAGCCGCAGCGGCGTCGAGGGCGCTGGGATGAACCGATGCCGAGTAAACCTGTGGCTTAAGAGGCAACGGCTGAGCGGGTTCGTACTGATGTCTGAGGACCGGATCGCCGTACACCGAGGTCTCGTAGCTGCTGACGACGCTCGACGAGTGAAGCTGTTGCTGCTGCTGGTGTTGCTGTTGCTGCTTGTCCCTGGGAGAAACGGACGAGGGTGGCGTCATCGCCGAATGATAATCGACGGCGTAGCCACCAGCGGACGAGTAGGATGAGACGAGGCTGGAGAAAGCCTCGGCCCCGCTCGTTCCGACGGTCTTCTGATTGTGTCCCAGAACGAACTGGTGTTCGCCGTAGGTCGAGGAACCTTCGGAGCCTGGCGGGGTCGGCAATGGACCGTTCTGGGCTGTCTCGCCGGTGTAGTAAGGTCCACCGGAAGCGGACGGTGCTCGATTTCCACTGGAAGTTATGCCGTGGACGTTCGCTCTGATAACGCTCTCGCGGTTCGCGTACAGTTGTCGGAGCAACGCCGAGGCCGGAAGTGGAGCGGTCGCCGATTGCTGGGGACTGAGATGGCCCAGATGATGATGATGAGCGCCGATCCACTGTATCGTGCTCCGTTGTTGCTGCTGCTTCAGCAGAGCGTCGGTGCTGAAGTCCGTCGGTTGATGAAGCGCCGGTGAATCCGGCTTGCTAAGCGAAGCTCCTGGGAGATGCTTCGACATCGCCTGTTCGAGATCCTTCACCGACGTTCCACCGGCGACTTCCGGTGCTTCGGAGCGCACGTCCGATCTTCGGACCTTCGGACTCGTCGAACGGAGCACCTGCTCGCTCGTTGGAACCGAGTGACTCGACGAGGCCGGACTCAGAGCGTGATTTCTCGTCGGACCCGTCGACGCTTTCGCTGCCGGTTCTTCGTCGTCCTCCTCCTCACCCGAACTGCTCTCTTCCTCCTGAGCGTATTTTCGCTTGTGGCCCCGGCTCAGAGACTTCACGGTGAGGGCACCGATCGTCGGTACCGCCGGCTGAGGCTCCTGCTGAAGCTGCGCTACGTTGTCGTGGTGACGACTCCCTCGAGGCTCGCTCTCCGAACCTCGCGTATCCTCGCGGTCCTCCGGCGGGGATCTGTGAGGATTCTCCGGGTGCTGATTCGTCGGGCCACCACTGTTGCGTCCTTCTGAATCGAGGAAATCACATTGTTAATTCGTTTGGTACACGTGTGTTTGATTATGTCTTAGCAGCTGGCGTGGAAAAATCGAATTTACGAAAATGTAGAATACGGGGTGGAATTTGTTTGCGAATTTTATTCGAAATTATATGAAAGGATAATTATTGAAAAGTGTAGAATATGGGATTTTGGAATTTTCAATTGAATTCCGTGTATCGCGTATAAAAAAAAAGGGGCGGACAACCAAAATAGATACAAGATTATTAATGGTATAATAAAATATATAAAAATATTGAATAGTGAATCTGTCGCGGTCTATTTCTTTTCATGTTCTTATATTTACGGCTCTTTATTTTACGAATTCTCGCTAAATACGTAACACGTCTTCACCCCCTTTTTCCTAAATAAATTTGGTGTTTTATTCCACGGACGAACGAAATTCATTTTTGACAGATCGAACAAATATTTTACCATTTACTTCGGTAGTCGCCCCGTGTGCTAGCTATACATTTTGATAAATACTCTCGCGGCACCTTACAGAATTTCGATTCTTTTCTTCTCGTCACCTTTTCAGACCGTGGCGATAGATCCGTTTTCTTTGAAGATTGCGAGGTTCTCGTTTTTTTTTTTACAATTTATTTTTATAATTCAAAAATGCACACGCGGACCCGTTCGTTCTTATTTCTACTTCTAAATTCGAGTACTCATTAATGTCATATTACAATGAGTTACAAAAAAAAATAATCTATATTATTTTCTTTTTAAATGAATCTCCACGTCTCTCGATTTTTCACAGTTGTTATCGCTCAAATATGCTTACAAAAACGAATCGAGAATATTCGACGGTCGAGTAAAAATTCATCTTTGACAAATCGAGAAAATATTTCATCATTTACTTCGCTAGTCGGTCCGGGTACTCGCCAAAGATTTTAATACATACTCCCAGGAATCTCACAGAAATCGGATTCTTTTATTTTTGTCGCCTCTCGTAGCTCCGGCGATAGATCTGTTTTCTTTGAAGCTGACGGGATTCTCATTTTTTTTTTTTTACAATTTTTTTAACCATGAACGGAGACACACGCGGTCCCCTCTGTTCGCGCTAATTTGCGTATCGAATTGGAGCTCCCTCGAGGGGTCCCTTCATATGGTAAACGTAGGAGCGGCTCACGTAATAAATCGTTTGGCCCACCCACGAAAATAACGTTTCTTTTGTATTAATTCGTGGCGAAAATCTAACGCTACGCGGCAAGTGTTTTCATTCTCGTAACGACGACTCGTGTCTCCCGACTGTAACCGTCCCGGTGTGTTAAGTCTACCGTGGTAAGTCCACCAGCTATTGTAAACGCCACTCAATCTCGCTCGACGCTTTCGAGAGCGTGTCCAAATGGGAATGCCGATGTCCTGAACGCGTCGCGGCTTCTCACTTTCGGGATCCACGACCGGCTCTCGGTCTCCTCGTGTATCGCCGATTTGTCTTCCTTTCATCAATGTCCTCGGGCAAAAGCTCCACGTTCCCGAGCTACCAGTCGCTACTGAATTGAGCGCTGTAATTCGGACACTTTATATAAAGACATCCCGTCAGTCGCTCGAGGATCTTTGATAAAGGAAGACAAATGAAGAAGCGACGTCTTCAGATGAAACTATGACAACGAGAGATGCGACAGCTTCGGACCGCGTTTCGAAATTAATTTTGTTCTTAAATTTGATTTTGTGCTCGAACTTGATTATGAATTTAAGATGAAGTTCGAATTTAAGTTAAGTTACCAGATGTTAGATTCTCGCCAGGATCTAATACAGAAGAAATGTTAATTTCGTGGATTGGCTCCGATTTATTTGGTGAATCGCTGCCGAGCAGTCATACTGGAATGTCCCGGAAGTGGAATCTATTTTTTCGGAGTCATTCGAAAACGAAGCATCGTCATCGTGCTCCGATTTAAAATTCCGGAGTGTTCGTCGAAGTACCACGGAGAAATCGTTATGTACCTCCTCTATCGGCATCCGGCGATCCGTTTTCGGGATCGTTACCGGCCGCATCTTCTCTCTTGACACCGCTGACTCCGTCC
The DNA here is from genome assembly GCA_963978505.1 of Listrodromus nycthemerus. Classification (NCBI taxonomy): domain Eukaryota; kingdom Metazoa; phylum Arthropoda; class Insecta; order Hymenoptera; family Ichneumonidae; genus Listrodromus; species Listrodromus nycthemerus. Next base: position 28,008,690 of record OZ021679.1, on the reverse strand, counting down.
TCCAGTTGGCAACAGTCCATTATAAGATTCTCGAATTCGCGACCACTGAAAAAAAAAAAAAAATTTGTAAGCTTTCTCAATGTCTCCAGAAAGTCGAGTGGCGAATAATGAAACAGAAGATACAGAAGTGCGATAAAGCGTACATTATAGTCAGGTTGGGAAGTCGTATGATCAACTTTACATCCTCAGTATAATGCTCGTGTAACATTATTCGCAGGAAATGTACGATAAGCGACAACATTCGTGTCTGTAAAGCGTGCGCGCACTCGACGAAGTTTCTCGCACTAGTGCGAGAAGCAAAATCGTCCCAGTATGCGGCATGCAGCCGTTTACGCTAGACAGACACACGAAGTGGCTGTCCCCATCCATAAATTGTAAAAAAAAAAATATACCTTCACGACCTTCTCACAAATTACCTGATAACGTAGTTAACGCATATGATATTTTGTTCCTCGGCGTTTTTGGAGTTGCACACAACGGTCGCGCATGTCTGCAGCCACGTGTAACCACCGCTCTTGTTCATCAGCCGATAATAGTGCGTCAGTACTTGGCCTTTGTTAATGACTGAAACAGGATGAAGAGAAAAATCTTAGTCACCAAAGTCACCAGTGTGCGGATAAATTTTTGTTTGTTATTTTATTTGAGCCTGGCTCGTGACGCCGAGACTCGGGATATTTCCCTAGACGGATTCTCGCTCCGCAAACTATATCCGAGTCACGTACAGCGGAATATTTCGGTATAAAGCCCGTGGACTTGGTGGAAGTGGTGGCTTCGTCGGTAGATAGACGGTGTGGCGTGGATGTGCGTGAAAGGCAAGAGAGCGAAGTTAATAAACTTTGGGGGAAACGAGGCGGGCGCGTGTGTTATATCGGTGAGACTCGATTGCGGATGAGAGAGAGAGAGAAGCGCAGAGGAAGAAGAGAACGAAGGGGGTTGGCTGAACGGTGGCTCGAGTCGGGGGTTGGCGAAGACGAAGCACGGATGGGTCGTGGGTGGAGGTGAAGGAGGAAGAGCCAAGCTCGGTGGATGGTTGGAGGAAGGATGGTTGGAGGACTATTTGTGTGTGTGTACAAGCCGGGCTAGAACAAGAGAGCAGCTCGAACGGTATGGAGTAACAACTCCCGAAGAGAAGATATAGAGACTCCTGATGGCGAAGAGACGAAAGGGGGAAAGAGGGAGAGGCGTTTGGGTGAGGAGCGATAGCTCTTCCTTCTACCGAGTCGGGCTTGTCACCGCCTTTGCTACCGTCATCACCACACCCTGTGCGAGAGAGCGGGATACATGCGAGGAGAGAGAGAGAGAGAGAGAGAGAGAGAGGAAGAAATAGAAGAGGGTGGTGGTGTTTGTAGAGGAGAGACAGTGAAAGGGGAAGAGTGAGAGACTAGTCGATTGGGTCAGGGGCTGGAAGAGAAGGTAACAAGTCGCTGGAGATGCCGCATCCGGCGTACCGGGTCGTTCCCTGCATACCAACTACCTAATCCTGACGGTATCCGCACCGGCGCACCGGAGAACGACCCGGAGCGCAGGGACGAACGCTGCCATCGGGCTGTGCGCGACACACACGCATCGTGTGGGGCGCGTTACTCCTCGAAATGCGGCAAACGATCGCCAACTATGAGCGGTGTTTGCTTTACGACGAAAACGTTTACAATATCAAAATTCTTTGGGATTCACGACATTGTTGGGCATCGAGAGGCTCGTGGGAAAATGTTTATTGCGATAGGAGGTGAAGAGATCTCAGGGAGATCTTGGGTCGCGGATCACAGTGGAGAAGGTTTTTTTGGAGCGGAAGTCTCGGTGACTCTACAGAAGAAGAAAGTTTTCAGAGTGGAGAGTCTCCATGATAGTCGCAGAGAGCAGAGAAAAGATTTTCCTACGAGGCAGGAGGAAAAAATACTTTTTCTGAGATCTGGAAAATGTTTTAGCATGGTAGCAACGGTGACGAATAACGGAACAACCCGCATAGTCGGAAGAATGGTATTGACTACGAATCGTCATTGTTGCAACTGTATAATGTGGACTTTCCACGGGAACGATGCTTCCTCGTGGAAATTCAGTGACATTTATTGTGCGTTTCTTCCTCAGCTCGGTAGGACAATAAAGTTCTCGTCGAAGTTCTCGACGACACTCACGATCAACGTGGGACTTTCGAAGACGATTCGCGTCCTCGCCATGGCACAGAGCGTAAAGACTCTTTCCGGTCAACTCGTCCGCCGTGTAATCCAGCAGCTCCGAAACTCTGTAACATTTAAAAATAAAAATAAATATTCAATTAATTACAAAAAAAAAAAAAAAAAAAAAAAATTCCGAGATCCGTTTCGCATTTCATCGACTCCACTCACTTTGGCTCGCAGTGGGCAACCCTGAAGTCGAAGTTGATTCTCGTTACGAACATGTCGGTCTCCAGACGAATTTCGTGAACGCTCGGTGGTGGAAGCGCTATCGCCAGTCCGACCATGCCCATCAGAAGCGGCGAGGATTTTCCGGCTCGACTGAACGAACATTGAGGCCTCAGTCGACACAACAGAAGAACAACCTGGAACATAGGATTCGTGAGAAGAAAATTATTTACAGCACCGTAGAGAGAATGAGGGGAGGACGATGATATTAATAGGACATAAAGAAGGTGCGATCTTAGCAGGGGGAAAAAAATCAACGACCACCGGCTCGGTGGCGAGATGTCTGAGAGGGGAAGCGACGAGGATGGAGCAGTTAACGCGCCTCCGGCTAGCCCATAACTTCGTTTGGCGAGAGCTTAGTCCAGAGCCCAAGAACGAACAGCAAAACGTTCGTTCTGGAGCTCTTGGTTTTCTCGCCGAGGTTGTCCGGCTCTAATGAACGACCGGGTGGGAATCCTCGCCTTCCCCGCCAAAGCTCGACCGGTGAACTTCGTTAAATGACCTCTCGTACGGTACCGAGCTACGAGCCGGAGTCTCTGATTGCCTTCAATTTTTTGCAGCCACGGAAAATATGAAAGGTCTGGTACTGGAGGTAGCGCAGTTATGAGGGAGCATTATTGACTCGTACCGAGGAATTTTTCACGATAAGAAACGACTTCTTCCAAGTGCAAAAATAATACGGTTTTTAGTCATAAATTTTCTGCTGGGCTGACGTTAACGTAATCGCAACCCCGGAGCGTCCCACGAGATCAAATTTAATTTTTGTCCAGTCTTTGTCAACGTAATGATTTGGGAATTCATTAAGAAAAAATTGTTCAGTTCTAGGATTTTATCTTACTGAGTGTACTTCTTCGAGAGAAGTTTTCAATATGCATAATAGCGACGTTGTTAGGGGGTGAAATTTGGTCTCTAGCCGGTTTTTTCTTGGTCGTCGTAGATTTTGGGGAAATGATTGTTGAAGAAATAAATTTCGATGCGTACCCGATAGCCGGAAGATTTGAAGTGACAGCCGCGTTTCGTCAGGGTAGACTTCATCCTCACGCAAAACGCTCTGTCGTATCCCTTGTAGAGACCTGTGGCCGTTAACGACATGACTGAGGAAACTGTAACAGAATTGTTATTATTAAATAGGTGCGCGACCGAGAATTAATACGTTTTATTTCTTCTAATCGGTCCGACTCCGACCCTTTATCATTAAAAAATATTCCTAAAATTATCTTGTTCATCCGACGCAGTATTGATAATGATTATATTCAAAAATTATCATCATTCTTATAATTTTCTTTAAATTCCATGAGATATTCATCGTTCGTCGCAATTGCACGTTAAATTTCATACAAAAGTATCTACTCCGAAAAATTGTATTCTCTTAAAATTCCTGCTCAGGTAACAATCGATCGGTGTGTCTTATCCACTCTCATTCGTCCACTCACGATTCTCTGCTATCAAACACCATTTCTATATTTATTCTCTTCACCCGAAATAAAATAAATATCTTCGAAATTTCCGTGGCTCCAAAAAATTGTATTCTCTTAAAATCCTCAAAAATCTTATCCACTCTCGTTCGCCCAGTTACGACTCTGTACTATCAAACACCATTTCTATATTTATTCTCTTCGCCCGAAATAAAATAAATATCTTCGAAATTTCCGTGGCTCTTCAATGTTCCCTCTGTGAGCCAGCACTGCAATCCACCCGGACTACCAAAAGTGTTTCTCCACTCTGACAAATGAGACCGGAAGCCAGAGACAATGCGAACATATCCGCTCCAAAAAATTGTATTCTCTCAAAATCCTTAAAAATCTTATCCACTCTCGTTCGCCCAGCTACGACTGTCTACTATCAAACACCATTTCTATATTTATTCGCTTCGCCTGAAATAAAATAAATATCTTCGAAATTTCCGTGGCTCCAAAAAATTGTATTCTCTCAAAATCCTCAAAAATCTTATCCACTCTCGTTCGCCCAGCTACGACTCTCTGCTATCAAACACCATTTCTATATTTATTCGCTTCACCCGAAATAAAATAAATATCTTCGAAATTTCCGTGGCTCCAAAAAATTGTATTCTCTTAAAATCCTCAAAAATCTTATCCACTCTCGTTCGCCCAGTTACGACTCTCTGCTATCAAACACCATTTCTATATTTATTCGCTTCGCCCGAAATAAAATAAATATCTTCGAAATTTCCGTGGCTCTTGAATGTTCCCTCTGTGAGCCAGCACTGCAATCCACCCGGACTACCAAAAGTGTCTCTCCACTCTGACAAATGAGACCGGAAGCCAAAGAGGACATCAAAGGTATCTCCTAAAAATCCCAGGCGGTCGTCCACGTCGGGATCGTAGAATCCTCTCACAAAGCGAAGCAGAATCATCGAGACTGCAGGAGCGGGGACAGCATTGGCCGAGAATCCAGTGGAGTCGAGTATTTGATAGCCGCATCGTGCAGGCGAACTTCTGTACCGTTCCCGAATGCAGAGTAGGCGTCCCGTGGCGTAACGCGACACGGAAAGCCCCGGTGGTCGAACCGGTGGGAAAGAGGAGAACGAAGAAGAGGACGAGTAAAACGGCGCACGGTTGCGAGGGAAGATAAGCGAGGGTAGGGAGGAGAGTCGGGTGTGTTACGTGCCGGTCGGTGGTCGCCTCGCGGAATAACAATCGTGGAAAATCGCGAAGATACAACGTACGAGCTGGCGCGAGAAGCTCACGAATGAGGTCCGCGGAGCCTCATCGGAAGCAGCGCCGTTTCTTCGCAGAGTCTTCGCCATCGGACGCTGATGGTCCTCGTCTCGTTCCGGGGCTCCGGACCCAACGACCCTGAACCACAGGGCGAAACCACCCGCTGCAAGCGTGATCCGGAATAGAATCGTGAGGGGTTTGAGCACCGAGTATCGAGGAGAGTTCGGCTCGCCGGTCGCAGCCGAAGCACGCGTCCCCTTCGCTCTCTTCGGCACGCTCTCGACCCTCTCCTCTGCCACGGGAATCCTCGTTTCCAACCCCGTCACGAATGCCCTCGACTCCCTTCGGCTCCTCGCCGGCTCGTGACCAAACCTCGGAGCACGACGGCAGAAACAAATCCGTCGCGGAAACCACGTGGCTGAGCCAAGAGGCACGTCCATGGCTGCACGTCCATTCCGCCACGGGAGCGTCGCTGTCTCGGCTGTCACGTGATCAGACGCACTCTTCGTCCTCGACCTCTTCGTTCCTCCGCGCTTCTCGCGTTTCTCCCCGCTGTGAAGCGACGTTCGTCCTCGTCTCGCCAGCTTCTTCGGCCGCGTTCTTCTCACCCTGTCCTCCCGTCGAATTCTGCGTTCTCCGTTCAGGTGTTCGGACTCGTTGTGTGCACGAATCGCCGAGGTGGAGAACGTCCGAAGCGGACCGGAAGCGTCGCTTCGGACGCTCTCGCTCCACTTTCGGTCACGCTTTCCGGGTTACGCGCTCATTCAAGCCGACGAGAATGTTCCGCCGGTGAGACACGAAGAAACACGGTGAAACCGTGCAGGACGTGGGGGAAAGACGGAGGAGGTGACTGAGGAGACTGGAGTGGATTCGGAATGGAATAGGAATTTGAAATTCGAGATATCGGACTGGAAATTTTTATGCATCGGCGCGTTTGAGATGATGTAAAATTTCTCATGAAAATCTAATGAACTTTTAGACTGGAATTTAAGTGAATTATGAAAAGTAGAGTGTTTAGAAAGTATAATCAAAAAATGTAGCAGTTTATGAATAAAACTATGCCGAGCTGGCGGAAAGCTCTGATGAAAAAAAAAAGATTTTATATTGAAGGTATCGGACTAGAAATTTTTATGCATCGGCGCGTTTGATCTTGTGTAAAATTTCTCGTGAAAATGTAATGAACTTTTAGACTGGAATTTAAGTGAATTATGAAAAGTAGAGTGTTTAGAAAGTATAATCAAAAAATGTAGCAGTTTATGGATAAAACTATGCTGAGTTGGCGGAGAGTCCTGATGAAAAAAAAAAAAATTTATATTGAAGGTATCGGACTAGAAATTTTTATGCATCGGCGCGTTTGATCTTGTGTAAAATTTCGCGTGAAAATGTAATGAACTTTTAGACTGGAATTTAAGTACATTATTAAAAGTAGAGTTTTTAGACAGTGTAATAAAAAAATGTAGCAGTTTATGGATAAAACTATGCTGAGTTGGCGGAGAGTCCTGATGAAAAAAAAAAGATTTTATATTGAAGATATCGGACTAGAAATTTTTATGCATCGGCGCGTTTGATCTTGTGTAAAATTTCTCGTGAAAATGTAATGAACTTTTAGACTGGAATTTAAGTAAATTATTAAAAGTAGAGTTTTTAGAAAGTATAATAAAAAAATATAGCAGTTTATGAATAAAACTATGCCGAGCTGGCGGAAAGCTCTGATGAAAAAAAAAAAAGATTTTATATTGAAGGTATCGGACTCGAAGTAGAGTGTTTAGAAAGTATAATAAAAAAAATGTAGCAGTTTATGAATAAAAGACTTCCAGTGACGATGCATTAAATTTCAAAGGATGGTTTTTTTAGACTGTTGAAGTGGAAAGAATCTCCCATTTAGTGTCGAATCATGTCGTAACATTCCTCAATTCACGAATGCTCTGGACTTCGCTCTGCTCAAAAACTGAGCTCTCTGTAGATCAGTTTGTTCCTTTCTGGTGTTTTCGGTTCTCAGTGGAGTCGTCCCAGTAAGCAATAAATAAATCCATCCGTCGAATTACCATCGGGATTGGCGGTGGAAGCCGATCCGTGTTCCTCGGAAGCGGCGCTGCTGGGCGACGCCAGACCGGAACTCGAGGAATGCGGCCCGGAAGAACTCGAGGACGAGGTCAGACCCAGGCCGAGTTGCTCGGCGACCTCGGCGTGGTCCTGCTGATGAACGTAGTCGAAAACGCTCGATCCCGTCATTTCCACCTGCAAAGAAAAAAATGTTTACTTCAACTCCAATGGCTCGCACCAAGCAATATTGTGAAATCGGGTCATGATCGGTCTTTCGCAACGTATCTTATTTCAATCGATCGAACTGCGTGAGTGGAATGCATTGGACTTGGCCGATGAATCCAAGCTAATAATCTAGGCGAGATATTATAATGAAATAACTGTTTAATTAAAATAGACGTTTAACAAATCAAATGTCGTACCTAATAGTAATAATGAAAAACATTTTTTTTTCTTTCTTCGCAATGCTGGTTTTATTTATTTTTTAACTTTTTATTAAAAAAAAAAAGAAGATTTTTAAGAAGTTCTTCAGTCTCGTATCGAAATGATTTGAAGAAATGTATTCAAAATAAATGAATGGAATAAATAAATTGAATTGAATTAATTTCCATTGATTCTCGGACGATCCGTCAAACAAATGATTTTTCTGAACGCACGACCGAAGTGTCTTTGGACGAAATTCACCAGTAGTACAGATATCCGCGGGCGAGCGATTTAAATTCCCTCCCAAAGCATCGCCAGAGGCTCGCCGAGGAGGAAAAAAAAAAAAAAAAAAAAAAATCCGCAGTCACAGCGTTTCCATCGGACATCACTGCGGTGAACGACAAAAATTCTCCGACAAAAATTCTCCCGCGACCTCACGGATCGTTTCTGCGAAGGCCGTCGTCGTCGTCGTCGTCGTCGTCGTCGTTTAATTCGCGAGTGAAATTTCCAAGTCGCTGCCGCGGAGGGTGCTCGAGTCTCCGGGACTTTGAATCGCGGCTCGCCCGGTCCGCGTATCCTCGCCACGTACGCGCCCGCGATTCGATATCGCTAATTTATTCCCGTGGCAAAGTCGCGTCGAGGAGTTCGCCGCGCGATCGTCGCGGTCTTCGCGGTTTCTCCCCGCGTGAATCCGTCGAGTTGCGCGACTCCCAATCGGCCGGTCAGCCGCGTCCGAGCGTGCGACAACGAGCCGGTCGGAAATCGGCCGGCTCGTTGCGAAACCGTCGACGCGCCACGCGAATACGCGATTGCGTCGCGAGCGATGACTCAGTTCCGCGGCTCAGCTCGAGCCGCGGCCATTGCCGGTTTCTCTCTCTCTCTCTCTCTCTCCCGATCCACCGATTTTACGATCTCGTGTAAATCTTCCTTCCCACCTCTCCGTCGATCGTCGATCACCGTCTCGACCATACCGATTTTTCACCCCAGCATCACCAACCTCCCAGACGTTACTCCCTCGCAGCCGCAACAACGCTCCACCGACCAGCCGTACAACCTGCGCAATTGCACGGGCCTGGGATTCCGCTTTGCGGAATCCCCCGAAACACCCTATTGATTGCCTCGCCGCGGAGCCGACTCACCACCGGTTCGCCGATCCCGGCCACGGGGGTTCCTCGGTACCCCAACGACTCCCCCTTTTTCCCAGCCGGAACCTCCCCTTTCCCTCTTCGTCTCTTCCTCCACCCCCGAAGACCGTTCTCCACTTTCCTCCACCTCTTCTCCTCTCCCACTTCCCCTTTTCCTCTGCCAGTTCGTATTCCTCCTCCTCCTCCTCCTCCTCCTCCTCCTCCTCCTCCTCCTCCTCCTCCTCCTCCTCCTCCTTCTCTTCGCTCTCTCGCTCGCCATCAACCAAACGCCTCCCCGGCTACCTTCGGAGCAGCCTCGCAGCCCGCATTAGGAATGGCGAACACGCCGTCGTGCAGAGGCTACGTGAGCCGCATTCCATCCACCCCCGTCTCCATTCGCGGCCGTTCCCTCGCCGCCTCACCCCTCACTCTTCTCCTCGTCGACCACCCCCGCGTTCGTGCTTCGCTGCCCGCTGCCAGAACCAGCGGCCATCATGGCCGCCGTCAACTTCTCTCACGCCGACGCTACGTTCCGACCTTCTCGTGTCCTTCTCGTATCCTTCCTCGACCGCCGTTTCTTCGTCACGCTCCTTCGACTCCGACGCCGTTCGCCGCGTCTTCGCGTCTTCCGTTAGCCCGACGCTTCGTCCGCCCGCGAGTCTCGCGCTCCGGGTCTCGCTCTCGCGGATTCTTCCGGACGCGGCCTACGCGTTTCCGCGTTACTCCTCGCTTCCACGGTTTTATTTCGGTGGAGACTGGATGGAGTTTTTTTTTTTTTTTTTTTTTTTTTTTTTTTTTTTTTTTTTTTTTTTACAGGGACCAGAGGCGAACCTTCGTTCTCGGGCTGGACGTGCCGAATCTTCCCGACGAGCCGGACTATCGGACTCGCCTCTTCTTTTTTTCGCGGGAATTTATCTTGGGTTTGGCTTTTTTTTTTTTTTTTTTTTTTTTTCGGGGCGATTTTCTTTTGGGATTTTTTTGTCGTTCGGTGGTTTTCCGTGATGTGTTTTTCGGGTTTTCTCTCGAAGACGTAGCGAGAATGCGTGTGACGAGAGAATTCACCGTGCAGCACGAGACATGAGGTGGAGTCGGAAAAATCATTTTTATTTGCGGGTTGAATGAATATTGAAAAAAAAATATATTTATTTTTGATCGTATATTGGGTTGCCGAATATTCGGCCGAAGAACCTCGGTCGATGCCCGATTGATCTTACAACTATTTCATACCGTTTTCAAATTTTCGAGACACGCACAAATATTTATTTCAATGATGTTCCATCAAATGAAATATTAATTTTTTTGAAGGAATAATTTCTTTTTGAGTGCAACTTTTGGCCGCGAAATTGAACGACGAATGTTCGTGAAAATAGTTTGGTGACGCGTGTCGGAAAAATGCGACTATCGCGAGGATATGAGAAACGGAAACTCACCTGGGAGAGACCGAGGTAAATGGAAACGGTCTCGGAAATGTACAGGAACCGTCCGTCGGCAGCCACGGCCATCGCGAAACCGTCCAGCGACTGTAACATAGAAGAAGGAACAATACATATAGGCACGAAGCATACGCGAGCGAGGAGTCGGATGCATTTTTGTGTGGCTCGCAGGATCCGAGTACGCGGCCGTGTCGTTTACGACTCGCGCCGAGTTCCACTCGGGTCGTCGAGAACCTCGTGAAAGGAGCAGAAAAGAGCAGAAAAGAGCGACCCTTCCTACTCTTTTTCTGTTCTCCTTCGTTTTTTTTTTTTTTTTTTTTTTTTTTTTTTTTTTTTTTTTTTTTTAGTCAACGTCAAGGACCCGCGAAGGAGACGTGTTCGCTCCCGGGCCACTCTTCGTGCCATTTTCGACCTTTTGTTTCTCCGATTCATTCACCGAGCGCGACAATACGGCCGGTTAAATGGACTCGCGTGAAATGGATTGCGTGAACTTTTTTTTTTTTTTTTTTTGTTACTCCATCGTCTTTACCGGCGAATCGCGGGTTGTCGACTGTTAATTTGCGAATATTTTTTATTCTCGTTTTCCAAATTTTGTGATTTTTCATTTTTTATTTTCGTCAAATTTATTTCATGCTCTTTCCTACTCGCTTGCGTTTTTTTTCTTTTTTTTTTTTATTCCATCATCTTTACCGGCGATCGCGCGTTGTCCACTGTTAATTTGCGAACATTTGTTTTTCTCGTTTTGCAAATTTTGTGATTTTTCATTTTTTATTTTCGTCAAATTTATTTTATGCTCTTTTCTACTCGCTTTCGGTTTGTTTTTTTTTTTTTTTTTCAAATATTTTACGGCAAAGACCCGTGAAAAATGAAATTTATTCGCTGGCAAGCCACAATTTATTCCACTGTCTCGTTATTGTTACTCCGATTTATTTATCCAGTACGAGAATACAAAAGTCTGAGTAGAAGATTGAGCGACCTGGCGCAGAATAGATTGTGTTAAAATTTGTTAATATTCTGTCAGGTTGTTTTTTTTTTTTTCTAAATTTATAATCTCGCATCGTGAATTTGTCAAGTTGGATCTTATGAAACTTTTTTTTTTTGCTCTTTTCTACTCATTCGTTTTTTTATTCATCGTCAAGAGATATTTCAATTGTTTCTCTAATTGTTTCAAATAAAATGGTTTTATATTAAGTTTCCTGTTGTTCGATAATATTTTCAAAATTGTGAACTCGCGTTACGAATTGCAAATTTTTCATTTATCGAGCTCCGTTTTCGTCCTCGTCTCATCCTATCACAGAACACATTTCGCCATATAAATCCAGTGGCGTGGGGCAAAAATTACACGAGTCAATATGCAACTATTTTTTTTTAATTTTGATTTCCACGAACAAAAAATATTCCATCATTATTTTTGCACGTTTTTTTATCTGCTCGCATTTTCCTCGTTCAAAATCTCTAAAAATTTCCGGATCATCATTGAAACGCGTACATCTACGGAGTGTCGTAGTGTAATTAAAAAAAAAAAACAAAAGCTTGAATATAAGCCATTATACCGTTATCATGGCCTCACTCAGCTGAAAATGATGAAGCCGCTCAAATCCGTCGGTAAAATCGGGACGTTCGGATATATCCTGAAAAACAGCTATATGAGCATGAGCGTGAGCAACAAAAAAAAATAATAAAAAAAATATATATATATTTAAAAAAAAAAATGAAATCTACCACATACGAGATTTGAAAACTATTTCTTCGACTGACGTGACAACGTAAAAGCTCGAATCGGTGGGACGAATTAAAAAAAAAAAAAAAAAAATAACAATAATAAAGAAATATATATATATATTTAAAAAAAAAAAAGAAATCTACAAAATACGAAATCTGAGAACTATTTCTGCGACTGATGTGACAACGTAAAAAGCTCGAAATCGGTGCGACGAATTTAAAAAAAAATAATAATGATAATAATAATAATAAATATATATATATTTAAAAAAAATGAAATCTACCACATACGAAATCTGAAAACTATTTCTTCGACTGACGTGACAACGTAAAAGCTCGAAATCGGCGCGACGAATTGAAAAAAATAAAAAAAATAATAATAATAAAAAATATATCTTTAAAAAAAAAAAAATGAAATCTACCACATACGAAATCTGAAAACTATTTCTTCGACTGACGTGACAACGTAAAAGCTCGAAATCGGTGCGACGAATTTAAAAAAAAAAAAAAAAAAAAAAATCCACAAAAACCACACGAAGAGGCTGCGAATTAATTGACAATCAGTGACGAAAACTCACTTGCAGAATGTGGGTGCCCTGAAGCTGCTCGAACATGTCCTCGGCGAACGGCGTCGACGTAAGCCTCGACCTTTTCGTTCCTGCTGAAAAAAAAAAAAAAAAAAAAACCAAATAAAAAATACAATCTCGTCGATCGAAGAGAAATTTTGTTTTTGTCGCCGGTGGAAAAAATTCCGCAGGCGAGAGGAAAAACGAAGTGGCCGAACGCTCTCGGGGGTGAATTGTTTTTCTTTCTCCCGGCGCTTTTGGCACCGTTCGCCGGTGCTTCGGGCATCGAAATATATTTTCGATCGTCCCTCGATTGACCCGGGACTCGTCGTCATTAATTCACTTTCCCCGTTCGTCCAGTCGATATGAATCACACCGAAGTCGAAGCAACCCGTTTCACCCTTTTCATTCGACCCGGTCTTTCTCGCGGCACCCCCTCAGACCTATTCCGTTCTCCTCGGCCCTCGTTTGGCAAACAAGCCAGGCTCTTCCTTCTTACACGTTAATAATAATCCTCCGACCCTGGCTGGACTCCTCGCCCGGGCGCGCTCCCCTTAATGAAAGACTCGGAAGCGACTCGATCAAACTGGCGAGGCTCGCCTCTTAATCCGCCAAGTCCGTCGGGGATGATGCGAATATCCCGAGCGTTCGCCACCGGACCCGCCGTCTCGCTGACCCTCTCGAATACCTTTTTTTCTCTTGTATACTTTTCCGCTCCGGCGTCGGTCAACCAACTTTCTTCCAATATTTCCCGACTTGTGTCGGAAATAATCCCGGCATAATCCTATCGGGCTCCGCGACTGACGAGCCTCTTTGTCCAGTTGTGCCGGTTAGAAATTCACCCGGCTCGAACTCCCATCTGGATTCGGTATCGAACGCTTATGATTCGGGCTCGCGACCGGAATAAAAGTACGGTAACGAGCGAGAAACATTATTCGTCCGGTTCACGATAAACCGTAAACATTGTACTCTATCGAGAATCACAATTTTTTCGATCGGGAGTTACGTATTAACGACGAAAAACCGGGTCACTGTTGCTTTCGGAATATTTCATTACGATACTAGTGCGAAAAACCTTTTTTCTCACACGCGTGAATTTTTTTTTTTTTTTTTCGTAGTCGAGTCTCGCAATGCCATTGCTTGGAATTTCACGATGCTAATTTATTTTTGCGACTGGCAGTCATGTTTCATTACGACACTAGTGCGAAAAACCTTTTTTCTCACACGCGTGAATTTTTTTCTCTTTTTTTCTTTTTTTTTTTTCGTAGTCGAATCTCGCAATGCCATTGCTTGGAATTTCGCGATGCTAATTTATTTTTGCGACCGGCAGTCATGTTCCATTACAACACTAGTGCGAAAAACCTTTTTTCTCACACGCGTGAATTTTTTTTTCTTTTTTTTTCTTTTTTTTTCGTAGTCGAGTCTCGCAATGCCATTGCTTGGAATTTCACGATGCTAATTTATTTTTGCGACCGGCAGTCATGTTCCATTACAACACTAGTGCGAAAAATCTTTTTTCTCACACGCGTGAATTTTTTTTTTCTTTTTTTTTCTTTTTTTTTTCGTAGTCGAGTCTCGCAATGCCATTGCTTGGAATTTCACGATGCCAATTTATTTTTGCGACCGGCAGTCACACCGAAAATACGTTGCGTTTGTTAAAAAAAAAAAAAAAAATTTCGACCGAAATTTACGCGATTTGAATCGAACGACTGAAGTAGATCGACGAGTTAACGGGAACGAGATCCATAATTTTGTCGGCCAACGACGTGTCGCGCATGCGAGGGTGTGAAAGTTCGACTGTTTTGACACGAGAACAGGAAGCGGGCCTCGCGATAGAATTCGAGACTCTCGGGAGGGTTTACATCTGTATACGTGTTTTCCGTCGGTCAGACTGCCAAGAAGAGGCGCCCCACGGTAAATCTTCCCTACAGTTTCCCCCGAATTTGTGCAACAGCAGCGGCGTACAATCCTGTACCACCCTAATCCCCCCCCCCCCACCCGGCTCCCTATTTCTGTCGCGGCTGGTTATCACAATATTTTGATAAATACATGAGGCGTGTTTTATGTGCTCCGTTCGCTCGACCATAACTCACCCCTGTATTTATTTTTTTATCTTTTTTTTTTTTTTTTTTTTTTTTCCGAAGACGAAAAAAAATTGCCTGCGCGCCTCGGACGTTCGACTTTACGTGACACCTGCTGGTGAGAGAGAAAATTCTGGGGAAGTTACAAAAAAAAAAAGAAAAAAAAAGTGGACCGTGCTGAGAGGCATTTTTTTTTTCTTTAATTATTTATGTCTAGTTTTATTTTTCTCTTGCGGAGTAGATTTTTTTTTTATTGATGTTGGTAGGAAAAAAATTAATTTGTAATGTCGAACTCATTCGGAACTCGTTTGATTGTCAGTTGGAATGTTGAAAAAAAAAAAGTGTCGCAGGCAGACAAAGTCGACCACGTTGAGAGGCGTTTTTTTTTTTTCTCTAACTTTTTATGCTCATCTTTTTTCCTTAGAAACGGGAATTTTTTTATCGTCGCACAATTTTTTTTTCTTTTTTTTTAATCGTCAACGTGAATTCCAGAGAAGTCGAGGAAAGAAAACAAAAAAAAAATAATACCGCTAAAAACAAAATTCGGTTGACATTCGACAGTAAATTAAAAAAAATATATATTTTCGTTGCCCGAAAATAGTATTTCGGTGCCTGAATATTTTTTTCGAAATCGTCGGAAACATCGTCGAACCGAGCGATTTTTAGGCTGCTCCGAAAAAAAAAAAAAAAAAAAAAAAAAAAATTAATTTCAACGCCCCCGTCCGAATCTCCGGTCGACCTAATTATTTTTTAACCCTCCGTCTTCCCCTCGTCTTACACGAACGAACAACAATCACCAATATTTTATTATCGCTGCAAACAGAAAGGAAAGAAAAAAAAAAAAAAAAAAATCAATTCGCATTTCGGAGCCGGCTCGAGGATTTTTTTTTTTTTTCATCTCGCAGCTGTCCAGTCGCGTTCCGATCTCCCCCACGGTTCCACCTATAAACGGGACGTTCGTGAGCGGAAAATTAAATCAACTTTGCTATAACCGAACGACAATGTAGGATATTATACGTCCCGCGGGAATCCCCGCACCGTCAGTGCTAGGTGCGAAGACGCTGGGAGCGAGGGAAGAAACAAAAAAAAAAAAAGAAAAAAAAAAAAAAAGTAATGAAATATAACGGTCGTCGTCGCGAGAGAAAGTGCGAGAGGGTCTCGAGCAATCGTGCGAGAAACGTATCGTCGGGCTATCTCGTAAAGCGTATAACGTCCCCCCCCCCCCCCCCCCCCTCCCCGGCCGGCTCGCCGCTAAGTCGCAACACGAGCTCCGCTACGGAGACAACAAATTCGGCGATTTTTCATTAAATCCCGGTCCCGAGAGTCCCGGCCGGACCGTCGGAGCTTGGGCGCGATATTACGTCATATTCCTCACACGCTGCATCCCGGTTCCCGTCTCACCCCCCACGTCCCGCGTCCCACGCAACCCCTCCTTGTACATCGGCAAGACCGTTGAGAATCAGAGGGGCGTGAATCGCGGGTTTCGTCGACGGAGTCGCGTCGTTGCGTTTCTCGGCGTTCGAAATCCGCGGTGGCGAGCCGCGCCGCAAGAGAAAGACGTTCCGAGCGACGTTCCGCAGCGTTCGTGGCGTCGCGAACGGAGCCGCGGGGGTCGCGACACCGAGAAGTGGAAACGGAGGGGATGAAAAAAGGAAAAAAAAAAAAAAAAAAAATCGGGCGAAATAGCTCGCGAGGATTTCCGAGGCCGCCCTGTCCCCGCTTCGGACCTCGACCCGAAATGTCTTCGGAATATTTTCGGTTTTTTTTTTTTTTTTTTCGATGCAGATTTCACCGTTCGCGAAGACGCGAGGCGTTTTTTTTTTTTTTTTTTTTTTTTTTTTTTTTTTTTTTTTGTGGTGAATTTAGCAATCGGACATTCGCGGTCTTCGGGTCGGATGGGTTGAGCGCTTTTTTTTTTTCGCACTTTTTCCGTTCTGCGTTCAGGGATTTCGGAGCTTCAGAGTCGCGGCGAACGTGAGTTTCGGGAAAAAAAAAAAAAAAATTGACTTTTGAGTAGTAAAAAAAAAAGAAAAAAAAAAAAAACCGATAAAAATATAGAAATTTTTTCAATGGGAATGTCCGCGTGCCGTGATTACGACGATACGAAAAACGTCACGATCAAAACGATTATTATCGTCCAACCGATTGAATATATTTCATCGGAAAATATTTGTACAAAAGTTTTCGAAGAAAAAAACTATTATTTTTCTCGACGTTCCCCAAAGACTCGTCTCACGATTCTACCAACAATTTTATTCCGAGAAACGTTTAATTCGTCCAACTATTAGATTAAAAAAAATAAATAAAATTAAAAAAAATTAAAAAATTAAAAAAATGTTTGTAAAAATTAAAAAAAAAATAAACTAAAAAAAAAATGTTTCATTAAAAATCCAAGCCGAAATTAAGAATTAATGCGGAATAATTCCGCCAATGTTTTCATCGTGTTTCCCGTCGGTCGCAGAAATGCAGCAGGGTCGGAGTTCAATTCGCACTCGCAGTGAAAATAAAATGACGCGACGACGATTTTTCTCGGCTCGGTCCGGGTTTTCTCGACGGGGCGCGGAGACACATCGAGGAACGTTACGTCAATTCGGCACCCCTCGAGCCGCGCCCCATCGGGCCACTAATATCCGTACGGGCGGAATTGCCATGCGTCTTTTATTGGGAAACACCGACCAGGAGTCATTAATCGTGACGATAATCGCGAGGCATTTAGGTGAATCGCCGGATACCAGACGGTCCCGAGGAGCGCTCTTTTCCCCGAGGGTGGAACCGAGGAAGAGCACAAATTAAACGTGAGCCAATCCCGCGAGGATTCGCCAACGTCACAGTCGCTAAATTACCGGACGACTAACAATATTACGTTCCCCGCTTCGCCCCGGCATTTATCGCGGCCAAAAATAATACGGGATTATTATCACGTATTTTCCGTATTTCCCGGAGCATGCGCGACTGCTCCGAGCCGGAGACCCCGAGAAACACGAGCGAAACGTTGTATCGCCGATGCCCGAGGGACTTCCACGATGCTCCTCGGCTTTCGCTCCTCGTTCTTACCATATTTTTATTTTTTGTTTTTTGTGTGTGTGTGTGTTTTTTTTTTTTTTTTTTTTTTTTTCTTTTTCCTCGCAACTCTCCCGACGCCTCCGTGCAAGGAAGATTAATCGTCGCGGATCGGAGACCGAGTCTCGCCCGAGCCCCGCACGTACGCATCTGGATTATTTATAAGGGCTGTATATTTATGTACCATAACTCCGCTGCACTGCACCGTGAGAATTTCCTACCCGGGACGAAATTTATTCGAGCCTCATCCGAGGAATCCTTGTTTCTGTATCGCGATTTTTTTTTTTTTTGTCCAGGTACAAAAAAACCAAGTCGTGTACGACTCGTCGAAATTCGTCGGGTTGGTGGGGGAAAAAAAAAAAAAAAAAAAAAAAAAAAAAAAAAAAAAAAAAAAAAAACCGGAGCGGGGTGCGTACATTATGGATGTAAACCGCGAGGGTGTGTGGATTCACGCTGGGGAATACGAGGGGTGGGTTTGCTCGGGCCGCGAACTCGCGCCAGCCGGTGACACTCGTCCTCGCCCCACGCTTCCATCTCGTCAGAGACTTTACACTGGTTTACATTGATGGGCCATCAAACGGGCACTCGGGACCCCCTCGAGAGCCCATTCCGAGGGTGAATTCCCTGCCCGGCGTTCCAGTTTCATTATCCGGGGCGGGGGTTTTGAAGTCGGCGCGCGGCCTGCCGGCAAGTCGACGCGCTTTCCGTGTCGCGACGTCCCGCTGACGCCGGAAGCTGGTGCCGTTTAGGGCGTAATTGTCGAGGCGATTTTTTTTTTTTTTTTTTTTTTTTTATAGCTCGACGATCGGTCCGATACACGAGGATGAGCCGGGAAGCTGATTTTTGGTGTCTGTTTCGGTATGGAATTTTTTGAGACGGAGCAGCGTTGCTCCGAAATTTTCGGAGCCGGAGCGGTACGCTAAGAGTCGATTTTTTTGTGGTTTCTTTCGGTGATATTTTCGATCCGGGAAGCTGATTTTTGGTGTCTGTTTCGGTATGGAATTTTTTAAGACGGAGCAGCGTTGCTCCGAAATTTTCGGAGCTGGAGCAGTCCGCTAAGAGTCGATTTTTTTGTGGTTCCTTTCGGTGATATTTTCGATCCGGGAAGCTGATTTTTAGTGTCTGTTTCGGTATGGAATTTTTTAAGACGGAGCAGCGTTGCTCCGAAATTTTCGGAGCTGGAGCAGTCCGCTAAGAGTCGATTTTTTTGTGGTTCCTTTCGGTGATATTTTCGATCCGGGAAGCTGATTTTTAGTGTCTGTTTCGGTATGGAATTTTTTAAGACGGAGCAGCGTTGCTCCGAAATTTTCGGAGCTGGAGCAGTCCGCTAAGAGTCGATTTTTTTGTGGTTCCTTTCGGTGATATTTTCGATCCGGGAAGCTGATTTTTAGTGTCTGTTTCGGTATGGAATTTTTTAAGACGGAGCAGCGTTGCTCCGAAATTTTCGGATCTGGAGCGGTCCGCTAAGAGTCGATTTTTTTGTGGTTCCGTTCGGTGATATTTTCGATCCGGGAATCCGATTTTTGGAGTTTCTTCCGGTATGGAATTTCGGAGCAGCGTTGCTCCGAAATTTTCGGTTGATTTTTCGCGGTTCCGTTCGGTGATATTTTCGATCCGGGAATCCGATTTTTGGAGTTTCTTCCAGTATGGAATTTCGGAGCAGCGTTGCTCCGAAATTTTCGGAGCCGGAGCAGTCCGCTAAGAGTCGATTTTTCGCGGTTCCTTTCGGCGATATTTTCGATCCGGGAATCCGATTTTTGGTGTCTCTTCCGGTATGGAATTTCGGAGCAGCGTTGCTCCGAAATTTTCGGTTGATTTTTCGCGGTTCCGTTCGGTGATATTTCCAGCAGAAATAAAAAAAAATACATTAATTCACACGGTACGAGCATTGTAAAATTCGCTGGTAAATTATCAAATTCCGAGGTACTTCGAGCGTGCTCCGGTGAAATTAATTTTTCCCTTTGAATCCAACCACACAAATATGCAAATAACTGAGTGTGGAAGGACCAAAGCGAGATTGTCAAAGTCGATTAATTCACGAGGTAATCAACGAGGTAGCTTCGACAATAAGTCCGCTCTCATGGGGGGGGGGGGGGGGGAGAATTTGAAATTTGTCATGCGTAGCCGCCTGTTGCATCGCCATTGAAATGAAAATCCATCGGCAATTAATTCGAGGCAATAGTTTCTCGTTGATAAGCGTCGGAACAAAATCCGGGGAAAGACGGGCTGCGAGCGATCGCGATACTCGTTCCCGGTGTGTTGTTTGCCCGATGCAAATAGTCGAATGCTAACGAGGCGTTGATTGGGGTATTGGTGACGTTGATCCGGTTAAGCGCTGCTTAATTAGTCAGGTATGTTTAGTCAATCCGTCCGTATTTCATTAGCGGTCTCTCCGCCGGCGGAGCGTGTCGACTCGGCGAGGGGTTGTTTTCGCAGCGGTGCTTCGTAAACGCCCGATAACGGTCCGTCGTTCGCGTCAAAATAGCCCGACGCAACGGAGATTCGCGGCTCGTCACTCGACCGAAGAACCCCTGACTGTGAGTCTGCTTCCCCGGCGATCCCCCGTCGTTAACTAGCCGCCAACTACGTTAAACAGTGGTTTAAACTCCCCTTCCGTGCGCCATCTCGTGCTCTCACCCTCCCCCGACCGCACGAGAAACTCCTGGTGTAGGTTGCAGGAGGGGGGGGGGGGGGGAAGAAAAAAAAAAAAAAGAAAAAAGTTCCTCGCTGATGATTCCGCGGCTCGTCTCCCGGGCCCTGAAACGAATCCATCCCGGGCTCGAGGACGCTCTTCGGCGTCGCTTCTGCACGGCGTTCATTCTCATTTGCATACCGGAAGTTTCGCTTTCCCTCCGACACCCGCAATCCCGAAGCTTCTTCTTCCTTCTTCGAGGAATTAGCTTCTGACGGAAAGGTTTTATTCCCGGCTCGTCACTGTTCGAGCTCGGCTTTGAGCTCTCGAGTCGCGCCACCGACTTCAGAGGGGTCGAAGAGACGCCGAAGAAAGGACGGGCTCTCGAGTTCGAGAGGGCGAACGTGAGCGCACGCTTCGGGTCCTAATTCGATTTCGTTAGTTTAGTTACATCGACGGCATCGCCAACGCGGAGGAGGAGTCTGCGTTGGCACTGCCGTGATTAGATTTACATGTGGGTAGTGGTTGATGACGAGGGTGCCACGTGGTTGCTCGCGGTCGGGCTCTTTGTACCGAAACCACGAATCTACCGCGTTTCACTCTCTCTCTCTCTCTCTTTATTTCTTTCTGCAAATATTAACTTGGCGCGGGGCGCGGTTCTTTCACTGATTTTGTGAAGGAGTCGATGCGCCGCGTGCGCCGAGACCCAAAGGTCGACCCGCTGCTTCGTTTTACGAAGGTCCGCAGACGACTTGCGTCTCTGCGAATTCCGGGGACTTTCTGGATCAGAGGTTTTTCGCGGATCTTCGGGGACTCTGGGACTTTTCGAGGACCTCGTCAGGGCCCGGTTTGGTTGAGTTGGATTTGTCTTGAGAAGACTGCTGGGCTAAGGCGAGGCGGATTGATGTGGTGCTTGATTCATTTTGCGAGGACTGTGGCCTGGTAATGTTTTCGATTGGGGTTGCGTCTGAGTCTCCGGGTCGTTTTGTGGAGTTCATCGGGGTCGAATTTGAAATGAGGGAAAGTTGCGCAGATTAATGTGAGACTTGATTTGTTTTTCGCATTTATTTATCGCATCAAAGTAAAATTTGTTGAATTATTGGGTTGGTTTTGGTTCAATGTCTCCGGGTCGTTTTGTGGAGTTCATCAGGGTCGAATTTGAGATGAGGGAAAGTTGCGCAGATTAATGTGAGGCTTGATTTGTTTTTCGCATTTATTTATCGCATCCAAGCAACATTTGTTGAATTATTGGGTTGGTTTTGGTTCAATGTCTCCGGGTCGTTTCTGGACTTCATTAGGTTCGAATTTGAAATGAGGGAAAGTTGCGCAGATTAATGTGAGGCTTCATTTATTTTTCGCATTTATTTATCGCATCCAAGCAACATTTGTTGAATTATTGGGTTGGTTTTGGTTCAATGTCTCCGGGTCGTTTCTGGACTTCATGAGGGTCGAATTTGAGGCTCTAAAATTTCTTGCTTGAAATGATACCTAAATTGATTTTTCGCAGGAATTGATGCGTTTTTTGAGTTAAGGCAAAGTTACGCAGATTAATGTGATGCTTGATTTATTTTTCAAGAATCGCATCCAAGCAACATTTGTTGAATGATTGGGTTGGTTTTGGTTCAAAGTCTCCAGGTAATTTCTGGACTTCATCAGGGTCGAATTTGAGGCTCTAAATTTTCTTGCTCGAAATGGTATTTAAATTGATTTTTCGCAGGAATTGATGCGTTTTTTGAGCTGAGACAAAGTCACGCAGATTAATGTGATGCTTGATTTATTTTCCAAGGATCTCATCCAACCAACATTTGTTTCATGATTGGATTGGTGTTGCGTCAAAGTCTCCGGGTAATTTCTGGACTTCATCAGGGTCGAATTTGAGGCTCTAAATTTTCTTGCTCGAAATGGTATTTAAATTGATTTTTCGCAGGAATTGATGCGTTTTTTGAGCTGAGACAAAGTCACGCAGATTAATGTGATGCTTGATTTATTTTCCAAGGATCTCATCCAACCAACATTTGTTTCATGATTGGATTGGTGTTGCGTCAAAGTCTCCAGGTAATTTCTGGACTTCATCAGGGTCGAATTTGAGGCTCTAAATTTTCTTGCTCGAAATGGTATTTAAATTGATTTTTCGCAGGAATTGATGCGTTTTTTGAGCTGAGACAAAGTCACGCAGATTAATGTGATGCTTGATTTATTTTCCAAGGATCTCATCCAACCAACATTTGTTTCATGATTGGATTGGTGTTGCGTCAAAGTCTCCGGGTAATTTCTGGACTTCATCAGGGTCGAATTTGAGGCTCTAAATTTTCTTGCTCGAAATGGTATTTAAATTGATTTTTCGCAGGAATTGATGCGTTTTTTGAGCTGAGACAAAGTCACGCAGATTAATGTGATGCTTGATTTATTTTTCAAGGATCTCATCCAAGCAACATTTGTTTCATGATTGGATTGGTGTTGCGTCAAAGTCTCCGGGTAATTTCTGGACTTCATCAGGGTCGAATTTGAGGCTCTAAATTTTCTTGCTCGAAATGGTATTTAAATTGATTTTTCGCAGGAATTGATGCGTTTTTTGAGCTGAGACAAAGTCACGCAGATTAATGTGATGCTTGATTTATTTTTCAAGGATCTCATCCAAGCAACATTTGTTTCATGATTGGATTGGTGTTGCGTCAAAGTCTCCGGGTAATTTCTGGACTTCATCAGGGTCGAATTTGAGGCTCTAAATTTTCTTGCTCGAAATGGTATTTAAATTGATTTTTCGCAGGAATTGATGCGTTTTTTGAGCTGAGACAAAGTCACGCAGATTAATGTGATGCTTGATTTATTTTCCAAGGATCTCATCCAACCAACATTTGTTTCATGATTGGATTGGTGTTGCGTCAAAGTCTCCGGGTAATTTCTGGACTTCATCAGGGTCGAATTTGAGGCTCTAAATTTTCTTGCTCGAAATGGTATTTAAATTGATTTTTCGCAGGAATTGATGCGTTTTTTGAGCTGAGACAAAGTCACGCAGATTAATGTGATGCTTGATTTATTTTTCAAGGATCTCATCCAAGCAACATTTGTTTCATGATTGGATTGGTGTTGCGTCAAAGTCTCCGGGTAATTTCTGGACTTCATCAGGGTCGAATTTGAGGCTCTAAAATGTCTCGCTCGAAATGGTATCAAAATTGATTTTTCGCCAGGACTCGATGCGACTCTTTTCAGGACCACTAAACAATATTCACAATTTTGTTGAAACATTTTTTACTTCAACGAATCAATGCCTATTCCGCTCCAAAATTTCATGCTCGCAGAGTTGTTTTTTTTCTGGCAACGCTCCAGAATTTCCAGGTCCATTTCCCTCGCTCAACCGCGAATCACTGTCGAGAATCGCTTCATCGTCCCTCTCGATCCTCGGATTAACCTGAAGCGAGTCAATTTTTTTCTCGGCTGTCCTGGATTCACGTTTGTTTGTCGAACGTTTGCTGGATCGTTCGTTAAATCTAATCGTGGATCGTTCGCTAAAGGGAAATCGTTGTACGAGCAACTTATTTCGTCGCTCCGGGACTGTTTAGTCGTCCGTGATGGTACGAGGTTTCTAAATTGGTCCGACGATCGTCGGCTCTTCTATTGTTCCATCGAGAGTTAATTCACGTTGGAGAGCCGAGCGAGACTCGTGCGGCGTTCCCGGCTCAATCCACGTCGCCGGACTGTCGCGATGTTATCCGTTCGATTATTGGCGACAATTCTCCATTACTATGTATCCGGGCGGATCTCTTGCCGGTTGCGTGGTCACTCGCGAGTTTATAAAGAGTATCGCCAAGTGGAATCTATCGGCGACCGAGCCCTATTCTCCGTTCACGCTTTTCCTCGAAACCTTTGGCAATGGGGTGGCAAAAGGAAGGTTGTTTGACCGGGAGAAGGCGGACTCGTCTGGGAAAACCCTCGGATGGTTCGGATGGACGGCGAATGGTCGGCAGCGACCCCTCGACCAGCGACGAGGAGACCGAAATCGACGGCTCTCGTCGAGTCAACTCGAATGTCGCTCCGAAACCAATTTTTCATCGGGCTTCGGTTGAGTGTTTCCAGTGGGAATTTTTCTTTTTTTTTTTAATCGAATCTGATGACTGTCGAATCGTATGTGGATTAATTTATTGGGATTAATTGTCGTAGTGTGGCGAATAAATAGGAAAGAGGAGTACTGTGGTGGAAGATGATTTTTTTAAATTAAATAAGCGGGTCGTTTTTTTTCTCCGCTCCTCGACCGGTGACGAGGAGAGCGAAATCAAACGGCTTTCGTCGAGTCACCTTATTTCGTTTATTTACACGGTAATTAACGCGGCGAAATTTAATTTTGTCGTATTTAAGGAGATCATATTTTTTTATTCCGAACTATTTTCAGGGATTTTTTTGCTCGCACTCGTATCTCGCTCCGAAACCAACTTTTCACCGGGCTTCGGTTGAATGTTTCCAGTGGGAATTTTTTTTTTTTTTTTATCCAATCTGACGACACGATTTCAAAAAATTAAATAAGTGGGTCATTTTTTTTTCTCCGCTCCAATCAATGGCTCTTACGACGCCAACAAATATCCACCGAATTTTTTATCGCGTTGTAATAAATAAATAAAAACTATTGTGTCAGCGTGAAAAATTCCGATACACTTAATGGAATTGCTCCGCCAATAAAATTCCATTCGTTTAATCCTCATGACACACCGAGTCAAGAGTCGACGCGAAAGCATTGTGTCGCGATAGAATACGATAAAAAAAAAAAAAAAAAAATAAAAAAAAATAAGTACTTCGAGTGACAGACGGAAAAAAAAGGCGGAGGCGCATCGGCCGAATCGTTTATCGAATTATCCGAGTGTCTCGGAGTTATAACATCCCGATAGCGATTCTGTCAGGCGACAGGGACAGCGACACGTGTCTCGAGCAAGAACAGCACGCTTCGGCGATTTCCCGTTCGATCGGGGTCGTCTGCGCAGTTCTTTTGAGGGAGGAACGCATAAGCGACCGGAAAAAGTTGGAGCGCTTCACCTCACGAGGAGAAAATTCACTGGCGTACGCGAAACTTTGCACCGCACTGATCCGTCGGGTTAATTTTTTTTTACCGTCTTATCTATGCTTCTTGATTTTTTTTTTTTTTTTTTTTTTTTTTTTTTTTTTTTTTTTAGGGAACGCGAGCAGCGACACAGTAATAATTCCAGCGTGGCCCACGAAGGGGCGGAGAGCGATCGCTGGCGGCGACATAATTCACCGAGAATCCACGCTCCCGGCTGATCGAGCGTGCACCCTGATCCGTGCCAGATGCTCCAGTGGAACCGGAAAATTATTATAATTTCTCCGGGAAAATTTTAACGATGAGATACAAAATAAAAAAAAAAATAAAAAAAATGTTTTGCAGGCGAATTGTTTGCGAGTTTAGGGGAATTTAATATTTCACGCGGATCGGTACTTTTGTATCGGATTACAAATAATTTAAGAGACTTTAGGCCAATTTATTTCGAAATAATTTCTTTTTCCTGCACCACATTTAAGAAAAAAAATTATAATTTTCATCAAACGCGATTTTTTCGCCTTCGATGCTGCTGTTTTACCCTCACGTGTTACCCTTTAGGTACTTGGAAGAATTTAAGCTCTGAAAGCAAAAATGTACTGAAAAATCTACACAGCTGAGGTTTTGAATTCCGTTAAGAGAAATCGAGTCGTTCGGACGATTAGAAATCCCGAAGAAAACAGCGAAATCGCCGGACTTTTTTTTACGCGCGATTCCAATTTTTTTTTTTTATTCCGACGGGCAGTCGAGATTCAAAGTTTTTTTTTCGTAAAATTTATTTGGAAAAAATTGGAAAAATTTGAAAGAATTTGGAAAAATTTGGAAAAATTTGGAAAAATTTTGAAAAATTTGGAAAAATTTAGCAAAATTTGGCAAAATTCGGAAAAATTTGAAAGAATTTTCGCGTCGCCTCGCTTCAAACGCATTTCCATTTTGGTCGATCGCCAGATTTTTGTCGTGCTCGCCCCTCGAGGACCCTTCGTCGAGAGCCGAGAAAAAAAAAAAACAAAAAAAAGTAGCCGGTGGATAATTGAATTTTGCAATCAGCGGCAGGAGCGGTTCGGGGAGTGCGAGCTGACCGCGTGGAAAGCGCTTCTCCGGCTTGCTTCCCTTAACGATCCATAAAATCCCGTTTCGTTTCGGCGACGCAATCTAAAATTCCGATTGATCTCCGGCGAAGGAACGAGGAAAAGTTTCGCGGCGTCGCCGCCCGGCAAAAGTCCTCCGAACGGATGTCCCGTAGAATTTTTCCGTCCCGATCGCGAAATCGAACCTCGGACTCGTCGATCGTCCTCGTCCGGAACTTTCCTCGGGCCGCGTCCGATCCATCACGAAAAATCGTCGACAGAGCCGCGACGCGATTCTACTTCGATGCACGTAGCCAATGAGTCGGCACGGTAACGGCGCGACGCTGGCTTTCCGTGCCGAAGAGCCGCCTTTATAGTTGCGCGTCAAAAACCACGACCGGCAAGAGAAAGCGGTTGTCGACGATGACATTTTTTTTATTTTTCTTTGATTTGTTTTTTATTTATTTTTTTTTTTTTTCGAAAGCGTCTCGGCACGTGTAATTTTGTACTTCCGCGTGGAGCGATAAATTCCGCGGGGTCGTTCGTCGTTTGTTCGCGGTGACGTCGTACGTGATAGGAAAATTAGAGGCGGATCGGGCCAAAGTACACGCGTTACCGTGGCTCGAGGCGAGGGTTAACGGACCGAGGATGCGAACCGGCGCCGGCATCGAACATCCGAGTGGAAGGATAACCGAGTTTGGTCCTTCCGTGGATTGACGGACGGCTCGTATACGCGAGGGACAATCAACGGAATCCTTCTTCGAGCTCCGTTCCATCATTGCCGGTCCGCCAGTCGCACAATTGTCCGTGCGGTTCCCGACGCTCCCGCGACCCCGACTCGAACTCCGCAACCCCCTTCGTTCGTGTTTCGGGTTAGCTCGATTCGCGGTACGTTGTCTGCACCGGCACACACTGCCCGGTAATTCGGTTAGGAGACGCACGTGGGTTCCACGCTCGCCCGAGAAAAATCGACGTGGAACGGACGTCGCGGGTTTTTTTTTTTTTTTTTTTTTTTTTTTTTTTTTTTTTTTTCTCGACGGATCACGAGAGCTCCGCGCGACAGAGACGATATTCGCGACGCGGGCGAGATAAGAATTTCGTTTGTCTCCGTGACATTTTTGGTTGGGTCGATGAATTCGAAAAAAAAAAAAAAATAATAATAATTGAGCTAAAAAATTGGTGGATTGTGTGGTTTTTTTAATTGAGGACATTTGAGGTTTCGATCGCCTGGAGTCGATCGATTATCGAGATCTGTTTGAGGTATAGTTAGGTGATTTTTTTTTAATTTAGGGAAAATTGTCGAAAAGTGAAATTTGTCTGGGTTTGAAAGAGGGCAATTTTTTTTTTTTTTTTTTCCCCGACGGATCACGAGAGCTCCGCGCGACAGAGACGACATCCGCGACGTAGGCGAGATAAGAATTTCGTTTGTCTCCGGGATATTTTTAGTTGGGTCGATGAATTCGAAAAAAAAAAACAATAATAATAATTGAGCTAAAAAATTGGTGGATTGTGTGGTTTTTTTAATTGAGGACATTTGAGGTTTTGGATCGCCTGGAGTCGATCGAATATCGAGATCTGTTTGAGGTATAGTTAGGTGATTTTTTTTTAATTTAGGGAAAATTGGCGAAAAGTGAAATTTGTCTGGGTTTGAAAAAGGGCAATTTTTTTTTTTTTTTTTTTTTTTTTCAAGGATGTTGTTAAATGGCATATTTTACAACATCGGTGCGCCACGATTTTTCACTTTGTACTTCGGTTCTGTCGTAATTTTTGACGGTCTTTATCACACCGGAGAAATAATTGCGTAGAATTCAACGTGTCAGTGTTGGAAGTCTCGATGGGCAAACGGATATGTTGAATTTCATGTGAAACGGTGATGAAAAAATCGAAATATTATCTCAAAAACTTGAACGTCACATTCACCCAAACAATTCAATTTTACTCTGAATCCAATAATTTTTTCGTACGAAAATGGTAAAAACCGTGAAAATTCATTAATTTTTTAAAATAAAAATCATAAATCAAATTAAATCGACGCGTTTTTCGCGCAGAAACTTGAACGACACATTCACCCAAACAATTCAATTT
Organism: Listrodromus nycthemerus; assembly: GCA_963978505.1. Lineage (NCBI taxonomy): Eukaryota > Metazoa > Arthropoda > Insecta > Hymenoptera > Ichneumonidae > Listrodromus > Listrodromus nycthemerus. The sequence continues at coordinate 27,980,336 of OZ021679.1, read as the reverse complement.
TACTCTGAATCCAATAATTTTTTCGTACGAAAATGGTAAACCCGTAAAAATCCATCAATTTTTTAATAAAAATCACAAATCAAATTAAATCGACGAGTTTTTCGTGCAGAAAATTCCTTTTTTTTTTATAAAATAATTTGTTTTTCTCAATTAAATAAATTTTTTTAAATAAAATACTCGTTCTCCAATAAGATTCAAATATAATTTTTTTTTTTTTTTTTTTTTTTCCCACGGAAATTTCGAAAACAGTGTCGGAGACGCGTTTCTCGAACTGCAGAGTTCGAGTCGCTTCGTCGGTGTGAAAACGCACGGAAACGCTCCGTTGCCGGTGAACGCAGTGATAAAGAATCGAAATGACCCGTATAAAAAATTTATCGTCCGTCGCGGCCGTTCGGTATTTTTAACGGACTCCAAATATCATTCGCCGGCCGAGTGAATCGTCGCGCGAGCTGAAATCAACTTGCGTTATTGCGCACCGAGTCGCGCTCCCTCGAACTCCCGTCGACAGTGACAATCTAGCGTCGCATGTCTCGCAATAAAGTTATGCCTACGTGCTCGGAAAGCAATTTCTGGCCGAGCTAAGCACAGTTTCGAAGTTGATATCTATACGTGTACGCGAAGGCACCGGGATGCCCGGATACTGTGAGTAGTTATACAGAAGCAAAGTTTCGATAATACGTGTCCTCCCTGTTAATGGCAATCCGTAGGAAACGTGATGGCGAGCTACCCAACGCTCAAGATTAATCGAATTATTATAAAAGGTATTAAAAAAAAAAAATTACGTATATTGAAACTATTAATAAATATATATTTTTTAAATATATGTATATTTAGATAAATTGTAACGAATTTAATCGATTTACTGGCAATCCGTAGGAAACGTGACGGCGAGCTACCCAACGCTCAAGATTAATCGAATTATTATAAAAGGTATTAAAAAAAAATTATTTATATTGAAACTATAAATGAATATATATTTTTTAATATATGTATATTCAGATAAATTGTAACGAATATAATCGATTGACCATATAAGGGATAAAAAATAAAAAAATTTCGGTAATAGGTGTCCTGACCGTTAATGTCAATCCGTAGGAAACGTGATGGCGAGCTACCCAACGCTCAAGATTAATCGAATTATTATAAAAGGTATTAAAAAAAAAAAATTACGTATATTGAAACTATTAATAAATATATATTTTTTAAATATATGTATATTTAGATAAATTGTAACGAATTTAATCGATTTACTGGCAATCCGTAGGAAACGTGATGGCGAGCTACCCAACGCTCAAGATTAATCGAATTATTATAAAAGGTATTAAAAAAAAATTATTTATATTGAAACTATAAATGAATATATATTTTTTAATATATGTATATTCAGATAAATTGTAACGAATATAATCGATTTACCATATAAGGAATAAAAAATAAAAATTTTTCGATAATAGGTGTCCTGACTGTTAATGGCAATCCGTAGGAAACGTGATGGCGAGCTACCCAACGCTCAAGATTAATCGAATTATTATAAAAGGTATTAAAACAAAAAAATTATGTATATTGAAACTATAAATAAATATATATTTTAAAAAAATATATATTCAGATAAATTGTAACGAATATAATCGATTTACCATATAAGGGATAAAAAATAAAAAATTTTCGATAATAGGTGTCCTGACTGTTAATGGCAATCCGTAGGAAACGTGATGGCGAGCTACCCAACGCTCAAGATTAATCGAATTATTATAAAAGGTATTAAAAAAAAAAAATTACGTATATTGAAACTATTAATAAATATATATTTTTTAAATATATGTATATTTAGATAAATTGTAACGAATTTAATCGATTTACTGGCAATCCGTAGGAAACGTGATGGCGAGCTACCCAACGCTCAAGATTAATCGAATTATTATAAAAGGTATTAAAAAAAAATTATTTATATTGAAACTATAAATGAATATATATTTTTTAATATATGTATATTCAGATAAATTGTAACGAATATAATCGATTTACCATATAAGGAATAAAAAATAAAAAATTTTCGATAATAGGTGTCCTGACTGTTAATGGCAATCCGTAGGAAACGTGATGGCGAGCTACCCAACGCTCAAGATTAATCGAATTATTATAAAAGGTATTAAAAAAAAATTATTTATATTGAAACTATAAATAAATTTTTTTTTTTAATATGTATTTAAATAAATTGTAACGAATATAATCGATTTACCATATAAGGGATAAAAAATAAAAAAATTTCGATAATAGGTGTACTGACTGTTAATGGCAATCCGTAGGAAACGTGATGGCGAGCTTTCCAACGCTCAAGATTAATCGAATTATTATAAAAGGTATTAAAAAAAAATTATTTATATTGAAACTATAAATAAATTTTTTTTTTTTTAATATGTCTTTAAATAAATTGTAACGAATATAATCGATTTACCATATAAGGGATAAAAAAAAAAGTTTCGATAATACGTGTCCTCCCTGTTAATGGCAATCCGTAGGAAACGTGATGGCGAGCTACCCAACGCTCAAGATTAATCGAATTATTATGAAAGGTATTAAAAAAAAATTATTTATATTGAAACTATAAATGAATATATTTTTTTTAATATATGTATATTCAGATAAATTGTAACGAATATAATCGATTGACCATATAAGGGATAAAAAATAAAAAAATTTCGGTAATAGGTGTCCTGACTGTTAATGGCAATCCGTAGGAAACGTGAAGGCGAGCTACCCAACGCTCAAGATTAATCGAATTATTATAAAAGGTATTAAAAAAAAATTATTTATATTGAAACTATAAATGAATATATTTTTTTTAATATATGTATATTCAGATAAATTGTAACGAATATAATCGATTTACCATATAAGGGATAAAAAATAAAAAAATTTCGATAATAGGTGTCCTGACTGTTAATGGCAATCCGTAGGAAACGTGACGGCGAGCTTCCCAACGCTTAAGATTAATCGAATTATTATAAAAGGTATTAAAAAAAAAAAAATTACGTATATCCAAACTATAAATAAATATATTTTTTTAAATATAGATTCAGATAAATTGTAAGGAATACAATCGATTTACCATATAAGGGATGAAAAAAATATATATAAAAAAAATTAAAATATATATATATATATTTTTTAAATATATATTCAGATATATTTTGGGGCACGTAAACATGAGAATTTTGTGATGCGCGATATTGAGCATATGACTGGAATCGCTCGGTAGGAGAAACAACGAACGGATTATAAATTTACCAAACGACAATAGACTTGATCGGAATCTTTGAACGAATAATTTCAGAGTTCCCAAAATATTTGGCTGCGATTCCACTCGTAATTCCCGCACGAAAGTGCAATACACACGTTATTTTTTCCACGAAAATGTATTATTTTTTGTGAATATCAAAAAAAATTATACATGATTTAAAAATTTTTAAAAAAATTTTTGCCTTTTGTCGTTCTTACCTTTGACGATTTTATTGGACGGCGGTGAGTCGCGATTCCAGGGTGGATCGCCTCTGCCCGAAAAGTCTCGTAGCTTTAGGTACGATATGGTGAGTCTTATGATCGACGCTTTGTCGAGTTGGGAGGTGATCGCCGCCGGCAGCGGAAGCATTTTTGCGAGCTCGTAGAACTCAAAATTCTCCTTGCCGCGACGCGATCTCGCCGCGTCTCGGCTCTTCTCCTTTCGCATCTCCAGCAAGCTGCAACAACCAGATCGGAAACCGAACATTACGCAAATTATCCTCGAAAATCCACCGGAGAACCGAAAAAAAAAAAAAAAAAAAAAAAAAAAAAAAAAAAAAAAAAAAAAAAAAACCAGACAAATAGATTAAAAAAAAAAATAAAAAAAATAAAAAAATAAAAAATAAAAAAAAAAACATTTAAAAAAATTATTATTCGCGTGCAGTCGCGTCGGCTAAAATTTTTTCGCTCTCCGTCGTCGATCGCGTTTACGTGGGTGCAGTTACGGATGCGCGCGCATGGTGCATCGGGCTTCGTTGCGAAAGCTCGGAAAGCCGCAAAGTGGTTATCAGGGTAAAGCCGGTGCGCAGAGGCGTGGCGGGTCAATTCGGCGGAATTGCGGGAGCGTGCGAGCGCGCACCGCGAGCTCGAGGACCGTTAAACCCCCGGAGAGATAAAGACGCGGATAGTTACGTGGCGCATAAATAGCATACATTATTCAGTCGGTATCGGGGGCGATGTTTACCGAAGCCGCGAGCGCGTTCTCTCTGCGGTGGTTAAACGCGCCTCGTTCCTCCCGGCGCATCGGCCCCGCCCTCGCGGCTCCGTCCTTTTCTCTGACCCGGTCGTCCACCAGCATCCCCGTGTGGCTTCCGGTTTTCGAACGCACGTATACACGAGCGTGTACGTGCGGCAACGAATTGCCGCTGTCCGATGAAAATAGCCGGAGCCCGCATGCGTTCGCCTCGCCAGGAACCGTATCGATACCCTCGCGTTCGAGTCCGACGCGGTCGCCCGCTCAATTTTCCACAATCAGGGAGATGGTTTTTATTTTTTTTGTTTTTTTTTTGTTTTTTATTTTTTTTTTCTTTCAATGAATTAACTTAAATTAATTTTTTTTTTTTAATGAGTGGACTATGAGACTGACGAAGCCGATTGCTGGGACTGGAGTCCATGGGAATTCTTGTTGATTTTACAAGGGTTGTATAATGTGGAAAAAATGTTTGGAGCGCTCGGTGGGGTCGATTTGGATCACGGACATTTTCATCAGGGAAAATTCGTTAGCTTCGGATTTGCTGCGGTTACTCACTCGTTAAATTTTCCGCAATTATGCGGATGGTATTTTTTATTAATATTTTTAATTTTTTAATTTTTTAATTTTTTAATTTTTTAATTTTTTAATTTTTTAATTTTTTAATTTTTTAATTTTTTTTTAATGAATGGACTATGAAACTGACGAAGCTGATTGCTGGGACTGGAGTGGTCCATGGGAATTCTTGTTGATTTTACAAGGATTGTAAATTGTGGAAAAAATGTTTTGAGCGTTCGGCGGGGTCGATTTGGAAATTTTAACGGGGTCGGGTGTAACGGTGGAAAATTTCCATGAACGACAATTTGTTTAGCTTCAAATTCACTCTTCAAATTTCCTGCAATTATGCAAACGGCATTTTTTAATTAAAAAAAAAAATTTTTAATCAAAAAATTTTCTATTTTATAAATCGGTTCGTCCTCGGGTGCGTCTCAGATTCAGTCATCACCGGAAGTAGCCCGAGAACCCCTTCCATAAAAACAAACAACCTTCGATGTTAATTCTCCCAAAAAGAAAAAAAAAAAAAAAAAAAAAAAAAAAAAAACCAAGTAGATAATTGCGCAAGAATTCGTCGGTAAACGGCTTGAGAATTCGTCTCGGCTGCGGTAAAATCGACTGTGCCGATGAGACGCCCGGGACGGTCGGGACGTCTCGGGACCCCGCGGTCCGGTTGCCAGGGTGAATTCGCGTGACTCGAGACCTCACGGCGGTTCAGGAACCCCATCGCGAATCCGGAGCGACCGAGCGAGTCGGACTGGGAGCGGAAGAAAAAAAAAAAAAAAAAAAAAAAAAAAAAAAAAAAAAAAAAAAACCAAGGGAGTAAAAGGTGGCCACGTACCGCGAAACGACACACCGCGGAGTCCTTCGTTTGGGCGCGCGGTATGAGACGCGGGTGCGAAAGCCGTCGAGCCGCGCCGATCCTCTCGGTCGACGTCTCGCGGCGAAATCGCGCCGGCTTAACTCGCCCGGGACGGCACGAATGCTTCCGAGAGAGAGAGAGAGAGAGAGAGAGAGAGAGAGAGAGAGAGAGAGAAAGAGAGAGAGAGAGAAGGGTGTGCACGTGCAAGCGTCGGAAGATGTCTCGGGCGATTAAACGGATCGTTTGAGTGTCGAGAGAGGGTTAAAAAGCAAGATGGCTTTTTATTGGGGGCGAGCGCGCTGTTACGCTCAACGACTGTAAAATGAGCGTCGCGAAGGAATGAGAAGTCGTCGGGCCCTCGGCACATTTTGGTTATCGTTCGTCTCGCGACGCGGAGTCGAGGCTCCTCTTCGAAGGACGAAAGAGCCCACGATACAATCCCGAAAGCGCCGTAAGGGGCTTTGGCGAAGCTCCGGCGAACGATCGCGCGCGGTACGGAAGGATCGTAAAGAGTTTCGGTGGTTTTGCGGGGCGAAGCTCATGGCGCGACATCTTCGTCTCTCGGCGATCAAAGGGAGAGGACGAGAGAGCGAAGGGTGACTCCGGTGGCTCAAGGAAAGAAGTTTGCTTTGCGGGAAGTGTCCCGCGCGGTCCCGAAGGGACAATGACGAAAGTACAGGCAATTTCCCTGCCGCGGCTCTGGTCCGTCGGCGAAAGCGCGAGTCGTTTCAGCGAAGGGGAGTCGAAGGGAGTCTCCGGTTTCGAGGGTGTCGGAGACGAGAGACGAAAGTTGCTTCTCGATTGCGCGGCAATGATCCTTAACCCGCAACCCTTTGACCCGGAGGAAAGTTGCCCGCGGTCGAGGAAAGTTAATCGATCGGTCGAGGAGGAAAATTGGGATCGCCGCGGCCGAAGTGGAAAAGGTGCGTGCGTGTGCGGACCGCGCGGAATGCTCGTCCCGATTGAAACGTCTCCCTCGGGAGACCGCCAGCCAGTTATGAGGGAGCCGAGGCACACGGGAAAGAACCGGAGAGGGTTTTCGCTCCTGGGCGCGAGGGAAAATCTCGGGAATACTGGCGGTGGTTGTAAAAAAAGGGTGCAGTAAAAAAAAAAAAAAAAAAAAAAAAAAAGGAGCGTTTGGATAAAATAAACCGTCTTGCACAGGCGTTTTCTGGCTTCGATCGTGTCACGGGGATTCCCCGCGAGGCTGTTCGGCTGCGGCAAGTCGTACGGTGTGTTATTGAGGTAAAGCGAGTCGAAGAAAGAGCTCGTCTCGCACCACCGTACGCGTCGATCGGACGAGACGAGCTTCGAGCTTTCGGCCTCGCGAGTGCCGAGCGCGTCGACGGGAAGTTCCGGAAATTCGGCGACGATGGGAATCATTGAGAAGCAACGATCGGGGACGCTCGAATCGAAGAGCTTTGTAATTGATTGAAAAAAAAAAGAAAAAAAAAAAGAAGAGTGTTGGAAAATTTTCTTGCAACTGTAGTGTAAAAAAAAAAAATTGGGGATGAACGGTGTCGGAAGCGTTTTTGGATAAATTGTTTATTAAAATCCAAAACGGGTCGAGGGGGAGTTTCTAGTCGAGAAACGGGATCGCATCGTCCAGTGACGAAAGACAAAGCCAGGAAAATTCAGCTCGAGTCGCTCAGCTTCGTCGTAACTCGGTGAAAAAAAAAAAAAAAAAAAAAACGAATTATCCGAAGCTTTTTTGGATAAATTGTTTATTAAATTGCAAAACGAGTCGAGGGAGACTTTCTAGTCGAGAAACGGGATCGCATCGTCCAGTGACGAAAGACAAAGCCAGGAAAATTCAGCTCGAGTCGCTCAGCTTCGTCGTAACTCGGTGAAAAAAAAAAAAAAAAAAAAAAAAACGAATTATCCGAAGCTTTTTTGGATAAATTGTTTATTAAATTGCAAAACGAGTCGAGGGAGACTTTCTAGTCGAGAAACGGGATCGCATCGTCCAGTGACGAAAGACAAAGCCAGGAAAATTCAGCTCGAATCGCTCAGCTTCGTCGTAACTCGACGAAAAAAAAAAAAAAAAAAAAAAAAAAAAAAAAAAAAAAAAAACGAATTATCCGAAGCTTTTTTGGATAAATTGTTTATTAAATTCCAAAACGAGTCGAGGGGGACTTTCTAGTCGAGAAACGGGATCGCATCGTCCAGTGAGGAAAGACAAAACCAGGAAAATTCCAGGAAAGACAAAACCACCACCAAAAAAAAAAAGCGAATTATCGCCAGAATTTTTTCGAGGCGAATGGCGCTCGTCTCCGGGAAATTCCGACGGTTTATTTAATCGAGTGCCGGGGACGACCGGGTGGAGTTCGCTTCTGGGACAGATGGCGATTAGAGTTCGAACGTTTCGGTGCTGATTGTGCAAAGATAAAAGGAAGGAGGCTCGGCGAGTTTGACACGTGCTACATCCGCGGAAAACACGGAGCGGAAGCGAAGCGCATCGCGCCACTTCCCTCGAGACATCCCGTCCGAGAGTCGGAGAAAACGGAGAAGAACGAGAGAAAAAAAGAAAAAAAAAAAAAAAAAAAAAAGAACAAAGTTCCACCGGTGAGTCGTCGATAAAGGCGATCGTTCTCGCACCCCCGGCCCCGTTTCGACGTCCGGCTCGGAGCCGCGTGTACACAGCCGAGAAACGGCGAGAGTCTGCAGACGCGTGAAAATAAAATTAAGCCGAACTTTCGGTAAAATTGGTTGAAATTGGGCGGGTAGAGAGTCTCTCGGACGTCGTTGCTTCCGTTATAGCGGACAAGCGGCCGAGGGCCTTTGGGCCGAGTCCCGCGGGATTTTCGCCTCCGCTCACAGCCGGTCCCGGCTCTTTCCACGGCCCTTCGCTCACACACGAAAGCGACGACCCCTCGGCGAGTCGAGAGGGCTTCGAGCGACCCCGAACGAACGGCGTTCGCTTCACCGATGGCCGGAAGGACGCCCAGGTATTCGACGCGTCCGCGTACGTGTAAACAGGGTGGTGGCGAACCGGAGAGGAAGAAAGTCCGGTGCGCTTCCTCGGAGCTGGAGTAAAGAGTCGCGGGCGGAAGGGCCCGGCCGAGTATCGACTGGTGAGGGAGCAAGACCGGCCCGGCCAGCTTCCGAATGCTCCTGAGGGGTGGACTTTGAGTGCCGGCCATCAATAATTCAGCAGCGGACTATGACGAGGTTACCGACGCCTCGCCGACGCATCGCGTTTTTCCCTCCCCGATCGGCTCCCCCTCGCGTTTCTCGAATTACTCCCGCGTATATCGTTCGCACTACGGAATTACCGTTGATCTTTCGAGAGGAGGAGAATAGGCACGGGAGGAAGCGCGAATTTTTCGTGAAACCGTTCACGATCGGCGAGTCTCACGAGGGGAGCGAGAGCTCTTTATCGGACACGGAATAAAGGTTTCTCCGGTCACGGATAAAATCGTACTCGACTGACGCGCTGATTATCGAGGCTGCTCCGGCGCGCTGCCTTCTCGACGCTTTTGCATCGCCGGTTCGTCGATACGGAATTGAAAAATTATTTCGCAAAAAGGGATTACGAAGCTTTGGGAAAATAATTTTTTTTTTTGATGAAGGGTCCACGACTCATTGTCAAGGTTTTGAATTAGTGTTGGGAATGTTAGTTTATTTTAAAGGGTAAGGGTGAATATATACTGTGGCAGATTTTTTTTTTTTTTTTTTTTTTTTTTTTAAATGCCAAGCTCCTTTCTTCAGGTTTCGAATGAGCGAACTTGTTATTTCATTTCCGGTGTTATTTACACTGGACATTTTTTTTGTCTAAATCTGGAGACCTGTAGTGCGATTGAAAAATTGACAATCGTGTATGAAATTTTTTGGACAATGAGTTGCAATAAGTTTGGACTTTTTTTTTTTTTATCATCGCACGACAATTCGTCGATACGGAATAAAAAAATTATTTCGCAAAAAGGGATTACGAAGCTTTGGGAAAATAATTTTTTTTTCGGATGAAGGGTCCACGACTCATTGTCAAGGTTTTGAATTAGTGTTGGGAATGTTAGTTTATTTTAAAGGGTAAGGGTGAATATATACTGTGGCAGATTTTTTTTTTTTTTTTTTTTTTTTTTTAAATGCCAAGCTCCTTTCTTCAGGTTTCGAATGAGCGAACTTGTTATTTCATTTCCGGTGTTATTTACACTGGACATTTTTTTTGTCTAAATCTGGAGACCTGTAGTGCGATTGAAAAATTGACAATCGTGTATGAAATTTTTTGGACAATGAGTTGCAATAAGTTTGGACTTTTTTTTTTTTTATCATCGCACGACAATTCGTCGATACGGAATAAAAAAATTATTTCGCAAAAAGGGATTACGAAGCTTTGGGAAAATAATTTTTTTTTCGGATGAAGGGTCCACGACTCATTGTCAAGGTTTTGAATTAGTGTTGGGAATGTTAGTTTATTTTAAAGGGTAAGGGTGAATATAAAGTTTGGCATATTTTTTTTTTTTTTTTTTTTTAATGCCAAGCTCCTTTCTTCAGGTTTCGAATGAGCGAACTTGTTATTTCATTTCCGGTGTTATTTACACTCGTATTTTGAACATTTTTTTTTTTCTAAATCTGAAGACCCGTAGTGCGATTGAAAAATTGACAATCGTGTATGAAATTTTTTGGACAATGAGTCGCAAGAAGTTTGGACTTTTTTTTTATTGTGCAGACAGCGTTTTGCTTCTCCACTAAATCGGTCTCTTGCTTTTTTTTTTAAATTACCACTCTCAATACGATAACGCGAAAATTTCAGCTCCGATCCCGGACCATGTCGAGTCTCGATGCAACGCCCTAAAACGTTCACCGCGTCGAGCAAAAGACGATCGCAATCCTCGAAAGAAAGTCCTGTCGAGTCGGCGACAAAGTCAAACCCGGTGAGACTTTCTCATCGCCTTGTCGGATCGCGAGGCGAAAATTTCAGCTCCGATCCCGGACCCCCATGTCGAGTCTCGATGCAACGCCCTAAAACGTTCACCGCGTCGAGCAAAAGACGATCGCAATCCTCGAAAGAAAGTCCTGTCGAGTCGGCGACAAAGTCAAACCCGGTGAGTAATTGCCGCGGCGATAATCGAGGATACTTCCGCGTGCCCGGGTGCCTTTTCGCGGTTTGCATACCGCATGAGAGTGATAACTGGTGGAGTCGGGCATCGGCACGTACCACTGAGAAGCCACGGCAGTATAGGTATCGGGCCGAGGAGCCAGGAGCGAGACTCGGTGTCGCGAAAATTATAATGCACGTCGCGACGCGGCTTCGTCGACTAATTCAATTAAACGATTCACTCGGCGGCGCCCACTCGGAGTGTCCGTGTGGGTCGACCTGGAGCAGCACCTGAGGGCACGTTCCTTTCCATTGGTTCGTCGTCGCGGCCGTGTACGTCGCGCCGCGGAGCTGCGGAGTCTGCGAAGCGTCGTTCGCGTTGGTGTGCGTCGGGAGTCGACGTCGTCGCTCGTGGACGTGAGTTGGAGAAGGACCAAGGAGAGTCGTCGAGGGAACGCCGGAGAGCACCTTCGACTCGCCCAAAGAGCTCCGCGGTACAGCGCGAAAGCCGAGCTCTCACAGGGAAACAGAGAATTCGTGGACGGGGTGGACGAAGACGGAGGGGGTGGAAGAAAGCTTCCCGGCGGCCCCCGCTGTTGGAAAATCCCCGAGGGAGTCGTAGCCTCGCACCCGCCACGATACAATGCTCCTCTAATGTTACCGGGGAGCTCCGGTTTCGACATAATTTTCTTTCTCCCGGGCCTTTCGCTCCACGAGACCGCGTCCATCGCTCGGCCGCTCCGTATCGCCGACATGTCCGCGGCTCACGGTACGACTCCGCGTCTTTTGTAACGTCCCGGCTTCGATTATACGACGACAAAGGGACAGGGAAACGTTATTTCCGGTGACCGGCCGCTGGGAGGCGATAACGCACCGGCGTAACGAACCGCGCCCGCGGGTCGCCCCATTCGTTGACTCGTACTACTGGAGCGAAGTACCCTGGTGTACGAGTCTCTCGGCGGACGGGATCCGCGGCCGAGTGGGCGGTTTTCTCGTCGAGAAATCTCTCGAATGTGCCCTCGGTGAGTGTAATTTCGGTGGATTACGTCGGGGTCTCGGTGAGAGCCGAGCTGGTCGCGATAAGAGCTTGCGAGGACCGCGACGGGGCGGGCGGGAAAATTCGAATATTTTTAGTCGGGCGGGGGAAAGGAACGATGCGAGAAGGTTGAGGAACTCTCGGAAGCGACGGACGACGATTCGTAGTCGAGGAATTATTATGAGACGGGAGTCGGCGAGGAACTTTCGGCGCAAGAGCGCGGGACATGTGAAACAATGCGCGAGGAGAACGAAGAGAGAAGAGGCTGAGGAGGGTCAAGCGGGCTCGGCGAGGAGGCCACAAACTCACGTCCGGTAACATCCGCCGGCGTAAATCATTACTGGCGACGGGTGTACCTTAAAGCTCGTTCTGTACAAAGAGAAGTTCGGTGGAACGATACGAGGATGTACGGGAGAAAGGGAGAGAGAGAGAGAGAGAGGAGTGTGCGAGAGGGGAAGAAAGAGGCGGAGGAAAGAGAACGCGGCTCGGCTCTCCCGATGACGCGTAGATAAGGGAGGGCTCAAAGTCTACGTGATGGGCTTTCCGATTTCTTACCGCCGTATCTCCGCAGCGTATATTCGTCGCGAGGCCTGAGAACTTTCGGGCACGGCCCGCGGGGATGACGAACGGTTTATTGCGTCATATTTTTATCGCCCGCGCGAGTCTCCTGTTTCATGGATGGATCGTTCTCTAATTTTTTTTTTTTTTTTTTTTTTTTTTTTTTTTTTTTTTTTTTCTTTAAGCGATGCGCCTTAATGCAAACGCTCGAGCGGTGTCACAGTGGAACTTTGTTTATCCGCGCTGATGTAAGGGAGCGTGACGCGCTCAGAAAAATTGTTTATAATTATTTACTCGTTTCGGATATTTTTCATCGATTTAAAAAGATATTTTTTTTTATGAGATAAATATTTATTTGGTATCAATGTTTTTGTTGATTACAAATATATATTTATTCGGGTTAAATAAATATTTATTTGTCGACCGTGCGAGTCTCCTGTTTCATGGATGGATCGTTCTCTAATTTTTTATTTTTATTTTTTTTTTTTTTATTTTTTTGTTTTAAGCGATGCGCGCTAATGCGAATGCTCGAGTGGTGTCACAGTGGAACTTTGTTTATCCGCGCTTATGTGAGGGAGCGTGACGCGCTCATGAAAAATAATTTATAATTATTTACTCGTTTCGGATATTTTTCATCGATTTAAAAACATATTTATTTTTATGAGATAAATATTTATTTGGTATCAATGTTTTTGTTGATTACAAATATATATTTATTCGGATTGAATAAATGTTTATTTGTCGCCCGCGCGAGTCTCCGGTTTCATGGATGGATCGTTCTCTAATTTTTTATTTTTTTTATTTTTATTTTTTTTTTATTTTTAGTTTTAAAGCGATGCGCGCTAATGCGAATGCTCGAGTGCTGTCACAGTGGAACTTTGTTTATCCGCTCTGATGTAAGGGAGCGTGACGCGCTCATGAAAAATAATTTATAATTATTTACTCGTTTCGGATATTTTTCATCGATATAAAAACATATTTATTTTTATGAGATAAATATTTATTTGGTATCAATATTTTTGTTGATTACAAATATATATTTATTCGGATTAAATAAATGTTTATTTTCGGGACGATTGAAAGATTTTTTTTCCTAGGTGCCAGTGAAATCTCAGGTTTTTTTATTATTCTTATTATTCTTCTCATTATCGAGGTACGTTAAAAGATGTTATTTACTCGGTGCATCGAGAGAACACAGTAAAAACTACCAGTCGTGTGAAAAAAAAAAAATTTCCGTAGCACTGCACAACCATGGCTGTGCGACAAGACTCAGATACTCCAGAAAAATGTGATCAGAGTACACGAAATTTTTCTCCAATTTCTCACTTCACCCTCCTCGATCAATCGTATTTACCAGCTCACTCTCAGGAACCAAAAACCGCCATTAAAATGCTTCGATCGTGGCGAAAAACCACCCTCGAACGAAACTCTTCTCGTTTCGGTGACTCCAATAAATTCGTTCTCGTCGCAGCCAGGCCCGTTCGACGGAAGAAACCTCGTTCGTCCAAACGAGGCTCCACTGTACAAACGTCTTCGTCAATGAGCCGCGTCGGGGACGACGAGCCGGAGCCATTTTATGCGAAACGTAGGACGTTCGTGTGACGCGAGGAGTGTCACGTTCGTCGGCTCGCATCCGGACACTCTAGCGTCTCGACTTCCGGGAACGTGAGGCCGCAACTCGACGGCATCGAGAAACGGCTCTACGGTAGAAACCCACTCGAGGCCCTCGGGATCTTAACGAGGTGGCCGATACCTATGAGTGCAAAAATACCGCTCGTCCGGTCAATGATCTCTCTCTCTCCCTCTCTCTGTCGACAGAATCACGTCGTCGCAGGTGCCGTTTTCACCGGCGCTACCGTTGCGAACTCTGCGTAGTCGAAACTCCCAATAAAGGAAGCAATATCATCGGGGCTCGGTGACGAAGCGACACGCACGACGACCAAATGTCGTACGACTTTGGTCTTCGGCGACACGGAATTCCTCTCAGTTGACCGGAGCATGGTCCGGTGGTGACGCGGAGGCGTCATCACGTAACGGCGAGATGGCTCGGTGGGAGTGCGAGGTGAATCGCCCGAGGTTGCGAAGTGGCAAACGGCGAGACGGTGAGATGTAGAAGAGGCGTCGAGCCGAGATGAAGAGCCTTCCGGTGGCCGAAATAAAAGAGGAAGGACACGGGGATGAGCGCGGAGGGTTGCGGAGAGAATGGAGGAGGTGTTGACGGCTCCCCGGGTTGCCCCGTCAGCGTCAGCGATCCTGTGATCGCATCGGGTTTACGGCCGTCGCGTGACGTACTCATCCGTCGGAGGAACGCGCGCCGAAGGACTCCCCTGCTCGGGCCACACCGGTCCGGCTCTTACGCCACCGACCCATCACCATCCCCATTATCCACTCGCCGTGACAGAGCTCTCCGGGGACCCGAGCGACACCCCCTTTTTCGTCTTTCCGCCTCGTGGAAGAGTCTGCCCCGTCATCCGGACTTCGTTTTTCGGAGCTCTCGGTCACTTCTGTTCCGGGATTTTGGAGGAGAGTAGCCTGGCGGAAATCGGTCGGTGGAGGAGTTTTACTCGCGGGTAGGTCGATGGATCGTCGCGGTGAGAGAGACGAGTGGTTGGGATGGGGCGAGGCAAGGTGGAAAAATGTTTGTCGCGCTAAACCTTAGCTTCGACTATTATTCGCTCCTTACGGATTAATTGTCGAAGGAATTAATGTTAAATTTATTCTTTTGGTTTTTCCTCGCACTTTGGAGCGGTTCTACTGTGACGTGGCTTCTCGTAGCTTCGTTTTTCGGAGCTCTCGGTCACTTCCGTTCCGGGATTTTGGAGGAGAGTAGCCTGACGGAAATCGGTCGGTGGAGGAGTTTTACTCGCGGGTAGGTCGATGGATCGTTGCGGTGAGAGAGACGAGTGGTTGGGTTGGGGCGAGGCAAGGTGGAAAAAATGTTTGTCGCGCTAAACCTTAGCTTCGACTATTATTCGCTCCTTACGGATTAATTGTCGAAGGAATTAATGTTAAATTTATTCTTTTGGTTTTTCCTCGCACTTTGGAGCGGTTCTACTGTGACGTGGCTTCTCGTAGCTTCGTTTTTCGGAGCTCTCGGTCACTTCCGTTCCGGGATTTTGGAGGAGAGTAGCCTGACGGAAATCGGTCGGTGGAGGAATTTTACTCGCGGGTAGGTCGATGGATCGTCGCGGTGAGAGAGACGAGTGGTTGGGATGGGGCGAGGCAAGGTGGAAAAAATGTTTGTCGCGCTAAACCTTAGCTTCGACTATTATTCGCTCCTTACGGATTAATTGTCGAAGGAATTAATGTTAAATTTATTATAAGTTATTATAATAAATTATTATAGTTTTTATAATAAATTTATTAATAAGTTTAATAAATTTTTAATAATAAATTTATAATAAGTTATTATAACAAATTTATTATAGTTTTTCGGAGCTCCTGGTCACTTCTGTTCCAGGATTTTGGAGGAGAGTATCCTGGCGAAAGACGAATGGTCGGGTCGGAGCTACACAAAGTAAAATTCGACTTCTGTTTTTCGTTTTTTTTGTTATTAACGTAGATTTTTATCTCGCTAAACATTAATTAAATCCCCGAAAAAGCCAACGATCGTCGAAGAAATCGATTCTCATTATTCTATTTTTTATACCTTCGAACCCCCGGCCGGCCATCTTTTCAACGTGCCCGGACAATTTTATCGGCGAGCCACGGAATTTTTCAAAAATTTGTATGCATCAAAAAAAAAAAAAAAAAAAAAAAAAAATTACATAAAGCTTTTTTTTTAGGAAACACGAAATACGAGTGTGAGTCAATTTGGAGTCCGCGAGTGAAAAAATCAGGTTGGATAAAAAGGCCGTTCGTGAGCTACCGAGCGGCGGACGACCGGATGTCACAACGTTCACCGTCCGAGCGTCGCTTCCACACGATTTCACATACACGAGAAACATCCACAAACGCGTCTCTTATCTGACCCGGCTCGTCCAATTTTTTATTTGTCAGAACGAAAAAAAAAAAAAAATAAAAAAAAAAATAAAAAAATAAAAAAAAAAAAAGATCAAGAGCGGAACAGCGAGCCATTCATGTTTCATACCGATTCTAGGTAGCGGCTGGTCGTCGGGACGTCGGGAATGGCCGAACGGCACGAGCTCAACCCGTTTCTCCAGCTCGTAAGTCTGCCGTGCGCGCGCGACGACGACGACTCTTTCCACTGCAGTGAATACGACCGTAGGACTCTGCCGTGTTTACGGAATCGGTGACTCTATCTGCTCGTGACATCAGGAGCATGAACAAGAGAACCGCCGCTCGGTCGAAATGCGCTTTTGTCGTCGCGACTGTTACGTCTATCCGAGAAACAAAGTGCCAGAAAAATTCGACAAATTTACGAAATTCACGGTAACAGGTCCGCGAGTTGAGTTTGCCGCGTTCGAAACGCGTTTCGGAGCCGCGAGGATTTTTTACCGTGCGGAAGGAGCGTCGTGGCTGTCGGTAAAAGTGCAGCCGAAGCTACCGAAAATTCCGGCAGGAATTGTCGGATTAATTTCGTCGGTCGCGTTAAATATTCGAGAGAGTGAGAAATATTTTTTTTTCGGCGAAATAATTGTTAAAAAAAATTTCTCGACGGATCAATTGTTTCGCTGTATTTTTTTATTTTTATTTTTACTGCCAGAATTTTACTGATACGCTCGGTCGTGCAAGGTACGAGTCATCCGACATTTATCCGTTCGGGAAAAAAATTCAATTTTCTAATAGATATATCGAGATGAAAGAAAAACTTGAAAAATTTACCGAATTCACGAAAACAGGTCAATTTTGTCGGTCAATTTATCTCATTTGTACCCTTCGGAGCTGAGAGTTTGATTCTCAAAAAAAAAAAAAAAAAATGTTTATATCTGTGGGTTAAAAAAAAATTAATCGACGTGATTGATTTCTCCGGCTTAACCGGAGTGGGCCATATTCACCCCCATTATCGATTCAAAGTACGTCCAGGTGTGTGATAAACGAGTCACCATCGATACTTCCGGTGCTTTCCTAGTCACGACGATTTATCCGTAAAATACCCCGAGAAAAAAAAAAAATTCGAGAAATTTACAGAGTTGCGAAAGCGGACTCTTCGCTCCGGCTCGCTTTAATTTGACTCGTCGGAGTTTAAACCGGCGAAAGTGAACCAGTCCCGATCGGAGCTTGCCATATTTCCTATTTTTTATTTCTCCACCTCAGCCGACCCGAATTGCGCCCGGTCGTACGACGAACGAGTCGCCCGGCATTAATACTTCCGGTGGCTTTCTCCGCGAACAAACGTTTATCGTCGCAACGCCGTTCCACGAGACCGCGAATCAATCAACAGGATCGACTCGCGGTGCGATTAAACGAAGGACACGGGCTCCAGGAAAGATCCACGTGCGTCAGACACGCGCGAGCTCGGCAACGTTCGCCAACGCGTGAATAGCATTAAAGTCTCCGAGTCGCGCGCGCGCGCTTCGGACTCATTTTTTCCCACCGCAATTCTCTCACGATTTTTTCGTCGAATGAAAAAAAAAAATCTTTTTTTTATATTCGAATTAACGAAGAAAAAAAAAAAAAAAAATCGTCCCAGGACGAAAAGTGTGATGACTTTTTTTTTTTTTTTTTTTTTTTTTTTTTTTTTCTTCAACGACATCACAATCGACAACGAGTAATCCTACGAATTATAAGAAATAAGTATAAGTGAAAACAACATGCCCTGGCTCGAGGAGAGGACCCTGATTCTGTTTGTACGGGACACAGAGGTCCGCCGGTACGAACCAGGAGTGGGTGAACGCGGGGTTGATGTTGAGGGCTCCGGCGGCGCCCTGATGGGGTCCGCCGACCCCGACCCCGGCCACACCGACTCCGACAGGACTCTGTCGCTGAAATCCCCCGTAGTCCATCGCCACCTGATACGGCAACATCTTCCTTTCACTATCTTCCGGTCGTACGAAAAAATTTAAAAAAAAAAAAATAAAAATAAAAAAAAAACAAATTGACAATCTCCGAAAGATCGGTAGAAATTATTATTATTATTATTATTATTATTATTATTTTTTAAATATTTTTTTTTGTTTTTTGTTTGTTTTTTTTTCCTCAATTTTATGTTATTTTTTTTTTTTGCTCGCGGATTCACTGATACGAAAATCCGTCGCACTTTCACCCTCGCGAAATTGCACCGACGACGTCCGCGTTTTCACGAAGAGGACGGCCTCATCGGGCGCGCTTCACGTGCGCTTCCCGGCCGCGCCGCATTGTCAACGCTCTGTCACAGCTCGAGTCCGTTCACTCCCGATCTCGATCCCACGATTCAATCGTCGCCACGCAATGTGAAGAACGACGAAAGTACACACACGCGCGCAGTCTCTGTTCCGGAGCGAAAGAAGCCGGAAGCGAAGTTTCGCAACCGGTTCGGAGTGGTCCGCGACGGTTCCTCGTCGGTCAGATCGTGTTCGCGGTCATGTTTCCGGGACTGTCGGCGCTTCGCGACGCGCCGGACGTGAGACGAGCGCCGGGAAATAAATGAAACGGCACCGAAGGGCCGGTCGACGATTTTTTTTTTTTTTTGAAACGGCGCGACGCGACGGTTGCGAGCCGGGGATGCTTCGGCGTCTCTGTCGCGGTCTCCGTCTGTCCGTCCGTCTCAGCGTGATACGTTCGGGTGACTGTTCGGGGTCTCGGCGTGGGGCTGCGATGCCCTCGGTCGGTGGCGGAGCGTTTCGGAGCGAGACAGGGCGAGTCGGCGCGTGGAACGACGCGATCGACGGAGCGAGACGGCGCGACGGGACGAAAAGTGGAGGAGAGAAAAATTGTCGCGGGAAGGAGCGAGCGGGAAACGGAAGCGCGCGCCGTCTGGCGGGTGTGGTCGGGGAATCTCTGAGTGCCGCCCATGGTGTCCAATGGACGAGACGGGATCGGTGTGAGCCGAGTCGATTCGACCGTTTCGGACGGAGTAGGATCGTCGCGAATCGCGGTTATCGCGGCCGCGACTCGCGACTCGCTCCACCCACCGCGTTCGTGGAATCCCGGGGAATCCCCCGTTCGTGAACACGCGGCCGAAGCACGCCCACGAATCGCGCCACGCGGTTGGAGCGAACGACGGAAGGGGAAGGTTGCGAGGAGGATGCCGCGGACCGGGACGGTGGAAGCGATCTCGCGGACGCGCCACGTGCTGCGCCGAGGAGGCGCGTAAGAGCCCGTGGACGGGCCGCGCGCGATTATTCGTTGCGGGACGACTCGCGAAACTGTCGGCGAATTTTAGGGCAGAATCGTCGTCGTCGTCGGAGCGACGAGGCGACGAGGCGATTCGATGAGGAGGCTCGAGACACCACGTGGCCGCGATTTTTGGATGGTATCGAGGATGGTTTTTTTTTTTTTTTTTTTTTTTTTTTTTTTTTTTTTTTTTTTTTTTTTTTTTAATTGGGAATATTAAACGCGTGACGAGGGTGGTTATTGTCTTTCCGTTTTTCGGTAATTGATGGTTGTTTCTTTTTTTTTTTTCCTTTTTTTTTTTTAGGTGTAATTAAATTTCGGAGCGAGATACGACGGAGCTTCGTGTATTTAGTGTGATTAATCAATTGCGTTTGACTCGGCGGTGAAGTCAATGAGGTTTCGTCCGGGATTAATTGGCGTGTCGCGGTAATTAAGATTGTGAAGTTTTTATTTTTTTTTTTCGATGGGTTCATATTTTTTTTTTTTTTTTTTGCGACACGATCGCTTTTCGGAGCAGCGCAATTTTTTCGAGGACCTTCGAGCATTCGGAGTCGTGACTCTCGATTGAATCAACGTGGTCGCTCCGGGAACAAATTGTTGGCAAATCATTCGGCAGAATTTAGTCTTTCGCAAGGAACATGCTTTACGTATTTTTTTTTTTCTTTCTAAAAATGCAATTAAATTTCGGAGCCAACGCGCGAAGGAGCTTCGTGCGTTTGTCGTCGCTAATTCATTGCGTTTGACTTGGCGACGATGAGGCGTGAAATCAACGAGGTTTCGTCGGGAATAAATTGTCGGGCAAGCCTCGTACAGTACTTTCGCAATTCTCTCGCGCGGTGCGAGAGACGAGGCGTCCGACGATCGTGATTGCATCGGTGCATACGGAAAGAGGTTCGTCGTCGCCTCACTCGGTGACCACGTGGACTGGAATCGTTTGCGATTCGCTCGCTGATTCCCCACCGTACATTATATAATGTCGGAGCAACGTTGCACATACGCGTGTCGCGTGTGTTCGAAGCAGTCGCACGTTTCAGAATTATGTATACGGCTACCGGGGGGGGGGGGGGGGGGGGGGGAGGAAAAAAAAGGCGCAACTTTTATCGATGGAAACTCCGATTTTCTGCGTACCGTGAAAAAAAAAAAAAAAAAAAATCGTAGGAAAATTCGCGTATCGGAATGGAAATTATCGTGAGAAAGCTTGGAACGTTAAATTTCGCGAACGATCGTGACGAAAAATTTCTGTTGCATCGTACACATCGGTAATAATTTTTTTACTAATTTATTTTTTATTTTAAATACGAAAGTATTTCATTTGTAACATTTGCTCTGATGTTTGCGAGAAAAGATTTTTTTTTACTAAAAATGTTTGCGGGAAAATGTCCTCGAAGTTGCGATAACATTGGAAATTGGTTTGAAAATTTAATTTCCTTTCCGTAACTTTTGGGATTTTTTACATACGGTAATTTTTTTTATTTTTTTTAATTTTTTTTTAATACACAGCTTACTCAACGTCGATCGACCGGAAAAAAAAAAAAATTCGCAGATGCGCTCGAGCAATAAAGTCGAAGTTTACGGAAACGTCGCTAATTAATGAAACAGTCGGAGGTTAATGCTAATTAGATCGTCACGCATGTTCGTCGTCGCAGCGAGAGAGCCGCGTTTCCGGCACGAATCGAGCGGAACAAACGAGAATTCGAGGCAGTCGGAGATTCGCGAGCGAGAAGCAGCGCCGGCGGAGCTGAAGCTAGCTCGCGTATCTGCGAGGACGATCGATCTTAATGCGAATCTGGCCGCGCACCGTGCGGAGGGAAAGTTATTCCATGCCTAGAGATTAGCTTTCCTCCCGCCGGCTGCTTCGTCGATGTTGCGCTCGATTGAGCAGCAAAAAGGCGGTCCGTTTCGGCGACGTTAATTCACCGAGTCCTATCGTGGTCAGCGGCGATTAGAATCAAAGAGATTCGGGAACTTTGGTTTTGGCCAAAATTATTATTATTTTTTTTTGTTACTGATTAAAAGTTTGTCGATTTGCTGATCGAAATCGGGCAATTTGGCGGATCAATAAATTAGGTTCGGTCGACCCCGAATTCGAGCCGGTAAGTTTTTCGTGAAATCATGAAGAAGGAACTGGTCTTTAGTTGATTCAACTGAATCTTTAGTTGATTAATCAAATCTTGAATTGATCAATCAAATTTTGAATCGATTAACCAAATCTTGAATTGATTCATCAAATCTTGAACTTATTCATCAAATCTTGAATTTATTCATCAAATCTTGAATGGATTCATCAAATCTCGAATTGATTAATAAAATCTCGAATTGATTAACAAAATTTCGAATTGATTAATAAAATCTCGAATTGATTAATAAAATCTCGAATCGATTAATCAAATCTTGAATTGCTCAATAAAATCTTGAATCGATTAATAAAATCTTGAATCGATTAATAAAATCTTGAATCGATTAATAAAATCTTGAATCGATTAATAAAATCTTGAATCGATTAATCAAATCTTGAATTGCTTAATCAAATTTTGAATTGATTCATCGAATCTTGAATCGATTAATCAAATCTTGAATTGCTCAATCAAATCTTGAATCGATTAATCAAATCTTGAATCGATTAATAAAATCTTGAATTGCTTAATCAAATTTTGAATCGCTTAATCAAATCTTGAATTGCTCAGTCAAATCTTGAATTAATTAATCAAATCCTGAATCAATTAATCAAATCTTGAATTAATTAATCAAATCCTGAATCAATTAATCAAATCTCGACTCGATTGACCGAATTTGTCCAATTGACAACCCGAATCTTCAATTGATCGACCAAGCGTCCAGCCGACCAAGCGTTCAAGCCGAATCAAAACTCGCCATTCAAGACGAACGACATTTCGGAGCAAATTTTCAAAAATGTTTTTTTTTTTTTTTTTTTTTTTTTTTTTTCGTTTTAATCAAAAGTTCATTCCTCGAGCGAGGGACGTTTACGATTGCACGCTCGTGTCCAGTTGCTCGGTGGATTCGTGTCGTTCGTCTTCGCTGGCCGAAGTCGAGGGACCTCGAGTCGTCGGACGAGCGGGGTGCATGTGCGCGCCCGAGGAAGACGACAGGGCGACGTCCGCGTCCCCCGGGCGCCCCGCTGCACCGTCTTCCCTCCGTCACAGCGCGAGGAGCGAAGTCCCGGTCGCGTCTCCCGTATATACTTGGCATGCATCCCCCGATACCGAGGAATCCTTATTGTATCGTTGCACGTGAGCGTAATGCACAAATATGAACTCGGCTCGATTCCCCTCGCCGCGAGAGCCGCGCCGTTCCCGCGACTTCTGCTTTCCAAACCTCCTGAAACTCGCGTTCCTCCCGCACACCGCCGACATTTTTTTTTTTTACCGCGAAGTCTCCGACTCTTCGCAATACGAACGACGATAATTTTTTTTTTTTTTTTTTTTTTTTTTTTTTAATATAAATTATGTTTACGAAGGTTTTGGAGTCTCGGAGAAAATTGTTGTCGGGAGAGCTGTAGAGGTATTTTATTGAACGGTGAGGAAAAAATATTCGTGGGGCGAATTTTCTTTTTGGGATTAAGACCATTAGAAAAAATAACATTGTTGCGACGGGAGAATTTAATTTATTTGGCTACTTCGGTTAGGGACAAAATTATTTGGATGTGGCAGCGAAAATTGTTGATGTTGCCGCTAATATTTTTATTGTGGAGGGAAGTATTTTTGTTGTTGGGAAAAATATTTCTTGATGTCAAAATAATAAATTATTTGCGAATGAATATTTGTCTAGATTAAATAAATGTTTGTTGGTGGCGCATCGGTCAAATTTAAAAAAAAATTTTTTGGGTATATCCAGTAGGGTGGGTAAAAAAAATCGTTTATTTTTTTTTATTACAAGTGACACGGAAAAATGGGTGGCTAGACACCTTAAAAAAATTCTCACCAAGCATGAAGTCTTAATTTTAATAGGAAGATCCTCCGCATCGCAGTTTTGTATTTTTTTCTCAGTCCAATAGAAAAAATCCATAACTCATAATTTATCGATTGAACAGAAAAATGTTTCGAAAGAATTTTTTCGGAAATTTAATTCTCTACAAAAAAGGTATCTTATATTTTTTCCGTAAACCTCACCGTTTGAAAGATATTGAGGATTCAATTTTGATTATTTCACGACGAATTTCATTTTTATTTATGAATTTTATAACTCGACGATAAATGACTTTTACAAAATGCGCGATACGAATTTTCGTTGGAAATTAGCTGCTCTATAAAAATGGTTTCTCATGTTTTGCCGATGAAATTCACCGTTCAAAAGATATTCATCATCGAACTTTCGTGTGCACGGATTTTAAAAGTTTTTCATTGGAAATTCGAAAAATGTCTGAGAAAAAAATACAAAACTGCGATGCGGAGGATCTTCCCATTAAAATTAAGAGCTCGTGCTTGGTGAGAATTTTTTTAGCCTGTAAAAAAAAAATAATTGATTTTTTTTACCTACCCTAATATCCACCGAGAAAATTCTCCGAGGGAATTTACACAGTTTCGGTAGCGACTTTAATTTTAACCGGAAAACGTATCGAATATTCTGACCTCCGCAGTCGTAGCTTTGCACATTAATCAGCCCCGTCGTCGACAGCACAGTCTCAGCATCGTTTCGGTATGACGAAGCCGACTTCGATATAACGTATTTCGCGGTCTCGACGCTCTGGGTGCGGAAGTAAATTAGATAATTCCCAGGCGGAAAGCGAACGTGGCTTCTTAGTCTGTATATCGAAGTCGCGGAGACAAGGCAATCTCTAACGGAATCGAAACTTTCTGGACACGACTTCAAAACGTTTCATTGGATTCATCCTATTTCACAAGATTTTCAGAACCAAACACCGTGTTTCCGAATTTCCAGATCGACGATATTGTCGAACACAAATCTCGATGGTCCCCGGAGGATTCGTAATTATCAGAATTTTTTCCAACGACTTTCCTTCGAAGACTCGGACAATCACCGATATGAATTGTACCAAGATTAATCGACTCCGAAAAATGTAAAAAAAAAAAAAAATTATTCGTCCCATTCAACGCCCACGAAAATAATGCGACTGTTCATGCGGCTCGATCGAAACGTTAACTCAATTGAAACAAATATGTAATTGAAAAAAAAAATGAAATATTTTATTGAAAAAATGTTTTGAAAAAAAAAAAAAAAAAAAAATTTATTCGTCCCATCCAACGTCCACGAACTCAATTGAAACAAATACGTATTTGAAAAAAAAAAGAAAACATTTTATTGAAACCAACTGAGAAGTTGCCACCGAATAATTATTTTTCCGGGTCTGTCTTACCGGTTCGTGAGAACCGAACACCGTGTTTCCGAATTTCCAGATCGACGATATTGTCGAACACAAATCTCGATGGTCCACGGAGAATTCATAATTTCCAGAATTTTTTCCAACGACTTTCCTTCAAAATTCTCGGACAATTACCGATATAAATTGTACCAAGATTAATCGACTCCAAAAAATGTTTTGAAAAAAAAAAAAAAAAAAAAATGTATTCGTCCCATCCAACGCCCACGAATTCAATTGAAACAAATATGTATTTGAAAAAAAAAAGGAAATATTTTATTGAAAAAATGTTTTGAAAAAAAAAAAAAAAAAAAAAAAAATTATTCGTCCCATCCAACGCCCACGAAAATAATGCGACTGTTCGTGCGGCTCGATCGGGACGTCAACTCAATTGAAACAAATATGTATTAAAAAAAAAAAAAAAAAAAAAAAGGAAACATTTTATTGAAACCAACTGAGAAGTTGCGACCGAACAAGACAGCGTGTTTCCGGATGTCGACGTGGCCCGAAATTAATTAACCGGATCGTTTCTCGTCCACCGGTTCATTCGGAGTATGAAAATTTCCCTCAGCCAGTGAATCGGCCAAGCGCGAGCTGTGCCACGAGTGTAACACGAGTTACCACGGCTGAGCGAGGACTCCGGAGCGATCGGTATCTCACCCCTTTCGGAAAACGGCAGCGCCATGCATCAGCGCTCGCATAAACGTCGTCCGTTTTCGCTCCCAGCCGCGCGAGCCGGCTGGGAGCGAAAAGGGTCCCATAAAATCTTCCCCCGCGAACCCGATAAGAGTTATCTCCGTTCTCTAATTGAAAGTTAATTGGTCCGGCACGGTTAGCGAGCCGTCGGGGAGGAGGCGTTGCCATGTCGCTCGGGACCTTTTACCGCGGTCGCGGCTGCCTGCGTGTGTGGAAGTTTCCGGCCTGGGGCGCCGATTAAGGCAGCACGAAAGCGTACCCAAAATAACCGGAGATGGAGACAAGCTCCGAAGCCTATCTCGCGAGTTTCGAGCTTAATACTGAGTCGTCCCGTGTCGTGGCGAGCGGCTGGGAAAATCTCCCGGAGAATCCGCGCGGTAAAGTTGGCCGAGCTGGCGAACTCGCTCCCGGAGATTTTTCGGAGCGCTCCGGGAAACGAAGTCAGCTTCACTGCGGGGATGCCGAGGACTTCCGGTGGGTTTCACGCATTATGGCGCACCGGTTAGAAGGGCGGATCCGTTCCTGTTCCGGATGGTTCCACGTGCGCGTAATTAAGCGGCTCGCGCTGATCCGCCCCGCGTCTCGGTACCGTGGAACCGAGGTGGAATCACGTATTAGCGGCGGGAGGAAGGGACTGGCGGTCGTGGCGAGTTACCTGAGAGAAGGACGTTGGATCTCTATCGGGGAGACACGGTCTGGAAGCGAGCCACGGTTGAACACGGACCGGGCTTCACAAATCTTCGACGGCGAGGCAGCAATCGCGGAGGGAAAACAACAAGGGGACGAGGAAGAACGGAGAGGGAGTAATGTGGGGTAAGAAAAATGGGAGAATAATTATTGCGGGCACAAGGGGGAGATAATTAAATGACGGAATGTCGCTGTGGAAGGTGGAAACTTTAAATTTAACGGGCTTCGAAGAATTTTGGATTTGTCGTGTTGCCGAAAAAAATTTGGTCGGTTAGAGGTCCTCGGGAGAATCAGACACATTGAATTTGAATTTTATTGGATCGGTTTCGAGGACATTTTTGAGGATTTTTCCGGAGACTTGTGAAAAAAAAAAAAAAAAAAAAATTTATCGTGGACATTTTTTTTGGGGATTCGTCAGGAATATGAATTTGGAAGCAAGGTGAAATCGTCCGGCGATGAGGTTAAGGACATCGGGTGAAATTCAAGGAAACTCCAGGGAAAATTCAGCGACGGTAATCGAAGGATCTTCCAGGAATATTTCGAGAGAACAGGCAAAATTGAAGGGCGATCCAGTCCGTTTGGAGATGGAGTAAAATTCATGGGCGTTCCAGGAGCATTTCCAGATGGCCCGAAATGCATGAATAGTTCCAGGACTCCGAGTAGGAAATTTCGCATCGATGCTCCCAGAGCAGGCAAAATTCCAGGGCGATCCAGTCCGTTTGAAGACGGAGTAAAATTCACGGGCGTTCCAGGAGCATTTCCAGATGGCCCGAAATGCATGAATAGTTCCAGGACTCCGAGTAGGAAATTTCACATCGATGCTCCCAGAGCAGGCAAAATTCCAGGGCGATCCAGTCCGTTCGAAGACGGAGTAAAATTCACGGGCGTTCCAGGAGCATTTCCAGATGGCCCGAAATGCATGAATAGTTCCAGGACACCGAGTAGGAAATTTCACATCGATGCTCCCAGAGCAGGCAAAATTCCAGGGCGATCCAGTCCGTTCGAAGACGGAGTAAAATTCACGGGCGTTCCAGGAGCATTTCCAGATGGCCCGAAATGCATGAATAGTTCCAGGACACCGAGTAGGAAATTTCACATCGATGCTCCCAGAGCAGGCAAAATTCCAGGGCGATCCAGTCCGTTCGAAGACGGAGTAAAATTCACGTGCATTCCAGGAGCATTTCCAGATGGCCCGAAATGCATGAATAGTTCCAGGACACCGAGTAGGAAATTTCACATCGATGCTCCCAGAGCAGGCAAAATTCCAGGGCGATCCAGTCCGTTCGAAGACGGAGTAAAATTCACGTGCGTTCCAGGAGCATTTCCAGATGGCCCGAAATGCATGAATAGTTCCAGGACACCGAGTAGGAAATTTCACATCGATGCTCCCAGAGCAGGCAAAATTCCAGGGCGATCCAGTCCGTTCGAAGACGGAGTAAAATTCACGTGCATTCCAGGAGCATTTCCAGATGGCCCGAAATGCATGAATAGTTCCAGGACACCGAGTAGGAAATTTCACATCGATGCTCCCAGAGCAGGCAAAATTCCAGGGCGATCCAGTCCGTTCGAAGACGGAGTAAAATTCACGGGCGTTCCAGGAGCATTTCCAGATCGCCCGAAATGCATGAATAGTTCCAGGACTCCGAGTAGGAAATTTCACATCGATGCTCCCAGGACCTCGAAAATCCACGAAAAACAAAGGCAAACGAAATCCTCGAAGCCCAAAAAAAAAAAAAAAACAGGTCTAAAAAAAAAAAAAAAAAAAAAAAAAAAAGAAAATGACTCCAAGAAAAAGTGTTCCAGGAGGGGGAGCGAGAGGAGCGAAGAAAAATGTCGACAAGACGGCTTGTCGCGGGAAGAGGGTTGCCGTAGAGCCGACGGTCGACGACGAGTGCGTCGCGTGTCGTTCCGGCAAATTTCTCGAGGATGCTCTCGGCCCGAGAAGCCCCCCGGCGCCAGTCGTGGAATTCGAATAAAACACCGAGCCCCCTCGCTACGCTCGCGCGCCCCCTGCCTGCGGCGCCCGCGAGCGTGCGCGGCCTGTAATTTTTCAAATTGCATCGCAGTCATTCATCCCCCTAGTTCGCGTGTCCCGGGACCGTCGTTACATCGGGAGCTTTCGGGACGTCGCGTCGCGCAGCTGGGAGGAAAAAAACCGCTCGGCGAAACGCCGTGAAACGGAAGCCGAGCCCACCGAATCGGGATTCTCGCCACCCTCGGAGCGTAATATTCGAACGCGGCAGTGTAAAATCGACGGAGGCTCTTCGCGGAGCGCGAAACGACGAGAGAGCGACGGGCGCGCGACGGCTACCAACGAGAGACACAAAGTTATTCGACGAGCTTCGGATGCTGCACACGAATGAAGGACGGAAACGCCGACGAAAATAACAATAATCGAGCGTGCCGTTCGACTTTTCAGGTCGACGATTATTACGCGCCCTTGCGGAGACGGAAGGGGGGAGGGGGGGGGGGTCAGGGGGGTGAGATTGGAAGAAGTACGAGGGATGAAATTAAGCGAAAAAGTGTGGGAGTCGAGCGACGAGTGGCGACGATAAATAATAACAAGCGAATGAATAATCGTCGTGCCGCGGCGTGAAATAAATGGAGTTAAAAAAAACTTGGCTGAGATATGAGGGGGGGGGGGGGGGGGGGTGAGGAGGGTGGGGCGGGAAAAGATAAACCTCTCCCTGGTAACGTGAAATATTTTGCGGTCGTTCGTGTCTCCCCAGCGGCCGCGAGCGCCCGGCACGACGAGCTTCGCATAAATCAGAACACCTTGGCACCCCGGGTCGATGTATATATGTATTACTTTTTATGCGGTAATTAGTGCACTCGTTCGCTGTTATTATCGTGGCGATGAAGCTTTAATGACATATCGATTTGGTGAATTTTTTCGGTTGATCATTGGCGAGGAAAAATCGGGAGGATTATTTTTTTCAGCGATGGAAAAAATGTTTTTTTTTTTTTGGTGAAATTTTATTTACAGCTCGGACGGAGAATGAATTTTCGGTGTATCGGTAACATCGTGAAGTTTTTACTTTAAACTTTTTTTTGTTATTCAGTTTGAATTCACTGTGAGGGACTTTGATTTTAATTGCCCACTTCGATGGCAAACGAGAAATATAAAAATTGTTTTTCGCAACTGTGCGTTAACTTTAGTGAGAGAATTTTTTTTTTTTTTCTTTTGGTAATTTTTAAATTTGTCATTTTTTTGTTTTTTTTTTTATACAGTCCGGTCGACGAGGTAGATATTTATTCGTGTGCAGGTTCGAAGCTCCTTCAGCTTGCAACATCTTCGACAACCTGTTTTCTAATGTTTTTATATATTTTTTTAAAATTATTACAGAGCAGTCTTGAGAATATATATATTTTTTCAAAAAATTAGAGACGGTCGACAAAATATTACAAGAATAATCCACGTGAAGAAATTAATTGAAAAATCCTTAAAAAAAAAAAAAAACGTCGTTAATTGCTTCACGACACCTGCGATTTTTTTTTTAATTCCAGATGTAGAAAACACCCTGCGTGACGGGTTCCCTTGAGATGCAAAAAGCAAATACCGTTTGCCATCAGACTTTTTTTTTTGTATCGCGGAGAGTTTCGTGTATCCAGTCGCAGTCACAGAGCCGCGAGTAGATAATTCACTTTGCGGACGGGAAAAGGCGCGCACGTACAGACCGCGTGATTCGTCAGGGTTGGGGGTGAGATGGGGCCGGCTCGACCCCACCCTTGCCCTTTTCCATCTATCTTTTTTTCTTTTTTTTTTCCTATTTCACTCGACCGCGAGCGCAAGGTGGCGCGATCGATGCTCCGTTGCACCAGCCGGACCGAATAACGTAACGTAGACGTAGACGAAAAAAAAAAAAAAAAAAAAAAAAAAAAAAAAAAAAAAAAAAATGTGATGCACCGAACGCAAACGATCGTGCGCCAAATTTTTTTTTTTCTCCTCGACGTTCTCCATAAGCGAGTTTCCCCGCGGATAACGAGCGAGTCCCCTTTCGTCTCGTCTCGCTTCGTCCCTACGGTTTTTTTTTTTTTTTTTTTTTTTTTTTTTTTTTTTACTTTCTCGAGCCCTGCGGAGCTCCCCTCGTCAGCCACTCCGGGAGTATCGCGAGGCTTGCTCTATTATAATTAGGTTTTTTTTTTTTTTTTTTTTTCTTCAATTATGCCTGTCGTCGCCAGAAGATTAGTCGTTTTTTTTTGGCACGCACCGGTGTCTCGCTTCGCGGACGGTGGCTTGGCAGATATTGGTGTGTGTGTTTTTTTTTTTTTTTTTTTTTTTTTTTTCACGTCTATCCGATAGAGAAACGCCTCTGCGTTTGCTTGCTTTCCCGTCGGGAGACAAGCGGTCCGGAGCTTCGGTTCTCCTATCTGGGCCGGCAACCCCTCGCGTGAAACTCCCTTAATTATTCCTCGAGTCGACGGAAGAAAAAGAAAAAAGAAACGATCTTGGCTTCGTCCCCTTGTAACAATGTTTCGGCCTTGTCGACACGGGGGTGTCTTCTTTACTTTCTGTCCCCCGTTATTCATTTCCCGGCTCACGATGATGGCTCTCGTTAAGGGAAGTTTTATGTTCCACGGCACTGTTTGCTGTGGATAATGCTTCGGAGATAATTCGTGGTACGATATACGAGTCAAATCGATGCGTCAGTGTTTATCGATATCGCAAAAATATTTGTCGACTCCGATACGACTTTTTTTTTTTTTCTCTATTCGCAGTTAATAATTTTCTGCACCACGATGATGGACTTTGTTGACGTGCATTTTATTTTCGACGATGCTATGTGCTGTAAATAATCTGTTAGAAATAATTTATTCGGCAATATGTGAATTAAATCGATATTATGAAAATATTTATCTGGCTCAATAAGACTTCATTTATTTTTTCTATTCGCAGTTAATAATTTTCTGCACCACGATGATGGACTTTGTTAACGTGCATTTTATTTTCGACGATGCTACGTGCTGTAAATAATCTGTTAGAAATAATTTATTCGGCAATATGTGAATTAAATCGATATTATGAAAATATTTATCTGGCTCAATAAGACTTAATTTCTTTTTTCTATTCGCATCACCGTCAATAAGAAAATCGAGCGGCGATTTCCGTCCAGCCTCGATGCATCTCTGCATCGGCTGCCGCATTGAACGCGCGCATGAAAATGATGGTGACTCGCGAATCAACGGCAGATCCGACCGCACGGTTTCGCGGCACGCGAATCAATTCGCAGGGCACGGCGGAGCGGTGAGAGTCGTCTAATTGGAATGCCGCGTGTCTCCCCGTTCGGCGTTCGCGTCGAGCGTTTACGGAGCGCGAAACATGCGACGTTTATATACAAAGTACAGAAAAACGGCTCGAAAATTCAGCGCTCAGAGACGAACAATCGAACCCTCGATTCCACTCCGCTCTTCTCTCAGCCACGGTGCGAGAGGCTCCGAAGCGCCGCGGCCGCTAAAAACGAAGACTCTCGTCTTAAAAAAAATATTAAAAAAAAAAAAAAAAAAAAAAAAGACGTGTCTCGAGCCTCGGACCGAAAGAGACGTGTCGCGCGCGAAGTTCGCACTTGCATTACCTTGCAAGTTCTTCCGAGAATCACCCGAGGAAGTCACTGACACGTCTCTCACGGTGACTCCAACAACGTTTCCCATTCTCTCTCGCGGATACGTGAAGAAATGTTTTACACCGCTGATGTCGAAGCACCGTCGTGCCGTTTGCGAACTCAAGCTCGTTCGCTTCTGAATGATTTCGGAGTGTTACATTAGACCCCGGCGAGGTCTCGCGAGGCCTCGTCGGGCTCGTTATTACGTAACGCCTCAATTTTCTCATTTTCCCTGAACACACGCGAAGACATTTTTTCCACCAACGCGAAAACCCGATTCGTCGTCGAAAAAACTCGAGCTCATTCGCTTCTGAATGATTTCGGAGTGTTACATTAGACCCCGACGAGGTCTCGCGAGGCCTCGTCAGGCTTGTTATTACGTAACGCCTCAATTTTCTCATTTTCCCTGAACACACGCGAAGACATTTTTTCCACCAACGCGAAAACCCGATTCGTCGTCGAAAAAACTCGAGCTCATTCGCTTCTGAATGATTTCGGAGTGTTACATTAGACCCCGACGAGGTCTCGCGAGGCCTCGTCGGGCTTGTTATTACGTAACGCCTCAATTTTCTCATTTTCCCTGAACACACGCGAAGACATTTTTTCCACCAACGCGAAAACCCGATTCGTCGTCGAAAAAACTCGAGCTCATTCGCTTCTGAATGATTTCGGAGTGTTACATTAGACCCCGACGAGGTCTCGCGAGGCCTCGTCAGGCTTGTTATTACGTAACGCCTCAATTTTCTCATTTTCCCTGAACACACGCGAAGACATTTTTTCCAACGTCGCCGTGAAATCCCGATTCGCCATCGAAAAAACTCGAGCTCGTTCGCCTCTGAATGATTTCGGAGTGTTACATTAGACCCCGACGAGGTCTCGCGAGGCCTCGTCGGGCTCGTTATTACGTAACGCCTCAATTTTCTCATTTTCCCTGAACACACGCGAAGACATTTTTTCCACCAACGCGAAAACCCGATTCGTCGTCGAAAAAACTCGAGCTCGTTCGCTTCTGAATGATTTCGGAGTGTTACATTAGACCCCGGCGAGGTCTCGCGAGGCCTCGTCAGGCTCGTTATTACGTAACGCCTCAATTTTCTCATTTTCCCTGAACACACGCGAAGACATTTTTTCCACCAACGCGAAAACCCGATTCGTCGTCGAAAAAACTCGAGCTCGTTCGCTTCTGAATGATTTCGGAGTGTTACATTAGACCCCGGCGAGGTCTCGCGAGGCCTCGTCAGGCTCGTTATTACGTAACGCCTCAATTTTCTCATTTTCCCTGAACACACGCGAAGACATTTTTTTCCAATGTCGCCGTGAAATCCCGATTCGCCAACGAAAAAAACTCGAGCTCATTCGCTTCTGAATGATTTCGCACTGTTGCATTACGCCCCGGCGTGGCCCGGTCAGATATTTCATCCGACTCTCGTCGATTTCCGGTCGGCGTTCGTTATCTCGGCCCGCACCGGCCCCGTGTCGAAAAGAATGAAACAGTCTGCCGACGTACGAACGCCCAGCGAGGACACCGGCACGAGGAATCAGCCGGATTCCCTCGGAGCATCGAACACAATGGGAACGCGATTTGCGGAGAAAATCTGGCCGATCGTTCGACTCGCTCCCGCGCCAGTTGATTAGACTCTATTTACCGGGGCACGAGAGTTTACCACGACTGAACACACACACACACACACACACACACACACACACACACACACACACACACACACACACACACACAAACACAGCTAACACAAACTCTCGTCTCGTTCCATCTTCCGATCGCGCTCGATGAAACGCGACCCTTCCCGGCCTGGGCCCTTGGCCTCGTCGACCGGGCGCGTTTTCGCCCCCTTCTCGCGGCCAATCAACCACCATAGACGAGGCCACGCGTCTTCGGCCTCCGGCGCTCGATAAACTCAGCCTCGGGCTTTTCGGTACGAGACCGCACACTCGCGCGCGTACGGAAACCGATGCGACACACGGTGCGAGGCGCGAGTCTTCCGAGACGCTCGAAGTCGGAAAATAGCGGGTATTTCGGGACGCGCGAAGCGGAAGGGGAGTTCGGGCTAGGATGCGAAATAACGGGGCCAGACCCTATCGACGGAGCAATCAAATTGCACCTAACCCCCCGTTTTCGTCTCTCGGACCGGAGCGCCTCGTCGCAAGGTCTCGCTTCGGAAGAGAAACGAACAGCTCCGGAGCTCTCCCTGTCGAGGCATTCGGCGAACTTTAAAATCGAATTGGGCCTATTTAAAATAACAATAGGGCCAGTGTCGGGTGCGCGGGTTAAATATTGTTTCGTCGGGCGTGGAGGAGAGACGAGAAACCACCCCCTGTCAGGGGGCGAGCCGGGACGAGAACCGGTGACGAAAGCGCGGCGGCTCCCTCGTTCGGCGAGCCGCGCCGGATTACCATACGGGATCGGGTTACGAAAATTTGGTTATCCGGTGCCGCACGCACACGCCCCGACCGATGTTTCCTACGTGCGTCGCCACTCGACCCGCGCAGCTACCGGAGCGCCCTTTAATATATTAATCAGCCGGGGTGAGGACAATGGAATTTGGCCGGCGAGGCGGACGGGATTTGTTGTTCGCCGACGACTCGGTCGCGAATTAAATTGTTTCGTCGGCGGGCGAATTTCTTTTTTTTTTTTTTTTTTTTTTCACTCTGTTAGCGAGGTTAAATTACGGCCGGCTGCGCACCTGTGCAGGACGAAAAATTATGCCGGTTACAAACATTCGTTTCCGAATGTTCGCCATTTTTTTTTCGCCGACGACTCGGTCGCGAATTAAATTGTTTCGTCGGCGGGTGAATTTTTTTTTTTTTTTTTTTTTTTTTTTTTTTCACTCTGTTAGCGAGGTTAAATTACGGCCGGCTGCGCACCTGTGCAGGACGAAAAATTGTGCCGGTTACAAACATTCGTTTTTGAATTTTTTTCGCCGACGACTCGGTCGCGAATTTGATTGTTCGTCGGCGGGTGAATTTCTTTTTTTTTTTTTTTTTTTTTTTTTCACTCTGTTAGCGAGGTTAAATTACGGCCGGCCGCGCACCTGTGCAGGACGAAAAATTGTGCCGGTTACAAACATTCGTTTCCGAATTTTTTTCGCCGACGACTCGGTCGCGAATTTAATTGTTTCGTCGGCGGGCGAATTTCTATTTTTTTTTTTTTTTTTTCACTTTGTTAGCGAGGTTAAATTACGGCCGGGTGCGCACCTGTGCAGGACGAAAAATTGTGCCGGTTACAAACATTCGTTTCCGAATGTTCGCCGTATTTCATTCGTTAATTTTTTAATCAGTCATCGGGATTTTAGTTTCACGAAAAAAAAAAAAAAAAATTAAAATCGGGCATTCCGCGTAATTCAATGAAGTCAAAGTACTTTTATAATATTATTTGTGCGAATGGCCGAACGTTAAGCGTTTTCTTTTAACACACCGTACGGTTATTTTTTTTTAATCGTAATTGTCCGTGAAACTTGCGAGTGAATTTTGTACAATTTTTTTTTCACGTCGCATTCCTCGGACCCGCACGGAAAATCGTATTTCCGTTTCTCTTCCACGCTGTTTTTCCATCGCCGCTGAAAAACACCGCTGGAAAAAATAATATAAATCTCATTCGCACCCGCGATGACAAATTAATTCACTACTCTATCGGCACTCCGAGTGAATTACAAAAATTTACTGTTTTTTTATGGTGAAATTAAAGTCAATTATTAGACACGAAGTGTTCCCAACGTTGTTAAAAAAAAAAAAGCCGAACATTAATTTTTCATCGCAATCGTACGCGATATTTAGCACGAAATTTTTTGCATAAAAACTTCCGGACCAGCGCATTAAATTGCACGAAAATTTTTTCCACAGTTTAATACAATCGTCTCCATTGCTTTCACGCTTTATCCGACCACTGAAAAGTGTTCGACCATTGGAACCTTCGCCTAAACTCGCGCTCGCCGTCTCGTGAATTTTTCCACGGCGGTAAAAAATTAAAAAAAAAAAAAAAAAAAAAAAAAAATTCATTCTCCGAGTCGGGGCCTCGAACAGCGACATCTTAGGGGACGAGGGGGATTCCCCGGGGGAGCTGCGAGGGGAGAAAACCTTTATCGTCTTCTCTCGCCGGCGTGCTGGCGAAGAATCTCAATGAGCATTAAATGTGGGTCAAACAGCTGATCGCTGCAATCGATGAGAATTAACGTAAATTTCTTAAAATATCGCAAAAAAAAAATCGCAAATAAAAATTAAAAAAAAAAAATATTTATATATATATGTATATATATATATTTTTTTTCAATACGAGCCGGCAATAACTGTTCAGTCTCGACGGCGATCGGAGCGGATCGACCGGCATGGATCGAGGAAATAAAAATGAGGAAAAGAAAAATGGGAAAAGGGCAAAGTCTCGATTCGTGACGACTCGGCCACACGCAAGAAATCGGATGACCGCGTTAAATCGCATTGTTGCATAAAATAGGATGAATGCGCCGCGAAGCTGAAGCGGATTGAAGCGGAGACGTGGAGGGAAAAGTGGTCCAATGTGGTGTGAAATAGCCAATCGCTCACTCTCGCCTCGGCGAGGAGCGCGAGGCGAGCTCAGCGGCTCGCTCCGTCCGAGTTTCTCGCCTCGCTGGTCATCCGGACTCCGAGGGATCTTTTCCGTCGCGTCCTCGGGAGAAGACAAAAAATAACGGGAATACCGAAAGAATGAAACGATGCGTCGGGGAAAGGGCCGAATACTCGGGGTGGGATTTCGGTAGAGCCGTGTATCGTAGAACAGTGCCGAGAAGCGGGATTAAAATTCCATCGATAAATCTCATCGAGCGAGCGGCGTTTCACCCGGTTTTTTTTTTTTTTTTTTTTTTTTTTCAAATCCTTCATTACCGAATTAAACATTTTTCTACGGAAATTCATTTTTTTCATACTCGTCGATGAAACGATGACTCGGTCGGTGACAAAGCGTGAAACGAAGTGATTCACCTCGATTAAAATTAATAAAAAAAAAAAACCCAGAGGAAGAGACGGAAGTACAAAATAAAAAATAAAAATTCAATAAACAAATGAAAAATTTGTATCGAATTTTTTTTCTTTAGAGAGAGAGAGAGAGAGAGAGAGAGAGAGAGAGAGAGAGAGAGAGTGTGAGAGACGTCGTCGTGGAAACTCGAAATGCGTTGACTGCGAACTGACGAACTGCCCGAAAACCGGATGCGAGTTTGCTCGCTCGCACGCGGAGAATCGACGGTCGAGTCTCCCTACTCGACATGCGGCTTGCTACAGGAACGACGGCCTAAAGCATTAGCATGCGTCCCGTGAGTCTACGTATTTTGGGGAGTCGACGCGCGGAATACCAATATTAAGCTTTGACATTCCAATAAAACGCGGCCGATTTGTTTACGAGCATGTCCGTCGCAGCCGACTGTCCCGTGGCTCGTCCATCCACGAATCGTCTCGCAGCTTGGCTCGTCGTACGCGCACCCGCCACGGGCTTTTACCGATCGCGTGTGTCCACACGCACGGTCGAACTTTCGACAAAAAATATTATCAAATAGCGACGACGGTCGCGGTTGGCGGCAAAAAAAAAAACAACAAAAAAATTAGCGGCAGAAAATTCATCGAAATTCGTCGAGTTCGTGGAGCGGGGAACGAGAAGCGAAATTAAAAGCTCGACCGGTGCAGTGTTCGTGTGAGTGGGAACGTCCTATTCGACGATGCTGATCTCTCGGTGTACGTAAAACAGCACGTTCGGAAAAAAAAATGTCCGACGAACAGAAAAATCGTGGATTTAAAAATCGAGGAATTACGCTTTGGAATTTATTGAAAAAATTGAGAGACTCTTCGGGACTCGGTCGATTCACATCCGAGGCTGAACCTTTCGAGTTCGTCGTGATAAAAAATCCAACCACCTCGAAAACTCGAGGAACAATGATTTTTCGGACTCATTAATTTTCAGCGCGCGATAAAATACTCCGAAATCCATGAAAATTAATAAAATTCTTTTTAGGATTTTACAGCCGGAATTTGAGCTCGAAAAATGTCCGCTCGGCCCTTCTCATCCGATATTAAAATCGGGAAAAATAAAAATAAATAAAAAATTGTTTCAGGCGAACTTTCAAGAGTCCTCGAACAACGCTTCAGGCTCGAGCCAGGCGGTAGCGAGACCGACGCGGAGGAAATCGGGAATCGCACGAAGAAGTCTACCCGACTCGATGCGGAACGTTCTGCATCGAGTCGGCAGAGTCCCCGTGTCTCGGGTGTGAGTCCGGTGTAGAATCCGCGCATAATGCGGTGCATTATACACGTCGGTATGTGGAGACCGCGAGATTGACTCGGCGCGGTTCGTCGTGTCGTTACGCCGTCCAGCGGAGCGTGGAACAGCCGCAAAACCGCACGGACCGTCGGGCCACGACCGGACTCCGTGTTTCGCCTCGAGACTCCTCCTTACTTTCTCGCAATTTTCTATTTTTCGCCGCTCCTCCGCTTCGTCTCCAGCGCCGTTCTGATTTCCCCCGAGTTGGCCCGGAAGTCGAGGATCCTCGTCGAATCTGCGCGAAGGCCGTCCGGCGACGTCCCGAGGAGCCTCGGAGAAGCGTCGATTGTCAAGGATGCGCACGAGGAGAACGATCCTCGGCGACACAATGGTCGACGCTCCGAATCGTCCTCCAAGGATTTTTCCACCGGGAGAAACAATCGTCCTCGTTCGTCGTTCCCCTTTGTTTCTTCTCCTCCAAAGCGGTACCTGCGATCGCGAGCCGAAGACACTGTCCGACACCGTTTCGGAGGCCGCAGATCCTTTCCTCGCACCTCCTCTCGTGTACTTCGACCAGCGACCCGTCCCCAGAAACGAGCCTCGCTCGCGCTGTGCTCCACTTGGAGCGGCACGGGGTCCTCGGAATCTCGGGTCCCCGATCTTGTTTCCCTCGCGTTTCGTCCTCGCGCGACTTCTTCCCGTCTCTCGCACTCCCGGAGATCGACTCGTGTATAACGGTAACCCGTGTCCGACTATATATTACCTCGTCGTGTCACGTCGTAACGTCTCTTTCCGTATCCCGAGATCTCGACCGTAAACAGATTCGATCTTCTTCATCGCCTTTTTTTTTTTTTTTTTTTTTTTTTTTTTTTTTTTTTTTTTTTTTTTTTTTTGGAATAACCGTACACGGACATTCACTGCAGTGCGGTTTGGAAACAAAAGGGAGCGGAGTGTGCAACGGGATGGAAGCTTGTGAATCCCGAGATTAAAATCAAATTGCGGACGAGAGCGGGAGGACTCGATCGAGTAGCTCGGTGGACCCAAGGGTTCCGTTGCGTTACGGTGGTTTCTTCCGGAGGTAAAGAATCTCGTAGGACACGATGTCGTTTTTTTTTTTTTTTTTTTTTTTTTTTTTTTTTTTTTTTTTTTTGTATTCACGCAACCCTTGGGAGAATAACTGTGTCGGGGCGGAATAGTCGCTGGAATCGCATTCCCGCGATGGCAAAGGTGTGTCCAGTCGAAAATAGTGAATCCCGTGACGAGACGGAAGAGCTTCATTGATTTCCGCGAGAAAAATCGTCGGAATAAAAAAAGCTGAAAAAAAAAAATCGTGCGTCCGGACAACGAGCATTTCCGGATGCAATACCGATCCGTGGCGAAAACACGTGCGATACGCTCGAAGAAAAAGCGACCGGATGGAATTGCGAATCCCGACGTGACGATCGAATCGCGAGCGGGACGCGAATTTTTTTTGTTGACGAGCTCCCTGCGAGGACGTTTTCCGTGCGTCGCGGAGTCTCCTTCCGGTGTTAACGATCACGTCGAGCAGGTTCTTCTCCGTAACTCCTCCGTGTACTCGTGCGTCTCTCGAGGGGCGAGGACGGGGGAAAAACTGTGTCCGATCGGGAACGTTGCTGGACGCATCGTTGTCCCGCAGGTACAAGGAATCGGCTTTCCGCCTCGGCGCCTTAAATTTTATGGTCCAACCTGCTGATCATGACCCTTGTTTACATCCCCGAGAGTCGAACCCTTGCAGCTACCCTTTTCCTTCGTCGACTCTGTCTCCCCCACTGGTCGTTCGAATCGTCGCTACCGGATCGAGGGGGAGAATCGTGTCCGGGCGCTGCGTCTCCCGTTCGAAAATCTCGAGGACCAGAAGACAAAATGACGACGAGGATGATGTCTCGGTGGCGTGGCGTGAGGCCGCAACCATAAAGTTTACCTGTCGCCTCGCTGGTACACCTTTCCCCTCGGTGTTATCGATATCCTTACGAGGGACACGGCCCGATCCGTCGGTACCGTCCGAGATAGAAATCCGCACCTTGCTCTCGCCACAGGACATCTCACTTTTCTCCGCGTCGACCCAACACAGTTTCCCCGTTATCTCGTTCCCCATTCTCCGACGGTCTCCAACATTTTTTTCGGAATTTTTTTTCTCGTTGCTTTTTGTTCCTTTTTTTTTTTTTTTTTTTTTTTTTTTTTTACCGTCCAACACGCTTCTTCACCGCAGGATGTCTCCCGTTCTTGAGTCTCGTCCGAGCTTTCTTTCCGATATTTCCCGGAACGAAGCGTCACCCACCTTCGCCTCTCCCGATGACCCACGGAAGACCAGTGAGTTACAGATTTTCTTCTTCTTCATGATCCTGAGGTTCATTTAATTCGAGGAAGCGACGCAGGACTATTTATTTTCTTTACACGAGTAGAGCGAGCGCTCTCCTCGAGACGACATGACGGGCTCCGAGGGATGAGAGAAATAAAAGAAAGAAAGGGGTCGGTGAAATTATTCGATTCCCCGTCGGTTCGAGAGATCTTCCTTCTTCCCCTTGCGACCTTAACGGTGCGACGGAGCAGCCGAGAACAGTCCGGGGGAAAAAAACGCTCTCCGAGGATTTGCGACGCGTCAAGGTGTCCTGCACTTTGTGGATACAGTTAGAAGGGGGGGAGAGGAACAGAAGGAGGAGGTGGGGGGGGGGGGGGGGGGTAAGGGGATGTTAGGACCAGGATGCGAGAGACGAGGGCGAGGGTCCTCGCCAAGGTCGTGTACTAATTTGAACGAATAGCCGAACTCCCTCGCTTCTCATTTCGCACCGCTCCCTTCCGCATCAGCTGGGCGTTGCATGCCGAACGTCACTCGCACTATCGTCAACGAAACGCGGAGTCTAACGGGAATTTAATTCTGGATCGTCACGGACTATCGGAGAAAAAATAGCGTCGGTGACGATCGGACATCAAAGAATCCGGCGACGAAAGTAATTTGATTGCCTGTTCATAATTTTTTTTTTTTTTTTTTTTTTTTTTTTTTTTTTTTTTTTTTTTTTGGCGCCGGATTAATGGTTCGCGGCCGGTGAGAGTCCATATTATTGGATTCAATTGTCGGATCCATATTTTCGCATCGCTCGTCAGGTAGTCGAGGTACTTCGGACGAAAGTGTGCGATGTGAAAAAACGGGGGAAAATTCGACCGAACGTTCGCCGTTCATCGTGCGACGTTTCGTGGTTGGATCTGAAACTCCGTCGGACTCACGCCCGATTCCGCGATACGGACCGGCGAAGTAACAGCTGAAAAATGACAAATCGATGTTCTCATTGGTCGGAGCGACGTTCGATCCTCGTTTCGGACACGTTCGCGACGCTGAACGTTCGTGGACACAGCCAAAGCGCGTCGCCTGTGTCCACGAACTCGAGGATAAAAAATCGTAAACAAGAGTCCTGCCGAGCCGGGAGCTGTCTTTGGGAAGGATCCCACGTGGGCGATCGGGATCAGCGAGGAGCGGCGTGTCCGGACTGCTGAAATATATATATATAGTTCGAGGATACGCGAAGCTGCTGTATATTTATCATGTAAGCGGGCAATTTAGGAGCGATCATTTTTCACGGGGTGACTTGAGTCCGGGTCGCGCGGACGCGGGGTCGCGCTAGCCCGAGACAGGCAGCAGCAGCAGCAGCAGCAGGAGCAGCAGACTGTGAGGGTGGTGTTATTGGCCGGCGGCTATGAGTGAGAGAAAACGGACATCGCCCCTCCGACACGACGGCCGCGCGATTTTCTTCAACCTCCTCCTCCTCCTCCTCCTCCTCCTCCTCCTCCTTCTTCTCGTCTTCTTTCTTCTCGTCTTCTTTCGTCCTTTCTTCCTCTTCCATGCCCGAGCGTCTCTCCTGACTGACTGACTGACTGACTGATGGTCTTTCGTGCGCTCTCCGGCGCGCGTGTCTCGCTTTCGCGCCGGTTCTCCCGACGCTTCATCCATACGTGACCCGGTTCGCTCTTTGCTGCACTCTATATGCTGATGAGAGACCGCGATAGCATCGGATCCA
The DNA here is from genome assembly GCA_963978505.1 of Listrodromus nycthemerus. Classification (NCBI taxonomy): domain Eukaryota; kingdom Metazoa; phylum Arthropoda; class Insecta; order Hymenoptera; family Ichneumonidae; genus Listrodromus; species Listrodromus nycthemerus. Next base: position 27,938,239 of record OZ021679.1, on the reverse strand, counting down.
GCGGGCGTCAGAAGCTTTCCGCCAAAGACCCGGGGCTTCGGTCACGCGAATTTTCGCCGAGCAATTTATCCTCCACATCCGGCAGAAAAAGACCGGAAGGACCGACGCGGAAATCGATCTGCACGCGACGCTGATCCCCGAGGAAACTCCGTCACATTGATGTCTGGTTATTCACGATTCTCGCTCGGTGAATCCCGGAAAGACAGGCGGGAAGTCGTCGGGCCGGCGGGCATTCGGTGCAAGATACCTTGCGTAAGTGGTTGGGATGTCTCTCCACTCGGTCAACCTTCGCAAGATATCGAGCAAGAAATTGAGTCCGAGACATTTTCAGCCTAAAACAAGTTGAGACATTCAGCCCAAAAAATTCAACGGAAGAAATTCAAGTCCTAAGAAATTCAATTTATAAACAATTCAAGTCCTGAGAAATTCGAGTCACTAGAAATTCAAGTCCTAAGAAATTCGAGTCCTAAGAAATTCGAGTCCTAAGAAATTCGAGTCCTAAGAAATTCGAGTCCTAAGAAATTCGAGTCCTAAGAAATTCGAGTCCTAAGAAATTCGAGTCCTAAGAAATTCGAGTCCTGAGAAATTCGAATCCCAAGAAAAATAAATCCCAAGAAATTCCAATCCCAAGAAATTCAAATCCCAAAAAATTCAAGTCCCAAAAAATTCAAATCCCAAAAAATTCAAATCCCAAGAAATTCAAATCCCTAAAAATTCAAATCCCAAGAAATACAAATCCCAAGAAATTCAAATCCCAAGAAATTCAAATCCCAAGAAATTCAAGTCCCAAGAAATTCAAATCCCAAGAAATTCAAATCCCAAAAAATTCAAATCCCAAAAAATTCAAATCCCAAAAAATTCAAATCCCTTGAAATTCAAATCCCAAGAAATTCAAATCCCAAAAAATTCAAATCCCAAAAAATTCAAATCCCAAAAAATTCAAATCCCAAAAAATTCAAATCCCAAAAAATTCAAATCCCAAAAAATTCAAATCCCAAAAAATTCAAATCCCAAAAAATTCAAATCCCAAAAAATTCAAATCCCAAAAAATTCAAATCCCAAAAAATTCAAGTCCCAAAAAATTCAAATCCCAAAAAATTTAAATCCCAAAAAATTCAAATCCCAAGAAATTCAAATCCCAAGAAATTCAAATCCCAAGAAATTCAAATCCCAAGAAATTCAAATCCCAAGAAATTCAAATCCCAAGAAATTCAAATCCCAAAAAATTCAAGTCCCAAAAAATTCAAATCCCAAAAAATTCAAATCCCAAAAAATTCAAATCCCAAAAAATTCAAATCCCAAAAAAATCAAATCCCAAAAAATTCAAATCCCAAAAAATTCAAATCCCAAAAAATCCAGCCGAAGACATCGGGATCCTTCATTGACACGCATCAAGCTCGAAACACCGGAAAGACGTGGCATCAATGACCGGCGATGTACGAAAGGTCTTTATATTCCGGCAGATATGTTAATGATCTCACAAACGGGGTGTAACTTGAAAACTACCGCAATTAGTGTATATCACCGAGATGAGAAGGAAGATCCGGGCTAACCTTTGGTAGAACCCTTCCTTCGGAGTATCTGGGAGAGAGGATTTCTCAACGAGATGCCGGAGGACGGAGGGTTGCACGGTGTAAGGTGAAAGTGAGGAGCCGAGCGGAAGTCCCCGTCGGGCAGCCGGATAAAAGAGGTCCTCGGCAAAGTATAAAGTGTAGGAGAAACGAAGTACGCGAGAGAGAGAGAGAGAGAAAGAGAGTAACGGCCTGTTAAAGATAAGGAAATGAGGTGTCGCACGAGCCCGTCGCGCAGCGGGGTAGGAGTCGGTGGAAGAAGCGAGTTCCACGTCCGGGGAAAGAGTCGATGGTCGTTTCGCTCCTCGGCGAAGAAAGAGGCATGGACGAGCTCGCTGTACGCAGCTTTCTTCCCTCTTTCACGTTCGTAGCACCCCTCCGGGATTCGGAAAGAGCCTCCGGGCGTCATGGACTCCGGCGACAGAAGCGAGTGTCGTCCCTTCCTCGGCTCCTCGAATACCTTTACACTCGAACGCGTCCCCCTTTCGCTGACCCTCGGCCAGTGAACGGGGCAGGAAGAAACGACAAAAAGCTTCGATAGATTCGAACCCTTCTCTTTCAACTCGCCAATTCCTCGCTCGAGCGTATCGTCCGACGGAATGACTCCGACTTTCTCTGACCGTTTCGGTGATAAGGTTTCTGCCGATCGTTAAGAGGGTCGAAAAAAAATCGCATCATCGTGGTCGACTTGTAAAATAGAAAATGAAGATACGGCGAGTCATTGGGAATTCGATGAAAAAAGAGGGAAGTCCGTCGGTTTGGAGACGGGAAAGCGATAAGTCTGTCGCAACGATCCGATGAAGCAGTGGTAAGTCGGAGTCAAAGAGATTGGAACTTCCACAACTAATTCGCCTTCGATAGTTTCGAGTACTCCGCATCCGGCAGAGATGATCATTATTCAAGTTGATTGAAAATCGAGGAAAAAAAAAAATGAAGAATCATAAGCTGGAAATTTGATGAATACTGTCCGGATCGTAAAGATCCGACTCGCAAGTATCGCTGCACGATTCTCTTTCGATAGCGTCGGTTGCTCCGGATCTGGCTGAACGTTTTATGTGCGCGGATAGTGGAGTTTCGAGGGAGGTTGGTTGGTTCCGTAAGTCGGCACGGAAGGTCGACGTTAACCGGGCGAATTCTTATCTCCCTTTGGCGGGGGTCGCGAGCATAACCGCCGGGAAAGGGACCGATGGGAGTGAGGCAGATAAGGTTGCACCGCGGACGATCTAATCTCTCGGCTGATTTAACTCGCTTCATAATTCTGCCGAGCTAATCTGAATCCGCGATGGGCGAACGGCGTACGAGGATGCGTTCTCGTGTCCCGTTGCGATACACGTATCTACGAACGTACGTAACTACAAAACCCTTTGGTGGGTTTATTGTAGGTCGCATTGGCATAGCCGAAAATTTGCATAGACATTTAATTAGGCGAGCTCCGCCGCGGCGAGTTCCGTATTATACGATGTTGTATAATATTATAATAACGAGAAGAGACGAGGGAGATTGCGGATGAGTGGGAAAACGCTGCCGCACGGAAAGTTCAGGTTGCGGATAGGAGCGCAATTCGTAATCGTCATTGTACGTGGAACACGCGACGAGTTTCCGGTGATGCAGACACGTGACTCACAGTGCCAAATCCGACTCGACACCGATTAACCGTTCCAACGAAGCTGGTGTCTTGACTCTGCCTGCTCCGGAACCGCTCGTGGTTGCTCGCCGATCGGACGAGATTTCCCGTGGAGCGAACGGCCACGGGAAATCTCGATACCCGACTCTTCACCCAAACGCCGAACAAACCCTCAATAATTAACCCTTCGCCGGCACCGGCAACTCCGATGTCCCGTTCCGGCTGATCATCCTCTCGACCACCACGACAACCAACAACCCCGACGTCTTCTTCGACTCCGGAAAACTTTCTTTCCAACATCTTCATCCGGCCGATGACGCAAACCACCTTCGGCCTCGTCGGCGGAGCTCGGCTTAACTCTAACGAGAAAATGTCCTCCGGCTACTGAGCTTGGTCGGATCCGTTTTTGGCGACATCCGTGAGAAGCCTGTACGGGGTTTTGTCGGATTATCGTTACAATGTCATTAGTATGGCGGCGAAATTAGGTTCGCTCGCCGGATAATAAAGACTTCGCGTTACCGAGATTTTCTGGTATTCGGGTCGTATCCTTTGCTGGTCACGTGACGAGGTCCAGAAAGCACTGGCGGATGGGAACGCCTCCGAACGTCTCGTCTACACGGCTACATGGTTTCGGTGTGCGTGCCCCGAGATCGTACGAGAGAAGCCGCGGCACCTTAAAGCCAGCAATCATGTTGCATAATACTCCCATTAGATAACATAATCGAAAGTGGATTTATGGCGGGCCATGGCGCTGCCGGGGACCGGGGGGGGGGGGGGGGGGGAGAAAGCCGGAGGCACAAGGCGAGAGCCCCTTCGACGTCGGAGCGCGACTCATCGAGCGAAACCCTCCGGGCTTCCAGTTCGCTCTCTCCGCTTTCCCCGTCGTGGATTCATCGACGGGGAAACCCGGCAGGATAGCAGACTACGACTGTTCGCCGTTACTATCGATGCGACTGATGTTGGTCGGTCGGGAACGAGGGCTCCGCTGCTGGTAAGTCCACGTGGCGGACTCGATTTCCCACCCGAGTGTTCCTCCCGCTCCGTATTTTCAGAGCAGAGGTTTTTTTTTTTTTTTTTTTTTTTTTTTTTTTTTTTGGAAACCTGAATTTGCGTGATCAAAGTCTGATGAATCGCGATGAGATCGGTTCGGTATGGGTTCGACTACCAACCGATTGAATTCGTGGCAATTGTCGCGTCGACTTCATATTTTTGGCGACCACAACCAGCCACGATTATGAACCTTGGAAGCGATATTTTATGCTCTCTTGACTCGTGCGCAGTTTGGCGAACATTAGCGAGGAACATTGTCTCGGATTTTGTTCTCTCGTCGCGAACACATAAAGCAATCACTGATACGGGACAATGGAACTCGAAGGATCCTCGGAGGAAACAAGTCGCTCTCGTTTCGGTTTCTATTGGATTAATGAATTTCGCGAAGCCGCATTCGCTGCCGGTCGGAGATGCAGGATTTCGTGGACGATCCACCGCCGGCTTGATTAGCGCTCGACGTTCGTCTATTGTGTCCTGACGAATGTCGGTAAATAGCCGAATTACGTGTAGCAGTTTCCGTCGACGGAGCTTCCCACGTGTCGCGGATTTTCGCCGTTGGCGACGGCCCGGGCACGGCGCGGCACCGGCCCAGTCGTCGACTCTTCTCGTCGCCCCATTCGAATGCAAATTGTTTGGCTCAACCGCCGTACGGAAATTTCAGTCCGAATTCGACGGTCTCGCGGCACGAGCCACGGCGCGGCCGACAAAATTGCGCAACCCTTCGAAAATGAGTTTAAGATTTTTTTTTTTTTTTTTTTTTTTTCTTTTTTTTTTTTTTCAACTCCATCGTCACAACCTCGCCCGCCGCCACGACCGCTGATCGTAAAGAATCCCATCTTGCCTCCTCACGTAGACACTACGGAGCTGAGTGGAAAAGTTTTATCGATTTCGACCACTTTTCGTTCTCCTCGACCGTTCTGCCGCGGCTCGTAAAAATCACCCGCGGTCTCGAAATTCGGATTGCGGACGGAGCCGCTTCGAGGTAATCGTACATTTTCCGTGGTGAAGAAATTCGTCTCGCGCTTCACCGTCGTTGCCGAATCGTCGGGCGCACGATCCGCGGTGGCAAAAGCGACGTTCCACCGCCGAACCGGAGACGAATTTCACGCTGAGACGTAGCCGCGGAAAACGGGGGATGTTTTGCGAATCCCCAAAACGAGCGACAAGTTCGTCTCCCATCTAGCCTCGCCACCCTCCGTTCGGCCGCGAAAAAACGCCACTTGAGCTCTCGACTGTGCCGCGGGACGATCCGCACGGATCTCTTCTCTTGCGGCTCCTTTAAAATCCCGAGACATGATCCGCAAAACAGATGCACCCCCGTCTTTACCAGCGCCAAATAGCTTTTTAAACTTCACGATCGAGCCACCCCATCCGGCTCGTGGAGGAAGCAAGCGAGTTAATATAAGAGATGACACAAGCGGGAGAAACAGCGCGGTTGTCTTCTCAGTCGCTCAGCCCATCTGCCGCTGAACATTCTGATCCTGGCAGTAACAGTCTTAAACGGCCGTTACATATTTTCCGACCGATTTCCCGCGACAACCGTTCCGCGCCCCGCGGCTCGTTCGCCTTTTTTTTTTTTTTTTTTTTTTTTTTTTTTCCCTTATTGTACCGTCTTGCGCGAAGCAGCGAATATTTATGAGGAGCGCGAGGGTCTCGAACGATTCGCGATTTTTCTTCGTACGCTCACCTCGGTCAGAGCGGGCGAGATTAGAAGGTGAATCAATGACACATGGACAGGGCGATATCGAGCACTTTTTCCCGAGAGGAAAAATATTGCGGTTGAGAGACGAAAATCGGATTTAATAATAATAAATCGCGTGTATTGAGAATTAATATTGATCTTGATTTTTTGATGGGGACGAATTACACGTAAGTTTTGATATCGAGTCAAATGTAACGAAAATACAATTGTAACGTCAATAAATAATAATAACATAATAATAATAATAACACGAAACATAAATACCAAGCAGCGAGCAATGATAAATAATATGAAGTTAAATACAACGACAAAAATAATGATGGATATGTCGTCGTGAAAGAAATTAAAGGAGCGACGATGAAAAATCAAATGAACTGAAGCAAAAAGATTTTTGAGCTATTGAATAAAATAAAAATGCGTTTCGGATAACACTCAGTGTAAATTGTTTTTGCGACTGTGACGAAGAAAATTGCTGCCAGGTAAATTCTACTTGTGAATAGACGAGATAAATCAAAAACGGGGAGAGAATAGTACATTACTGCACGAGGGCGAAAAGTTTGAGATTACTGCACGGCGCGCCAGTGCAGGACAAAACAAAACGATTAAGTTACTCTCATCCGAACTGGCTAATGAATTTTTTATGATCCACCAACAACTTTCGGCCGTGGATGAAGAAAAGGTGTTTATTGGTCGAACGATATTGCAGGTGCGGAAATGTCGTCGTGCGAGAAAGCCGAGTCTCAACGATACTTGGATGCGATCGCTCAGACCGGACGGGTCTGAAGATGCCTTTTCGAGTGGCTTTCCTCGAAAGCATTACGACTCTCGACGGCGCACGCCTTGCGATTAGTGCTCGTTAGACGTGGCCGTTAGTCAACCATTTGCACACGCAACTCGACGACCATTTTTTACAGTCCAGAGTCTCAACAACGTGCGAGGTCTCTTCGAGTGTTCGCTCCAAGCGCTTTGTCTCGCGTAGGACGCTAGTCGCGGCCGGAAACGACTTTATCGTCAATTCCAATGAATTAATCTCGAACCGATCGTTTTCGAATCCTTCGGATTCGCGGCACGTGTCGATGGAATTTCTCGGATTTTTTTTGGGTTAAGAAAACACGGTGAAAAACGTGAAATTCCCTCGTCGTCGTGAAAATTCCGGTGGTTTTATCGGACAGCGTTTGTTCCGAGAGCTTTATTTCATGTACGACAGCAATCACTGTAGAAGAGAGTGTTATGGAGAGAGAGAGAGAGAAAAAAAATGGTGGAATCAACCAACATTATTGTTCGGTACAAATGTCGCGTTGTTTCGTTGAGCTTCGTTACCTTCGATCAATGAAAATTCGTCGATTAAACCGAATAAAATCGTTCGACCGAACAATCGTCGATCCATTAATTTCGAATTCTCAATGTGACAACGACTTCACCGAAGTTCCGAAAAAAAAAAAAAAATTCCGATTTATGGTTTTTTGGAATATTTTTTATTTTTCTGGGTCAAGAAAAAAATCGTGAATGCGCGGACGTTTCATTGAGTATTGTTTGCTCCAAGCACTTTAAAAATTGTTTAAACAAATCGTTTATTCAATGAAAAAAAATGAAGAATCATTTTTTCAAAGATTAATCGCTTCGATTACGCAATCTTTGTCGATTTACTATTTTTGTTGAACCAACCGATCGTCGATTCAGCGACGGTCTCAAAAAATAATTTATCGATGCGTTCTCGGAGCATTCGGATCGCGGCTCGCGACGCGTCTCGATGGAAGATCTCGGATTTTTCTGGGTTAAGAAAAAAATCGTGGACACGTGGACGTTTCATAGAATATTGTTTGCTCCAAGCACTTTATCTCACGTAGAACGGCGATTGTGATTGTATATAAAAAAAAAAATTGTTCAAACAAATCGTTTATCCAATAAAAAAAATGAAGAATCATTTTTTCAAAGATTAATCGCTTCGATTACGCAATCTTTGTCGATTTACTATTTTTGTTGAACCAACCGATCGTCGATTCAGCGACGGTCTCAAAAAATAATTTATCGATGCGTTCTCGGAGCATTCGGATCGCGGCTCGCGACGCGTCTCGATGGAAGATCTCGGATTTTTCTGGGTTAAGAAAAAAATCGTGGACAACTCGACACTCTCGCACCCCGGGAAAATTCCAACGCCGTATCATTGCCGAGGCCCGACACGCGTGTGGCTTTTGGTACAAGTTTTATGGGATTGAGTTCCTTCGCGGTTAGGTTCGTGCCGTGAGACTCGAACGGACGCGAGGCACGCACACGGCCTGCGAGAGTTCCCCGCGCACCAGGTAAGACGTCTCGGGCTCGCTCGAGTCCAGTTATGAATGAAAACGATGAATGGAACGTACACGCGGTCGAACGTGTGCGCCGACGGCGCGTCTGCTCCGCACTCGAGCGTTTCAGAGCCCCCTCGACGTCGATAAACTGGAATGATTCTCTATATTGATTCGCTGCCTGTCGATCGAATCCTCAAAAATCGACCTTCGGAGTATTTTTTTTTCTCGTGTTTCACACGAGCCAAAAACATGGCGAATTGGCGAGTCACATTTCGAGATTTAAATTCATTTCGCTCGGTGCGAGAATAATGTTTCTCATTTTTTTATTTTTTTTGTTAATTTTTATTACGTGTGAGATCGCGGCGATTGTCGGAAAGAGCTTTATCGCACTAGTGTCGTAAATTACCGTTTTACACACTGAGAACAAAAAAAACGGTCGTTGGATCGATCGCGCGTGTTCAACGGTGTCGTTCGGTTGGTTGAAAACAATATTTTGTTCGTCAAACACTTTTTCAAAAATTTTTAATAATGCTTTTTTTTCCAAAAAAAAAAAAAAAAAAAAAAAAAAAACACCCTGGAACTTATGTCATGGCGACTTTTGACAAATCTACGATTTTTTTTTTTTGTATACAATGTATCACAAAAAAATGTCAAATGAAAGATTTCACTTCCAGGATATTAGAGTGCAACTTGGCAAGGTCACGGTCAATTTTTTTTTTTTTTCGTAACTGCCGCTCCGACTCTACCGCTTATCGTAATACATATAAATAAAAAAAATATGTATTCCCCAAATTTATCGTATTTATATTCTACAGATAAAAAAAAAATATATATATATATATATATATATTTTTTTCTTGAATATATAATCGGCCCGACGGATGAATACTGCATGGCGACAGAGGGAGGAACGGGAGAATGGGAAAGGTTGGTGACTGCGCGAGTGAAGGGACGAATAAAATGGTAGAGAGACGCGAAAGAGAAAAGAGTGAAAGGGAGAGGGACGGAGGGGGAGGTATGACACTCCCAGCATGCGAGGGAGGTCTCTCCCTTCGACAAAGAAATCGTTGATTGAATGCATGATTGCTTCCGGTATTTATACGATTTTTTTTTTTTTTTTTTTTTTTTCTTTTTTTTACGAGTCCCGCGCGATACTCCGACGGAATTATTCAAGCTCGACCGTCACCGTGGCGCAAAAGACGGCACTCGACGCCGCATCGAATCCCGACAGGTTCACATGCGACGACGACGACGACGACGACGACGAAGCTGAGAAACAATAAAATTAAATAAAAAAAAATAAATAAATAAATTTAAAAAAAATCCCGGTTCAATTGTTCGAGGATGTTCGTTAATACAAATCGACATTTGCATATTGGCGTTCGATCGAGGCGATCTCTTGAATCGCAACGACGCGCGCCGGTCACGCTGTCTTGTAAAATCGAGAATGAGAACACTCGAGCAATCCGAATGTCCGATCTTGTAAAACACACCTTGACGATTCCTCGAATATATATCGCCTCGTTGACCTCCATCCTTAACTTCGTCGTTCCCCGCTTCAGCCATTCTACTTTGACCTTATTTCGACAGAAAAATCGTGGGCGAAATCGTGATAATTTTTTTTTTTTTTTTTTTTTTTTTTTTTTTTTTTTAAATGAAAATGCAACTATGCAATCGCATTGAATTTTCGATTGAAATGTAATATCGCGAACGACCTCTTCGAATGCGCGATCGTTTCTTGGCGCGGCCACGAGTCGACCGCAACCGAAGACGATTTATTCATCGGTTACCGACCCCGAAAGTTTTCTGCTCTTATCCCATCGGTCGAAGGAGGCGACTGCTTTACCGACGAGTCGCGCATCCTGCGGAACGATAGCTGCGTTCTCCTCCGCATGGTGGCCGACTATCTCCGTTCAGCGGGAATTCGACACGTCTTTCGGTCTCAGCGACGATAAAATCGTCCTCGCCGAACTATTCGATACAGGCTTTATGAAAATTATTTTATTTCGCGAATTAACGTCTGAAAAAATTTGAACAATTTTTCCGAGAAATAATAATGAAGATTAAAAAAAAAAAAGGTTCAATGACGAATTATTGTTATTCGGGGGAGAATTTCCATCGATCGAAATTGCATTTTACGTATGCATTGTAGTTGGTAAATTTCGTACTTCATTTTTTTTTACAGCGTTAAATAAAATGCTAAGCCGTACATTTTTTTTTTTAACGAATAGTCTGAGAAATATATCTGAGAAATAATAATCAAGATTAAAAAAAAGGTCTAATGAAGAATTATTGTTATTTGGAGAAGAATTTCCATCGATCGAAATTGCATTTCACGTATCAATCGTAGTTGGTAAATTTCGTACTTCATTTTTTTTTACAGCGTTAAATAAAATGCTAAGCCGTACATTTTTTTTTTAACGAATAGTCTGAGAAATATATCTGAGAAATAATAATCAAGATTAAAAAAAAGGTCTAATGAAGAATTATTGTGATTTGGAGGAGAATTTTCATCGATCGAAATTGCATTTAACGTATCAATCGTAGTTGGTAAATCTCGTTGTTCATTTTTTTTACAGCGTTAAATAAAATGTTAAGCCGTACATATTTTTTTAACGAATAGTCTGAGAAATATATCCGAGAAATAATAATCAAGATTAAAAAAAAGGTCTAACGAAGAATTATTGTTATTTGGAGAAGAATTTCCATCGATCGAAATTGCATTTAACGTATCAATCGTAGTTGGTAAATTTCGTACTTAATTTTTTTCACAGCGTTAAATAAAATGTTAAGCCGTACATTTTTTCAAAACGACTAATACCCAAGATAGCTTTTTTGCAAATCAACTTCCCAGTTAATCCAACCTCGCTCGATCGAAGTCCTGTTAAATAAAAAAAAAAAATTAAAATCAATAAAAAAAATTATAAAAATTCATGTTAAAAAAATTCCAAAAAAATGTATAAAAAAATAATATCTTGTAAGGTTTTGAGTCGATAAATTAAGGCAAATCGTTTCCCAATCCTCCCGCTCAATTGTAGCGACGAAACTTTTTTTTTTTTTTTTCCGTAATCGATCGCATTTTCGCTGGAGAAAGTAAACGTTCCGGGGAATCGGGGTTTCGCGGCGGCGGGGCGGTATCGTTAGTGGCGAGGGGTCACGTATAATCCACACTAATTGAGTGCGGATAGGGCTCGTTGACGTCTCCTTCATTACACCGCAGGAGGCAAAACGGAGTGAGGGGACTGCGCGAAGGAGGAGGGAAAGCCGGCTCTCCCGACCGCACAATGATTCGCAACAAAACTTTACTCGACCGCCGTCACGTTTTAGCGAGACATTGCCGAGACCCGTGTTCCGGCTTATTCGTCGGGCGCGTCACGAATTTCAAGAAAATTAAATTGTTCACCGCACAACGGCAACAAAAAAAAAAAAATGAAAAAAAAAAAAAACAAAAAATAAAACCGGAGATCCGGACAAGTTCTGCGGGGTGTTTTGGGCCGAGTATTCTCGAGAAACAAAAATTAAGGATTCGCTCTACGGTTGATTGACTGTGTTGAAAAAAAAAAAAAAAAAAAAAAAAAAAAAAAAAAAAAAAACCCCGCGACTCACCGGAAAAATATGAATAGATTATCGACGCGGTCGGGCGAGGTGGAGAACGGTGACGTCGCAGCGACGCTACGCGCCGATGGGAATGAGCAGGACGCGAACGCAAGCCCGACAAAAGCTCTCCGGTCTCCTTACGGCTTTTCTTATTAAGTTCACATTTTTTCGCAAAGTGGCGCGGAGGCAAAAGCGCGCGACCGGAATACCAATGAGGGTTGCTGCTCCGAGTCGAGCGGCGACGCTCGTCGTCGTCGTCGTCGTCGTCGTCGTCGTCGTCGTCGTCGTCGTCGTCGTCGTCGTCGTCGGGTCCTCGATGTCACGAGGGGAACACACGCGACGCGAGACGACGATGTTCTCGCGGCGAGAATTCGAGAGACGATTTTTTCGGACCCCGGTCAGCAACGGGATTTTGAGGTAAACGACGAAATTTTTAGCGCGGACCGGATCCGAACTTTCGCGTCGGACGATCAGCGATTTACCGGGTGAAAAGATTAGCCGCGGCGTCACCGCAGAATCAAATTACGATCCTGGCTACCAAAAATGTTGCTCTTCAAATATTGCGTCGAGTGGATTATTATTATTATTTTTTTTTTTTTTTTTTTTTTTTTTTTTTTCAGTTGTGACTGACGGAAAGTGAAAGACAGGAGTTGAGGCAAAATTATCGATGAATTTATGGTTAAAAGGATTTTTTGGATTTTAAGAGTCACTAGTCGGTGAGGAAAACATTTTTCGTGGAATTGGGGAAAAATGTCGTGACGATGGTTTTTAGGTTTCAAAATACATCGATCGATCACGAAAAAATTTTGAAAATATTTTTTTTCCATTAGGAAGGAAGGAGAAATTTTTAGTCAACCGCGACTTTGCGTCGCAGCGTTTCGGACAATCGTGGGTTTAAAAAAATTCTGTAACGTAGAAACTCAACTCAATTCGTATTAACTGAGGGGAATTTTTTTGTCGTTCATTAATTATATTAATGGGAAAAAATATATTTGTGCGAAACGATACGGAATGTAAGCTATGTAGAAGGCTTTTTTTTAGAAAAAAACACATTTTTTTTTGTAAAAATAACTGGAACCAAAGTCGAGCTCATAATTTCCAGTTGCCATTAATTTTTTAACGCCACATCGTCCTTTATCGAAACGCAACAATAAAAAAAATAACCCAGACCCAAGCCTTCAACAATTTTTTTAATCGTGTCACTGATAATTTCTCCGGACGCGATTAAAATTAACGAATTGTATTTTCAAGACTCGCATTCGAAATAAATAAAATATGCATGGGAGTGTCCGACGACTGGGACGTGTCCGACCATTGGTACTGTTACCCTACGCTTTTAATGGCGATCACGTGACTGTGCGTTTCCTCGATGAGCAGCATTCTTAGAATCGACGAAAAGTCGCTCGAAAAAAATTGGTCAACGACATCGTTCGATGAATCCATGAATTTTCCAAAATTTCTTTGCGTCACCAAGCGAATCAATAATACCAAAAAAAAAACGTTCAGAAAAACGCGTGTCTGCACTAAAATTCGCAGCTAATTTCACGGTAACTCGATACTGTGATTACCTTATCACGGTCCGCGAGAAAAACAAAAAAAAAAAAAAAAAAAATAGTCCTCCGGAGCAAAGAAATCGGCGATAGCGACGAATTTATTACGCGGGCTTATCGCTATCTCGTGAATTAAACGAGTGCGCAAAGAGTTTCGCGGCGGGGCAATAAATTTCGAAAGACTCGCCAAGTTGCCGCAGTTCATTAAGATTGGATGAGTCTCGGCCGGTTACGTATCGCAGTGTTCTGGAATGTTGCCAGGGTTCACGAAGAATCCTAGTCGCGGATAGAGCGATCGAGAATACCGGACGAGAGGGCTTTTGGCCGGCAAGGGGGTGGAAGGGGGTGAGGGTCGAAGGAAGTCGAGCGAAAGGTCGACAAGTGGAAGGGACACCAGCTGGCGGTGTCTTGTCGAGGGCATTAATCATCCGAGTATCTAAATGACGGGATTCCGATGTATTACCATATAAATGACATCATATTTCTGGTCAGGTTTCCCCAGTTTGTCGGGGTAGCCCTGCTCTCTCGCGTGATGTATGGAGGACGGCATATTGGCGGTGCCACCCACCTACTACATCACCCCTATCGTATCGGGCTCGCTCGCCTCCGTCTCTCGCCCGGGTTCGACTCACCATCGGCTGTTCGGCGATCGTCGCTCAACAAACTCGAACTCCAAGCGCGACACGAACGACGCGATTCGAATTGGGCTTCGAGCGGTTTTTTTTTTTTTTTTTTTTTTTTTTTTTTTTTTTTTTTTTTTTCAACACCATCGGACCGATGGTGTTGAGACAATTTTTTTTTTTTGGTAAAATATTTGGTATATATATAACAAAAATTTGGTAAAATTTTTTTGGTATAATGTTTGGTATATATATAAAAAAATTTGATAAAATTTTTTTGGTATAATATTTGGTATATATATTTAAAAAATTTGGTAAAATTTTTTTGGTAAAATATTTGGTGTATATGTATAAAAAAATTTGGTAACATTTTTTTGGTAAAATATTTGGTGTATATATATAAAAAAATTTGGTAACATTTTTTTGGTATAATATTTGGTATATATATTAAAAAATTTGGTAAAATTTTTTTGGTATAACGTTTGGTATATATATAAAAAAATTTGGTAAATTTTTTTTGGTAAAATTTTTTGGTAAAATATTTGGTATATATATTAAAAAATTTGGTAAAATTTTTTTGGTATAATGTTTGGTATATATATAAAAAAATTTGGTAAAATTTTTTTGGTAAAACATTTGGTATATATATAAAAAAAATTTGGTAAAATTTTTTTGGTAAAATATTTGGCATATATATAAAAAAAATTTGGTAACATTATTTTTGGTAAATAATTTGGTGATATTATATTTTGGTTATTATTATGGTATATTATAATAATAACTCGCAGAAAATTAATTGAATGCACTCGGTAATGAAATTTGGGGAAATTGACTGACGCGACTTTTGGGATAGTTTTTCATATGTTCAGGCACGGGGACACGATTGTGTGAAATAAATCTGTGCGGTGAATCTTATAAATCGGCTCTTCGCGATGAAGATATGTCGAATGTTGGAGAAAAATGTTTTTTTTTTCTGACAAAATTTTTGATCGTTTATTTAAAAATTGAAAAAAAAAAAAAAAACTCTTGAAAATAAATGAGTGATTGCGAGAATTTTGGAAGAGCGTGGATCGCTTAATCGGCACGGATCGAGACGTTTCGTATGACACGTTTAATAAAATCTTCCATCGACACTAGTCATAGGATTCAGCGAAACAAATTTAAAAAAAAAAAAAAAATCCATCCTAATTATTTCAGACCAATAAATGCAATAAATCGTGTCTGCGTAACGAATTATAAAAATGAATTTAAAAAAAAAAAAAAAAAAAAATTCTATTTTCCAAATGCATTTCCTGATTGTCACAGTGGATGAAAAAAAAAAAAAAAAATTGAAAAACGAATGAACAGTCGTAACAATTTTCGACAGCGAGTATCGCTCGATTTGTGCAGTTCGCGGGCGAGCCGCGACAGATCGGAGTTTCCGCGATGCGTTTCACCGCGTCTAATTCGCAGCGCTCTGTTGTCTTGCCGGGCAAACAGACATTCCGTACGCTCCGCGCATAGACAATTTGCAGATGAGATTTTCGAGCCTCGCGCCAACGTTTATTCTCGTTATTGGAGCCGAGCGTTATTCGATGGAAATAATTGCGCGCACCCGGCGAAGCCTGCGCGCAGGTGTTTCTCGTCCGGGATTCGCGCGCAAATGATAAGGCGCTTGCAACCGGGCGCTTCGTGCACACGTCGCATTTGCCGGTAATTTCAATGCTACGGAAAATCCGTGCGATGCGAATTCATCCGAGAGAGCGCGCGCGTCGCTCCTGGACTTTGGCGTTTTCTCCCGCGAGAGATGCGAAAACGCGGGTTGTATCGCGCCAATCATTCGCACGAGGAAGTCTTCGCGTGAGCAAATTATCGCGAAATTGTTTGCCATTCCGGGTCGCTATTTCGCACAATCCAATTAATAATTAAATCTCGCGTACGCAAATTCGAAAGCGACTCGATTGCGCGAACGCGAAAAATAATCGTTCGCTTTATTGCCAAATAATAAAAAGAAACAAAAAAATTCAACGGGCTCGCTAAAAATTCATGTGCGTATACACAAGAAATAGATTAAAATTTCGTGTTGGTAAAATATATTTTCGTGTCAATAATACAATCTCCACTGTCCATTATTTCGACTGACGTGTCGAATTTTAAATCCCACGAAAATCAAATTCTCGACAACACATCATTTATAATAAATTTAACAATTTCCGAATTCTACACCAAATACGATAAAAATCGGGGAAACCCCTCGTTTAATCAAGCAAGGATAAAAGTCATCTTTGTCTAATCGGTCCAGAAAAGCTACTCCAAAAAAAAAAAAAAAACGACTCAGCTAGAACGATAGGGTCGAAAAAAAAAAAAAAAAAAAAAAAAAAAACCCCAAAAAAACCAAAAAAAATCAAATAAATAACTTTGCACAATATACACGAATTGAATATTATAATTATAAAAAATTCGCAATAATCTCACACACGAATCGAAATATCTTACGAGCCGACTTTCCATTCCGACTGCACGTGTGAACGTATGTGGCGATGCGTCACGCACACATCTACGCAATCGTAAGCGTATCGTCTATATATCTGTGTATATACATTCATATATCTAACATACATATATACATATATACATACATATATATATATATATATATATATATATATATAAAGCAGCGCTCTCGCGTATACCGCAAGCCGAGCCGGGCCAAGCGGTCTCTCGCGGGTATATTTCAATTATTAGAGGGAATTACTCGGAGCGTCCATCATCTTCTACACTTATTTTCTGTTCACGACCACCGAGAGGCCGCGCGCGGCATTGCATCGACCCCCGTCTCTTTCCCATCCTCTTTCCTCCGTCGGAGAGATCTCTTCTGGCGAAGAGTGCTCGGAAAGACGCGCGCGCGCGCGCGCTGTGAGAAGACCTAAGCCTGAGAGAAGCCTGAGAGAAGACCCAAGTCTGAGAGAGAAGAAGCCTGAGAGAAGACACAAAGCCCGAGAGAACGCAAACTCTTTTCTCTATTGAGAGAAGGGCGGGAGGAGGAGGAGGTGGAGGAGGTGGAGGAGGTGGAGGAGGTGGAGGAAGGAGAAGGGTGTCTTCCCGCGAGAGAAGCCTCCACGGAGATGATTCTACGAGGTTATACGCGAGAGAAGCTGCAGCAGGCATCATCAGAGCGCATCATCAGAGCGGTGAGAAAATAGCCTTCAATTGTGATTACAGGGGCGGCGAGGGTTCGCCTCGTCGGATCGCTTCGGCTCCGCGCGCGGCTACGTACATGCCGGCGATACGCGTTCGTCCGGCAAAAGTCCCGGCGTTATTGCATGCGCTTCGTTGTCCGGCACGTCTCCACCGCGATGTCCAGCGTCCGTTTGTCCCTCGACAATTCGAACGCACGGCGACGAAGCGCGGAGTCGCGAACGCACCGCGCGATCGATTTTTATTCTTCGGGAAGGAGGGTTTTTTTTTTTTTTTTTTTTTTTTTTTTTTTTTTTTTTTTTTTTTTTTCAGTCATTCGGGCCACGGTGAAGAGACCGGAATGAACTCGGCGTCACTTTTGTCACGGATGCGGAGTTCGTGGAAGGTTTTTTTTTTTGTTTTTTGTTTTTTGTTTTTTTTTTTTTTTTTCGGGCGTCCGATAAAAACTTTTTTTTATTTTCGCGTTCTAGCCAGTTTTTTTTTTTTTTTTGTAAATTATTTCGCGACTTTTCGTGACGTGTTTTTTTTTTTTTTTCGTGGCATCGGAACTCAGCGACTTCTGAGGGAGTGAGGGAGCTTCGGTACTTTCGAAGCTCCGCGACGCGAGAAATTTGGTAATTTTGACGAAACCGGGGGGGGGGGAAGTACAATTTTTAGTGCGACGAGGGAGAAAGCGCATTTTTTCTCCGCTGCACTCCTGAGTCGAAATTCGCACTCGCTGAGAATACACACTTTTCTCTGCCGACACGCAATGTCCCATATATATATATATATATTTTTTTTTTCAATTTCTTTGATAACTCGTCAATTTTTGTGTAACCGAGAAAATAGCGATTTTACTCACGAGCCACGCGCGGGAATTCGGGGAGTTTGTCTCGCGCTTACCTGGAACAGAAACGATAAATAAAATGTTAGAACGGATGTTATAATATTGTAATGAGAGTGAGGGGGTTGTCTCGTGCACCTCGTGCCGCGCAGTTGTCCCCGAGGCACGTCGGCGAGGCAAGTATACGAGGGTGCAGTTGGAGGGGTCGCGAGGGGGGCGAAAGCAACTCGGTTGCTTTCGCCTAATCCAGTAATGCGTGGGGTTGGTTCCGTGTCTCGGAAAAGGGTGTCTCGTCGTGTCGTCCCAGCGAGGCCGGAGACACCGGGCGAGAAGCCTTCATTACGAAATTACTCCCACGAGAGTCATCGCGTCGCATCTTCTTGGTTTCTCGCTACGTTATACTTATAACTTTGACGGCGTATCGTTTCGTCCCGCTCGGGAAAACGCGCTGTTGGAAACGTCGGTGAGTTCGAGACTCTCGAACCGTCGAGTCACAGAAGTCTCGTACATCGGGATTTTTATTTTCGTTTATTTTTTCGTGGAGAAGTCGAACGAAGCGCGGATTCGAACGCGAACGTTTCAAAGTCGTTAGTTGCGACGAAAATATCGGTTCGGATAGATCAAAGGATTTGTTTGCGCCGGAAATAACGGAGCTCTGGGCGTATTGCGTCAGGATTTTTGGTCGAGGGATTTTTTTTTTTTTTTTTTTTTTTTTTTTTTTTTTTTTTTTTTTTTTTTTTGGAAGTGTAATCGACATCGGGGAATTACAATGAAATAATGGGAAATAATGTTTTCGGGTGAGAATGAAATCGGTGAGGATGATGTCTTCTCTCATGAACAGCCTCGCGTTTTTTTGTGAAGATTCTCCGTCGCTGACGACTCGGAGAAAAATAAAATCCGGCCGGAATTCGAGCGGAATATTGGTGATTGAAGAAAATATTAATCTTTCACCGTTGACCACTTCCACTTTTCGCGTAAGAATATTTATTTACCACGAAAAAAAAAAAAAAAAACCCTAGCAATATACTTCGAGAAAACATAGATAGTCAATAGTTTCCTCGGAATTTGTCTTGTGCAAAAATTTGTAAAATAACAAATTAATATTTTCCTTTGGGAGAAGAATCGCGCGAAAATGTTTCTCGTGACAATTGTAACGAAGTATTGTACGACGCGATGCAATCTCGCCTCGCGGGCTGGGAGTCGCGCGTTTTCGCACGTGCCCGAGTAACGCAGCGCGCCGGACGAGTGCCGTAAGGATTTTAGAACGAGGATTTAACGTGGCCGTTAAGAGGAGTAAGCGCGAAGCCGAGCAACAGTGGGCGAGAGAACCCTTTCGCGTTTTGGTCCGCGCACTAACGGGACCGCCAAGGGCGCATCTTCGTCGGAGTTAACCGCCAAGTTTTCACTAATGTTTCTTGTTCCGAGCACCCTCTAATGCTCTGTGTTTAAGCCGCGCTCCGGCACGGCACGGGGCGGCCTCCGGGCCGGAGCGTGTACCTTGTTGCCGCGCGTTACCTGGCTTTTGGATTTTGCGTAACGGTACACGGAATTTCCGGATCCTTCCGCTTGCACCCTCGAGACGCGACCGGGAGTAAAGCCACGAATTTAACGGTAGCGCTGTAACGACGCCTCAGCTACATTCGCGGGGATGCCGAAGAGTTTCAACGACCCGACTTTATTAATCGTAACTTTACCGAGAGGGTTAAGCGAGCGTGATCTGAGGACACGAAAAAAAAAAAAAAAAAAAAAAATCTGCCTCGCTTAATTCTCACGACTTGACTTGAGCTCTATAGGGTTTATGAAAAAATTTTTTTTAGTGGACCGAGTCGATAAAAATATAGAAATATGCGCTCGAATTACGCGGTATTGTGATCTTCGAAAAATCAAACATTTCAAAGATGCCGAAATTATTCATTTTGGATGACGATAATTTCAAAATTTCATCGACGAGTCAATGGAAATAATTTTAAAAAGTTCCAACAATCTCTCGGAAACGTCAATAAAAAATATAAATTACTCGTTTATATTTTTCATTCACCGTCAATTTCGTGACTCTCGTGTTCAGTAAATAAGCGAATTATTTTCATAAATAAAAAATTTCGCTTCACCGTGGATTTATCGAACGCGGTATTGAGATCTTCGAAAAATCAAACATTTCAAAGATGCCGAAATTATTCATTTTGGATGACGATAATTTCAAAATTTCATCGACGAGTCAATGGAAATAATAAAAAAAAGTTCCAACAATTTCTCGGAAACGTCAATAAAAAAAATAAATTACTCGTTTATATTTTTCATTCACCGTCAATTTCGTGACTCTCGTGTTCAGTAAATGAGCGAATTATTTTCATAAATAACAAATTTCGCTTCACCGTGGATTTATCGAACGCGGTATTGAGATCTTCGAAAAATCAAACATTTCAAAGATGCCGAAATTATCGATATTGGATGACGATAATTTCAAAATTTCATCGACGAGTCAATGGAAATAAAAAAAAAAGTTCCAACAATCTCTCGGAAACGTCAATAAAGAATATAAATCACTCGTTTATATTTTTCATTCACCGTCAATTTCGTGACTCTCGTGTTCAGTAAATGAGCGAATTATTTTCATAAATAACAAATTTCGCTTCACCGTTGATTTATCAAACGCTTTTATTTTTTTCATAATTTTTCGAATAACGTTTTGTATTTATTGTTACACAAAATTTAACCGTTCGGCATCTATAATTTAGTTAACGCTATTCGCAACAACTTTTTTCAGCTTTTGAATGGATTTACGAAAAAAAAAAAAAAAAAAAAAAAAAAAATACAAGAATTTATACGAATTTATAAAAATAGAGAAAAATATGAGCTGTCTCGGTTGAAGAGTAGCGATAGAGGCGGGAATCCATTTTTGCTGGCTGTGGAATTGAGGTGCATTTCCCTCCACGACCTGTGGTCGTGGAAAAATCATTGGATGCGCGAGCCTTTTTCGCGTACGGGGGAGGCGGAGGGAGCCGAGGAGCGGGATCAACAGCCTATCGGAGAGATATTGCGCGAGTGCACAGAGACGGATGGAGCAAGGTAACGGAGCAGCCGAGAGATAGAGAGAAGCCGAGGGCTCGGGACCGCAGGAAATTTGCAATTTGCATTTAGCGAGTGGATATGCGAGAGGGGAAGCGGAGCGGTGGCCGAGGCGAGAGCGGATCGGAGCAGAGCGAGCCGAGGAGGGCACGCGCGCTTGCGCTTTAGCGCGTGCGCGCCCACCTGCGATTCACTCTCGCCCTCGCTCTTTTTTTTTCCTTCCATGAGTTATTGCTTTTTTTTTTTTTTTTTTTTTTTTTTTTTTTAAATATTTACATCAAAATCTGAGGTCAATAAAAACAAAAAAAAAAACAAAAAAATACATCGACGATGTATTTTTTTTTTCGCGAAAGTAAAGAATTTTTATTTCAACAAAGACAATAAAAAAAAAAAATAAAAAATAAATTTCAGGTTCGATCGATCGCCAACGACGTGTCAAAAATTCGTCGAGAATTTTTGTTGTTGTTGTTTTTATCGTCAAAAATTAAAATGACCATTTCGAGCTGGATCTATCGACGATCCATGGCATTCTGTCCATAGATGAGGCAGTTCGGGTGTGAAAAATGTGTGTTCGTTTTTTTGGAGTGAACAAAAATGCTTCTCAGAATAAATGACATTCGGTGTGTGGGAAAAAAAGCGCGAGAAAAAAAAAAAAAACGAGATCGATGATAAATCCGTGGAGCGTAACCGGCCGCGGTGGAACCGTACGGCGAGATATTGGTGCGACGCGGGGTTACGATCAGCGGTTTCGAATCGCATCGACGAGCTCGCTCCCGAGAGCCGGGAGACGAGACTCCTCGCCGTGGACCGCGAGGAGTCTCGGATCTCCGCGACGGACGTGAACGCGGGTCAAATTAATTACGGTTCGGCCGGGATCGCGAGCAAAGCGCGTGGCCATAAACAAGTGAGATGATCGGACCATCATTAAGCTCCCCCTTCCCGCACGATGGTTCCGATAATATTATGCATCCTCGCCATTTTTTCCTCCCCGACTCTCGCCCGGTTATGCACGTGCGCTCGACGATTCGCCCGTTGTTAAAGATAATGCGTTCGCGCAACTCGCGGCGCGGCGGCGAGGCGCGCAGGCAAATTTATCGACGAATGAATTACGGTGCGCGTTTTATTTTCATTTTTTTTTTTCAACTGCTCAACTTGAAATTAAAAAAAAAAAAAAATTAAGCGTTTACGAAACACAGGTAAATTATTGAATTACTCGTTGCACTGGGAACTTTGAAGAAGCGCGGTTCGTTCGAGGGAGATTTATCGCGCAGCGAACGAGCTCTGCCATTGATTCAACCAAGACACTTTGATTCGTTCTCGCGCACTTTCGCGATGGATTTTTTAAACACTGAAAATTCTTCGATGTCCGGATGACGAAAAAAAAAATGAAAAAATGTCCGCGAATAATAATTTGTTCCCTCGTTTTAGAAAACGCCTGTGAAATGAATTATTTTTTCGAGTGCACACGTACGAAAAAATAAAAAAATAAAATTTCCCACAACTCTTCCGTTTCCTTTCTCATTCATCCGACTTTATATTTCGTATTTCCCTGGACTAAAAAAGAAAGAGTTGTGGGAAATATTTTTTAAAATTTTTCCGTACGTGTGCACTCGAAAAAATTTAAAAAAATATTTCCCACAACTCTTCCGTTTCCTTTCTCATTCATCCGACTTTATATTTCGTATTTCCCTGGACTAAAAAAGAAAGAGTTGTGGGAAATATTTTTTAAAATTTTTCCGTACGTGTGCACTCGAAAAAATTTAAAAAAATATTTCCCACAACTCTTCCGTTTCCTTTCTCATTCATCCGACTTTATATTTCGTATTTCCCTGGACTAAAAAAGAAAGAGTTGTGGGAAATATTTTTTAAAATTTTTCCGTACGTGTGCACTCGAAAAAATTTAAAAAAATATTTCCCACAACTCTTCCGTTTCCTTTCTCATTCATCCGATTTTATATTTCGTATTTGCCTGGACTAAAAAAGAAAGAGTTGTGGGATATATTTTTTTAAATTTTTCCGTACGTGTGCACTCGAAAAATTTGAAAAAATATTTCCCACAACTCTTCCGTTTCCTTTCGCATTCATCCGATTTTATATTTCGTATTTCCCTGGACTAAAAAAGAAAGAGTTGTGGGATATATTTTTTTAAATTTTTCCGTACGTGCGCACTCGAAAAAATTTAAAAAAATATTTCCCACAACTCTTCCGTTTCCTTTCTCATTCATCCGATTTTATATTTCGTATTTCCCTGGACTAAAAAAGAAAGAGTTGTGGGAAATATTTTTTAAAATTTTTCCGTACGTGTGCACTCGAAAAAATTTAAAAAAATATTTCCCACAACTCTTCCGTTTCCTTTCTCATTCATCCGACTTTATATTTCGTATTTCCCTGGACTAAAAAAGAAAGAGTTGTGGGAAATATTTTTTAAAATTTTTCCGTACGTGTGCACTCGAAAAAATTTAAAAAAATATTTCCCACAACTCTTCCGTTTCCTTTCTCATTCATCCGACTTTATATTTCGTATTTCCCTGGACTAAAAAAGAAAGAGTTGTGGGAAATATTTTTTAAAATTTTTCCGTACGTGTGCACTCGAAAAAATTAAAAAAAATATTTCCCACAACTCTTCCGTTTCCTTTCTCATTCATCCGACTTTATATTTCGTATTTCCCTGGACTAAAAAAGAAAGAGTTGTGGGATATATTTTTTTAAATTTTTCCGTACGTGTGCACTCGAAAAATTTGAAAAAATATTTCCCACAACTCTTCCGTTTCCTTTCTCATTCATCCGATTTTATATTTCGTGTTTGCCTGGACTAAAAAAAAAAAAAAAAAAAAAAAAACGACCAAACGTAACGAAGGTGCATCATTGAATTACTCGTTACACTCCGTGCCAAGGGAGCGCGTTCGAGAGATATTCCGCGATCGCTCACGAACAGAGAGGATCGTTCAACGTCGGCATCGAAAAAATATTCATTCGCGTCAGGATTTTTCTTTGGCGTCCGCGACGCGCGCGTTGTGCGCTCTCTATGGTTGATGAGTAGGTGATCTTAATGGTCGCGGGTTATCGTGGGGCGTTAAGTACGTGTACGCGAGTCTCGCCGCAGCTCTTACCCACGTGCTGAGCAGAGCCCGGGCTATTTAACTCTCTGGGCCCCCTCGAGTTTAAAGTATCGCGCGCACGATGCTGCGCCTAGAGGAGAGCGTTGCGGGCCGTGCGCGCTGAGAGATTAAGCGACCAGCGGTGAGCATCGCGCGCATGCGCGCGCCCAACCGCGATAAAACAGAACTCGCGAGATGTCTGGGTTATTAATTGTTAAACAATGATCGTTAATCATCGTGGCGATCTCGCGGGAAAGGCGACGGACGAGACGGACGGCGCGGGGCTAATACGCGATGCACCGAGAAACGGCGAGCGCTTCATGCAACGCCGTATAATTGCCCGAGCGCACTGAACAGGTACGACGGGCCCGTTATAGTTGCAACACACGGTACCTTCACGGTATTCAATACCGATATTTATGCACTTTATGCGATGCAAAAGACTCGTCATTACGCCTCTCCTCTCGCGCGGATCGCCGAACCCGAGCGAGCGAGGCCGCTTGATTAATGGATTCACCTATTAATATTCACCTCCTCCTCCTCCCCCCCCCCCCCCCCTTTTAATCATCCTTCGTAAATTTCCCGTAACGAGTGTAACCCGTAATTATCCTCTCTGTAACGTTCGGTAGTGCGATTGTATCGTCGCTCATTGAAATCGTCGAAAAAATTTTCCGCTCGGCGAACGTCTATCGAGATGGGGAACACAAGTTTGATTGTTTGTTTAATTTTTTTTTTTTTTTTTTTTTTCTTTCAACCGAGTGACATTTTTTCACGACTGTTACTTTCTTCCAGGGGCGAGAAAATTGTTTTTATAGAAACGCGGATCGAATCATTGGCTGAAATGTTTTAAGAGTTTCCTATTTAATTTCACAATTATTGTTAATCGACAATTATTCTCTGGATATCGTTGAGAAAAAAAATTTTGCTCGATTTTTGTTAATTTTTGTTGATTTTGAGGATAAAATTTTTTGTAAAAGTCAGAAGAAAATAATTGTGGAAGTTTGCGAACGAGAAAGTCTGTTAAAAGTACAAATCTTTTTTTATGCATACGCTGTGAGTAATATTATTATTCGTAAATTTCCCGTAACGAGGTAAACCCGTAATTGTCCTCTCTGTAACGTTCGGGACTCTGGTTGTATCGTCATTGAAATCGTCGAAAAATTTTTCCGCTCGGCGAGAGTCTATCGAGATGGGGAACACAAGTTTGATTGTTTAAAATTTTTTTTTTTTTTAACCGAGTGACATTTTTTCACGACTGTTACTTTCTTCCAGGGGCGAAAAAATTGTTTTTATAGAAACGCGGATCGAATCATTGGCTGAAATGTTTTAAGAGTTCCCTATTTAATTTCACGCACGCGGTAAAATAGGTAGCAATGTTTCCGCAAGTATCGACAATTATTCTCTGGATATCGTTGAAAAAAAAAAATTTTGCTTGATTTTTGTTAATTTTTGTTGATTTTGAGGATACATTTTTTTGTAAAATTCAGAAGAAAATAATTGTGGAAGTTTGCGAACGAGAAAGTCTGTTGAAAGTACAAATCTTTTTTTATGCATACGCTGTGAGTAATATTATTCTTCAGTAATATTAATATTATTCTTCGTGCACTTCCCGTAACGAGGTAAACCCGTAATTATCCTTTCTGTAACGTTCAGGTCTCCGATTATATCGTTGCTCATTACACGTGTCGAACAATTTTCCTGCTCAGCGAACGTCTCTGTACATCAAGATGTTCAATGTAGATTTGATTCTGATTTTCTTTATTTTTCATTGCGTACGGAAGTGAAGTTTTTTCACGGTCGGAGCTTAACTCTGAGAATAAAAAAGTTCCCACGTTTAAAAATAATAAATGAAAAACTGACATTAATTACTAACTGACTGACATTAATTATCTCGCACCACATTCGTGCTGCGAGATAAATATCAATTAAAATTGCCGCTTTCGCTGACCGAATCCTAATCCCTTAATTCAAAATTAACACAGCATATTACTCAATCAGGTAAAAATATATGAATTACATGCAAAATAAAATGCTAATAAATAAAAATAAAAACTGCTCTATTATTCGATTTTTTTGGTACTCAATAAACTTATTTCTGGATTTTTTTCCCCTTTGGAAAATTTACTCTTCGGGTCACATCGTGGCACATTAATCCTATCGAAAAATGTTCTCACCCGGTAAGCATCGAAATCCATAAAAACTAAAATCCCAATTTTTTAATTTTATTTTTTGCACCCGTGTAAACATTTTTCTATGAATTTCACTGACGTAAAAAAAAATGTCCCGGTAGAAAAAAAAAATGATGCAAAAAAATTCCCAGTGACTTTCCGAGGACAAAATTTAATCTCGTCTATCGCGCGCGCTCCGTATACACCGTAATAAATGGCAACGGGTGTCTTTCTTCCCTCGAGTGTCTCTCGAGGTCTGTGTATGATACTTCGAGAGTACCGACCACTTTGCTCCCGCTCTCTCACCGACGTGACATCATTCTCAGCTCGTCTCATCGCGCCTATGGCCACTCGAGAGTCTCTCGCTCCCTATCGTCCCTCCTCGGTGACGTTGTCTCCCATTCAATATTAGTACAGTTGAATAAACGTAATTAATGGCGAGGAGTAAGCGAGCGGCCGGTCGTGCGTGTGCGCGAGCGCGCGGGACACGGAGGCAGCCGCGCATGCGCTCTCGCTACCGAGGGCCGCGCGCATGCGCGGGTGCTCCGCGCATGCGCACGGCGCTAGGGCGACGGACACCGATCACGAGAAGATGGACGGCGATGCCATCGTCCGATGACGACGATCCGCGGACTCGCGGAATTTATAACTGTCCGCGAAGTCTGCGGGACATCGCGAGAGAGTTTCCACCTCGTTCCAGGCAAGCGCGCGCACCGGGCCGGGAGAGAAACGGGTGAGCGATGGTGCGAGATTCCCAGGCCCTCAGGCCTGATTCCAGCAATTCGATGGACATTTCGCTTCTGCACAGTGCGCGGAACCAACCGCGACTCATACACAATCCTGTTTATCCTCGAGGAGGTCTCACGGCGATGGACTCGATCGCGGACGCGACCATCGACGACGAGAATCCCGATGTGCAACAATGCGCTGTTCGCAATGCGCGCTCACATGCGATACCGTTTGTGCTGGTGGAGGTCTCACGATCCGTCGAATTTTGAGGAGTTGTGACTTTAGCTTGACGACTTGTAGGGAAAGTCGGCACGGAGATTGATCCAAATTTCAATGCGCGCTTGGGATCTCGAAGCCGGACTCGAGATCCGACTTTGGTTCGAGCTTCATTGCGTGCTCGAATTTGACGGTGGATTTGCGTTTGGACTTCAGCTGAAAGTCAAGATTCATCTTGAGAAAGACATCATGCTCAAGATCGATCTCAAGTCCAAGCGTAACACGAGTCTCGATCACGGTACGAAGACTGAGAGTTCGCTCTCAAGTTTGATCTCTGGAACGATCTTGACTTCAAGCTCCCGAGATCAAACTTGATGTCTGGGAATTCGTCGCTTCCTCCGCACGTCACAACGTCGCACTGACCGATGTAAGCGTGCTTAACGATTCCAGTAATTCGACATTGCGTGCACAATCCGCAGACCCGAGTTTAATACGCGATCCTGTTTACGTCGGCGTTCTCGCGACGAACGCGATCGTCTCGTCATCGGACATTGCCAAGGCGGATCGTCGCCTCCAACCGTCACACGAATGAGGCAGCAAAGGGAACCGCTATCTTTGGTTACATTGAGATCGTTCGCGACGAAAGATGAGAGTCGCGATGACGTGGACGGTCGAGACGGCGCCAATGCTTCGCAGTTGCTCCGTCAATGACACAATCCGACCGATCGGCGATAGCGTTCGATCCTCTCGTATACAACCCGGTCGGCTTTGGGTCCGATGTTTTTTCATCCGCTGGCTGTACGTTGGGTTGGCGATGTTGTGTCGTCTGTCGGACTCTCACGGCGCGGCGATTTACGCGAATGAATCACGTATGCCACATCAAGTCACACGTACCGTGCGCATCACGCTGCATCCTGCCGCATCCCGCTTGTAATGATACCGTGGCGGTGCAGCGTACGAGGAACGAAAGCATCGCACCGATCGCAAGTTTCCCCCCCCTCGGCGGGAGCAACGTGCCGTTGGAGTCGCTGCTTTCTATTCCCACGCGATTACCGTCGGGCGAAGTTGGTGGCTGCGCGATAGGAGCACCGCGAGATGACTTCTGGTGCCACCGATGCGGCATGGATGCGATCGCGGCCGAAGGAGCGCGGATGAGAAATTCATTTCTGTCTCGCGCGTCGTCTTGCCGGTCGTTATCTGGCCTGTCGATCGAAACACGAACGGATAGAGACACACTCGTCTTTCGCTATGGCGAATCCACTCGTCCACTTACCGTTTCGCAATGAAACGGAGAGACCCGTTATACAAACGTCAGTTGATGCTCCAGCTTCGGCAACATTCGCTCCGAAAGACATTCGACTTTGCTGCTTTGTCAGCGAATGAGAAATCGGTTGGTCCGGGTGTGAATCGGTTGGACCAAACGTCGTCAGTCGACGTCAGGTGAAAACAACATTGAATCACGGTTGTTCCTTCCACGTTCTACGGCCGGTTGGATCAACGAATCATGTAGCTGCGAATCGGTTGATTCACCAGACCAATTGAACGGTAAGCGCGGTTCGATCGGCTGATTCGGGAAAATTGCGCGTTCGGAGAAATTCGTCGCGATTCAATGACTCGCTCCAGGGATGAAGTGATTCGCGGCTGATCGATTCGTCGACCCAGACGGCTGATAACGCTGGGCTCGCGGTGAAAATTGCGCGTACGGGATGTACGGAAGAAGTTGCCGGATTTTTTGTTACCGAACCGGGAAAACGATGGCAATTCGATGAGTTCGTCGAGGAGTCGACTAGTCCGTGGCTAATTGATTCGTCGACCCGGTCAATAAATTTTTTGGCCGCAAAGAGGAGGAGTGCATCGACGATCGACGCCGGAAAGTTACAGCACAGTTCGGGGACCCTTGGGAGATCGCGAGGCAAAATGTTTTATGTAATTTCTAGTGGAACGTGAGGTCTGCGTCGTAAAACCGCGGAAGGTCCGCGACGTCGGAGATGGCGGACGAGACCGGCAACGTTGCCCGCTCCAGGATACAACCGTGTGCCCGAGCCGTTATTAATAACGTCGTAATCAATTGCAAGCTCGTCCGGGTCCTGAAAACTCGAACGACAGTTCCGCCGACGAAACGGTGGTCCGAGGGCTCGGACCGGTGTCCCGGGTCGCGTAAATACTCGTCGCTCGGACGAGGCGCCGCTACGAGACGTGCCTCAGTCGACTCGTAAAATGTCGTTTCTCGCGCTGCGCAAACCAAAGCCTTGTAGGTCTACAGAAAAAAAAAAAAAATAAAAATGAATTTGCTTCAGGCTTGCAGACTTTGCTCCGGTAGTGTCCGAGGTTCGTCCTCGAAATCCCTGGTACGGTTCACGAGATTCTCAGCCGGATATACCAAATTTCGAAGACCCACATTCTGGTAAAAAAATTGCTGTGACTCCGGAGAAAATTTCACGCCGAACTGCCGATGGCTCCCGAAAAGTTCCTCGGTGCAAATGCGCGGTAGATTCGCGCACTTTTTTTCCGAGATTTTTGTTTTTTTCTCAATAAATCGCAGCATCGACGACAGTCTCGCTCGATAGGTATCGTCATTGTCGAACGTCGGAAAGCCGGAAAGTTCACCTCGAGAAGGACGAAACCGTGACGCAAGGAAGATACACATATGTCCAGGTTCAACGAACTCCCGGCCAGCGGGAGGAACAAGGATTGATCCGTAGTCGGGGGTGTGGAAACAAGCCATCGAGAGATCTCGCTGAAAGACTCCGTGGAATAGTTATGTGCGACTGTAGGAAGAAAATCCGCGGGCGTATACGGGCGTGTGTGTCGTCCGACGAAGGACGAATCTCGTCGGTGGAGGAGAGGAGCGAAGCGGAGGCGAGGTTCGCGAGCGGCGAGCAAGCCGCGCGGCACCGGGAGAGTCGTCGGCAGCGTGTACCGGGAAAGCAGCGGGAGCCCCTTAAGGCAGGACGCCTCCTCTTCTTGCGCTAGCTCCGCTGCCTTCACCATCTGAAAAGCCTACGTCGTCCGAGCTGCAAAAGATCCCGATCCTCGTTCGCTGTGCGTGTCGATCCTCGCCGATTCCCGTCCGCGAAGCCTCCTACGAGTTGAGGAATGAACTGCCCGATACGTGAGTCGACTTCCGTGGGACGATTACAAGAACGAGAATCCGTAATGCCAATCGCCGATCGTTTAATCGCATTCAATCGATCACACGACCATTCTCGTTGCTCCCGCAGAATTTTTTACATTTTTTTTTTTCGTCATTTTTATTATTATTATTATTGGTTTTTTTTTTTTTTTTTTTTTTTTTTTTTTTTTTTTTTTTTTGATAATTCGGAGCAGGTGGACGGACGCGCGGAAAGCGAGAGTGCTGGAACTACAGGGACCGGTTCATGGTGTGTGTTTTTTTTTTTTTTTTTTTTTTTTTTTTTTTTTTTCAACGCTCGTGTGACGAAACCGGGACCGCCGTGACCCGCGGATAAACACACGGACATTCGCGCGCCGCGGTGCTGTAACCGGAGATCGGGCGAGACGGCGATCCGAAGATCTTATCTGGACCGTGACGTCTGAGTTAGCCGCGTCATTCCTCATTTCCACGAGCCCCGGTGCTCGCGATATTTCGCATTGTAAACGCGAGCGTCGCGTTTCTTCGTCCGGTCGTGTTAGTCGATGTGTCGTGAAGAAAAAAAAAAAAAAAAAAAAAAGGAAAAAAAAAAAAATAAGAGAATAATCGGAAACGAAGGATCGATCGGGTTTGCGGGAGAGTTGGGTCGTGATGTAATAATCGAAATTGCAATAACGGGACGAGAATCCGCACGGTTAATCGGCGCGCGAGTGTATTTCTGTGCGCGCGGCGAATCGTTCGCGAAGCCGCTCGCGGTCCCGCATACGTGTAACGTTTGCCAATTCCGGACCGGCGTGTTCCATTAAACCGTCGAGGCACGTGCTGCGAATGGCCGGTTATTACGCACGCGAATTAGGCGCCTACTTGCGCCAGCAGCAACAGCCGCGCGGCATTGCCGCGGGTCTTCGACTCGCGGTTTTGCATACGCGGAATTATATTCGAATTTTCCGGTTGCGCCTTTCGATCCGCCGAATAATCAACGCTCGTCCCCGGTTGCATACGCGGAATTACATTCGAATTTTCCAGTTGCGCCTTTCGATCCGCCGAATAATCAAAGCTCGTCCCCGGTTCGCGAAGAAATTCATCGACGAACGGTCGAATCGTGAAAGATTACGAATCGTTACATCATCGAATCGTTCGAATGATCGAATTATCCGAACAATTGAATTGTCATGTGGCAAGGCATTTTTCCAATTTGCTACTTGAAAAAAAAAAAAAAAAAAAAAAAAAAAAAAGCTCGCAAAATTAATGTCGCTCGGAAGACCGATCGTCGTGAAAAAAAAATACGACTCGCAAATTTTATTCCTCGTTACTCGCTACACGATTTTTTTTCTCCTCCTCCCCACTTTCCCGGAGATTACCGAGTTCGGAAACTACGTGCAGCGCGCCGAAAATGGACCGCCCGAGTATTCGTTATTTGCAATAAAAGAGTGAACTCGGTAGCGCTATATGGGTCGTAAACACGCGGATGGCTTAGGCGAGAACGAGGGGGTTTTTTTTACCACGTGGTCGCGTGGAAGCGCGAAGTAACGCGCGAGATGTAATAACGCCTTCCAAAGTCATCCGTTCGTTCTTTCTCCTCGCGCCTCGAAACCAAAAGCCGAACTGAGCGGTTGATGTCGAGCTTTTTTTTTTTTTTTTTTTTTTTTTTTTTTTTTTTTTTTTTTTTCCCCTACAATTTGGGTGACTCGCGTGCGTCCTCGAAATGAGAGCCGCGCGAGCAGAGTTCGAGGACAGAAGAAAATACTGGGCACGAGGAGGACGATGCGATGTTTCCCGGCAGTTTGAGGTGACGACTCGCTTGCTCCGCGCTCATATTATTTTCTTTCTCTTCGTCTCCTCGGCAGAGTCTCGGGAAGCGAGTTGGCCGGCGGACAAACATCGGGAGAAACACGCCCCACGGGAACGCACGGAGACGCCGACGAAGACGAAGCTCGCGAGCCGCGGTTCGTCACGCGAGACGTGTGCGGGTTCTCCGGTTGTCCCGGATCTCGTACGACGACGAGATACTACTCGGTGGAGAAAAAAAAAAAAAAGAACAAAAAAAAAAAAACAATAAACAAAAATACCACCGAACGGAGGGAGGAAAGGAGTGGAGGATAAAGTCCTTCCGACGGAAGGGCCAGGATATGCGCAAAAAAAAAAAAAAAAAAAAAAAAAAAAAATACAGAAAAAAAAATATATACAAAAAAAAGAAAAATAATACGAAAAAAGAAGGGAAGAGTTCGTTACACTGGGGCGTCGTGGCGGTCCTCGGGACGAGGGACAAAAGGAGAGTGGTATAATAATACCGCGGTAGGTATAACGACGTATGAATTTTGGAGGAAAGCCCGAGTGCGACGGAGCTCACCGTGCCGCTCCGTAACTCGCAGGAAACGAGTGATCCAGACACGCGATAGTCCGACAATTTTTTTTTTTTTTTTTTTTTTTTTTTTTCGTACAAAAAAAATAAAAAAGGTACTCTTGGTTTTTTTTTTTTTTTTCCTACGAAGTCTCGACTCGAGTGCGAGGTCCGAGGAGCGTATTACCTAAGCATATAACGCGGCCTCAGCCGCAGGAGAAATAGCAGCGGAAGCACGTGAAGTCAGCAGTCTTCCTACTTATCCGCCGATCGAGAAGTCCTCGGGAAGCCTCCTCGAGTACTACAAATATTGACCCACCCGGGGCGGCGCATTTCGTTAAACGACTCCCCGAACCGGGAGACCGAACGCTCAAGAGGAACGAAATACAATAAGTCGAGGCGTTTCGGAAACAGCGAAGGGTAAGAACGATGCGAGTTAAATGGTCGGAAAGCTCGAAGGACTTCGACGTCCCGAGTCTCTGAAAGTCGCCCGAAACGCGATCGAGAATCTTGAAGACGATCAAGCAAAAAATGGCGATCAATGGCATCGAACTTTGCTGACAGAAACTTAAGGAAATCGGGACGAACTTGCAGCAACTTTGGCGCCGTTACGTGCAGACATTTGCTGCGGATTTTCTGACGGGTCGTTGGTGAAATCTTCGTTGATTCGATAATCGCGGCATGTTGAAGCGTAGTGAGGAGCGAGTCAGCGATGAATACGACGCACTCGAGAATCAGTCGCGCGTCTGTTGGAATCCGCTCATGATTCGCGGGACAATCGAGATCTGCTCGAGGCCGGGAGAAATTTAATTTGTGAATCATCGTCTCGGGTTCTTTCAATCCAGTATGAAATTTTGAGACCGGAAACTAGAATAAACAATTTTTTTTCTCGTAGCCCGCAAGCAAATTCGACTCGAACAATGACTCTTTTTTTTTTTTTTTAGCGCACGAAGAAGGCTCGCGCAGTAAGACGCGATCGCGATACGTCGTCCATAGACGAGGGTCGTACACGATAAGCCCGTGGTCGACGCTCACGGCAACACGCATTCTCGCGATATCGCGCCAGGCGCCTTTGAACGTTTCAGAAGTGCACGCTCGCCCAGGCCAGACTCAACATATTACGGAGTGGATAAAACCGTGGGCCGAAGCGGTGAAATTTCCTCGACGGACTCGGGTGCGCGCGGCTCGAATTTATGCGGTTCGCGAGGCGCACAGATTACGCGAAAGCCCGTACGAGTCGGCGCAGTCGAACTCTCGCCGTCTCTCGGAGCGAGTTGATTTACGGCGGGTTGTGCGAGACGAGCCGGACGGCGAGTTTTTCCTCGCGACCTCGCGGATCGTCGGCCGTGGACCCGACGAGATCGCGTGGAGGGTCAGCGATTCCCGGAATATGAGTGCACTCAGCTCGAATGAGGTCTAGTCGGTCGCCGGAGCTAGACGGAGCTCCGACGATGCGCTTTGGACGTCCCGGACCGTCCGTTACCACGAAGAGATCCGCTCGCTCATCTCCTCGGACGATCTCGGCGGCGAGATATGTCGCGCGCGCGGTGTCTCGCCAGTAATCTCGGA
This sequence comes from Listrodromus nycthemerus, assembly GCA_963978505.1. Classification (NCBI taxonomy): domain Eukaryota; kingdom Metazoa; phylum Arthropoda; class Insecta; order Hymenoptera; family Ichneumonidae; genus Listrodromus; species Listrodromus nycthemerus. The sequence goes on along the minus strand of OZ021679.1, from coordinate 27,903,938 downwards.
TGAGCTAGTGAATGCCGAAAATATACTCGAGCTCGGACGCGAGCGAGCTAGGACGACGCGAGTGGGACTTTCTGCGCTGTCTTCGTTCCGCGCGTCTCGAGTGTCCTCCGGAGAGCCGAAGAAATCTTCGCGGAACTGGAGGACCGGCGGAGTCGCGCGGCGTTTGATCGTTCGCGAATCTTCTTTTTATTAACGCGAGAGCGAGTCTGCGGTTTCGGTGGAGTCGCGTTCGCCGCCTCGAGAACGGACGGTTGAGTGACCGTTGCGCCAAGGTGCAACCTCTCGATAAGAACCGTCCGATCTTCGCGGAACCGGCCGCTCCATTCGGCAATCGCTCGATCGCTTTTCGTTGGCTGATTTTTTTTTTTTTTTTTTTTTTTTTTTTTTTTTTTTTTTTTTTTTTTTCAATATTCCATCCGTCCATCGAGCTTACGCATCTCCGACCGGAAGGAAAAACGTGGCGCGAGAGGAGGATTCCGCTGTTATTCCCGTATCGAACTGCCGTGAATCTTCGGCGAGTCAGCGAGCCGGGTCGTTCGACCTTTGAACGCGGCGTTAAATCAACACCATCGCGAGCCCGGAGCAGCTCTTGCCGGGCGCGAGATCTGACCGAGAGAGCCACGGCCCGAGCAATTATTTGCTTCTAGATTTATGAGTGTGCGATGTACACCGGCAGAGTGGGACGGACTCGTGAACGAGCCCGAAGCCGAGGAGAGCGAGCGAGTTCGCTCCGACTCGCGATGCTGCTGCGCGTGTGGTTCAACGCACACCTTTTTCACTTCGCGCCGGTATCCGCTCCGTTCTCTTATTTTTCTCGCGCCGATCGTCTTCCCGTCCGTGCGCTCTGCCCGGAATCACTTTCCTCATCGTAATTACACGCTCTCCCCACGGCCGATCTCTCAATAACTCAAACGAACGATTATCGATTGCGAAGCTATAACTTCTCTTTACCTTTTCATTCCGTCTCTCGCGGAAGCTTCCTCCCCGCCGGAGTTGCCGTCCAATGGGAAACACTTGAAACATGTTTCTTTGCTCGCGCGTTTGCTTCGCCGATTGGACACTCGATTCGCGTTAAAGTCTACGAGGACCGGTGGTAAAGAGAATCGGCTGTGATCGGCTAACTTCGCGGTATTTGCAGAGTCAATGACGCATCCGTAGAGTCAAAGATCAATTTGGTGGACGAAGGAATGAAGATTGGCTCCGGGCCGATTCGTTAATCGAAGCGACAGATTTAACGATCGACAAGACCCATGTTGTTGTCTGGCGCGAAAATCGGCCGGGGCAACTTGACTCTTCTTCCGTGAAAATAGTACGAAAAATTTGTGTCGAATTTGTTTCAAAAAAAATTGTATTATCGATGAGAATTTTTACAAAATTTTCGTGGATTTTTATACAATTTTTTGATCGGATCAATACCGATTCAATGACGAACGAAATTAATTTTCAGTCTGCTTCGAGGATCGGCCGAATTGACTGAGCTCTTCTCCCATGAAAAAATTATAAAGATCACGAAAAATTATAATATATTCGTGAAAAAAAAAATATATATTGATGATCGTTTCGTACATGGCGATATAGTACGACACTAAAAAAAAAATTCGCCTTCCAAACTACCGAAGAAAAAAATGTCTCATTGAATCGTACTTTAGATTCTCAAAAATTCCGTACGACATTGAAACAACGACGGCAAGACTATCGAAACAACCCATCAATCTCTCAATGCAGTATGAAATTTTGAAAACTGAAACTAGAATAAATTATTTTTTTTCGCAGCCCGCAAACAAATTCGACTCGAATAATTGCTATTTTTTTTTTTTTTGAAGTGCACGAACCGACTATTCTCCTTGGATTCGTAAATAATGGACAGGAGCCGAAGTTTTGGGCGAGATCGCGTCAGCCGAGTCATCGTCGCCGGGCCGGTGAGTTCATCGACATTGGATAGAAAAAGTACCTCACAGACCGGTGAGCCGCGGACGCGACTCGTTCGCCGAAGGATCGATCGGTATAATAGGCGCATAACGCGACAGCTGTACCGGAGCTCGAGGATCGCAGACCGCGCGCGGTCCTTCGAGTGCGCGCCCTGGCAATTACACGGACGAGACGAGGAGAGGAGAGAGAGAGGAGGAGGAGGCGGCAAAACGCGCAAAACACGATCCCGAGCATGGACCGCCTGAAACTTCCGAAGTGCAGCGTTGTTTCTCGTCGTGCAGATCGCCTCCTTTATATTTATCTCTTGGGGCCACCCCGCTCCATCGGACTGACTCGGATCGAGCACGGCAGCAGCTTCAGGGACCGAAGGATATACCGGTTTGACCTCGGATTCGCTCGATGGCTTCACGACGATCCACCGCGATCTCTCGCAGGTGCCCGACGATCCACCCCAAGATATAACCTGTGCCGATCATTACCGTACTGTTTTCGATCCGCGGCTTCGCGCGGAGGAATAACCCGCGCGATCGGGAATTGATTGGATTTAAGTATTATCGCCGCCACTACAGGCCGCAAAGCCGCTCTCATCCGTTCCTCGTTCCTGCTAAAGCCGATTTCCGCGCACCCGGAAACATCTTTTGAGGAGGAGCGATCCGAGATCCACGGATCGGTCCGGACCGGAGAAAACGAAATGTGAGCCATCGGGATCCGGAAGAGGGTCGAAAGAGGAGTCGATGAACGTTTCCTTTGGTTAATCTTCATCGTTGTACCGAGGGATCGGCGCATCAGAGTGGAATTTATTGGACGTATCATCGCCACTTATATCGACGAGGCAAAACCGCGTTCATCGATTTTTTCGTGCTGTTGCAGCCAAACTCTGTACACTGGGAGAGATTGGAGAGAAGGAAAGGCGAGACATCAGTATCTGAGAGATCATCGCATGGAATGAGATTTTATTGTATTGGATCATCGCATGGAATGAGATTTTATTGTATTGGATCATCGCATGGAATGAGATTTTATTGAATTGGACACCACTTCAAGATCTGATCGACTGGTTGGTGGAAAACGAGATTTGGGTCGTCGTGATCCGGAAGAGACTCCGAAACAGAAGTCGACGACCGTTTTCTCTAATCAAATCTTCACCAACATACCGAAGATTCGTCGCATCAAAGTGGAATTGATTGGAATTTAGAATTGATTGGATTCAGCTGTGATCGTCGACTGTAAAAGTCGCGAAAGCCTGTCTCATCCGTCAGTTGTCGCCATCATAGCCGAATCATCCACACCAGGAAAGCTACGCCCGAAAGATCGAGCGGATCAGTCGAAACGAAACGGAGCCACCGGGATCCGGAAGAGACTCCGAAACCGAAGTCGACGACCGTTTTCTCTAATCAAATCTTCACCAACATACCGAAGATTCGTCGCATCAAAACGGAATTGATTGGATTCAGCTGTGATCGTCGACTGTAAAAGTCGCGAAAGCCTGCCTCATCCGTCTGTTGTCGCCATCATAGCCGAATCATCCACACTAGGAAAGCTACGCCCGAAAGATCATTTCGGAGTATCGCTCCGAAATGCTCCGATCGAGCGGATCAGTCGAAACGAAACGGAGCCATCAGGATCCGGAAGAGACTCCGAAACCGAAGTCGACGACCGTTTTCTCTAATCAAATCTTCACCAACATACCGAAGATTCGTCGCATCAAAACGGAATTGATTGGATTCAGCTGTGATCGTCGACTGTAAAAGTCGCGAAAGCCTGCCTCATCCGTCTGTTGTCGCCATCATAGCCGAATCATCCACACTAGGAAAGCTACGCCCGAAAGATCATTTCGGAGTATCGCTCCGAAATGCTCCGATCGAGCGGATCAGTCGAAACGAAACGGAGCCATCAGGATCCGGAAGAGACTCCGAAACCGAAGTCGACGACCGTTTTCTCTAATCAAATCTTCACCAACATACCGAAGATTCGTCGCATCAAAACGGAATTGATTGGATTCAGCTGTGATCGTCGACTTTAAAAGTCGCGAAAGCCTGCCTCATCCGTCTGTTGTCGCCATCATAGCCGAATCATCCACACTAGGAAAGCTACGCCCGAAAGATCATTTCGGAGCATCGCTCCGAAATGCTCCGATCGAGCGGATCAGTCGAAACGAAACGGAGCCATCAGGATCCGGAAGAGACTCCGAAACCGAAGTCGACGACCGTTTTCTCTAATCAAATCTTCACCAACATACCGAAGATTCGTCGCATCAAAACGGAATTGATTGGATTCAGCTGTGATCGTCGACTTTAAAAGTCGCGAAAGCCTGTCTCATCCGTCTGTTGTCGCCATCATATCCGAATCATCCACACCAGGAAAGCTACGCCCGAAAGATCATTTCGGAGCATCGCTCCGAAATGCTCCGATCGAGCGGATCAGTCGAAACGAAACGGAGCCACCGGGATCCGGAAGAGACTCCGAAAGAGAAGTCGACGAACGTTTCCTCTGGTTAATCTTCCTCGGCATACTGAAGGGTCGTCGCATCAAAGACGGACACGCCGGGATGGTTAAGCAAGGAAAAAGTTAGCGGCTGTCTACCGGCGAAGCCAAGAAGAAACTCGCCAAGACAGATGCAGTCCATTCGGGGTATTATTCAACGAGTCGATACTATACCGCTTACCGGAGCTCGGATATGTTTGCGTGGCTCCGTGTGTGGGACAGTCGTACGGCTGCTTATAGGTGGCCTGCGAGAACGATATGATGGATTTGTACCAATTACTCTCGGTACGTCAAACGATCGGTCGCTCTCCTTCCCCGCTTCTCATTATGCATCCGAGCGGTGCTGCGTGCCTAGCGTGCTACGCATCCGAGTCCGGATCTTCCATCGGCCACATACATATATACTATATATATATATATATATATTTTTATACGCGCACCGGCTCTCGCGATCTTTCTTTGTGTCGCTGCGAAAGTGAATCGGCACGCTCCATGAATTCTTACATCTTGTAAACATTGGAATTCGCAACGATGAAATCGAACGGATGGATCAATGGCCGCCGGAGCCATTATACACTGGTGTAATATAAATTTGAGCCGCTCGATATGTAGGTACCGACGAGAGCGAACCTTTTTAGTCGATACCTCCTTCGGCCTCGTCGCTTTTTCCCGGGAAGGGGGTTTCCGTAATTTCAGGTTTGAAAAACGTGTTTTGCTTTTTTCATGTCGCAACAAAAATTTACCCTTCTTATTGTTCGCGATCTGATCACCGCGTGGAGTCCATTAAATTGTCGGACAGGTACAATTTTTTAATATATATATATATATATTATTTTTGGAGTAAGGGGGAAAAAAAGTGCTGGTATTTTTTTTTATTAGGACCTAGAGATTTTTCTAAATAATTTCGAGACCCTTAAAATTATTGAAACGAGCGGCATTTTTCGGAATACTTTATTTTTGTTGAAAAAAAAAATGTTACCATCTTATTTGCCCAAATTTCCATCCCGTTTTTTTCTTTTTTCTCTAATTTCTCAGTAATACATTTTTTATATTTTGCAGTCTTAAAAAAAAAAATAATAATTCTCGCCACTTTCTCGTATTAAAGCCTGAACATTATCCTCAACGATCATTCCACAAACTCGTTAACATCTTTTGAATGATAAAAAAAAAATTAATAAAACATTTTCGGTCAAAACTTGTAAACCCGCTCAGAGCCCGTGGGTTGTGTTTTTTTTTTTTTTTTTTTTTTTTTTTTTTTTTTTTTCCTCATAACTTCGGCCGGAAAGTGAGAATCAAATGCGGGGAAATAAACTGACGTCAGCCGTGTATTCGCAACAAAAATATATGTCAGGTAAGATTCCCCCTGCCTCCCGTATGAGCGATAAATAAGATGAAAAAAGAGCAGTAAAGAGTCGGGTAAAAAAAAAAAAAAAAAAAAAAAAAAAAGATCGTTCGCAAGAACTGCCGGGGGTTTGGGCATAAGCTCCGAGTTATGGAGAAGGAAGTTTTTACGGTGTTTTTATGTCGCACGGCGGCGGAGTCGACGCGTCTCTCGCGCGAGTTGTCGCAAGCCGTTGAGCAAGAAAAGTACATCGGGCACGGCTCTCTTCCTTTCTTATATTTTCCTCATTCCTCGCACTCCGACCCGCGCGCCCTCACCAACATTTTCCCCCCCCTTTCTCCTCGCATCCCCCTCGCTCGCCGCGTTCTCTCGTCGCTTAAACAAATTAAAGAATCGTCCGGCACGGGGCGCCCGGCACCCCGGTTTACGAGCCCTTTTCCCAGGGCACAATAGGAATCCTGAATCTTTAATAACGTTCTCCGGAGAATAAGTACCTCGTACTTGAAGAGGAGGAAAAAAAAAAAAAAAAAAAAAAAAAAATAGAAATTCCCAGCGAGACGAAGGAGGAAGATTCGCGCGCGGCAAATTCCGATGAAATTTCCGAGACTCGTCCGGCGTGCGTGTATTCAATTAAGTTCGCTCTCTATTAGCGGTTTATTTCATCGATTCCAGGTACGGAGATCGTACGGAGACTACGCGCGTGTAACGAAAGGCGCGCTCGTTCTATCGTGACTAACGCGCTCGACACCGCAATAACGTTGCGGCACCGATTCGCGGGAGCGTTTGAATTTTTCTAAAAAAAAAAAAAAAAAAAAAAAAAAAAAAATTAAAAAAAAAAAAAAAAAAAAAAATAAGACACATCGACGAGCGCTCGTTAAATCGAAAAGTCTGTGGACGCGTGAGAGTGGAGCCGGCGCGAGATTTACACACGGTGGCGGGAGCGAGAGCCGCGCGTGTCGCGTGCGACTCGTTAGTCCGGACGTGCGGTTAAACGGCCGTGACGCTAATGGTCCCTGGCATGGTAGTGGCGTGGTTTCTGCGCTATCACGGAAACGCTCCGGCTCCGAGAGAGGTAAGGAAACTTGACAGGGCGAATTATTTCACCGGGACGAGGCGCGTTAACGCAATCGACGGATCGTCGTCCGGCCGCGAAACTTGTACGGGGATTAACGTAGGCGCATACCGAAGATAGCGCGTCGAGACGAAACACCACTGGCCTCGATAGATCGAACGGTCGCTCCATTAACGAGTCGCAACTTAAACAATTTCATTGGTTCCATAAATCGGGTGTAAAGTGGTATTAATTATTCGCGCCGGTGGAAACACGGTGCGCGGTCGAACGGATTTTTTTTTTTGTTACTTGTCGTTCCGTTTCATATTCCACGGAATTGAAATCGGTCCCGTTTTGTTCTCTTCGCTCGCAACGCCTCGAGTACGTGCAGGAGAATTATTTTTGAATATTGACGAATTTTTTGGAGATTTTTTTTGTTATTTTTATAATTTTAAAAAAAACGTCATTTTTAAAGCAACGGTCCGTTTTGCCACGCTCTCTCTCTCTCTCGCACAAGCTGGCCAATATATATCTCAGGGACATTAAGCGGTGAGGCACGTGTGGAAGAATAAGTTCCGCCACACCGGAACCAGATTGCGATTGAGCCCGAGCTCCAAGATCTCTCGAATCCGATAATGGGACGAATTAGAAATCACGTAGGAGCAATTACGCTCTAATCGGGGAATAATCGGTAATTATTCGACGGTGCGGGTGACCCAGGGATCGCGTAAGGGAACGGTGAATGCGAGAGGGTTTGCACGGAGATCGCGTCGGTACGGAGGCGAGAAGGCTCGAGCCGGAGTTGATTCATCAGCGAGCGGACCGTACGAGCCCTTCGGGGCCGGAGTTTTAGGGGCGCGAGAGAGAGAGAGAGAGAGAGAGAGAGAGAGAGAGCCAGGAGCTTCGACGAGAGCGTACCGTGTTTCCATCCAGCTGGAGTCCCCCGCCACTCACCCTCTTATTGCTCCCCGAGTGGCCGCAAAACGAAGTTTGATCAAATTCTACTGCTCGGGCATAAAACTGACCGGCTGACCGGCGTCCGGGGTTATGGTCCCGATAAATGATTCATCCATACGATACGATGCGATGCGATAAGGCGAGGCCTTTTCCGTTCCTGTTTCTCCGCGCTCCAACCGCTCCGCCTTTTTCTCCCCTTGCTTCTGGCTATTTTTTTTTTTTTTTTTTTTTTTTTTGGATCGGTATTGGTGTAACGACGAGCCGTCGATGTCGGTGCAGGTGGATGTCGAAGGTACGCGGGGAGTCCAACCGTAGCTGTGAATGTGTGTCTAGACATGGTGGACGCGGCACATCGGGGCGTTATGGCCTAAGAAGCAGGGCGGTGCGCGTGTTGGAGGAGCACTGGTGTGCCAAGGAGAACGAGGGTCATCATCGTTCGAGCCCTTTTACGAGGCCGCGGTCTCTTCTCCCGGCCTTACGAGCACGGGAGCCCCGCCGGAGAGTCGTTGGCTCGAATGTACCGGGCCTCGCACTTACGCTAAGCCGGAAAAGCCAGCGTATCCCAGCCAAGGAAAGAATCCACCGTGGCGCCCCAATGCATCGCCATGTCGGGAAAGTAACCTTCGAAGCACAAAAGCACAACCGCTTTGCATCGTCGGTTCGCGATTGATTGCGTCCTAGGCGAGGTGACATTGGCTCGGAGTTCTTTTCGACGAGACATCGGACGATTCGGGATTCGTCAGAATCGTGAGCTGAAACAATCTGGCGGGGATTCCGGATGGTTCATCGTGGCCGATGACGACTGCTCCAAATTTGGATGAAACACATGGCGATGGGATGTGGACTAGGGTTGATCGGTTCTTGAGTGCGTTGTCACTAATGTTTTCGGTTCTTCGAGTCAGATACGTGCAATTCCAGACCGTTCCACAGACAAACCAATTGGACCATCAGGATTGGACTTTGTTGGCAATCGATGCAATTTTTCTCAGGAGAACTTACCGCCCAATAGCTGCACAGCTGAATTCTGACGAAAACAGAATGCGTATGGTCGTTTCCGTGGCAAATCTGACCATCAAGAGTGCGGAGAATCCGGACGATGATTCCACTTGACTTCAGCGAAGTATCTTCACCGATTCAGGATTCGCAAGATTCATCAGCCATCCGAATCAGTCTGAAAGCCCGACTTTCAAGGCAGAAGCCTACCGGAGTCTTTCTCACGAGAAAATACCACAACAAAATAGCCGTACAGCAGCAATAAGGTACGAGCGGACTGTGACAAAAGACGAAAACGTATGGTCGTTTCCGTGGCAAATCTGACCATCAAGAGCGAGGAGAATCCGGACGATGATTCCACTTGACTTCAGCGAAGTATCTTCACCGATTCAGGATTCGCAAGATTCATCAGCCATCCGAATCAGTCTGAAAGCCCGACTTTCAAGGCAGAAGCCTACCGGAGTCTTTCTCACGAGAAAATACCACAACAAAATAGCCGTACAGCAGCAATAAGGTACGAGCGAACTGTGACAAAAGACGAAAACGTATGGTCGTTTCCGTGGCAAATCTGACCATCAAGAGCGAGGAGAATCCGGACGATGATTCCACTTGACTTCAGCGAAGTATCTTCACCGATTCAGGATTCGCAAGATTCATCAGCCATCCGAATCAGTCTGAAAGCCCGACTTTCAAGGCAGAAGCCTACCGGAGTCTTTCTCACGAGAAAATACCACAACAAAATAGCCGTACAGCAGCAATAAGGTAGGAGCGAACTGTGACAAAAGACGAAAACGTATGGTCGTTTCCGTGGCAAATCTGGCCATCAAGAGCGAGGAGAATCCGGACCGTGGGCAGTTTATTGCGGGCGGGTGGCTCGTGGATATTGTTTTCAATAACGCGTGGCATCAATCAGACTTTGGAGCAGGAAGCGACGGGGGGGATCGGAGAGAAATCGAGTGTACCGCAGATCTCTTATTGCCGCTCGACCCGGTCGCATCGTCGATGACCAGAAGAGCCTGAACTCCGTTTCCATGGGCGCTACACGCCGAGTCGGCCGGTTCGCCGGAATCTCCCGCGGGAAACGACCACGCAAGATGTCCGGAATGCGGTGACCTCTCGCCCATTGGGAAGCCCGGATTACCCAACTGACCATCTCCTTTGCATAACGACGCCTGGGCTTTCGGCCCGACCAGCTTCATCCCCCTCGCCGAGCTCCGCGCCCCGCGAACGAACCGAGATGCATCCTGGCATCCCACAGGGCCGCCCGATCAAGGACTCAACCCTCCCATCCGGCGCAATGGGATCTCGCCGAACGGCCAACGCCGGACTGCCGAAGCAACTTTGGCCGGGAACACTCGACCTTTCGTAACTATGGACAATAACGAATATATCCGTGGGACCTTCCGGAAATAATACAGCGTAGCGGAGCGTACAAGCCAGGATAGGATCGCGGGCGAAGAGTCGAAGCTCACCGCCCTCGTCCGAGCTTCACCGGCTCCACCGAATTTCATACATAAGAATCGTCCACTCGACGGTCCGACCTGGTTCAACATTCAATTGCATCCGATCGCGAAAATTTCTCGAGGAACTCGGAAAAACTGTCCAGAAAGTGCAACCGCACGGAAGTAACCGGAGACCGAAGAGTACGGAGTCCGACGAAACGAACTCGTGAAATTACTTTAATTGTCTACGGTTCATCGGTGTCTGAGAAAATTAGAGACGAGCTCTTTCAGACGGCAGCGCCGCTTCCGGATGACTCTTCGCTCAGCCCGCGCTTCCGCCGGTCTCTCTCGTTACCGTTCGCGCCGACCGTCAATTTAAATGTCAAAGGGAAATTGTTTGATTATTTATTATGCAAATGCGACGCGACGAGGAGTCTCTCCTCCTGGGTGAAACGAGACCAGCGGAGACGCGCCGTGAACGAAGAACCACCCGCTGCGGGAGAAACACGCGGGGTGTGAGAGGACTTCGGAGGGCAAAACCGCGCTCGCGCTCTCGGGGATTCGCTTTAACGGATAGAACACCGCGAGGATAATTTTGCCACGTTAATTGGATCAAGAAGTCGGGTCGGTCTGGGAGTTTGCTCCTTCGACGAGAAGAGCTTCTCGTGGAGGGGTTAAAGAAGCGAGACCCAGAGGCTCGAGTTTAATTACGTTCAGGGGGCGAGGGGGAGTTCTCGTTCGTGTCGCAATATAACCGGGGACACTTTCGGTATCGTGTACGATTATTCGAAACCCCCGGCTCACTCCGGTTATGAGATACGGATTTGGTAAATAAGGGTGGAACGGATCTCGCGGGAGGCGACGAAAGGCCAATGTCGAGCCGATAGTTTCGACTTTCCGAGAGACGTTGATTAATTGAGAAGAGATTTTTTTTTTTTTTTTTTTTTTTTTTTTTTTTTTTTTTTTTTTTTTTATAGAGATGAAAGAGGTCAGTTCTTTTTACACGTTGCTAAATTCGGAGACTGTCGAATGTATCGGAACGCCCGAATTCGTCTTGCTACTGCCTCGTTCACTCAGCGAAATTTAAAAATCGTGATGCAAGAAATATCAAAATAGATGGATCAAATAAAATTCCATCTAAAAAAAATTGCTGAGGTCTTTCAGTTTAATTTCTCCGAACTGTTCCATTTTTCTTCCAATTTAATTAATTTACACTGTGTCCTAAAAAAAAAAAATCCAAAAACATCGAATAGCTTAGGAATCATTGCGTAATTTTTTTACGCGCATCAAATCGCGATTACATTCTCGTGTGTGTCGCGAAAATAATTGTGGAGACTTTGCGTATCGTGTACGATTATTCGAAACCCCCGGCTCACTCCGGTTATGAGATACGGATTTGGTAAATAAGGGTGGAACGGATCTCGCGGGAGGCGACGAAAGGTCAATGTCGAGCCGATAGTTTCGAGTTTCCGAGAGACGTTGATTAATTGAGAAGAGATTTTTTTTTTTTTTTTTTTTTTTTATAGAGATGAAAGAGGTCAGTTCTTTTTACACGTTGCTAAATTCGGAGACTGTCGAATGTATCGGAACGCCTGAATTTGTCTTGCTACTGCCTCGTTCACTCAGCAAAATATTCCCTATTGGACTCTGCACTCCTTTTCTTGCCAATATTAAATCGTGATGTAAGAAATATCAAAATAGATGGATCAAATAAAATTCCATCTATAAAAATTGCTGAGGTCTTTCAGTTTAATTTCTCCGAACTGTTCCATTTTTCTTCCAATTTAATTAATTTCCACTGTGTCCTAAAAATAAAAAAATCCAAAAACATCGAATAGCTTAGGAATCATTGCGTAATTTTTTTACGCGCATCAAATCGCGATTACATTCTCGTCTGTGTCGCGAAAATAATTTTGGAGACTTTGCGTATCGTGTACGATTATTCGAGCCTGTCCCGATCCCTCCCGTCCCGGTTATGAGATACACGACGAGTAAACAAGGGTGGATCGGATCTCGCGGGAGGCGACGAGAGCTCCCGCGATGCGGGTCGAAGAAGGAAAGATCGAGGAACCGTGCCGACTCTCGGCCACCCCTTTCGTCAATGAAATTATTAATTCACGCTCGGTTTTGTTCATCGTCGCGACTAAATCCCGGTCTATTCTTATAATTTGTTTGATAAATCGGTGAAAGGTTCGTCGACCTCTCGTCGGTCCTCCGCGGAGCTTCGACGTCGCCTCGTCCGTAACTAACGATTCGTCTCGTTCTCGACGATGCGTATCTCGCGGAAACGAGGCACGCAGTCGCGACGTTGAAACTAGAATGCACGAAGCTGGAAGAGCGGATTAATATTATAATGAAAACAAGAGGGAGGGGCGATGAGTATCGCGACCGTAAACTCGGCAGCGACCGAGTCGGCCCTCGACAATTTTACCGATCTCCGCTCTCGCGTCGTATGAATATTCATAGGAGCGACGTCGGGATATCGACTCGTTTTCGTACCGATATCCCACGCGCAGCCTCCTCTTCATCGAACGATTACAGGCTACGCAGCCGACATTTATAATTGCCTGTCGATCGGATGTGCCGCACACCGCTCGATCGCTCGATAGCCCTCTTGATATCATTATTTCGCCGTCGGAAAGCCGATTCGAAGTTAACGCGATGCGTTCTCGTCTCGAATCTGCGTCAAACCTTGGTACGGTTAAGAATTTTCCGAGTCGCCGGCATTCGTTGGTCGAGAAAAAATGTCTCGTTTGGCGATATTTTTCGAGCTTCTGAAAGACAAATTAATTACAAAAAGGTGATTTTTTTGTTTTTTTTTTAATGAGAAGAAAATGACTCGGTTTTTTTGGTACGTCTCTACATTCCGACACTGTGCGTCCCAATTTTTTTGGACAAGGATATTTCGTTCGTATTAACGAAAATCATTTTCTTGCTACTTATTTAATGAGTCAGTAGAAAAATTTTTCCATAAATCGCAACTGTCCTTTTTTGTATCACGAAAGTGCAATAATATTTGAGAATTCAGATGCAACTGTAAAATTGCATTTCTGATACTGAGATTCGGAATAAATCGAATGAAACCCAAGTGGGAAATTCCGAAATCCGTGGAAATCGTCATCGCACCGACGTAACATGTATGAAGGATTACAGGGTGAGTCGGAGTGTTTGACAAGTGTCTGTTGATCGTTTTTATCACCCACTGCTCGGTCGCTCGATAGCCCTCTTGATATCATTATTTCGCCGTCGAAAAGCCGATTCGAAGTTAACGCGATGCGTTCTCGTCTCGAATCTGCGTCAAACCGTGGTACGGTTAAGAATTTTCCGAGTCGCCGGCATTCGTTGGTCGAGAAAAAATGTCTCGTTTGGCGATATTTTCGAGCTTCTGAAAGACAAATTAATTACAAAAAGGTGATTTTTTTTTTTTTTTTTTTAATGAGAAGAAAATGACTCGGTTTTTTTGGTACGTCAATTTTTTCGGACAAGGATATTTCGTTCGTATTAACGAAAATCATTTTCTTGCTACTCATTTAATGAGTCAGTAAAAAAAAATTTCATAAATTGCAACTGTCCTATTTTGTACCGCGAAAGTGCAATAATATTTGAGAATTCAGATGCAACTGTAAAATTGCATTTCTGATACTGAGATTCGGAATAAATCGAATGAAACCCAAGTGGGAAATTCGGAAATCCGTGGAAATCGTCATCGCACCGACGTAACATGTATGAAGGATTACATGGTGAGTCGGAGTGTTTCACAAGTGTCTGTTGATCGTTTTTATCACCCACTGCTCGGTCGCTCGATGGCGTTCTCGATGTCGTTATTCTCTACGGAAGTGTGGACATTTTCGAGGTGAATCGAACGTCTCCTCTTCTCGAATTTGCATCGGCAAGGATCAGCCGATTCGGGGGGGGTTTGGACGGGAAAGCCGGCTTCTGGCTAACCCTTTCCATACGTCCCTTCGACCCGAAAACCAGACGAGCTCGCTTACACGTCGCCCTTTCATAACGCTTGCTCACTTTAGCGGGAGTCACTGCGAACCGAACAGAGCAGCATCAAATCCAGCGCCCAGAGGCACTCTCACCAATCTGCCGCCGCTTCTCACATTTGCATACATAAGCTATTAAGCAGCTCTTTTCATTTCCTCCCGTTTACGACAGTTTAGTTAGAATAATGTTTTACAAGATTGCCGCGCGAACAATTCGCCCCAACCCTTCCCTCCCGCTACAAAATAGCCTGTTCTCGTCCCGGATCTTCAACGATATCCTTGACTCCTCTGATTAATGCTCCTCTATTTTATCACCGTAAGGCGTTACGTTTCTCGGGGATTTTTTTTTTTTTTTTTTTTTTTTTTAAATTAAATTCACCTCACCGGGAAGAAATTCATTTTTGTAGAAACAAGGTTGTTTCTTCCGGTGGGTTTCTTTGTAATTTTTTTTAATTCATATCTTGCGTAAGCATTCTTGTAGGGATCTCACGGATAAATTTCGGAAGTCGGAAAATTTGTATGAAGAAATCGCAGAGTGTAAGTCCTCGATTAAGCGTCGTCTTTTTTTTAATGTGCATTTATTTTCGATTTTTTATTTTATTTTATTCCAGTCACGAGGACGATACCAGCTCTCGCGACGTTGAACTCCCAGTCTGTCTACGATCTTTCACCTATTTCTCTCCGTATTACAATGATTTTTATTTAATTAAAAAAAAAAAAAACAAAAAAAAAAAATTCATATTTAATTTTTTTTCTTCACGTCACCGAGCCAACAGTCGTTTTTTGTAACGTCGAACTCTAGGCTTTTTTTTTGTCCGGGACTCCCTTTATCATTTTTTTTATTTTTATTTTTTTTTTCATTTTCTTATTACTCACAGACTCCCGGAAGGTGACTTATATTACAACTGGTATAGAGGAATCGTGGGACGCGAAACGAACTAATCACGTTCCACGGAAAACCCGCGACGACTTGCCAGTGTAACTTCACGGTTCTCCTTCCATTTTTTTTTTTTTTTTTTTAAATTAAATTCACCTCACTGGGAAGAAATTCATTTTTGTAGAAACAAGGTTGTTTCTTCCGGTGGGTTTCTTTATAATTTTTTTTAATTCATATCTTGCGTAAGCATTCTTGTAGGGATCTCACGGATAAATTTCGGAAGTCGGAAAATTTGTATGAAGAAATCGCAGAGTGTAAGTCCTCGATTAAGCGTCGTCTTTTTTTTAATGTGCATTTATTTTCGATTTTTTATTTTATTTTATTCCAGTCACGAGGACGATACCAGCTCTCGCGACGTTGAACTCCCAGTCTGTCTACGATCTTTCACCTATTTCTCTCCGTATTACAATGATTTTTATTTAATAAAAAAAAAAAAAACAAAAAAAAAAAATTCATATTTAATTTTTTTTCTTCACGTCACCGAGCCAACAGTCGTTTTTTGTAACGTCGAACTCTAGGCTTTTTTTTTGTCCGGGACTCCCTTTATCATTTTTTTTATTTTTATTTTTTTTTTCATTTTCTTATTACTCACAGACTCCCGGAAGGTGACTTATATTACAACTGGTATAGAGGAATCGTGGGACGCGAAACGAACTAATCACGTTCCACGGAAAACCCGCGACGACTTGCCAGTGTAACTTCACGGTTCTCTTTCCATTTTTTTTTTTTTTTTTTTTTTTTTCTCGCGTCGGAGAGAGTCGCAATATCGCGCCCGTGCGTTGTTATTGATTTACATGGTGCGATTGAAAGTATCATAATGGCGATACGGCCGGTCTGTTACACCCTACGTGATCGTTGTGCGGGCACGACGTCGGCAACCGTTCTCGCTCACGGAACGTTATTGGCAACAGGCATCGCGCCGATTTCTCTCTCTCGCCAGTTCGAGCGCCGCTTTCGATTAACATTGATGGAAATCATTCAGGCATATCGACTTTTCGATGCGGGGAGAATGAGAGAAAGATTTACGTCGCGGATCTCGCGGACGACACTTCTCGCTTTTACACCCGTGGAGTAATTTTGATCGCGGCGCCTCGAGTCAAATTACCTCGTCCCCTCGTCCATATCTCGAAACTGTTAAAGACATTTTTTGTTTGAAATAATAAAGAGGCGCATTTTATCTTGAGGCACGTAAGTGTGCGAGAAAAAGGTGGAAATTTACGTCGACAAGCAATTTAATACTTGCGACCGCTTCGAGAAAAAGTGTGTTATCGACTTTTCCATAACTCAAAACTTTGATGAAATATTTTTGATGAAAAAAAAAAAACCAAAAAAAAAACAAAACAAAAAATTGGGTCGGTGATGGAATTATGAATTTTGTTGTTGTTTTTTTTTTTAGTACACAGGTGTGCGAGGCTCGCAGGATTTTGGACGGGCGAGTAATTTAATATTTGTCACAGTATCTTGAGAAAAATTGTTTGATCCCATTTTTCGGGAGAACAAGACTTTTTTTTTTTTTTTTTAAATAAATTTCGAATCGTATGCTTGTCAGAAACGTGAATTTAGTGAAAGGTGCGCAGGTGCGCAAGCTATACGGAAGCTAAAATGACGAGAATCATGCAGATACGACGACGGTAAACTGAAACAAGTATATCGAGCGAAAAGCGAGAGAGATATCGCCGATAAAATATGTACGAGTCGCTCTCAATATTTCAGTGACTGAGCCGCGCGTATTGCGTTATTTATGGGTCGTTGCTTATGAATAACCGACCCCTCCACGCTCGTTCCTCTCTTTCTCTATCTCGCCCCCTAAGTGGGATTTATGTACCTTTGCAGTTTCTTTCAGTCTCGCTCCGTACCAACCCTGCACTTGTTCCGCGTCGAAGTGATTTTCACGTCACTCGTATCGATCTTCACCGATGTGCAAAAAAAATTAAATTAAATTAAAATAAAACGAAAAATGTATCGTGTCAATTTTTAATTTTGAAAATCAATTTTCGTTGACAAACAACATGATTTCACGTACGAATCGTACACATTGCTGAGCACCGACTTTTGATGATCAACAAAATATTTTAAAGTTAAAAAAAAAAATTCGGTACTCTAAAAAATTTTTTTTACCCGGGTAGATAGCTGATGAATAAAATCCGCATTCATTCGATTTAATTCTATTCGATGATGGAAAAAAATTGAAACACGTCAATTTTTTAAGTTAAAAAAAATACATTTTTTCCCCAGACAGTCATCGGGCTAATAATTCTCACGTTAGCTCGATTGCCTGTATTATCACTTTTAAAAAATTCAATTAATCCAAAAATTGGCAAACACGTCAATTTTTAATTTAAAAAAAAATACATTTTTCCCCAGATAGTCATCGGGCCAATAATTCTCACATTAGCTCGGTTGCCTGTACTATCACTTAAAAAAAATTCAATTAATCCAAAAATTGGCAAACACGTCAATTTTTAATTAAAAAAAAAATACATTTTTCCCCAGACAGTCATCAGGCCAATAATTCTCACGTTAGCTCGATTGCCTGTAGTATCACTTTTAAAAAATTCAATTAATCCAAAAATTGGCAAACACGTCAATTTTTAATTTAAAAAAAAATACATTTTTCCCCAGATAGTCATCGGGCCAATAATTCTCACATTAGCTCGGTTGCCTGTACTATCACTTAAAAAAAATTCAATTAATCCAAAAATTGGCAAACACGTCAATTTTTAATTTAAAAAAAAAAACATTTTTCCCCAGCCAGTCATCAGGCCAATAATTCTCACATTAGCTCGGTTGCCTGTACTATCACTTAAAAAAAATTCAATTAATCCAAAAATTGGCAAACACGTCAATTTTTAATTAAAAAAAAAAAACATTTTTCCCCAGACAGTCATCGGGCCAATAATTCTCACATTAACTCGGTTGCCTGTACTATCACTTAAAAAAAATTCAATTAATCCAAAAATTGGCAAACACGTCAATTTCTATTGCAGAAAAAAAAAAATGATTTTCCGACACCCAGCCAGTAATTTCTGCTCTAGCCCGATTGTCCGAATAGCTCGAAATCCGTCGATAACACGTTGCTGCGTCCTACGACGAGGACCAACAGAGACGTACCAGCCGGACGCGATATCGCTGAGCTCTCGCTGAACTATCCGTTCAATTAATTAATGCGCCCTATCGCTGTCGTACATCAGGATCGGTAATTAAACGAGTAATTATAGAATCTCGAGGCGTGGCTCCTGCCCGCGTGTTGCGCTCGGGCAGCGCGTTGGCGAGTTCGACCCGACGGGGATTAAAAGAGCGCGAGAAGCCCGGCCGCGCAGTTTCTCTTGCGCTCGGCTGCGGGGCGAGCGGACATAAATATGAGCCGGCGCGAATTAAAGAACCACCCCTACTCTCTGACCCCCCGTATTTAACGCAACATTTTTAATTACTCCGAAATGTCTGCTTCGCTCTTTTCATCCTTTCCTCTTTCTCGAGGCCTCTCCCTTATTTCTTTTCTCGTCTTCGCGCGCTCCTCGCCATCCTCCGCGAAGGGTGTGTGCCGTGTTAATTAAACGAAACCGTTTCGCGCCCTCTTCTTTCATCCACCCCCTTCGAGTCCTGCCCGAGATATCGTTTCCGCCGGGGAGAAACACGCCCGTTTCTTCCTTTTTCTTCCCTTCTCTTTCTCCTCGCCGTGTCCCTTCGTTCTTCGTCTCGAAGACGCCACGAGAACGATGTAACAGCGTAGCCGGAGCATTCGAGATTCCGAGACGTTCGATCAGAACGGGGTTACGAGGACGCCGAGCCAATGGAAGGAACGACCTGGGGTTGAAAAATCGGACCGACGACTGCGAGCTTCTCGCACTCCGAACCACGGTGTCTTTCGAGTCCGATTCCGCGACGATTAGTCCGGAAGACGGAGAAAAGCCAGTGGGATTTTTTGCGAAAATTTTCTTCGACCCACCGGTGTAATTATTTCGCACATTGAAACTTTGTCAGACCCTAAAATACTCGAAAATTAATAATTTTGCTTCGGCTGAAAAATCGGTTCCGGGACGATTAGTCGGAAAAAAAGGAGGAAAGCCCTGCGTACATTTTTAGAGATTTTTCTTTGAGACACTAGGATGAAGATTTATTTCATCGAAACATTGTCAGAATCCGAAATACTAAAAAAAAAATTAATAATCTTCGTTGGCCTGAAAAATCGGTTCCGCGACGATTGTTCGGAAAGAGGAAAAAAAAAAGCGTGTGCAAATATTTAGCAATTTTTCTTCGAGGTACCGGCATAAAGATTTTTGAAATTCGAACCTCGAAGTACTCGTCGAATTCCGAATCCGCTCTGAAAAATCGGACCGCGATCTCTCAGACGGAACTCTGAATCAAAGATTCTGAGTCTGAGCGCTCCGAGTGCCTGAGAAGACGCTTCGAAGGCCGCGCGGTACCTCGAAAATAAGTCGAAGCAAACGAGAAAAGCCCGTGCGAATTTTGAGCGAAAGACTCGGACACTCCTTTCTCTCAGCCGCAAGAATTTCTTTGAGGAATCTCGTCCTCATCGCTGCACAAATGGCATGGTAAAATATTTCTTTGGGGAGGGAAAATAAAAAGATCTTTGGCCACCGTTTTCGCGGTGGACGCGAGAAGTAGCTTCGTCGAATGGAAACAAAGGCGAGCGGACTGAGGAAGTGTCCGTGAAAAACTCACGGTCGAATTTCCATACATTAGCATGAGTCGTGTCGGGCGCATTTCCTTATCAATGGAGCGCAGGCCGTAACTGCGCTACTCGCGGATCCAAGCTCGGCTCTCGCGTCCCGGGAGAAAGGCGCCTCCTTGCTTCTTCCTTTTTTTTTTTTTTTTTTTTTTTTTTTTTTTTTTTTTTTTTTTTTTTTTTCGTCTCTCGCGAACGCATTATTTGTATCTACGCGTGTATATAACGCGGATCTCTCTCGCTTCGGCGCTCGAGCTGTCGTTGTCGTCCGCCGCTTGTTTGCCTCTTTCTCCCGCTACCGAAATAAATCCTTTTCACTTATCGCCCCGTTATCTGCTTGCCCGGTGTCGCGTCTCCATAATTTATGACGTGACGCGTACGAGCGAAGGCGGCACTCATTAATTTTAGCATTCCCCGAGCTGAGCGTCGGGCTCCGGCCGTCGCAGCGAAATGGGCCTGCAGCGTTCTTCGAGATGCAGAAGCAGCGAGAACGCAAAGTGGATGTCCCGGTCATTGACCGGCGACCAAGACTTGATAAAAATGTTTTCAATAAAATACTATTTTTTTTTTTTTTTTTTTTCTATAAAATCATGAATCGAGTCAAATTTTCTAAAAAACCATGAATTAAGTCAAATTTTCTAAAAAATGATGAATTGAGTCAAATTTTCTAAAAAATGATGAATTGAGTCAAAATTTCTAAAAAATTATGGTTGAGTCAAAAAAAGAGTTTGGTGTTAGAATAACCCAATGTGAAAATAACACGCGGGGGTAAAAAATGTGTATGGATTAAATTCACTCGATTTACGTGGCGGCGAAATGGACCAGCGAGAACGCAAAGTGGATGTCCCGGTCATTGACCGGCGACCAAGACTTGATAAAAATGTTTTCAATAAAATACTATTCTTTTTTTTTCTATAAAATCATGAATTGAGTCAAATTTTCTATAAAATCATGGTTGAGTCAAATTTTGTAAAAAATTATGGTTGAGTCAAATTTTCTAAAAAATTATGGTTGAGTCAAACAAAGAGTTCGATGTTAGATTAACCCAATGCGAAAATAACACGCACGAGTAAAAAATGTGTATGGATTAAATTGACACGATTTCTGCGGGGGCAAAATGTACCTGCAGCGTTCTCCGAGCTGCAGAAGCAGCGAGAACGCAAAGTGGACGTCCCGGTCATTGACCGTCGACCAAAACTCGACAAAAATATTTTCAATAAAAAAACTTCAATTTTTTGTTTAAATATAAATTATTTCGAAACATCCGGTTTACAATTCTGTTGAGTCAAATTGACGGTCCGTCGCTAACGTCCAATATTATTATAATTAACGCACTGCTTTTATTCCATGAAAAAAAAAAAAAAAAAAAAAAAAAAAAAATCACCTCTTGGTGATAATTCTACGACTTATTTGTAATTCAATAAATTAATTTCATAACTTAATTTTAATTCAATTAATTTTCTCTATGTCGTTCCTGCGTCCTACAAGATGTATTTGCTCCAATACACGAGATTCACCTTTGCCAGCCATTCGGGAGCCGCCAATCTCGAGTGCCTCGCAAGATGTTTCATCGGGAATGAACTTGCGATGTTTCGCATCCCTTCCGGTTTTTCCGGTTGAACGGTCAACGGAGCACTTAGCGAACGAACGATATTAGGTACTTTCTTCGGTGCCTTTACCGCTGTACACAATGTACGCCGCTATGCATATAATTTGCGTATCGTAAGGATCCAGACGATAAACCCGATTCGGGAGCCGCGAGTCCCCGCGGAGAAAATAACAAATAAAAAAAAAAAAAAAAAACCCCTCGATACGGAGAAACGAATTCGGCGGGGCGAGCGGAGTCAGAGTCACCCCTGTAGCAACCGTGGGGTGTTCCTTTTTTTTCTCGCGACGCCACGAACCGAAATGATTATTACGCGTGCGTACGATATTCGCACACGAGGACGCGATAAAATACCGGCTGCGCATACTGAGTGCTCAATCGTTTGTCAAATTCGACGGTCCGCCCTATCGAAATTCGTTGCTCGGCAGAAGAAGACGATCGACGGATCGATTCCCGGCACGATTCTACGTTTTTATTAATTTTTTTCTCACATAGTTTTTTTTTTTTTTTTTTTTTAATATCTCGCGCAATTCTACATTTTTATTAATTTTTTTTCTTACATCCTGTTTTTTTTTTTTTTTTTTTTTTCGAGACCACACACAATTTTACAGATTCATTAATTTTTTTTTTTTCTTTTCGACATACGTTTTTCAATATTTTTTTCCATCTTATTTGAAACAAGTGGCGGCGCGATTGATATTGAGTCGTCGAGCGAGACGAAGCGACCGGACAATCTGCACTGTGTGTGACAAATGTTACACGCGATGCTCAACGCTGTAACGCTCCGGTAGACGAATCAATTATGCGCGTTCTATAAACAATGTGTAACGCTCGATCGCGATCGCGAATCAACAATCGTTCGTCGAATTCGGAGGTCGACGACAAATATTACGGAATAAATTTCAACTCTCCACCCAGTTTTTACTTTTTTTTTACCCGACCGTTTTTTTTTTATTTTTTTTTTATTTTTCTTTACTACTCGTTTCAACGAAGCCGATTCTTCAATCAACGTCGGACAACTCACACTTCGTGACGCAAATATTAACCGCGTATCGATGACCCAGACTCGAGGGCTTCGATAGATGTATTAATTATTTGCATTCTATGAAGAACGCGCGATCGCGGAGGAGAAACGTCTTGAATCACGATCCCCGACGACGAGGGCCGAGCTTCTTCGCGAAGAGGGATCGCTCGGAGAGAACGGGAGCGGGACGATGCAACCGGGAGTATTTTAATAACCATTAATCTCTCGGGGAGCCTTCCTCGCGCCGGGGCTCGCGGCTCCGCGCGAAAGGCTCCGCGCGATTGCGCCCGGGGCGCGGCGGAGCATGAAGAAACAGTCGTCGATGAGACTCGTATCGTAACGGGAAACATAGGGAGCTCTCGAAGCGGGAGGAGCAGAACGGGAGAACTCGAACTCTCTCTCGTGTGTTTTCCAAATGTAACGCCGGGGATTGCCTCGGAGGAACGGTAGCGCCGGCTCGCGACGCTCGTAAAGCAAAAGCGACTCGGCACTCGAACTGTGTCTCGACTTCGCGATTTCCCCAATCGGGCTTTTTTTTTTTTTTTTGTCGACTCCCTCTCAAGGATCTACCGCGGGTCCGATGACGCGTGACACACTTTGGAACGTTCGGACAAATGTGCGGAATCGAGTCGAACGAATATTTCCGTGATGCTTCTCAATCAACGCGGTCGGAAGAACCGAAACATTTTGCTACCGAGAAACACCGATTTTTTTTTTTTTTTTTTTTTTTTTTTTTTTTAAACGATCTCAGAAATAATTCGGGGATCCGATGGGGAAAAATATGCAGAGTCGAATCAACCTGATATTTCTTTTCCGACATTCTTATCGACGAAAGTTGCGGCGTCGAAATATTTTGAAAATGTTGCTACGGGAAAGCTTTAAATAACGCCGATTTTTTTTGGAAAAAGCCAGGTCTTTGCACTGCTACGAGAAATATTAAAAAAAAAAAAAAGACATCTTTAAGCGGCGATCTATCGTATAAAATCGGTGAATTCCAGGAAGATATTTTTCCACATAATTGCATGCACTTTTTCTCAATGCGAATCCGATACTGATTCAGATCCAAGGAAGAGCACCGAGAAAAAAAATTATTTTCGACAGGATTCTCGCTGGAGGGGTTTGAGGACGAAAATTAGTAACGGGACAAAGTTAGTCGTTGGAAACTTTGGGCAAGCTCTTGGTCGCTCCGATTGTCCAGGGAGAGGAGATCGCTTGCTCTTGCCAATTAAAGTGGCTTTAATCTATGCATCGAGTTCGTGTCTTGTGGCGAAGGTGTAAGGAGAAGCGACGCGCGCGCCTTCCGGTAGCGCGAGGGAGTTCTTCCTTCGCCTCTCAGCGTTTCAAGATGAGACGACTCGCTACGCACGAATTTACTACACCGATGCTAGAGGCTAGAGAGGGTGACACGCTTTTGGAATCCCCGCGTGTCAATTCTCAGAGCAATCTGCCGATGCAGATTAGCGGGGTCGCGTCTCGATTTTCTCCACCCTCGTCGCAGATTCTCTATCAGGATTCCTGCTCCCTTGTTCGCTGCAACCCTCCGGCTTTATCGCTGATATAAATCGCTCAACATCGACAGCGTTCAGCTTTGGCTAAGAAACTCATTCCGTACTATTAAAAAAAAAAAAAAAAAAAAAAAAAAAAAACGAATCAATATCGTCCTTTTACGAGACTATTTGCGAATTCTGAGGGGTCCAAAAAAAAAAACGAGGTAAAAAGTCAAGATCCGTCAAGGATTTAACCGGAAGACTGTTCGGCGATAAAAATAATTCTTAAATTTCCGCGACTCATCGCAGTCAGCTTCGGCCAACTAATTTTTCCAGCTTGAATCATGACTGCGGTTCGTATTTACCCTTCGCTTTTTGTTTTTTTTTTTTTTGGCACAAAATAACAATCAAGACTTTCCGCGCGAGATTCTCTTCGTTCGTCGACGATAAAAATAACGGCACGGGTGAAGAATTTGATTTAACAGAAACTTCTCATCGGAAAATCGCACTTGGAGCACAGAATCCAAAATGGGCAAGAAATTTATTTTTTTAAATGTCGTCCGCGGTGATTTTTCACCGCACGGATGAGACCTAAGGTAAAAAAAAAAAAAGTGACGAATCAATGTTGAATTGTACGGAACGATATTGCTACGGACTGTTGAGCGGTGAAAAAAAAAAAAAAAAAAAAAAAAAAAAAAAAAAGAAAATCAAGAGAAGAACCATTTGCGAAGGAGCGTGAATGGAAATGCGGTAAAAAGTCAAGCGTCGATATCTGTCGGGATTTTACCGCGAGAAACGAGCGCCCCGTCCCTCGCTCCTAGAGCGGCGAAGCCGAGTTTCGCGCGGCACATGCGTTCGGCGACAACCATAATAGTTGATTGCCGTCGACACATCTCAATTTGTGCCACGAGCCGGGAAGACCGAACCATTTTCCTCCAAACGACCTGCGCGAAATATTGTCGAATCGTTTTTACACAAAGTCCGTTCGATCGTTAGAAGAAGAGAGGAAGAAAAGAAAAAAAAAAAAAAAAAAAAAAAAAACCGAAATATGAAAAAATCGAAGGCGCACCGGGCGAAACCTGGCCAGGCCCGACCCAGAGTTTAGCGTATCGACTTTACAGCTGCAAAGTCTCATCGACGAGCGGCAAGAAAATTGCCAACCGGTCCGCGAAACGCCTCGCGGGAAACTCAATAATCGACCTCGCCGGTCGATTAATTGGGAAGAGAAGGCGAAAGAGAAGGCTTCAAAAATTCGCGAGAGAGTTCGCAGAACGGTCTTCCTCGTTAGCGAGGGAATAAAGCTCGCGCGGAAAGTGCGCCGTTTATTGGCGCGGTGCAAAAGTGAGCTTTCTCTCCGAGTCCGAAGCGGGCTTGGCAAGATCCGAAGAAGCTTGAAACCGGAGGCAGACGGCGAAATTCCCCCGTGATCGAGCCGAGAATAATTCAACGGCAGACGGGGACCTTCCGTTTTCCGTGGGATTCGACACGGCGAATAAGATCGACGTACCCGGTGGTTTCCCGTGCGGTCAGGCTGAATCGAAGATTCTCGAGAGCCGAAACTGCGGATAGTCCGGGAAGGTTGGTAAAGGAAGGGCTCTCGCCCCTTGACCGACACTCGCCGTTGCGAACGATCATAAGTCACTAATCCTCGCGCGTGCGGTAAATCGCCGTCTGCGAATCTGGCTCGGCGTCGATGAAAAATGTAAAAATCCAGGGTAAAAAAAAAATAAAAAAATAAAAAAAAAAAAAAAACACCACAGGGTGCTCGCCGAGCTAGCGTGACAGTTCAATACATTTTAAATGCGTTCCGGCGCATTTGCGGGAAAAAAGGCGCGGACTGTGAGGGGACGAGCTGGGAGAGGAGTGGAAAAGGTTTTCTCTTCTCCCTCCGCAATGTGGCCCGTTATTTATCGTCAGATTTATGGAATAAGCGAGTGGCTCTTTTGCACAAACGAGAAAGGAAACCCCCCGGAAAAAAAAAAAAAAAAAAAAAAAAAAAAAAAAAAAAAAAAAAGGTACAGAAACAAGAGAGAGGAAGGAGGCGAAACGAAGAAACGCGTGTGTTTCCGTTTCATTATTGATGCTTCGAAAACGTATCGAGTGGGGTAAGAGTACCGGGACAGACGGGACCCCGCGAATCGACAAAATACTGGTGGTCCACGCTCCCCCCTCCCCCGCACAACATGCTCTTTTATACACAGAAAAATTTTGCGGCTTGTGTCCCCCCACGGGAATATGAAATCCCACATGATTTTGACTCTTCCCCGTCCTAAACGACCACTTTTATGAAATACGTAAGAACCGAGGTTCCCTGGCGTATAAGCAATTTAAGATTCGCCGAATAGTCTCATTGGGAAGATAAGTTTCTTTTCCGTATCGGCGGTTTTTATCTATTCGATATACGAGAGTCCGAGGACTTGTGAGCTATGTTTATTTTCCTCGGTTAAGGGAAGATCGAGTGCGACGCGGTGAATTCACCGATTCAACGAGATTCTAACGATAAGAATATTGAAACGGTGATTACAATTGATAGCGATGATATAATATTTATAATCATTGTGATGGTTGTATTGATTATGTTTGTTATAATTATAATTAATTGAATAATCGTGATGGTTATGTTTAATAATAATGACTTTTGGTATACTTTGTGCGAAGCGCACGGACTCGAATTTTGAGACACATGCTCCAACTTAAAATCTAGCTCGAACTACGATGGAATTTTGATTCGGATTTAAGTTTGAATTTGAACTGTTGGTCAACTTTAAACATAGGTTCGACCTTAAGTTCAAGCTCACGCCTTGACATTCCTATCGTGCTCATCGGATACTCCAGAAATCTACGTTGCACACAATTTTCCTTGCGGATGAACTTCCGGCTGGTGCAGAGAAAATATCTGTGTTCCGTCGACCGCAGATCAGAGTTTTTTTTTATTTTTTTTTTTAAGGAAACAAGATCCAATACCGTGAAACTTAGATAGAGTAGATTCGAATGGTCGGATCTTGCGTGAGTTAAAAAAGAGTCACAACGGAGTCGAAAGAACGGCTCGGGAGCGTGTGTCGTAGAATTAATCCCCTTGCTTGGTCGAGGGGTGCTGAGTAGATCTCAATATACTCGGCTTATCGGATCACGGATTTGCGGTGCCATAGTGAGGCTGATTCGCTCGTCGCCTATAGCCATTTCCACTCGCTCCTCGCTTTTCTCCTCCGGTCGCGGAAGCTTCAAGGAGAAAAGGAGCCGCATCACCTCCAGCATCGTATTATCCCGAGCGAGACCCTTTCACCTCCCGACGACAACGAGACTACCGTGGATTGAGGCCCGATCATCCACGATACGATAATCAAGATAAGTTCTCGCCAGTTTCGATTCCCTCATCGGCTGTCCCTTTGCCAAAAAGCGTCGCTGTAAAAAACAATGCGACACTTTAAAACATCCGAGCTTATTCGCATTTTCTGAGCGGAAAATCCGACATAGATTGCATGTAAAAAAAAAAAACTTACACATGTCGCCTGAGAAAAAATGACATAATCTTCTGAGATAAATGCCATATTGTCTGCAAAAAAAATTACGTATATCGTTTGAGAAAAAAATAACGTAAATTGTCTGAGACAAAAATGATTTGTATAGTCTACGGAAAAAAATTGCATGCATCGTCGGAGGATATGTAAAAAAAAAAAAAAAATTCTGAGAAAAATGCCATATTGTCTGCAAAAAAAATTACGTATATCGTTTGAGAAAAAAATAACGTAAGTTGTCTGAGACAAAAATGATTTGTATAGTCTACGGAAAAAAATGGCATGCATCGTCGGAGGATATGTAAAAAAAAAAAATTTCTGAGAAAAATGCCATATTGTCTGCAAAAAAAATTACGTATATCGTTTGAGAAAAAAATAACGTAAGTTGTCTGAGACAAAAATGATTTGTATAGTCTACGGAAAAAAATGGCATGCATCGTCGGAGGATATATAAAAATAAAAATACGCCTTCAAGAATATAGAGCCGACTACAGATAATAAAAATTTTTTTTGAAATACCGTACAGTCAGATCTGATCATCCGCAATAAAATACAAGTCCTTAAGAGCTGTGCCAACAATGCAACGTCACGAGAGTTCTGAAGCGCTCCATGCTACTTCCCGCTTGTCGGAGTCCACAGAATACCAATTTTATTCGCATCCTCTGCGGGAAATAATGACGAGGGTGATCGAAATTAGCGCCGCGGGAAGGAAAACAGACTCGTAATCCGGACGAGCCGAGGGGCGTTTATACATGAGCCGCAACTTCTAGTCGATTTCCTTTGCGACGAGACGAAGGGATTACCACGTGTTTTTCTTAGCAGCCGGCTCTCCGTGAAAGCTCTCCAATCCACCTCGCGCCACCTCTTTTTTTTCCACGGTCGCATCGATCCATGGATAGATTAGTTTCTTTCCCGTCTGTCCGAATTGTATTTTAAAAAAATCAATTAAAAAAAAAACGGCCTCAAAGAATATGGAGCGGAGTACGGATAATAATAAAAATTACCACGCTCGGGCAGTAATTGGGTCATCGAATTAGTTCGGGTAAGTTTTTTGCTCCCAGCTACCGCGCTCCGAGCCGCTCCGTTCGGACTCGACTTGTCACCCTTTTCCTCTCGACAGGATTGAGGAGGAAAAAAAAAACAAAAAATTACCAAGTTACGCAAGTTCTTGTGCGGTGACTGTGGAAACGCGTTCTCGTTCCAATACGGACCCGGTGCGTTTCCATCGATCCACATAATGGGCTGCGAGAGAGCGACAAATGGTCCGGAGCGAACGCCGAATAGAATGGAATAGATGCTGTGTGGCTCCGTCGGCGCGATATAGAATGACGGCGCGGAGCGATCGTCGGGATATGCGGGAGTATGAGAACGAAAAAAAAAAAAAAAAAAAAAAAAAAAAAAAAAAAAAAAAAAAAAAAAGAGAAAGGATCCGGCGGTAGAGCCGAGACCCCGAGAGACTAAGCGCCGAACTACGTAAGAGGCGCTGCATTCGGTGGGGACCGAGGAAAACCTGTGCGGAATGCCTTTATACGTCACCCGCTCTTCACTATGAGACATTCTTTCGGGCAACAAGACCGATTTAAAATGCTTTTTCAAAGCCGAATGGAATTGCATTGCGAGGGTCCTTAATACACTCGTGAAAAATCTCGCACGATAAATTCATTCGGCGAAGGGGAAGGCGATTTTCAATCGAAGGAATTTCTTTTTCTTTTTCTTTTTTTTTTATATTAAATTTCATGCGACTCAAGGCAACGGATCGATGAATCCGGCCGGTAGTTTTGCGACAGGTAAATCAAGAGGGATTTCTCTAATTTGTTTACAATTAAGTCAGTAAAACGATCAGAATTAGAAGACTCGAAATCGAAATTTTTCAAATTCCAAAAATATTTCGAAATTCGAGTAGACGCGAGAAACTTTATTTCCCTTTCGACACGGTGTCGAAGAGAGTACAAAAACACTCCCGACCAGTCGTTTTCTGATCGGTCCATTTTGCCCCATGTCCATTTTTTTTTTTAAGATTTTTTTTTTAGGAAATTATATTTCAACCAAATGCCATTTAGAAGACCAAACGAGGATCTCAACTGGAAGGTTGAAAATCAAAGTCTTCGAGATTCTGAAGATATTTTCCATACGGTCCGATTTGCCCCACTCGTCCACTTTGCCTTCCTCCACGGCTCGGAATGAGAAAGATGCGAGCCTCGCGGGTCGTTGAACTTCCCGCGTGAAGCCAAGAGATATGCGCAAACGTCGGGCCCTTCGTCTCTTCCGAAAGATCCGCGAGCCCCGGAGAAGACGTAAGAAACTCTCTTTCCCTCTCGGAACGGTGCCGAAGAGGCCCGGCTACTCATTTGGAAAACAAAAGCGCTCTCTTTCCTGTCCGGCGCGCTGTGCGCTTCGGGCCTCGTTCGCTCGTTGTATTATAATACAACCGAGAGACCCAAAGCGCCCTATTTATACGACTCTTTGGGCAAACTGGTGCTCAAAATTTTCGGAGCATGAACCGAGAGATTCGTCGCGCTCGTCGCATCCTCGACGTAATCATTCTCCCGAAGCGCGAACGCGACACGACGGCTCGCGGATTATTAATATTTATACGACGATTGCCGGCTGGGCCCCTTCGGATGTGGAATGCGTCCGGGTCTCTCGCGACCCGAAATCCTCGACGGTAAATTAATATCTTCGCACGTGTGGCAACTTAACTTTCCGCCCTACCAATTTTTCTTCCCATCATTTTTTTTTTCTTTTTTTTTTTTTTTTTTTTTTTATCAAAAATAAAATAAGACCCCTTCGGTCGAGTCGACCTGGCGATGTCGACGTGAATGTGAATGCGGAATGAGAATCGACGGAGAGTTCGATCGAGATTCGTTGATGGCGTCGAAAAAAAAAAAAAAAAAAAAAAAAAATCCATCTCCAGCAAAATTTCCTTGCGGGCTGCCAAAGAAAATTGGTGAAACGACGATTATTTATCGCGACGTTAATATCGTTGTTTCGATATCACATAAAATTGTGAGAATTTATAGAATTGTAATTTAAAAAAAAAAAAAAAAAAAAAAAAAACAATTTTTCGAACAACTCGCGAGGAAATTATTGTTTCAGCATTTATGCTTCCCAGCGATAGAGACAAATTATAATCGGCACAGAATTACCCGTCTCGTCACACGTGTCGAATAAACTCTCGCTCCCGCCAATATTTCCCATTAACATTGTTTTTTTTTATGAAAAAATAAAATAAGTAGTCGGAGCGATGCGACACGGCGATATTATCATAAATATAAATACGAAATGAGAATCTATCGAGGTGAGCGGCCGATCGGAGTTCGCCGCTGCCTAGACGCGGCCCGGCCAGCGATAGAGGTAAATTACAGCTGTGCCAAGGGTCATAATCGACCCACGAGGGGGGACGTGTTTCGTACGAGGACGAGGCGATGAAATTATTGGTATGAGAGAAAACACGAATAATTGGCATAATTATCGTAGCCGCGGCGACGTAACGATTATATTTGTCTGCCTCCGAGAGGAGACAAGACGAAGATCCGCGAAAGTGCTGTCCAAGGGATGAGGAAGGACGAGAGGGTGAAAGAGGAGTCTCGCGAATTTCGTCTCATTTACATTCTTAATAGAATTATTATTGGGCGAATAGCCGGGCCGGGGGAACCTGGCCCAATTATACTCCAGCGAATACGCCCGCGATTCGGCCGTGTGTGCGAGAGCGCGAATGCGCGTCAGCGAATTCTGCGGTGCGGCCGAACGAGGCAAGTCCTCGTAGAGCGCGTCTCCCTTCTTCCGCTTGCATCTCAGAGAGGGATGAGAAGCGCGTTCCTCGGGTTTGGGAATTCATCGCTGTCCGATGAGCAGCCACGGTTTGCGCCGTTGCGTCTCGGGAACGTCATTATATTTTCGCGATACGCACTCGGCGAAATCATAGAGTAGGACGAGCTTCGCGGACGGACGGACGGACGGGATGGGCGAAAGATCGGCGGGCGAGCGAGGAAGAGGCTGGACGGAGAGAAAACCAGCTTCTTTCCGGCGCCCTTCTCGTCGGGACTCTCGGCGGACAAAAAGTTAATCGTCGTGTGGCGCAATAATTACTTTGGACAGGATCTCTCCCGCTGCACCGCAGGAGTTGCATCGGAGATGCCGTCGCGCGGCGGCGAGCGCGATGCATCTTCTTAAGTCGGCAGAGGGCGAACAAAGTTCTGCGTACACGAGAAATCCGAGGGGAGGAAAATAGCCGTGGAATCGGACGAGAAACGGACCGACGAGATGGGTTTTAATATTAGTGTCGATGCGAAGAGACCGATTTCGCGAAGTGCAATTTTCGGTCGATGCATTCCCGATGTTCGAACTGGCGAACATGAACGAAATAAAAAAAATTGAAATTTCGATGATTGCCGAAAAAAGTTGACGCACAGGTGTACAATGTTAAAATTCGCGTGGACAAAAAAAAAACAAAATCATTTGAAAAATGGAGAAACAGGCATGCGAGACGGTACAACACGGTAATCGTAATCGCTGAGCATACCTTTCGAAAGCGTAGTGCCTCTCCTCATATCTGCAACACACAAAAAAAGAGGCTTCGTGTAACTATAGGAATAATCGGTGAAAGCTCGTCGAAAAATTTTTTTCTAACGCGCCCGTTCACATTTATCACGAAAATGCGCGAATATAATACATTTTTCCTTTTTTTTTTTTTTTTTTTTTTTTTTTTTTTCAGACAATAACAGCATGAGAGTATCGGAGGATGAGATTTCAAATGCGGATGGGAGTGAAAAAAAAAAAATTAAAAAAAAAAATAAAAAAATAAAAATAATAAAAAAAATAATAAAAAAATAATAATAATAAAATAAATAAAAATAAGAGAACCGCGAAAATTATTTCGTTGGAGCGGAGAGAAGAGAGAGGGTTAGGACCGGGGTAGACGGATCGTTACGTCTCGCAGGTAGTTATCCTGCCTCTACCTATGCGATGCTGGTGCGGGTAGGAAGGATCATCGGCGAAGGGAGTGAGACCGGCTCGAGGATGAGCGTAGGTCGGCGGATAGGCCTAATTTCCGAGACCCCGCACTTATGCCCCGCGAATCAACTTTTCCAAAGTCTAATAAGCAATTTCGCAATGTGCCGAGGGAATTACGTCGAAATTGGGCGAGCCAGCCGAGAAGATCGCGCGTCCAGCCAAGAACAACTTCGCTCGCTAAGCCTCGCGCACATATATTTCGACTCGTTTTCTCGCTGCTCTTCGGGACCTCGCCCGAACACATTTCGTTCCGTCGACGAGCTCGAGAAATTCCCCGGTGACTTTAAATTTGCGAGAATGAATTAGAATTTTTTTATTTTTTATTTTTTTCAAATCTATGTCCCTAGCGATGTGTTTTCTTTAGTTGGCGAAAAAAAAAAAAAAACGAAGAAACAATATGATTTGACTGTCGAAAAATAAAACGTCTCGATGACTTTAGGATTTTTTTTCTCATTTCGAAAAATCGCCTCTGTACCAATAAAAAATGTATTTAATCGGCGTCCAGTAAATAAATATTCAAATTAAATAGTATTGAAATATACTCGTATACACGAGACATATATATATATACATTTTACTATTCCCTTGGTATCGGATTCGATTGCCGAACAATAAAATAAATAACTAAAAAACTATTTATTGTCACCGTGTCAGCCGAAAATGATTTTTCCGGGTGTATTCAACGCTGCGAGTGAATCAGAGGTGAGCAGTTCACCATCGTGGGGCAACGAAGACGCGAACGATTTATCGGTAAAGCGCGTTTGTACCTTCGGAGAATCGCCGAGTCTTTTTTTTTTGTTTTTTTTTTTTGTTTTTTTTTTTATCTTCACCGAAGTAACCGGCCCGATCGCTAAGAAGATCGGTAACGATGCAATAATGACGTACTTCGCGGGCCGATAAATTCGCGGCACTCCGTCGTTCGCCCATCGGACTTTGATCGGCCATAAAGCGAGATTCATACGGTTTTTCGCGTCGATGAGGATGAGAGCCGAGGGAGAGCGCTCGCGCGCCCGTATTTCTTAAGGGGGTACACGGAGAGGAGAGCGGGGCCAAGATCGGTTCCCTAATCGAACCCCCCGGCTCGCGTATTCTCATCGTCATTGTCGAGACGAGGAGAAACGGGATAGACGATAAAGACGAGAGGGAAGAGAAGATCGCCCGATAGTTTTTCCAGTGCCACACGGCGAGTCTCCGTCACGCGGTTCGGAATGCCGGTCCCGGCCGATAAAAACCTCACCCAAATATCTGCCGTTCGTTCCTCACCGATCGGGCTCTCTGTAACTCTCGTCTCGGCACTCTGGCACTAATGAAAATGCCCATTGTTGCTCTCTCGAGGTTTTGCGCCGCGATTATTTTGCTCCGAACGGCGTCCCGATCGCGATCGCTCCGAACTCTCGCCCCTGTCGCATCCCTCTCGCGCCACCCTCATTTTTATTCTTTTATATCGCCATGCAAAAAAATAAAAGGCTTTTTTCCGAAATTTCGCTGAAACAACGACGTTCTTGACGAACAAGATTGACGAAAAATCATTTCAATCGAAAAATCATTCAATCGAAAAAAACAAAAAAATGACGTCATTGATGAACGATCTTTATTGTGCTATGAGGATCCGTAGATTCGTTTCGTGTTACTCCCGGGAAAATTGATGGCGATTAACGAGTGCGAGAATTTTCCGACGCGGGAAATAGTTTTTTTTGTGAGAAATTTGTGGGAAAAAACAAAATGTCGAATGGTAGATGGCAAAGGTCGGATTTACAGTCCGTGTGATTTTTTGAAAAATTACCAATTGACGAAAAATAATTCCCGCCCGTGTAACGCGTTGTTATTTTGCACCGGATCTTTTTTTTTGTTTTTTTTCTCGGCGACCATTCGACCGACTCTCTGCTTTGAGCTTCGTTCTCGCTTTGCTCCTTCGCGCTTTCGCGAGACTTTTCTTTTTGTCTGTATGTATTTTTTCGTTGCATTCTCGTATTCCGATTTTTCGTATATTGTCATTTTAATTTTCGTTTGTTCGTCGGTTCACGGTATTTTATTTTATTCAATAATAAACATCACTTTTTGCTTTATTATCTTTTCGATCTTTCATCTCGTTCAGATTCCAATTCAGTAATTCCGTAACTTTACAGCGTAAACAATGTAATTCCTTCTGTAATATACGATTAAGTTTCACGTTTTCTTCGACGACGCCGCGACTCGCTTCTTCCTATTTATTCAATTTACGCTTGAATTAATTCGTACATTTTTTTATTTATAGTGCTCGGAATAAACGCTCCTCTTCCCTCTCGCCAATCTTCCCAGGACCGGTCGCCGATTTTTCCTTATTATCCGTCGACCCGACATTGCACCAACTCGGTGTCACGCTGCCCGAAACGATTCGTCATCGCGAGGATGACTCGAGATAGTTACCGGAGAGACTGAAGAAAAAAAAAAAAAAAAAAAAAAAAAAAAAGCGTGTTGACTAGATAATAGGTCTTCTTACGTGGCACTAAAAGGCCTCTCTCGTAAATAGACCTCCGGCTGATTTAATTTCCCGCTACGGTAATTGACGTATAGAGTGTGCGACGACTCTCTCGAGCACCGGCTCTCATGGACTCGTGTACAGGAATCTCTCCGTGCAGCTCGTAGGCCACGACTTCCGCAACGCTGTGTCATCCAGCGACGGTCCCGAGATAAATATCATTTCGTCCCCGTCGGTTCCATTCTTCGTTTGTTCGCTGTCCTGGCCAACGGCCGAGGCTCGGCTCGTACATCGAGCGCGAGAGAAAAAAAAAAACCCTCTACGATTATCTCGAGGATGAAAAAACCCGATGGTCGAAAACCGGAAGGCGGAATTTTGAGTCGAACGAGTGACGGAGCGACGGAAGCGAGCGAGGAAATTTTAATTCCACGTAAATAACCGAATTTGATGGGAAAGGAATTTACTTTGAGAAATTGGTCTGCTCGTCTCGACGTTAAAATTCCGTCGAAATTTCGCTGGATGTTCCGCCGTTTCGTTCTGCGACGATCCGGAAATTCGCAGTGGAAAAGCTTCCTCGTGGCGAACGTTTTTTTTCCGATTGAAAAATAAATAAATAATCACGTTTCTCGCGTCAGAAGAAATTTCCGTGTTTCTGCATTGAGCGAAGTAAAAAAAAATAAATTACTCTTCAACGTACTCAGGAAAAATAGTGTATCGTGCATCGAGGTTGGAGAAAGAGCATTCTCCATTGTCGAACGCGACACATTTTTCCGACTCCGTTAAAAAAAAAACCACATGTCTCGTGGCCAAAATCCCGTGTTCGCCGATAATTCGTTTCTGATCCAGGAGCGATCGAGCTTCGAGATTGAGCAACGAGTCTCGTCACTCCCTCGGGACCAACAGAATAAAACTGCGCACACGCACATTTTAATAATAATCGTCGGTCAATAATATCCCATTTTCCGTGACGCACACGAAGCAAGTTCTGCTCAGTCGGTAAAAAAAAAAAATAATCACGTTTCTCGCGTCAGAAGAAATTTTCGCGTTTCTGCATTGAGCGAAGTAAACCAAAAAAATTACTCTTCAACGTAGTCAGGAAAAATAGTGTATCGTGCATCGAGGTTGGAGAAAGAACATTCTCCATTGTCAAACGCGACACATTTTTTCGACTCCGTTAAAAAAAAAAACCACAGGTCTCGTGGCCAAAATCCCGTGTTCGCCGATAATTCGTTTCTGATCCAGGAGCGATCGAGCTTCGAGATGGAGCAACGAGTCTCGTCACTCCCTCGGGACCAACAGAATAAAACTGCGCACACGCACATTTTAATAATAATCGTCGGTCAATAATATCCCATTTTCCGTGTCGCACACGAAGCAAGTTCTGCTCAGTCGGTAAAAAAAAAAAATAATCACGTTTCTCGCGTCAGAAGAAATTTTCGCGTTTCTGCATTGAGCGAAGTAAACCAAAAAAATTACTCTTCAACGTAGTCAGGAAAAATAGTGTATCGTGCATCGAGGTTGGAGAAAGAACATTCTCCATTGTCAAACGCGACACATTTTTTCGACTCCGTTAAAAAAAAAAACCACAGGTCTCGTGGCCAAAATCCCGTGTTCGCCGATAATTCGTTTCTGATCCAGGAGCGATCGAGCTTCGAGATGGAGCAACGAGTCTCGTCACTCCCTCGGGACCAACAGAATAAAACTGCGCACACGCACATTTTGATAATAATCGTCGGTCAATAATATCCTATTTTCCGTGTCGCACACGAAGCAAGTTCTGCTCAGTCGGTAAAAAAAAAAAATAATCACGTTTCTCGCGTCAGAAGAAATTTTCGCGTTTCTGCATTGAGCGAAGTAAACCAAAAAAATTACTCTTCAACGTAGTCAGGAAAAATAGTGTATCGTGCATCGAGGTTGGAGAAAGAACATTCTCCATTGTCAAACGCGACACATTTTTTCGACTCCGTTAAAAAAAAAAACCACAGGTCTCGTGGCCAAAATCCCGTGTTCGCCGATAATTCGTTTCTGATCCAGGAGCGATCGAGCTTCGAGATGGAGCAACGAGTCTCGTCACTCCCTCGGGACCAACAGAATAAAACTGCGCACACGCACATTTTGATAATAATCGTCGGTCAATAATATCCTATTTTCCGTGTCGCACACGAAGCAAGTTCTGCTCAGTCGGTAAAAAAAAAAAATAATCACGTTTCTCGCGTCAGAAGAAATTTTCGCGTTTCTGCATTGAGCGAAGTAAACCAAAAAAATTACTCTTCAACGTAGTCAGGAAAAATAGTGTATCGTGCATCGAGGTTGGAGAAAGAACATTCTCCATTGTCGAACGCGACACATTTTTCCGACTCCGTTAAAAAAAAAAAAACCACAGGTCTCGTGGCTAAAATCCCGTGTTCGCCGATAATTCGTTTCTGATCCAGGAGCGATCGAGCTTCGAGATTGAGCAACGAGTCTCGTCACTCCCTCGGGACCAACAGAATAAAACTGCGCACACGCACATTTTAATAATAATCGTCGGTCAATAATATCCTATTTTCCGTGTCGCACACGAAGCAAGTTCTGCTCAGTCGGTAAAAAAAAAAATAATCACGTTTCTCGCGTCAGAAGAAATTTCCGTGTTTCTGCATTGAGCGAAGTAAAAAAAAAAAAAATTACTCTTCAACGTACTCAGGAAAAATAGTGTATCGTGCATCGAGGTTGGAGAAAGAACATTCTCCATTGTCGAACGCGACACATTTTTCCGACTCCGTTAAAAAAAAAAAAACCACAGGTCTCGTGGCTAAAATCCCGTGTTCGCCGATAATTCGTTTCTGATCCAGGAGCGATCGAGCTTCGAGATTGAGCAACGAGTCTCGTCACTCCCTCGGGACCAACAGAATAAAACTGCGCACACGCACATTTTAATAATAATCGTCGGTCAATAATATCCTATTTTCCGTGTCGCACACGAAGCAAGTTCTGCTCAGTCGGTAAAAAAAAAAAAAAAAAAAAAAAAAAAAAAAAAAAAAAAACATCTCCCTGTCCCTTCTCCAATTTCCTTCCTCCTTGCCACAGGTAACTGTCGAGACTATCGCTCGTCCATCGTCCACCAGATACGAAAAGAAGTCCCTAGACCACGAATACGTGATGGCAATTCGGAATGGCGCACGGCGAGATTCTTAGCGTGCGAGGAAAGCTGCGTTCCCGGTTCGCGGCTCGCGTCTCGATTTCGGGAGCGGTCGAGCGCGAGCTCGAAGCACCGTCCGGATTCGTCCGGCAAACTTCGAGGGATCTCGCACGTGACCCAGCTGGGATCTCCCCCGGACGAAGGATTTCGTTCGGGGCGCGGAAAGTGGAGCATTCTGCGTGTCGGTGACGTCACGTCTGCAAAGCGTGCGGGATTTTATTCGGACGCGCCTGAAGCGGCCACGTACCGCGAGGACGCCCTGAGTCAGCTCTGCACGGACCGTCGAGCGAGCCATTTGTCCGTGCTCGTGTACTCGGTTCGCGGTCGCAGTTTCGAGGCCGAAACGCGCGCGAAGTTCTCCGCCAGGAGCGGAGGATCGGCGACGGTGAGGTGAAGCGAATCCGCGAGGACTCTCCGGACTCGTTAGGAATTCCGCTCGGTCGTGCCGGCAGCCGTCGCGTATAAATTCGGCGGGAAAGCGCGAGGAGCAAGCGACGATCGCCGCTGGCACGT
The DNA here is from genome assembly GCA_963978505.1 of Listrodromus nycthemerus. NCBI lineage: Eukaryota > Metazoa > Arthropoda > Insecta > Hymenoptera > Ichneumonidae > Listrodromus > Listrodromus nycthemerus. Next base: position 27,865,333 of record OZ021679.1, on the reverse strand, counting down.
GTGTCCCGCGGCCGGCACGTTCTTCTAATCCGCAGCGGGATGACCGGTGAAATTTCGCTGCCCGTCCCCGACGGCTTCCTCGGCTGGTCCCCGTGGAATCTTGGTCGGAGTTCACCCAGTTTCGGACGACGGTGTCCGGTCTCGTCGCGTGGATCCGGCCACGAGAATCCGAGGACGAATACTCGATGTCGACTCCATTAATCCTATTGAGTTGTATTAATTTTTTTTTTTTTTTTTTGTTTTAATAAAACAAAAATTAATTATTATACAGGTGAGCTTAACTGGCGAGTCGTCGAGTCGATGGAAACGTTCCCGTCTGCCGAGTTGTATTAATTTTCGGATTACTCGTCGTAAATATCCGTTACATTTTTGTATCGATTATTTTTTCTTGTTATTGGGAAAAAAAAAAAAAAAAAAAAAAAAAAAAAAAAAAAAAAAAAATAGAGATTTCATTTTAATTTTTTATGACACACAGGTGCGCTTACCGATCAGGTATTCCGGGTGCGGCCCGAGTGCACGAGCGTCGAGTAGCCGTTCAGACAGAGCATTAAATCATAGCGCGACAATAACTCTCCCGGAGCGGATCTTTAACGTACGGCGTGATAATTCACGCCCGAGTGAATATTATATCCGAATATCTCGCGGTTTTTTTTTTTTTTTTAAATATTTTTATTTATTTATTTTTTTTTGTTGTGTATTCTTTCTTCGCAACGCGTCGTTCGGTGAGAACGCATGGCTTGGCACTTGGCGCGTTTTGCCGTCCGAAGATTTGTGGCGAGTTGGTCTCGCGACCGGGAGAGTTCCTCGAGCCGCGGCGACCCCCGCGGCTATACTTATGGCGAGTCGCGGAGTCTCGCCCGTTCTCCGTTGCCCTCGAATCGAATATTCCAAATCCGTCGAACAATTTTTTTCCTCCCCGGCCTTTACACGCTTTTTCAGCGAGCGGGAGAAAAAAAAAAAAAAAAAAAGAAAAAAAGTATAACATAATTTTTTTTTTTTTCTTCGCCGTTTATCGTATCTGGCAGTGGAGAACGAGAATCGGTCACGGTTCGGCGGTGGCTCGAGCGTTGCCGACCGCGGCCGAGTCAGCGATCGGGACCGAGAAAAATCGTTTAACAATGGCTCGAGCTCGGGACTTTCGCGCACCGATGGGAAAGGTGAAGCGGCCGGGGCGGAAAAAAAAAAAAAAAAAAAAAAAAAAAAAATTAAAACCGTCGACCCAGCGAGAGCCGACGCGATGCCCGCGAGCAAGAAAAACGATGGAGATGAGGATGGATCGGTAGGAAAAAAAAAAAAAAAAAAAAAAAAAAAAAAAAAAAAAAAAAAAACAAGTGCATCGTCGAGACGGCGTCGAAGTAGCGGCGAGTCGTTCCTCGTGCTTCCCTCTTGTTTTTCCGGACTTTTATTTATCGCCGTCGGTTGCATATTCAGTCAGTCGCGACACACCGGGGACCGCCGCGGCAGGGGTGGCGCATCGGGCAGCGGGACAGTCGTCCGGGAGGACGCGGGGAGTCCGCGTTCGAAGGAAGAGAGAAACCGATTTCACGTTGCGCCTCGACCGGCGAGCCCGGACGACGATCGTGACTCTCCACCGGGACTCGACGACGAGCTTTGCCGAGGGAGTGCCACTTACAGAAGTGGACGCGGAGAGCGACGTCGAGGAGTCAACGAGACGAAACCGCGTTGAATATGTGACCGAATACACGCGGAGGTCTTGCACCGTCAATGGAGTTCTCCGCGTCTCTTTTCTTTCTCCCCGGCCGGTCTGTCTTTGTCCGTCCGTCTGTCGTCGCCCCGAGAGCACAATGCGCCAACGGTGGAATGCATTAATATTAATAGCGAGCCCGACGATCATCGTCGTACCTCTTGGTCGTTGTCCTCGGCAATAACACTCGCGACGTCGCTCCGAACAAACTCTCCGGAGAGTTCTTATTATTTTGCGAATTTTGTTTTTTTTTTTTTATTTTTATTTTTTTTTCCTTAGATAGATCGAAGTGGAGGGAAGATGGATCGAGTAATTTTGACGTATTTATCGATCGACGGAATAATGTGGATTTAACGATCGATCGAACAATATCGACGAATCTTCATTGATAGATCAAATAATGTCGACCGATTTTTTTCCGACGGATCGAATAACATCGACGAATTTTTTTTCCACAGATCGAATAACATCGACAATTTTTTTTTATCGATAAATCGAATAAAATCGATGAATTTATTTGATAGATCAAATAATGTCGACCGATCTTTTTCCGACGGATCGAATAACATCGACGAATTTTTTTTCCACAGATCGAATAACATCGACAATTTTTTTTTATCGATAAATCGAATAAAATCGATGAATTTATTTGATAGATCAAATAATGTCGACCGATTTTTTTCCGACGGATCGAATAACATCGACAAATTTAGTCCATAGATCGAATAACATCGACAATTTTTTTTTATCGATTAATCGAATAAAATCGATGAATTTATTTGATAGATCAAATAATGTCGACCGATTTTTTTCCGACGGATCGAATAACATCGACAAATTTTTTCCATAGATCGAATAACATCGACAATTTTTTTTTATCGATAAATCGAATAAAACCGATGAATTTATTTGATAGATCAAACGATGCCGACAAATTCTTTCCACGGATCGAATAAACATCGACAAATTTTTTATCGTTCCAATCGAATGATATCGATCGATATTTGGAAAAAAATCGAAAGATATCAATCACTACGAAAAAATCGGATGATGTGGACGTATCGATAGCTCGAATGATATCGATGAATTTTTTTCCGATGGATCGAAACTGATCGATGATTCGTGCGGAAGGAGAAAAAGATGCCGGCCGATTCGTTCGGGTAGCGGAGTTACGGATAAATTTAACGGGTATGTAAAACGCTCGATCGAGGAAGGAAGGAGGGTAAAGATCGGCATCGAGCGAGAAAGACCGGTCGAGGCCTTGCGAGCTGCGACGAGCGTAATGGTTTAATTCGCGCGAATTAGCATACTTTAACGGGCCGGAGAGGCGAACGAGAGAGCGAGAAGGAGATTCCGCGCGTGGAAGTGGCGGATCTTCTTGTGCTGTTTACGAGATCGGTGGAGAAGTCCATCGAAGGAGATCCCACACTGGCTCGTTCATCGGACGAGGCACACTCGTCGAGCCCGGCCGCGTCACACACCTAAATACGAGATAATTAAGACATTTCTGTCCGGAGAGATCGCAGCGAGCGGCGAGTCCGTGACTCACTTTTGCGAACGCTCGTCTCTCGATTCGCGCGAACCGCTTCCCGTGCATGTCATTGATTAATTCCCGTCTCATTCGACCGATCGGGACGGAATCAACGTCGCAATTAACACTCGGCAATTAACGCGAGATTTTTCTCTCCGAGCCGAGTCCGACGAGCGGACCGGAAACGCCGGTTCGTGCAGCCAGAAAAGCCGCGAGGATGTCGTTAAAAAATAATCGACGTTTCGAGTAAATCATACTATTTTTTACATAATAAAATCCGCGTCGTAACTTTTCGTGTCCGCGAAATCCGACAATTAACGTGGCAATTTCCGTCCAGGTGTTTTTTCCGTCCCTCGACCGGAAACGTTGCGGAGGCAAAGAAAAATCGAGATTCGGAGTAAAAAGAAAAAAACAGGGTCTGGAAGGGCTCGATGCGAGAGACGATCGAGAAAACCAAAAGTGGCGGAACAGTCGCGGATGCGAGTTCTAAGCAGCGGGGGAGGGAAAAAAAATAAGCGAGGGGCTTTCTCGCCTCACCCGGCCCGCTTGACCTCTCAGGGTAATAAGAATAAATGTGATTCTATTAAGGGTTCAATTGTTACGACGGCGAAGAAGCCCTCTCGAGAGTGCCGGGCTGGAGGGAGAAGAGAAAAAAAAAAAAAAAAAAAAAAAAAAAAAAAAAAAAAAAGCATCGAGGATCAAGGGCAGAGCGAAAGAAAAGGGCCAAACCGATCGTATAGGGCCGATAGGATCGCGGCCGAAGAGGCGAGCGGCGGGCCGGCAGTGGCCGCTTCTACTGCCGCGAAACCGCTTTACTCGTCCGACCACTGCGGACCGCATCCACTCCGCTCTGGCGAAAGTGCTCCTCTTCCCTTATTTTCTTCGGCACCGAACCACCGGCGTATAAACGACGATTACGATCTTCCGCGGGATAGGCATATAACGCGAGAACGATTATCGATACCCCTCATCCCCACCCTCTTTTCGACGAAATTCTCTCGTACGCGGCGGTGGAGCGCGCCTCCATTCTCCGCCTCCCCTTTCGGACCGTTCGGTCTCTCATATCGATACACGTAATTAACGTGGTATCAATCATTATCTCCGACCTCCCCGTCCGACGCCGGATCAGTTTCGACTTCCTCATCTTCTGATAAAAAAAAAAAAAAAACAAAACAAAACAAAACAAAACAAAAATCTTGCCTTAATTATCGCCCGATAGAAATTGGAGCGCTAAGTTTATGCGAATTTTATACGGTTTCGATTTTTTTTTTTTTTTTTTTTTTTTTTTTTTTAAAGGATCATTTCATTTCGATTCTCGATCGGCACGCGGGAGCTTCGAATCGTTCGGTGCGAAGAAAATTTTGCGGCTCTTGCCCTACAGGTGATTCGGAACTGCCCCCGGAAGCTGACGCGGCCCGAGAACTCGCGACGGCGCGTTCGCACGTTCACGCCTCCGATGAATCGTCGAAGCTAACCGCGGCTGAGCGACCGAGAAGTTGCGACCCGCCGATCCATCGTGAAGGTAAAAAAAGATTTTTTTTTTTTTTTTTTTTTTTTGGGACACTATTTTTTTAAACAATTTACACGATATCTCGTGCCTGTTTACTTTCGAAACGTGCGTGAACGGAGGAATAAACTGAACGGAGGAAAAATGTGGCTTGCCGAATAAAAAAAACGGATCTTCAATTGTCGTTGCAGAGTGAAGGAGATTTGTGTGTTTGCCAAATCTTTTTAGTGTTGTTGAATTCAGAAAAAAATATTAGTAAATTTAATAAATATTACGTTGTAAAATCGTGGCATTTTTTTTGTTTTGGTAAAATTAACGCGAGAATAATTGTGGATGTTTGGGGATAACTTTATTTTAATGTTTGCACTCGTTGAGATTTTACTGGTGGATAATTATTTTATTTTCGTAACAGCGACTGCTGTGAGGGCTTTAAGAATAATTCAATGTGTAAAGTAGCTTTCAGTTTTCGTTTAATATTTTATTCTTGATATCACCACTGTATCGAGACGACTGAAATTCTCATCAACTTGTAATCGAAGTCGAGCCAATGACGACGATGAAAATAATGGAAAAAAAAAATTTCATAAAAATTAAATTTCTAAAAAAAAAAAAAAAAAAAAAAAATCAATGAAAGTTCTCAACCGCCCGAGTTTCCTGACGATGGAAGCAAAAAGTCTGTCTAGCATTATCGCGCCTCAAATTATAATTCTCACTCGCTCTGTTGACACACACGAATTTTTATTTGTCAGCGGATCAAATTTGCAATTCTCGAAAAAAAAAAAAAAAAAAAAAATAAGGCACGGGAGAAAAATGACGAAAAAAAAAAGAGGACGATGAAGAAGAGACGAGGAATCGAAGATTGGTACTCACCGTGCGTTGACCGATGTCGGGTTGCCCGCGTCGTCCATTGACGGTTTCCTAGAATGAAACCACGAATGAAATTCGTTATTGCTCGCCTGCAGCTGCATTATCGCGGGATGGGCGTTATACGCTGTGTAAAGATTTTGCTGACTCGTTTGCCACATTCTGCTGTAACTTTCGACATCCATGTCACACGAGTCCTCGAGCTTCCTCCTCTTCTACACCGATTTTTTTTTCCCTCGCACTATCAATCTCTCCACAATCACAGCCTCGAGGAGCCGCGCTCTCGTAAAACACTCGCCGATCTTCGAGTTACCGATTTATCGTTTCCCCAAAAAAAAAAAAAAAAAAAATAAAGAAAAAAAAAATTCACCTCTATACTTTTCCACCTAGTTCGTACTCAACCGGATCGGTTTGTTGTACGTCAATTATACAATATACCGTCTCGTTCTAATTTTGCCTATTTTTTTTTTTTTTTTTTTAATTAAAGTTTCCTCGTCCGACGGATGAAAACTTGAATTTTCCTTCTCACGATTTTCGCCGCGTGGCTTTCGTTCGACGGTTTCGGTGGTCGCAGACACGCGCGAGTGTCATCGAGTGCCGGGAAGGAATCGCGTGCCAGCCTCGTGTTTCCACCCTCGAGAAGTCCGCGATCATCCCCACCGCTCCGGAGCTTCTCCATCCCCCGAGTTTGCTCCCGCGGATGCGCGCTTTGCCTCTCGCAGGAGCGCCACGAGCCGGCACCGGCACAAGCGACGTCGCCTCTCGGTGGCGGTCGCGCAACCCCCGAAATGTTTTCCCGCCAGTCCTCGCGGAGTCGGTCGCGAGAGGCGCGGGGGACGCTCCATCTTCATTTGCGCGGGGATTTCCCCTCGCTCCTGGCAAACCCCGTGGCACCGATAAAACTCACCGTGTCCCGCTCGAGAGCCTCGACCCGCGTTCCTTCGGCCGAGCGCCCTCGCGCTCGTCCTCGAAGTCCCTCGGCAACGCGCCAGTCAACCCCGACTTCCCGTCCCCTTCTTCGATTCGAATTAACGAATTCGAATCTACACTAATTTCTTCGCTACTATCGGGATTGAAACCGAGACGGAGGAGAACGGACCGGTCGGTATCTAATTTATGGATGGAGTCACGAATTATGGAGCAATCGTCCGCGGACCACGATTCCCATCGTGGCGGGACGGTCGAACGGAGACTCGTGCGCTCGACGTCTCTTGTTAAATTCCACATTGGTAGCTTTTTTTCTCGATCATTTCGAACAAACATGTGAAATTAAACGTGTCCAATTGTTCGATCCTCATTTTATTTTAGTCTCTGTTTCCTCTGCGTTTGCTCCAATTTCGCTTTATCCTTGCTCCGATATGAATTTATCGATGCGTTGCGTAAACTCGAATTATTCTGAGATCAAACTCCGACTCGTTTCAGGCACCGCTGAAAATTAAATTAATTAATTCACAAACGTTAATTTACAAAGCCCAGTGGGAAATCTCCTCAACCTCTCGAATTCGAATCGTAGGGTTTGCAGAAATTTTGGGAAGGTGAAAATGGCGTGGACAGTTCGGTGAGGAAAAATCAAAACGCGAGTCGGAGGTGGCGAGTGAGCGAGCCGATCATCGAGCTGGATTGCGGTAGTGTCGTTGCGCAAGAGTTCTCGAAACGCCTTAACCGGGAACTAGTCTGATTCTGTGGCGTATTTAGTTGCTCGCGCAGTCCGTCGTTTGCGCTGGACGCAGGCGAACTGTCCGGCTGATCGCTGCCTTTTATGAGGGACCATTTTTCGACCGGGGATCGCACCGGTGCGCCGCGACCAATCGACGACTCATTGCCCGATCCGCAGCGCCGAGGAGCGTCGATGAGCCAATCACTCGGTCCGATCGATCGGGACGAATCGATCGGCAGCGGTGATCGATGCGTTGCTCGTCGTCGCCGCAGCCGACCACGACAAAGTCCCAAGACCTACGATCATGAACACGACAAATCAAAGCCGAGAATCTGCCGGACAGGTGAAAGTACGATTCGTCGAGCGACTCGAGAGATTCGGCTGGAATTTTGGACCGATCCGATTGTCAAAAACGCACGACACAGTGATTACACTGTTGAAGATTTCCGGTCGAAAATTCATAAAATTTGTGGCAAGTTTTAGGGCCATACACAGTATGTGGGATTTCATTGACAAACACGCAAGGATATTTTGTTACCGGTATTTTGAAAACGATATTATTTGTATTCGTTTCAATTTTCGATGCCGCGACCGGCATCTTTTATTTATTGGTATTGGATCTGAAATTGAATTAGTGGAATTTAAATACCACGTATATGAATTCTTATTTCATATGATTTTTTATTTAATTTCATTTTTTTAATATTATTTTTATATTATTTTTTATTTATTTTATTTTTTGTCGTTAAAAATATTAAGTCATTAGCAACACGTTCAATATATAAAGTTATGTGAAATTTTTATATTTCAATGTTGCGTGCAATACTTGTGTATCAAAATTACCGGTGGTGACGTTGAAAATTTAGAAATCCGTGTATAAAAAATATGTTAATATTGAAAATATTAATCAAATAATATTGTTTTTATTGTACCGGTAACGCGATATTCTTAGACACGTCTCAATAAAATTTCAGATAGTGAACATGCCTTAAAATCTACCCAAACTTCATGAACTCTCAGACAAAAATTTTGAACAGTGTATCGAATGCTTCCGCGAAACGAAACTTCAATGGCAACGGTGAATGGAGTGGGACGATAATCGCGACAAATCGAAGCCGAGAGTCTCGATTACGGGTGAAAGTACGATCCGTCCAGCTCGAGAGATTCAACAAGAATTCTCACTCGCGTTTATTAACGTCTCGCCAAACACGCACCGCTCTTGGCTATCAACTTCTACCCAGAAGACAAAACGTCGAGTGCAACACTGTATCGTCGTCGAGGCGGTTCTACTTGCGCAATTAAAAAAATTCATAATTGTACGGCGAAAGATCGCGTAACTCCGGCCGAGCAAAGTAACACAGTTCGCAATAAAGAATCGCGTCTCACGACCTCGGGCTACGATATATCCTTACAACCAGTGTCATAATCATTATCTTCTCTAAAAAAAAAAAAAAAAAAAAAAAATTTTTTTTAAATTACTAATACGGCGCAGCAAAGTCCGTTCGCGGTGACACAGTCGCGGTCTCTCCGCATCGTTTAGCCGCGAGTCAGCGAAGATCGCATACTCGTTTGTCTCCCGCTGTGATCGTCGGTCTCGGTGCGGGCGGGCGTCTTTTGATTCGCGAGCGCGTGCACCCGTTGTAATCGTATCGCCGAGAGAAGGAGATCTCGTCTCGCGGGTCGGTCAATCGTCGTTAACTCGTTCGGGGTATCGCGGCGGCTTCTGGACGGATCGTCATGCCGATCGAAGTGGCCGGCAAGGAAGAAGCGACGGGAGAGTCGATTCTACCGCGTTCTCTCCGAGCATCGGCGACTCTATATATGGGGGATGATGGAAATAAAAGGGCCGATCCCTCCGAGCCAGGCGCACTTGGATTAATAGTCAATCCGTACTAATTGCGAGTCGTCCAGGGGGACATCGGGAAGCGAAAGACGCGGCCTGAGAAGAGCTCATCGGGGGGTTGGCTCGAGTCGAGAAACGCTAATGCGACATAGAGGACCGTTCGCGAGCTACGTACGGATATCTCTGGAACGTATTCCGTGTAATGCTCTCTTTTATTATTCCTCTTCCTCTTCCTCCTCATCTTCTTCTCGGTCTTCTTCGACGTCCACTTTGGTCCTCACGGCGTCCTCCTCCGGCTCTTCCGCTGAGACTTTAATGCCTCGAATCACCGCCACGGCTCCGGCTTTCTGTCTTTCTCCCCGAGCCGAAGAGACTCGCCCGTTGCTCCTTCATCAAAGTTCCACTACCGATTAATCGACTCCGCGTCGCTTCTCGAACTTGAATTCTTCGTTTCTTTGGGTACGCGCGCGGTTCTTAGGCCGCGTTTCTCCCCGTTCTTCCTCCGGCTCTCTCCAACGTTCTTTCCACGTTACTTCGTCTCCCTCGCTCGCGTTCGCCGCCGAAGCCGCGCGTCCCGAAGAACCTGTGCTCGACCGATGTTTATCGTGTCTCCCCCGGGGAGTTCGCTGTGCGCTCGGACCGTGTAAGCGTACGCGCTCGAATAACGTCTCAGCGGGGAGATTAATGCGTGGGAAGAATCAATTTGCGTCATCCGCGGCGCTAATTGTACACGATGGCGATCAACGCCAAATATTAATGAGATTATTGCCGAATTTCAATCGAGACCGAAACTTTTTTTTTTTCACGCTCTTCGAGACGATGCGGAATAAATTTCCGTGGAGGTGTGAAATAGGAATTGTACCGAAAATTATGCCCTGCCGATTCAACAATCGCGAATCGACGAAAAGGCAAAAAGAACGAACCGGTAAATCCTACTTCATCTCCTCTCGGATGCTGAACAATTCAATGCACAAACTCATATATTAAATTTCATGTAAAATTTTAATAAAAAAAAATTAATCTACAGTGTACTGAAAAAATGAGAAATACTTTATTTTTTTCATAATTTCTTTCATTTTTAGCCTGAAAGTCCATTAATTTTTCATGAAAATAATACATCAAATTTAATGCGCGAGAATTTAAAAAAAAAAGACACCATTTTTTTAATGAAGTTAATGCTGTCATCTCTAACTCGTTTAACGTCGTCCAAGTGCATATCGCGACTACAATGCGAACAGACAAGCGAGGAGAAGAAGCTACACGAGGCGGAGACGGGAAGACGAAGAATACAACCACAAGCGAGAAGAAGAAACAGGAGGAAAAATAAATACAACCACAAGCGAGCGCGCACGCTCCTAAAGAACGTCATTCAGGTCTACAATGTAGCATCGCAGGCGACGTGTAACGAGCAAGCTATGCGTCAGCTCTGAACCGACAATAAGAAAGCAAAAGCTGAAGGAACGTGATTCAGAATAGTTTGCAGATCCGACTCAGGAAGGCGGAAAGCTGGTACCGAAAAAAATGCGAATTGTCTCCTCGTAAACCAAATATCGGCTCTACGAGAAAAAAACGAATGTGCTGCGGGTACGTCGTGGCGCGAAGGGAAAAGATCTCGAATTTGAAACTTTTTAAATTTCGTCTCTCTTCCTATCTTCCTCGCGTCGTTCGGACACTCCACGATGTTTCCGCAGCGGAAGCGAGCCAACTCGGACGAAATTGAATGGTAGCGGCGCGTCGCGGTCTCGAAGCGTTCTCCGGTCGGTTTCTCGCGGTTGCTGCAAACGCCGTCGAGTAGGCTCGTCGTTCGTGGCAGACTCGTCCTTCATTCCACTGCCATTTTCGGAAAAGCAGCATTTTACTCACTCCGGCTCGTCTCGGCGACGATCTCGGAGCGCGCTCACACGCGCGAGCCGTGCCGAGCGCAAAGGGCGGAGAAACAAGATGAAATGAAGATAAATAAAAAAAAAAAAAAACGGAGAACGAGGAGACGAGGTACAAGCCGAAGCTTCACATAATCGGTGACCAATGCTCCGCTCGCATCGACCGGGAACAAAAAATTATTTGTCAATTAAAATTATACGTGCTCCGACATTATCGCGTCCTTCCGTCCTCGTCCCGTCGCCGTCTCTCATCCTCGCGAATGTAACTCGACGTTGCGCTACCGATGACTCGCTACGACGCCGCGGACCCGATGACTGATGGGGATGGTGTCTTATGACGGATGAAAATGCGTTCGGACTGTCGCGTATCACCTCGCGCGGACGGATCGCGACGAAAAAGTAAACGCGAAGTCGCTTCTCTACTCGGGTATTAACGACGATGGAACGCTTTGAGGGCTGCCGAACGGCTCACGATTCGACGGGGTTGATCGACAAACTTGTGTCTCAATGTCGAAAATAAATTTTGAAAAATCAAAGTCTCAATTATTTGATAATGAGAATAATGGTAGTTGGTGGAGTGATTACGAAAGCAACCAGGTGAAAACGATTAAATTTGAGCCTAATGGGGTAAGAATCTGACGAAAGGAGAGAACAGATTAATATGGGCAGGTCTCGATTCCAGCTGAATGAGCCGAGCAGCAAATCCATATTTGCGAAGAGAACGAATTTTGGTCATTTGTAACAGTCGGTGTTGACGCATGATCAGATTTTGATGACGTGACGGTTAGTTCGAATTTGGTCCCTAGAATGAGTCCGTCCGTAAAAACATACGCCAACCGCTGCACTACGATCCAACTCCGAAGACATCTGCGCGACATAAAATTTCATCATTAGCGAGCTTCTCTCAATGCACTGCTTCAGAAAGAAAAAAAATCGTTCACCTGTAGAATTCTCCGAGTGAAATATTCCAAGGCGAAGCTTGCACATTGGAAAACTGAACCATTACAACTTGATGAAGTTTCGTCTCATGACATCTTACGGTTCTTGCTAAACTCATATTTTTCCACCATTCGTGTCCGGATGGCTCTGACGCTCCGGTGCAAATAAACTCGTGTCTCAGTGCTGGAAGAGAAGAAACGAAGGATAAATAATTTGACGATGATAATTGGCGGAGCAATTACGAGGGTAAACAAGGTCGAAGAAGTTGCGGGAGAGAAAAGTATATTTCGTCGGAGTGAGGAAAGAATCTAATCGTCGGAGAAGACCGAGTAATATCGTCGGGTCCGAGTGGAATGCCCCGAGCAGCGAGTCCACGTTAATATCGAGAACGAGAGGGAGTTCTCGAGACTCTCGCGTCTCTCGGCGCTCGGGTCCTTCCTATTCGGAACTCCCGGATGAGGCATGGAATGGAGCGGGAGATTCTAGCTGCTGCTGTTTATGGCTCCTCATAACGCCCCATAAATCAACCGGTACCCTCTTCGACGACGGCCGCGTTTGCCACCCTGCAAATAATCGAGCTCCTCCCCGGAGAAGACAAACCGGAAGTGAAGGAGTCTCGAAGGAGTACAAGACCAACGGATCGTGACCCACCGTGTCCAATTCATTGTGAATTAATCTTACCGGAATATTCCGACGAAAGTTTCGTTACTCGATTTCGTTCGCTATGCCGGAAATCCACCGTTTTCCCAAATTTCGGCCATTGAAACATTAAAATAAAACGTCTTTCGTGCGTTATTTTTAAAATACAATTAATTAAAATAGAAGCAGCCAAAAGTTTTGTTTTATTCGGGCTTGGAAATGTTTGAAATTAATTCCACGGAGATATTCGGACGGAAGTTCGGTTACTCGCGCCATTGCCGGAAGTCCATTTTTAGCGAGACTTCACCGTTAAAAATACCAACCGTGACTCATTAATTTTTTTTCTCCATAATATAAAGTGCCATCGGAAAATCTACCTGCTCGATAATTCGTAACTGTCTTCCAACCGTGTTAAAAATAATCCACATCCGAATACAAAAGATCGTTAGTAAAATAAATTTTCAAAAAAACATATACAGAAAAAAAAAGCGTCAATAAAAACAAAATTCCGAGGGCAATTTCCGTTTGTCTTCTAACCCGAGGCTTTTTCACAACTCCGAAAAATCAATCTCCCAGGATTTCCGAACCGACTCGATCCCAAATTAAAAAAAAAAAAAAAATCTCTTTACTTTTTTGTGACTGAAATCGATGGGATTCTCCATTAACACGATGCGTCGGCAATTCTATAGAATTCAAGGGTATCGATCGTAACCGACGGAGAATGACCGAGTGAGACCTTGGGTCTTCGTATCGTAATCCGCGTGCTGACTTCGAGCTCTTCCATTCAACCGGTGGCTCTCTCGGCGAGCTTTCGCCCACTCATTCGTTCATTCATACGCGGCAGCGGGAGCGGCGGTGAGCGCGCACGCGATTTGAATCGATAAGCAAACCTCGTCTCGGAAGCGGGATCCGCACCTCGACCTTCTTCCCATCCTCGCTGTCTCGCTCGTATTTTTCTCCTTTGCTATAGCATCGCCCAGCCTCGCTCACCCGTCTCTTCCTCGTTCGGGAATCCTTCGAGAGAGTGGCACGAGGGCCTTACCGAAGAGCGCATCCCGAGCTCACGCTCGGCTATTACACCTCGGGCAACGGGGCACGCGCTCAGACCAGTGGAACGTGCCCTCCGTGAGACGCACGAACGATCTTCCCGGACCGGAGATCTTAGACTTTTCTCAGCCTCGTCATCATCGACTGTCTTTAGTCGTGCGATACTTCGAAGATTATTCGCCCGTAACGACCGTGCGAATTCGTCGGAGGATTGGTCGTTGGCGATGACGGTTCAAATTTGACTGGTGCTCCAAATTTGAATGATGGAGAAGTTGCCAATTGAGAGAGCTGATAATTGCCTGCTATTTGAATAACCAAAAGTTAACAAATGATCGAGCAATCTGAGTCAACGGGCTAAATGCACCAACCGGTGGCTTTTGTGGTCCACGAAAGATGTTTCCAGATCGGACAACTTCGAGTTTTCTCAGCCTCGTCATCATCGACTGTCTTTAGTCGTGCGATACTTCGAAGATTATTCGCCCGTAACGACCGTGCGAATTCGTCGGAGGATTGGTCGTTGGCGATGACGGTTCAAATTTGACTGGTGCTCCAAATTTGAATGATGGAGAAGTTGCCAATTGAGAGAGCTGATAATTGCCTGCTATTTGAATAACCAAAGTTAACAAATGATCGAGCAATCTGAGTCAACGGGCTAAATGCACCAACCGGTGGCTTTTGTGGTCCACGAAAGATGTTTCCGGATCGGACAACTTCCGTCATGTACGGGGAGTTTGGACGATTGGTCGTGAGCAAAAATAAGACAGTTATCCCAAATGATGGGAATTTTTGGTAATCGTCACAATTCGCATCCCAATTAGTTCTTTACTAAGAGCTTTAATTTATGGAAAGTTGTCTTCGTGAATTTAATTCTGGACCATCAAGTACCGATAACTGGAGGCAGAAAATATAGTTTTTTTTTTCCTTCAAAAACGACAAGTGGTCGACAATTTCACCTGATAAAAGAAATTTCAAAAACCGTATAAACGATGGTCATTTTGAGGAAAAATACGGAAAAGACTCCGGGGAGCCGAATCTGAAAATAGGCCATTCGTCTGCGTAAGTCTCGAATTCTGGCGGTACAAAGTACATCGAGGCCGAAGACCTCGGGAACTGAAAAGCGAGAGAGTCGGGAAGACAGCGTGCGGACGAGACGACAGGCGGATGGAAAGACGGACAGGACCGGAGAGCGCTCATTACGGAAGGTGCATGTGCGAGGAATGCAGCGGCTCGCTGGCTCTTCTGGTCACTCACTCGTTCACCGTCTCGCTCCGTCCCGAACCAATAAATACGGGATCGAATGGGCGCTCTCTCGGGCGGCTTCGTCACCGAGAATCCGTTGGTTCGGAAGCCAAGGAGCGAACGAAAGTTGCGACTGGCGAGTGAAGGAAAGCGGAGCGAAAGGACGAACGGGGAACGGCAGAGATCCGGGGCGAGAGGACCGACCGCGACAACAATGCCCGACGTAGTAACGACATCCAGTTAAATCGGCGATGGACCGTACAAAAAAAAAATATATATATATATATATATATATATATATATATATACAAATGCCAGGGCAAGCCAGTCGTTGTTTAAGAGACCGACATTCGCGAGCGTGCGGCGTGTCCTCCTCAGCTTCCTCTTCACGGTCTCTTTTCTCGAGGGTCGCGGATAAGCGGAGCCGGAACGCGCAATGTATTTATCCACTCATAGACGTACATTATACGAGGCCGCTCGTACCAGCCCATTCGCGCCGATAACGTCACCCGGCGCGTTATTAATTACAAGAACTCTCTGGCTCTTCGACTTTTCGCAATTAACGTCCGAGCGATCGGTTATGGTTAATTGCGGGAACGAGCCGCGGGTGAGAAACCTTCGGGCTTGGCCGATTGCCGTCGCAATTGCGCTTGGGTTTCCCTCCTTCAGCGACCATCAATTATCCTCTTCCATTTATACCCTCCTTCAATTTTACATTTTTTTGACACGCTCGGATTGTTTTTTTTTTTTTTTTTTTTTTTTTTTTTTTAATGGTTTTTTACATCGACGGTGGCTTTTTGTTTCTAACGTTGAGTTTACCCGGTTGGGAACTCGGGAGCCGAGGATGGAAGCGGCGAAGACGACGAGTTCGGTCACCGCGGAGTTGATTTATACCCGCTGGGTTAAGAACCCCCGGCAGAGAAGGTCCCTTCGTTCTCTCTTTCTTTCTCCTTCACTCTCTCGCTCCAACCCTCTCTGTACTCACTTTGAACAATGGAATTGCGTCCGGACGTCAATCTCCCTCTATCAATCACCTCGCTTGCAACTCTCGCGACCGGCAGGTCTTTTATATATAGCGTACAGAGTTACGGAGCGGCTCGTTCGTGGCTTCGATGCCGGCATCGAACGCGGACGATGCAGCGCACCGAAGCACCCCGTCGCGATTCTCCTGCTCACTTTTTACGCCTTGCGCCTTCTTATACTTTTTCCTCTTCATCTTTTTCTCGGTTTTTCTGTTTCTGTATTTTCTTCTTTTTTTTCTTCGTCGATCCCTACCGATGATTTCCGACGATTGAACTCTTGGGCCTCGTCGAGCTTGTATGCATATTTTATCACAAAAGTACCCTTCGAATTGCGTAACAATGATTCCGTTTTGGTTTTTTTTCCACCGTGACGTTTTTCAAGAAAAAAACCCTGAAAAAATTCCACTTTGCGCTACACGACACGCAAAGTTGTGTGTAATTTTTCTAACGGTATTTGAAGCTCTCGGGGTTTTGATCTAGTGAATGGGTGAATTATCGAAAATTGCGGCTCACCTGTCCGTCCAGCAGAGGGCATCGTCGCGATACCTGCAATCAGACAAAAAAATCGTACGTTAATTTTCATCGTTTCTGTAACAAGGAGAATCAAATTTACTCATAGATTTATTCATCCATCGGTGAAACAAGTAACGAATATTCGATGACGAGAAGATACATCCTATATAGGGAAAAGCGGGGCAAAACGGTCCTGATAATATTGTATTGTTGGAATGAACTGGGGCATCAAAAAATTATTAGCAAAATTGCGTTCAATTCACGCTGACTCTTATTGCCCCGCTTTCTCCTAGCCTTGGCAATACGAGCGCCAATAAAATCGTGACCAACAACACTCTCGGTCAAATGTGGAAATAAATTTGGTCGAAAAAAAAAAATCGAAGAATAATTCATCGTAGAATGAAAAAAAAAAAAAAAAAAAAATGATTGACGTCTCAATGACGTTCGTCGCAAGGAGCGTAAATCGGTGGTACGGAAATGAAGGAAAATAAAAATGAAACCTCAACAGTCAATGCGGCGAGTCCTTGGAACGTTCGTATCGCTAATTCGTCGCGGTCTCGCCGAGGCTTCACGGGGCAGTCGACCCCTCTCAAACTTCTGTTCCCGTCGACTAAGCTCTACTCTCGACGTATACGTTAGCACTGCGGTATGTATTCGCGTACGATTCAACCAGCGACGGCTGCCCGTTGCTCCAGCTCCACTGGCCGCAAAGCCCGTGTCGAGGCTTACAGGAAAAAGCTTTTATATGAAAGCTCAACGATGAATAAGATCGTCGTCGTAAATCGTGCGGGTGAGCCTAATCTCGCGGATGGGTGAGTGCCGCATCGAAAGGAGGACACGCACTACGTATCGCCTCTCTCGGCTTCTTCTCCGCTTCCGGAGTCCCC
Source organism: Listrodromus nycthemerus (assembly GCA_963978505.1). Taxonomy (NCBI): domain Eukaryota; kingdom Metazoa; phylum Arthropoda; class Insecta; order Hymenoptera; family Ichneumonidae; genus Listrodromus; species Listrodromus nycthemerus. The sequence goes on along the minus strand of OZ021679.1, from coordinate 27,848,060 downwards.
GAGCAAACCTGGAAAATTAATTTTTTTCAGTTTATTTATGGCGACAATAATAAAAAAAAATTGGCCTCGTTGAAAATTATTGAGAGCAAGAGGTGTGATAGGAAGTTCGACAATAATAATAAATGTGAATAAGGCAATTTCCACCCCTGGCGAAAACCACCCTGCATCGTCTCTTCCGGACTGCGTGATTATTTGGATGCTACGTTTATTTATTTTTATAGGACGAGTCGATCCTAATTGCAGGTGTGACACGTAGACGTATCTGCGAATAGAGCAGCAGCAAATTGAGGGTCGAATTGTAAGGTGTTAATGCGAACATAGGGTCCAACTCAAAGTCCGAGTTTGGTCGACCTGAAGTTTGAATTTAATCTAGTGCTTAAATCGAAACTCGAGCTCGAAATTAAATTGGAATCGAGGTTCGATATTAACTTCAAACTTAGTACAGATGTTAAATTCGATTTTAAGTTCACAATAACATTTTTAAATCCTACTCATAAGAAGTTCATCTGCGAACAAAGTTCACGACTGACAATAAAAGGAGATTTTCGGAAATACCAAAATAATGAAAATTCGGTCACCAAAATTTCGAGAGGAAAATAAATTTATAGCTCTACCGATGAAACATATTAAAAAAAAAAAAAAAAATTATTCAAGTTCGAAATTACTATTATAATACAGTACACAATGCCAACGAGAAATTAACATAAAACGTGCGAACGAGAAGCGCGAGGCGTGCGTGATGCTCGGAAAATTTTTAATGAAGCCATAAATCGAAATCTGTCGGTCGATCGAAATTCCACAATAGGTATTCCCCTTCGACGAGACCGAGCCGAGCGGGGTATGCGCGTAACTTCGTGATCTCGCTCAGGAATTAGAGTAGGAAGAAGGCGTGTGGAGCGAACCGGTGCGGGGTGCGAAGTCGATCAACCTAGAGTGGGTTTCTCGCGCCAGTAGTAACAGCAGGGAGCTAGTCGCTTCTCGGTTATGGGGGGTCTGTCAACGGGAACATGATTTAAAGCCAAATATTACGACAGGAGAACGCATTCCAGGGAGGCTCGTAGCGGCATCCTCGTGTCGAGGAAACCATGCGGTGTTCCGCGTATATGGAGGAACATCCCCGGCGTTCGCCGCCCCGGAGCAAGGGTGGGTCCACGGACGAGACTCTCACACTCCACTTCCAGAAGCAGAATGGATATACCGGGACGGTTCGTTCCACCGGAGACGCGTCGGCCGCGGTTTATTACCGGGATGCCGAAATGGCTCGTAGGGTGGGCTGTTTCGTGGCGAAACATTGATTTAATGCGGGAGTAATTGGTCGTGCGAAGACTGACCGGACGGCTCACCGGACAACGGACGTCTCTATGAGTTTGGAACCAACTGGCTCCGGAATCAGATCTCTGACTCTGTCTCTCCAATTTTTTTTTTACAGGTGAACAGAGAGAGATCGGAGATTTTCTGAGACTCTATTGGAGATTTTATGACTTTTAGGGGAGTCTTGTAAGTCATGGATCTGGTTGAATTCTCGCCGCACGGTGCAACGTGGTGTCTCGGGATGATTATTAAACTTTGACTCTGAGGCCTCGAGCACCCTACTTTCCGTCTTCTCTCGATCCGGCAACTAACAGCCCTTCTAAACGAGCGTGTACACACCGAGTATAACAGCCGATGACGTTACGCTCCACCGCCGATCGCACTGGCTATTTTAACAATTATTAATCACGCGAGGGTAGCCCAAGTATCTTTAGCTTGAACCGGAGCTTAACGAAATTGAATACGCCTATCGATTTATTGATATCCGATAATTATTCGCGATCGGTGAGCCGACGAGGTGGTATCGATTACGATCCGATCGTTGTCGACATTGATTAATGCTTAAATGTTGCAGTTTCTTTCTTCATTTTTTTTTTTCTCGTGAAAAACCGTCGTTTACGTTTTTACGTCCGTATATTCAGAGAGATCGTTCAAGCGAGATGAAGGCTTATTATTACGGCTGGAACGGAATTACCGGTACGGTTTTGAACACCTCGACCATATCGTTCGCTCGGATCGCGTGCAGCAAATTGAGGGTTTCTCGCGCCAGTTGCTCCAGTTCGTTTGGAACGAGATAATAAAAATAATTGAAATGAAGTTAAGGGGGAAAACAGCCCGCGGTGCTAATATCGTGGCGAAGGTGTTGATTATCGTTCCTGTAGATTTTTAGCGATTTAGCCCGGAAACGTTGGGCAAACACAACTGTAATCATACGTGTGAAACATCTCGCAAATTCGCTTCTACCGAATTCCGCGGAAGTAACCGACGATTGGGTGTTGCAAGGATACTTTAATTGCTTCGTTATTCTCAGCTTTCTTTACTGTACTATCGAACAATCTGCGTGCACGAAGGTGAAAATATTATTTATTTAAGCATTATTGATTTCTTGTTTTTCTCAAAAATTTCAGAACGTCCAACTATCGCCCTGTCAATCTAATCATCTCCATCTGCTTTATTCTAATCTGTATCACACTCTCTTAACTTTATCCGGCTAATTCCTATATTTTTTTCGCTCGTTCTATGTCTTCGTTTCCTACAAAAATTCGAACGCCCAGAATCAAATCAACAAAGTAACAATAATAATTATTATTATCATATTGCTGTTTGAAATTGTGAGACACGATTAAAATTAAATTCTACATGTCTTAGAGATAAATCTGTCAAACTTGCACAATTGTTCGTTCGAAGATAAGCTTCCAAAAAAATGAATGACATATTCTTATCCAAGAAACAGTCGAAAAATCGACGCGAGAAATCGGATGAACGAACAAGCCGAGGGAAACGACGAGCGCCGTTAGGAATTCCGTAGCGCAACGAGCGAGACGGAAAGTCCACGGAACATTCTCTACGAGTAGTCATAACACTACGCGAAACCGGGAACACGTTCCGCATCACACATGGCGCAACGGTTTGCACGGCTGCTCGGTAGCCCGACCACCCGATCACGTCGTCCCCCGGTGTAAAGTTTAACTTTGGAAACGCCGGCTGTGCGGAATGTCCGCCAGCGAGCCGAGCGAGCTCCGGTCGGATCGCCGACGGTTTTCGATCGGGCGCGTCACGACGACGACCGAGACTACCTACGAGGACGAGATCGTGTAGAAATCGGGGTCGAGTGACGAGGGGTGGAGAAGCTATCGAATGGAACGCGTGCAGCCAAAGTGATACGCGAATTTTCGACGACAGAGATTCTAAGGGTAGCTTCGGTAGAAGCTCTCATACTTTTTACTCCGTGTAACGACTAACCGATGTGCCGGCATAACAAGTGGTTCTACATCCAGTGCCAGCGCCTCGCGGAAAGCTCTCTCGGTGAAAAAAAAGTGTATATAACCAGGACGAGGAAAAGAGCGACGCACCCCTCCGTAAGTCATGCTTCGGCAAACTTCATTCCTACTTTGAAGTCTAGCCGGAGACTCGTCATCGGCGAGAGTGTCGCTAGGCCAGAGAGATTTATTGAGTGCTCCCGGCCAGAGAGGGAGAGAAACGAGATCAGCTGCTACCAAGATTTTTTCTTTTAACATGTTATGCTAAGTATCTTAAGATCGACACTGAATAAATTCCGTGGCTCTATTCCGTCTCTCTGAGTGTTCTTTTTTTTTTTTTTTTTCTGTAGTCTTGACGCGATATTTATTGCGGTCGCGAGAGTGGACGATTAGAACGTTTTTGTTTTGTTTCTCGTGGCAGAATTCAATACGCTCTATTTTTATAATAAGAGGTAGGATAGAGGAATTCGTTTATCCGCGCGCATCGACCAACACGATGCGACGCTCGCCTCGTGTGTTTCTCTCCGACTCTGCTCCTCTCTCAATCTCTCTTCGCCGATTTCTCGTGGAGTCGGTGGAAAAAAACGTTCGGCCAGAGCATCCCCGCTAGTGGTCGAATCTTCGCTCAACGCCGCGGTCACTGATCCTCCTTTGGACTTTGGCGAGAGCCGTCCGCTTCTCTTCGGCCCTCTTCTTCGTCCCCTTCGCTGCTCTGCCTCTCTTTTTGGCCTCTGTGTGGCATAGCTGGCGCATTATCACATACGTTAAGTTTTTTTCTCGCGCCCCCGTGTGTATCGGGACCGCGGGTCCGCGACCAGCCGAAAAACGAACTGATCGATCCCGAGGCTGCACGGAGCCGCGTTCTTGCCACCCGAGCGATCCTCTCTTTATCCCTCGAAGCCCTCTGCTGAGCTGCCGCGCAATGCGCCGGCGAGAAAATTTTCTTCAGGTCGAACACATGGAGAACACGAACGGAGCTGCAACAAAATAATCGATCGTCAGAGTCGTAAAATGCTTCGATTTATTTTTCCGGGTGAGAACGTCGTGTACTGTGCGTCTCTCCCGAGAGAGTTGCGGCGCAATGTGCCGGGAAAAAATTTTCTTCGAGTCGAACACATGAAAGACACGAAGAGAGTCTCGACAAAATTATTGATCAACAGAGACAAATAGTTTGATACAATTCTGCCGGAGGCGAAGTTTATGAACTTCGCGACTTTCTTGTTTAGAAAGAAGAGTTCTCACACATTTTGGGAACATTTTTCTTTGGGGCGAAGGCGTGGAAGAAACTAGCGGGGCTTTGAAAAAATAATCGTATGGCGAAATCCGCGAACAGTTCAGCAAATTTTTTTTTTTTTTTGAGGGGTAGTTCGTCCACCAACGAAAATTTCGCTTGCAGAAATTATCGGAGCACGAGACTCCTCGAGGTCTTCTTGCCGAGGGCAGGGAGAGATACTATTTTCAAAAATTGTAAATTTAATGCACCGGACTGGAAGTTTTTATGCAAAAACTGGTACATTAAATTTAATGTACTGTAATGATTGAGCGGAGAGTTTCGGGAGCTGCAGAGATCGGTATTGCAGATGGTCGGGCGAAGTATCGGGGAGAGAAAACGTATGGTTATCGCCAGGATTCGAACGCCGATTAATCGGTTACTGAGAGAAAACGCTGACCACTGCGCTATTCCACCTCCATGTACTGTACAAGTAAATTGTAAATTCCATATACCGCAACTGGAAATTTACCCCCATTACTTGTATTAATTAAACATTAATGTGTTTTTTTGTAGAATTACACATTATTCGTTCATTTTTTCAACACCATTGTGACGACAACTGAACGAACTGTCCCAGTGAAAATAAAGTAAACCATCGGATTTAAAATACTTCTATAGTAAAACTCAAACTAAATTATTAATCGTACAGAATTTTTTAAGTGTTTTATCTATACATAAGTATCCATTAAATTCAACATATACGTTAATGCAGGCAAACTTTCAGTCATTGAACTTTATACGTTTTTTTTTTTCCCTTGTTTCTCGCGCAATGCACCGAGGGAAAATTTTCATTCGGTCGAAAAATGGGACAAACCTATCGAGCTTGTACAAAATAATCGATTAATTGACCGATTGAACGGTCTGATAAATTTTGGAGCACCAACGAAAGCTTTGCTTGCTGACATGTCCGAGAAGTTATCGGAGCGCGAGACTTTCTTGCCGATATAGCGGGGAAAAGAGCATGCGAGAGCGTATCCTGGGGCAACGCGACGACGCGTTCCTCCGCAACTCACGGGCGAGAGACAATGGACGGTACGTGCGTGTGCCTACCGCGCGAATGCGAGCAGAATACCACGCCGCAAACCTACACACCACCGTCCACTTTTGCACCGCACGCAACATCGGGGCCCACCGAGAGTTTCTCCCGGTAGTTGTTGACGTAATTGGTATCGAAGAAAGAAGCAAGTAGAAATTAATCGATCCGACCGACTACTCCCAAGAATTCAAGTCTATTATGTGTTTTACTTATAAAACGCCGTGACGAACCGCGCTATTTTTTTGGAGTGCACAACGGCCCGTAGGATTTATTTATTCTCTGGTCATGCATTTTTCGTAAGCCGGATGTAGTCCGAACTGAGGCACAAGAACGACGTGAGAAATGAGCTAGAGGGGGGTGAAAAGTGAAACGGTGTTGGATTTTACTCGATAAGAACGATGGCGCGATGCAGGCCAAGTCGGGGTGATCTGACGATGGAGTTTTTTTTTTTTTTTCAAAGAAAATTGGATGTTTAATATTTAAAAAAAACCTTTAAATTTTAAGTGAGTTAGAATCATCGAACTCGAGAAATTCTCTCACAACTTTTGATTTTTTCTATGAATTATTCCACCGAGAAAAAGCATTAGCATTTGCTACCTTATCGAATACTACCTACAATGAACTTTTATATAGTTTCTTATGGTATATATTAAGTGGTTAGATAATCATTATAATTGCAACCACGATTTTTCGTCACCCTAGCTACAAAACCCAGACGTTCCCCCTGGAAATTAATTTTAATGATAAACTTAAAATTGTTGCATTTACTATGTAATTTTTTCGCAGTTTTTGCTAATAATTGTATTTAGAAAGACAATAATTCATTTACGTCAAATGCTTCAGATTCAGAAAGAGTTGCAAATACAATTTTATAATTTAAATTGCAATCATATTGCAGCCACATGTACTAAAATCAGTTGAAAAATATTACGGCTGGTCATGTCACCCGCATGGCCATGTCACCCTGACTTACTCTACATCAACCGGTCCCGTAGAAGTGGGTAGGGAAATCGCGAGCCTCTTTCACGTATTTCGCAGCCATTCCGGATGGGCATGGGGGTAAAAAGTAGGAGTTCCGATCTGCGGGAAACCGATCGGCACGATCCGTCCAGGGCATGTCGAGCCGGACTGCCCTCATATACCTTCCCCGCTATACGATCATTTCATTCTTATTCCACGGCAATGACGCGCGACACGACGCGGAGGAAAACCTGGGCACGCTTTTCAATTACCGTGGGGAGAGCCGGAAAAGAAACGTCTTCGGGAGACGTATACGATGCGTGAAGTAAATGATGGGGTTGGTAATCCGTATAAAGGTTCGCGAGAGGAAAAGAGGTGGGGAGGATCGCATCGTGCTCCTGGTGAAGGAGCTTCGACGGGAGACGATCCGAGGCCCTCATCTACCGTTCCCCTCGGAACTCCGAGAAACAAAAAGTTGCAGCGCGAACGTGCGTTTAGGTACAATTCCCGAGACATTGTTTCCCCGTTGAGACGAAGTCGAAGTGACTTTTGCGCGTATTAAGATCAAGGCACGCGGATAAGATTTTTTTTGTTTCCATAAAAATTTAGTTGAATCGAATAAAATTCATTTATACACCTGGTTCGATGAGCCTGTCCGCTAAAATCGATTTCACTAAGCGTTCAATCCCGTAATATTGTTTGCCCGGACAAAGTCGAAACGAATAGTGCACTCATGCGATTCGTTATTTTTTTTCTGTTCTTATATAAATTTAGTCGAATCAAATATAATCCATTTCTACATCGACAGCAGTTGGTCTGCGTATAAATGATCCTACTTAATTTTACGAAAATATTTAACTAATTTAAAAAATTGCTTCTATCTTAATCTATACATTCTGAGATCCAACCGTGGTTGCTTATAAATTACAATCGAATTCACTAACAGCGATAGTAACAAACGATGGAGGCTGCAAGAACTATTACTTAGCGATCGGCGTACCGAACCTTACGGAGGAATACGAGAAAAGAAACTTATCAGTCTGACACGAGACAAGCATAAAAAGGGGAATGAGGCGGTGCGTAGTGAACCGGGAACGATCGGGAAAGATAGAGAGAGATCCCGAAATGGAAGCGGATTCGCGGAACGCTTTTATACTCCCTACGTACCGGGCGTTCCAATTATTAAACAAAAAGGTTTGCTCGGTGGTAAAAGGCAAGGGGAGGCGGGGCCGCCCGGTGGAGAATCCGTGGCATGGAAGCTTATACCGTGAAACGAGAGCGAATGAGAGGCAAAGGATAAAGGAGTATACGGAAAGCAGAACGGTCGAAGATACGGGGACGTGATGCGAGGAGTATCGCATGAAAGGAGGCGGGAGGATTCCCGAGAACGTTGATCCGCGATGACGGGAATGTCATTCGACCGGTGAGTACGAATAAATCTGAGGTGAGACGACCTTAAATGGAAAGTCGGTCTCTCGCGGATGCAGGGTGCGTGTTCGTTGATCACCGAATGACGATTATTCCGATCACACAGCGAAATACTCTTCGGGAACGTCCGTAACGACCGTGATTAGGCGGGATTCTCAGAGCAGATATACCGAATACCTGTAACATACGCACAAACGTTATCGATTAAATCTAGTCACGTAGGAACAAAAAAAAGTATTTAAATTAAAAAAAAATTTTACTGAGGTACCTTCGATTAATTCTGTTGTGGGAGAAAAGTTTGAACTTTAAAGATTCGGCAGAAAATTCGGTCGTCAATAATTTACTACGACCTGACTCATCGTCACGGCAATTGGATTATAAATTCAAAGGTAGAAAATTCATGTTCTCCTTCTCACCGAGCACGTTTCACACGGTGCATCTGCGTGCATAAATAAAAAAAAGCCGCATACAAAATAACAAGAACCGAAACAATGAGAGTTTCCGTTTGAGTTTGAGAAAACGAAGAAAAATTGAAAATCGCAAAAAAGAAAATATCAATGGGAAGTTCTATTGAACCCAACGTGGGAGAAAAATTCGGAAGTCGACCTGCGAGAAACCTGCATGACATTCGATCGTTAACAATACTGCCGAGCGCGTTTGATTGCGAGTTGACTTTTCGCCTCGCAAATTGGATTATAAATTAAATGCGAGAAAATTTATGTTATTCTTTTCATCGAGCACGTTTCGCAAGGTGCGTCGGCGTACAAAAAAAATAAAAGCTGTGAACAAAATAACAACAGCGATGCCAGAAATGGGTGGGCGGGAGAGCGGGGTAAAGTGCTGACGGTGTTCGGGACACCGGTACACGTAATAACGCGTAGCCGTATGGCGGTACGAAGCAGCCCGGATAAGTGGAAACTATTACGAGTGACGGGTCGGAATTTAATATTAAAGTTTGTAATATACGGCCGAGGCCGTAGGGAATCGATCAGAAGTTAACAAGTCCAGAGTTTACGGCTTGACGCGACAGCACGGCCAGGTTAGCCGCTCCCGTGACTTCTCGAGAGCTCTTGCTCTCTCGACGAGACGTGTTGACTCTCCGGCAATGCACCGCCGAATCCACTCCGTGCCACCTGCAGCCAACATTGGGCCATGTGACTTTCATTTAATTCTGTGTTCTTTTCGCTTATTCTCAAATCGCGCTGGCACGTCCCATATGAGCTGATATCAATCCGATATTAATGGCTCGTATTTGGCTGTATCTGCGCGAACTACAAGTTACTTTGTAATCGAACAGATAACCGACACACCGTCGAGACGGTCCGAGAATGCCTTGAAACACTCAGCTGCTTCCCGCCTATCGCTTGTTTACAGAGGAATTTTTATGAATATTTTTTATATGGCTAAAAAATATTCATGAAAATTTCTCCCAGGTCGAATATCTTTTTATGAATTTTGATTTATATATTTTTCTATACCTTTCTCTGTATTGCTCTATTTGTTTATCATGTCACTGCTGTGAACTTATTATGGTTCGCTTATTTCTTTCTGTACTGTCTCGCTAAAACTGTTGCCAAACTGTATTACATCTGTCCTTATCCCAGATATGCAAGGACTCAACAAAATTCAAGCTATCTACCTATCCACGACCGAACATCTAATTAAATCTCCGACCAGCCAATTCGCAAACTCTTAACCAGCAGTATACATAGTTGTCTCTTTTATCAACTCTCTTTCCCAACACCGCGGGTTATCGCTCGACGTTCAGGGATCTCAAACGAAAGCTGAAACTTTCGTCCCTCCCAACCCGAGCTACCGAACAGCGTGCTTGCCGTCGAGTTCACAGAAGAATAAATAAATAAAATAAAATAAATAAAAAGAACGTAAAGTGAAAAGAGGGAGGCTCGCGAGTGCCTCGCGGGTTTGGGAAAAACACGAGATTTCAATTAAAGAGACAAGCTTAGTAATGAGGTGAGCCGGATTTATTGGCTCGGTGGAGTCGGCTGGCGCCGCAACGTCTGCGCCGTGTATACGCTCTCGGACTCTCCGTTCTCGCTTCTCTGGCGTTCCTCGGGGCCTCGAGGCGTTCGAGAGGCTTGTGCACCACTTCCCCGGCGGGGTCTTTGCGGCGCGTGTGCCTGAGATCGCTTCTGGTGTCCGTGGGACCATCGAGCGCAGCACAGCCCGTGCCACTCCGGACTTGTACCTACGATAGGCAGCACCCGTGGACAAGACGCACGCGGCCTCATTTGCATCTCGGAGCTCTCGGGAGGATCGAACCGCGGTTTCTTCGATGCTTCGGCGTCTCCTCAATGAAGCCTTTCTTTTATCTTCTCCGTAGCACCGGCGAACATTCCATATCGGTCCACTCGTCACTATCTCTCCGAAGGTCTGGAAAACGTAAATACGAATTATTATCATCGACTCCAACAAAAAATTAATCACATTGTAAAGAGGCAACGGCCAGGAATATCGTTGCGATTCCGGTTAATCGTCCCGCATGGCGCATAGCTTTACCTATACAACGTTCCATACCCGACTCCCGCTCATCGTCGCTTTTTACAACGTGTCGCGGCCATAAACCAGCGGCGCTGAATCCACCTCTGGGCAGGTACACTCGCGAGAGAGAGTAAAAGAACAGGGCGACGAAGAGTACAGCGTACGAACGGGAGGAGTCAGAGGAGAGCTCCGTTTCTCTTCGGGCCGCTCGAGAGGAATCAACGAGGACTCGGACCCAGCGAAGGAGACTCTGGACGAAGATAGAGGGGATAAAAAAAATACAATTACGGGCGTCGAATCGCTCGTCGAGTACTTCTTCGATGCTTCATATATATCTTATCCCTTCGACGATTCAGCGCGGCCGTTAACGCACCGAGCCCACTCGTACTGTATACGGGGGTTTCTTGCTGACGAGTGCCGCGAGGAGTTGATTTCTTCGCGTACGGAGAACCCATCGAGAAGTGGCAGGAGCCAGGCGACTCTTGACAATTCTGTGGGATACGAGATGTTCCTCTTTCTCTGTCTGTTGGATGTTCGCTGGACGAACGGTGGAGAGATCGCCTTGAAGAATAGCCGAGAGGTCCGGTAGCTCCTCGTTTCGAATCTCGGCCAACCTCGCAACGCTCCGACTCTATTGCTGCGGTTGCTGCAGCTCGTACGCAAACGACGATCCTCGGGCTGTAACCAGCTCAGTTTTGTTCTAGTATGTTAATGGACAACCATAAATTTCCAGCTTAACCGCGCTCGTAGTTACAACACGTAGGACGCGGCACATCCGATGACGAATGACAAAAGGTGATACCTACATGCGCGGTACTGCAACACACTTGAGCGAAGAAATGAGGTTACAGATCCACGTTAACCAGCATGGACCACGTAATTGTGACACCAATTGCTCCAGAGTTAATACGCTAATGTCCCGGTGCACTGTAATAAATGCAGAGTTGAATTATTATTAGTGAAACAAATAGAATAATAAGCTGCAAGAATGGTATCTGTGACTGGGGACGTAAGAGAATCTTGATCAGTAAATCGCTTCTATTTATCATCTTGTTAATAACCACGCATGCAAGTTCTCGCACGATCATTGCGATTGCTTTTTTCCACCCAGCCCCTTCACGCCATGACGTTCCCTACTTGTTCGCTATTTCTTCATTACATTGACTGCTCTATTTGAGTGCCAAGAGCAGCAGAGGTAATTAAAAAAAAAAGTTTCCTGACCCGTCGATTATGTTGCGATGTTTATACCCCGAGAGCTGAAGGGTTGAATAATTATTCTCAAAGTAAAAACAGAATAATAACACGCGAAAATAGCATCTGTGACTGCTGCCGTGAGAGAGTCTCAATCAACGGAGCGCTTCTATCTCTTCGCATATCGACAATCGCAAATGCAACTTCTCGCATGAGCATCGCGATGCCTTTTTCCACCCACCCTCTTCACGCGTTTGTGTTTCTTTCCGACCTGTCCGCTACTCGTTCACTATCGTCGATGCGATATTTATGCACCGAGAGCGGGACATCAGGTAGCCAAGGATAAACTGCTCCATAATAAACGTATTAAATTATACGTCCCGGGATACGTTAAGGACGTCTCCGTCGTCGCCGAGGGGGCAACCGTACAGTGAGAACCAAGACCGCAGAGAATCTGTACCAGCGGGAGTTACGGGTTTGCGTTACGTGGCGCTTCCATTTAGAGTCGCGCCCGGGGTTCCTACGGTGTGCTTCTGCTGAACCGTGGCCGTGCTCGATGCATCGATTAACGAGCTTCTTATCTCGTTCGAGAATTTTTATCGTTCGAGTTATGGCTCAAGTATCGGCTCCATGGTCGGACAAAGTGCAGCATCGGCAGCATAAGCGGGCACCTGAACAGAAACAAGAAAGAAACATGAGGAAGCTTGCCGTTCGCAGAGTCGTCGATGGACTCTCACGGACTCCTCGCCGGAGACTCCTCGCAAAGATCCTACGAGCGATCGCGCTCGACGCTGCGGCAGCGGCAGCGAGTCGAGCTCGGTGAGGGCCTCCGACGAGACGATAAAAACGGGGGAACGATACGAATCACCGTGGCAGTAGCGAGGAGGAGAGGGCACTGGCGATTAGCTTCGGGCTACCGGGGCGCGCGGTCGCTCGGCTCGGACCGATCGCGACCGCGCGTTATATCGTGTAATTTTTATCGAATCTCGTGTACGATCTAAAAATGCCATGAAAATTGCGCGGGTCTACCAACAACGGCAACGACCACTCCACCAACAGGGAGTACCGAATTTACAACGTCGCATAAATTTTTTCCTCGTTTTTGAATGCTGTATCGGATTATCAATTATTAATCGAAAAATATGTACTCGAGCGATTTTTCAGATTATTCAGATGGGTGATTGTAATTTTGTGAGGTACAGAAGCAAAGAGTGGAAACTGATAGATTTTCCTATCGACTCTGTCCACAGAGGGGACACAGAAAAAACATAAATATTTTTCTCTAGGCAAATGTGATTAAAATATTCCAGAATATCTCATGGAAACACGGATATTTGCAATTTCGTAAGATATAAGAATAAATAGTAAAAATCTATTGATTTTCGTTCTTCTCTCGGTCCATGGACCAGGCATGAGAAAAAGAAAAGTATATTTATTTACGCGCAATGAAGGGTCGCAGGCATGAAACGTCGCGAAGAAAAGTATAAACGACCGAGGCTCATTACAAAAGCAAATGAGATCTTCGCCGGTCGTTAGAGAGGAGAAGCGAGAGCCAAGAGCGAATTGAAGTGACCGAGCTGGTGCGGGGAACCGGGAGGGACGAAGAGCGTGAGATTCGACGGATCAAGATATATTTCGGAAGAGAACGAAGAGCAAGACCGCGGGTAGAGAGTGGAGAGAAGAGAGAACGAGGAGAGATGGATTTCGGGGCGACGATCGATATGTGTCGAGCGGGATCACACAAAAGTGACGCCGGATCCCGATACACGGTAAATGGAAAGGGGAAGCTTGGTCTGAGAGAGCCTCGAGGGTCCGGGAGGACGGGGACGGCCATAAATTTGTGCGGTGCGGTACCCCGTCGAGAAACGTGGCTCTCGTGCGAAACTCCGCGGCAACGGTCGATCGTCGAACGCGCCCAGCCGCCACGGCGACGAGATCGCGGTAGCTACATCAGCCCAGGACGCGGTCTTTTTTTGCCACGGTGGAGAACTGGTCCCCCTTCCATCGTTCTTCGTTCGACTCGCCCGCTCTCTCGCCCACCCGATCAGCAAACTTGCGTTCCCTGAAGGGTTGATAATTCGTCGATTAAATTGGAAACGGCGGAGCTAATTGTGCCGCTCGCGTGTATTATTCATAGGATCGGCGTCGACTCACGAAGCGGTACGTTCTCCTCGGCATCGAGTGGAACCACTCTTCATCCGCGTTGGTATCGGTGTCGTGGCGCGCTACGTACAAGATCCTTCCCCCGATGTATCCGTGCGTACGTGCGCGTTTCCAGTTCGACAGATTCTTTTCGAGACCTGAAGAAAGATTAAGAGAAATGAAATAAAGAAGTGCCGGACTACGGACATGGGAATCCGATAAGTAGCCTCATCAACGATTGTTATTTGTCCTCTATAACCATCTTCGGTGCTCTCGTGATTTTTTCGGTCGATTGATGCAGGAGCAAATTATCGTATCGAGGAGAAAAAAAGATGTATATTGTGTACGAAGCAGACCCGACAGTAGAGACTGGGCTAGATTCGAGCGAATTTGTTAATGCTAATATTTAATATTAAATCTAGTAAAATGAGAGAAGTTACATTTTTTTCTGCAGCGCATTCTTTTCAAATCGGTACCGTGAATTATTTTTTACTTGTAAAAGCCCTCATTTTTCGAGTTAAGTTTTATTTGCAAAAGAAATAATTTTTCAATCGAAATTTTGGTCTCTGAATAAGCATTTAGTCTGTCTATACACCATATAAACGAATAATTTGAAAAATGAGACAATCGCAAAATTTCCCTAACGCTCTTATCGCGATTCATGTGCTATACGAAAACGAGAAACAAACGGAGTGACGAAGTGTCCGTAACAGAGACGGAGCGAAGATTTACAATAGCAGCGCATAATGAGTAAAATCATCAGCGGTTGGCTTGACATAACGGATGGAGTCGCCCGTATGTTTGTCGAGCGGTCGGCGAGAGTCCTAAGAACCGTCGACGATTCTCTTTCTCCCGTACGATATTCCACGGAAAAGTCAAGACAAATGCCGATCGCCCGACAGTCTCTCCGTCCTTCGCTACTCGAAGCTCTCGCGTATTCCGATCATCGGCGAAAGGCCATAAGTCTTTTACTTCCTACCGGGAACAGACTCGACCCCGACCTTTGCGTGCTCTTCGACACCTAAGCAGACAAAGTTAAGAACCGGGATTCTCGGGGGAAAATACACTCGGCCAGTCTCCCGTGTTTTGCTTCGGAGCACAACGACACAACCGGAGCTTCAAGGCGTTTAATCGGCGGTGTCTCTGGTGACGAGCAACGCCCACGCAGCCACTTGACCTCCCAACGCCCCCGTATCTCGCAGTTAACCTTATAAACTCGACTAAACTCGTGGCTAACCCGGCACTTTGACTCCACTCCAAAGCGTTACACACCCATTCGTCCATTCATCGCATTCGCTACTCTCGTTTCACTACCGCTTTTCTTTCTTTTTTTCTGTACCTAAGCCTAACAAAACTTCGACACGGCTCTCGATTTTCAAGCGAGCGCGACTTTTAATTAATCGCGTTTACTACTCCTCGTTTTATTTATCGCCTTCCTTGCTTTTTATACATTTACTTTTGGTCAACGAAGCTCTGACAAAGCTCTCAATTCCCAAATAAGCGCGACTGTATCTCAGATTTGACCCACCCGTCTACTTATCCAATTCATTATCGCTTTTCTTCATTTTTTGTTTTTTATTCGCTATATTGAGCTTGAATTAAACGCGTGCACGAAAATCGTACAGTCTAGATTTAGTATCTGAACATTACTTCGCTTGGATATTTATGCACCGAGAAAAATTTGTCTCGAGGAAGAGAAAAAAAAAATCGAAGAAATTGACGTCGTAATCGCGTGATTTGTCCCCGACGACATATTTCACCCTTAAGTCGCTCCGCTGTGCGGCCCGGGTGTAACGAACAAAAATGCAAACACGTAGCCGTGTTTGTATTCCGCATGAAATACGGCGGCAGGCCTCTCGATGCGTCTTGGGCATGTACGCAGTTGCCTCTGGCTACATTCGCGCGTGCTATGCATCGGTAGGTTTATAATGCGAGCGAGACACCGACCGCCCTGTCCCATCTCATTATTATCTTCCTCTCTCTGAGTTACGACGTTTTTATATTTATCTGAGAGAGAGTTGGTCTCGCTCCTCGCCCTCTCGCTCTCTTCTCCCTGCCGGTATGATTCACAGGTTCTTTCCACGACGTTTCGCCCAGCTGCTCGAGTCGACTGCGCCGCGGCAAGATCTACGAAAGAATTTGTAATTCATTATATTCAGAAAAAAAAAAAACATATTTTCAATTGAACCATAAAGAAGAAAAAATTGCGAATTTCCAAATAGCATCCGCATTGATTACACTTTTTCGCACATATCAATCTAAATTTTAACTCCCTGTTTTTAATGCAATTCACACACACACAAATGCACACACGAAGAGAATTTTTCAAGCCTGACACTAAAATCACGATTTTCCCCTGAAATATATCTTCCTTTATGAGAAAACAAAAAAGTAGGAGTTCAGCTTGAAAAAAAATCTTTAGATGAATTCAAAATAATCTCATCCGACACGGTGAATGATAAGTTGAGTAATGTGGTTTTTCAGAGGCTCAGTGTTTCGAAGAGAAGTCAAATTTGGGCGCATCACAGAAGCGTAAGCCTAGCGTCTTGAAATATGTATTACGAAATGAAGTGAGTGAGTGGGGAAGATTATATGTTTATGCATGCGACGAAGGGCACTCGGTGTATTTTTCTTTGATATGGTCTCGGGAGTAACCCTCGACCTCTCGAAGAGTCCTGTCTTCGAACCCGGCTTGTTGGATCAGATTTGAATAAAAGTATCCGCCCGCGGTCGAATCGCGAGGTGTCGTTCCTTATACTTTTTTTTCTCTCACTCCTGATTCTACGACTGGGGTGCGTTTTTCGTCACGTCTTTGTCGCTACTCCGGTTCTTTACAACAGTTCCGCGGTCTCATTAAATATGTATAGGCTCGCACGAGCGCGCCCGTCTTCAAAACCAATGCCACATCAACCCCTCGATAATAGAACTTCGTGAATGATTACGCCACGAGACATATGTTCCGAGGTTTCTTTCCACCGATCTGAATATTAACGAGGATCGCATTAAAAAAAATAGTCTACAGATTCGATTCGTAGAAAAGCATTTTTTTTTCCTCAGTTAATGAAAAGAAGCCAAAGTGCAAAGGGAGCCGAGAACAAGGACTTCGCGTACACGTAAAGTCAGAGGGTGAGAAGAAAGTCGAACAAGATTCGCGAAAGATTCACCACACCCTCGAATGGATATTAATTGCCCGCAAGGAAAAGCGAGCGTTATACTGTCGTCCTGGGACAAATCCATTTTAAAGACTCTGCAGAGTCCTGGAGTGTCGTGATTCTTTATTAAGATGAAGCGTCGAGGCAAGGAGGAGACCTGGCTATGGCGCAGCCTGAGCACCGAGAACGCGAGTACAGCTCCGGGAGTTTCATTTCTTCGCGGAACAAATGGCTCGCGAGTTATCACCCCGCGAGTACGCGACCCTCGCCATTTAAAAAATGTAAATTCGTTAATGCGAGCAGCCGGCTCGAAGTGAGAAAGAAAGAAAAACGGAGAACGAACTGGGGTTGGAAAAAAAAGGGGATGCGTGCCTGGTGAAGAGGGCGCGTTGAAAATTTGTTCGCACTCTACTTCGGCATAGCGTGGAAGTCCCTTGTGCTAGTTTCTCGACCCGCGACCCTCCCGCAGCAACCCTATTACCTGCGACTATTATCCAATACAAAAAAAAATCAAATAAAGTATGCTAAGTTACGCCATGGAGGCTTTAGGAAGTGGAGGCTCTTCGAGGGGTTGTGGAGACGTCTTTTCGGGACTCTCTTAAGGGGTACGAGACCCTCCTCTACGACTCATTAAATGATCGCCAGTGTCAAGAAGTCAATAAATTCGGAATTTTCCTAAGGACTCCAAGGGTTAACTCGATTTTGCCAGATAAATTCTATAATCAACACGTGCTTGGATTATCCGGTAGAATATTTTTGGGGGCGTAACAAGGCTCCGCTACGGCTTGGAAAAATATCAAACACAGTGTGGTAAGTTCAATCGTCAAGGTTTTGTGGAGAAGATTCTGGCAATATTTTTTTCGAGAATTTATCGAAGAGCCAGTCTTCTTTCTACAACTTATTAATGGCGGGTTTCAAAAAGTAAAAAAAAAATTGGCTCTCCCGAGGACTTTGAGAATTAACTCGTTTTTCAAAAATAAATTCTATAATCCAGGGTGACTTGGATTACCCGTTATAAAATTTTTCCAACGCGCAGCGGAGCGAAGGCTGCTTCTTTCGTTCGTCAACGAATTCCTTGTGCGCGAGGCGTGTCGGCGAGTACGAGGCATCCCGTCGTATCGGCTACGCCTCGTATCAGATTCTAAGTTAGTTTCCTACGATAATAATCATGTTGTTGGCAAACGAATTCAAGAGGGAAAATCGCAAGAAACTGCGTTGCCATTGTTTCCTCCTTGCGCAAGAGAGGGCTGTCTGCACGGTGGAATGCATGGGGTGTATCACGTGACGAAGGTATGACGAGAACGAGGCAAAAAGATATTGGTATCGTTTCTTATCGTCTATCCGGGAAGAACGGACGGAACGGCGAGCCGAACGAGAACCGATCGCGCGTTAGACACGGTGTTAGATAGAATTTTTTTTTTTAAATCCAAGTGTTCGCCACGCTGTACTGCTATCTATCGACACGCTTGTTTTCATCACGATAATCCAAGAGTTTCCTGAGAATACTCGCTACACAACTATACCGTCTCAGAATACCCGTTTACCGCCGTGTGGTTCCACGAAGATTTTAACATTTCATTGTTCCAGTAAAGAAAGAAATTTGGAGATGAGACCGAGGTTGGACAGTGCGGATGGGCCGCTGACGAGTCTATTCGCACCGGGTGGTGTCTCTCGCGACTCTCGGAATACAAAACGTTTCGCTCGCGACCTCGTCGGCCGGGCTGGTTTCTTGGGCATTCGAAGAGTCCGCTCTCGGGCACTGTTTTGAGAAATCGTGCCAAGGAGCTTGGCGACTCTATATCTTTCTCTTTCACAGAAAACACCTATCGAGGGAGCCCGTCTCAATCGATTTCTCGAGAGAAGCACAGGAAGACGATTTCGCAACCCAAGAGAGCCTCGGAGCAAAGGGAGGAAGCATCGGAGCGAAGAGGAGACGAGAAAGAGCCCGAAGAGTCGGCGTCGCGTTCGCCGAGAGTCGATCGGCTTTTTTATCGGCGAGAGGAACGAGCGAGGAACGATCCCGGCACGCGCGATGCGATCCCGAAAACACCGGGCACCTCGCTTAGAGCTCGTTTCGCCGCCGTTTCGCTACGAGTTCACTACCAACGGCATAAGCAGAAGCACCACGAAGAAAGAGCACCGGAGTGCGAGGGATGACGAAGGAGCGAGAGAAAAGCTTATATCGATGCTGCGCGGAGGTTCGAACGATTGAAAAAAAAAAAAGTGGTCGGGCAACGAAGAAAATACTCGAGGCTTCCCGGCGTTCGCTTCCCTCGTCTCTGCCCTGCGCTGCTCCACTGGCGAGCCCGCGCGCTATACTCTGCTACAACCGTTTTTCGAAGTAATTAAGCCAGGCATTAAATCACTCTCGAGGCCTCATTCGACGGCGCTGGCGATCTCATCGGCGTGTCTCCTACTAATTAATAGATTTCGATCCGTGCTGGGGGATGAGCTCTCAAAATTTCTCATCGCCGTCAATCTTCCACGGAATGGTATATAATAATCTAGAAATGAAAAAAAAACAAACAAAACAGAAATTAGAAAAATGAAAGAGTTACGAACGATAACGATCAAGCGGAATTACTCTCTAGTTAATTGACGGAGATGCGAAACTCGCTCGGCGTTGTATTAAGCATGCGGGTAAACTCGATGCGAGATCAATTCGCGACTGAGTTAATTAATCGAGGCAAGGGGATCGGCATTCACCGACAGAGAGATTAATGCGGTGAGTAATTGTAATTGGAGGGCTTGTCGCAAGGCTATGCTGGTTTTCCTTCTACGAGAATTGAACTCTATGAAAATCTGTACCGTGAAGATGCCACGACGATGCGACACTTAAAGGGTACCGCGATTCTGCTATTATTTTTTCATTGCTTGTACTTTCGTAGTTACTGCTATGAAAATAATATAGTAAAAATTATACTCGTACGAGATTCCAAAAGCCCCGAGCGAGTTGTATATAATACGAAGAGAAGGAAGAAGAAGCGGCTCGAGGAGGGGGAGCTCCGCGGCAGAGTTTCGGCAGGCTATAATCAATTCTGATTGCAGTCCGGGATCTCGGCGGCAGCGCGCGATCCACTCCCCGATAGTCGAGAAAAAAGTCGGAGGCTTCCAACTACCGGGGGCCCGCGCCCCCCCCCCCCCCCCCCCCCCCCGACGAGCTCGCGCTTCTTCTCCTCAAGTCTATCTAGCTGACTCGTCCCTTCATTTTCGTCTACGTACTCGACAGTAAGAAATAAACGTTTTAGGGAAACTAGCGAGGTTTGACCAACCGAAAATTTAGTCACTTTAGATTGTGTATACACATGGCTACGATAAAATGTAAACAATTTGCCTTATGTTCAGCATGGATGTAAATATTTTTAGGTAGAGACACACCTAAAAATATTCTGATGTTATTTACGACAAACTTGTAATTGCCGTTTTTGGACCACGGTACAAAAAAAAGCCCAGAGTTATTCATCAGTCGGTCAAAAGCATGTGGAGCACGTGAAGCAATAAGCTGCTTCCGAACGCTTATTGTGCCAGTGGACAAGCTTATTTTCTTTGACAACTGGACTCTCAATTCTTGCCGTGTATCGCAAGCAAAAATATTGTAAAAAATATGGCGTTTAACGATAGATTTTTGTCTCGATACCACGCCAAAGTATGATAAAACCGTCGAGACTGAGTTCGCCGTTCCGGCAAAACAAATCGATTAAAAAAAAAATACCCAAGAGAGTCATTTATCCGGTTGGTCAAGAGCACGTGGAGCACGTGGAGCAACAGGCGGACTACGAACGCTTATTGTGCCAATGGACGAGCTTTCTTTCTTTAGCAATTGCACTCTTGATTCTTGCTGCATCGGACTCGACACCACTCGTTCTTGCGACCGAGCCCGATGGTCTCGATTCACTCGTGTAAAATAGATAACGTAGTTTACATTTTCAGACGATCCCACGTTGATTCGCCGAATATTTCGAACGAGGCTTCTGGACAGGAGATCCATCGTTCGCAAAGATGCCGCAGCTGTGCGGCCGAGAGCAAGGTGGGTTTCAGTAGTCGATGCACCCGCACGATGACTCTCCGTCCGTTTTGAAGAACGACGGAAGAATGCATCGACGATCCTTCTTCTGGTTCTTCTTCTCTCGTCTCTCGGCTCGTATCTCCGAACGGTGAGACTCGCAAACTCGGGATGCATCGTCGAGGAAACGAGAGAGGCAAAGAAAGCACTGTGAAAGAACGAAGAGCGAGTAAGCGAGAAGGCTAAAGTGAGAGAGATAGCCCGCAGGCCTTGATCCGCCGCGCGCGTTCGCTTCTTACGATCCCTTATATCCGCGCGTCCGGCCCCATTAGTAGTCGGCTGGCCCATCATTCAATAACGCTCTCGATGCTTGCTGCTGGCTCTGGCTCTGTGGCTGCTGCCTCTGTCCACGCTGAGCTCTCCTCTCGTCAGTGCTCTCGGTCGTTCGTTCTCTCTGATACCTATACCGGGTGTCCGATCGCAAACCCACCGACGACATTCACAATTCTTCGACGTTTCTCTCTATCCCGTTATGTTTGTCTAGAAAGAAAAAAGAAATTTGTTTTTTCTCCGATTACTCCATACAATGGAGTATCGAGAAAAATAATAATTTTAAAATTCAGTATCCATCCTAAGTAATTGCATAACTGTTTCGTCGAGAAAAATCTCAGTATCCTATATATTTTACATCGTATTATATTGCTCTTTTTTCTTCTCTATTGCTTCTTTTTTTTTTTACCTTTCCGGAGATAAAACCTCTGAATTGCATTGCATAGCGGACACTGCGTCGAGAAAGCATTCGAGTTGTCTAAACTTCCCGGATCAATTAATCAATTTTAATACCGCGAAATTATGCATTCGTGTGTTACGATCAGTTTCGGTTCATTGAAAGTTTTTTTAATACGCAACAGTGCGACCTTTCAATCCTTTTTTATCTATCCGTTCGTTTACTTTTATCAATGTCGACGAACCCTCAAAATTTCTATACCGTAGTCAATGTTTCTCCGCGAAAATGTTCTTGTTATGGAAAAAAACAAATCGCGTTTGCTCAGATTATTGAAAACGATTGAGTATGAAGAGAATTTTTTTACCATCAATCCTAAGTGACTTCAAATCTATTCCCACCAGGCGAATCATAGTATCCTTCATATTTAAAATTGTATTATACGTTTTCTTTTTTTTTCATCCCTTTTTACGAACACGTCAATACTTTGCTTTATTATCCTTTTTTTTTCCTATTACTCGAGCCAGAAGTCAGAGTAAAATCTTATAGCTCCACTGGTCTTTACACAAACAGTCTTCTAAGGAACATCTTGCAACATAACAGTGACAAATGATCCTTATAATATAGATTAAATAAGTTATTGGAACAAGTGCACCGCGAATTTTTCATGTGCTACATGAATTTCCGGAATGTGATGTAAAAGAAACAGATAAAAAAATGATGATAAAAAAGAAAAAAAGACCGAAGCTTGTCGGTGCTAGCCGTGGAGGGAAGAGGATCCGATGATTCGGCTCGTAACAATTACCCGTACCCCCATTACCGAACCTGAGACGTTTCGGGATCTCTTCGATAAAGCTGCCCCGAGGGCCACCATGTCGCGCGGTATGTTCTGCATACATTAATGCGTAACGAGAACGTTCGTGCTCCCTCTCGCTCCCGTGAGTATTATCGTTAAAAAAAACAAACTACTCGCCCGCCCGATGCGCTCGGACTCGCGATAAGTGCGGGAGAGAGACACGTAGGAGGAGGCGGACGAACGAGCAGGGGGAAGGAACAAGCGAGCGGGACGAATGCCGGGTTATTAGACGTCGTACGTTTCAGTCATTAAAGCTACACGATGCAGCCTCCAGCCCAGAGGAAGACAGCCCAATGGGCGACGATTAAAAAAAAATCATAAGTTTTGGGCAACATCCACGTGGGTTGGCTTCTCAATCTTTTCACAACGTACTACCATACGTCTACGTTTCTGTACGAACAAATTGTTTCGGATATCAGTTTGGAAAGCTGCGTCCGAAACAAGTTCTGTGCTGCTTTTTGTGTTGATGGTTCGAAGAATGTATCGGAGCAAGATATAGTCACACGTGTTTGTACCATCCTCTTTGAGCGTTAGTTGGTCTGCTGGTCCGACGGTCCCTCTGTCAGTCGTCTATGCAGCGAAGCAACTTTATCTCCTGAAGAGTCGAGGAAATTTTCTTCTAGACCGCAGTTTAATATCGCAGCATCGATTTCTCTCCTGCGATATTGAAGTTGAGACCATTCAAGCTGACTGGTTGATGCTTCGTGATGTTCACCTGTAAAGCAGTGGCTGAGTGCATCTCTGGTGAACCGGTAGGATCAAAAAGGAAAAAAAAACATTTGTATACCTCTCGTCGCGACTTATCCAATGGTTTCAATAAGTGGAGACTAAAGTCGCGAAATGGCGACAATTTGCAGCATTGATTTTTCTCATCTTTCACAGCATCAACACTTCTTCGCTGCCAGACTGGAAGAATTCGCTTGGGAAAGATATTGTAAGAACCAATTGCGTTTTTGCAATTCGATGAGCACGTAAGTCAATTTTTTTTTTTTAGCGATTTTATAAAGTCCGAAAATAAAATATTCTCGGTGATTCGAATAGAAAGCATTCCAAGATGGCGTCGATGCAGCAAGTACCGAACACTCTCGAACGCCGATGACGAGTTCGCGAATTCCCATATAAATATAGACATGTTTTTAATCTCCATCTCGTCCACCCACTACTAGCGCCTTGGCGACGAAAATATTGGTAGGTTACCTGCAGTGACCAAATACGCGATATCCCAAGTAGCGATTTTCGAAAGCTTCGAAAGCTATTCGTTCGATGGCGTATGACCACCAAAATGTTATCCGTACGGTATCTCATGTCCAAAGTCGACTTTTGGACAAGGAAAGCTTACGGACAACATTTCAACGGTCAAAAGTTAACCAACAAATAAATTTCTCGTAATATTTGCAAATTATTATACTTATACCGTAAAATAAAAAAAATACCGTAAAAACAGTTGGAGACTGCGCTTCTTTATCGATCGAAAAAAATATTGATTAGCCGCGCGTCCTTCGACCGCTGTTGTAAACACCAAACGTAAGTACACATCCAATAATAACAAAGCCAATAGCCGGGGAGAAACGCCCATGCAAGAAAATGAATATATTTCCGCGCGTTCGAAGATACCGTAACGATTAGCGGAACGATGCTTTCTCAGCACATCGTCTCAATTAATTGTGTTTAATTGTATGAAATCACTAAACCTTCACGCCTCGAGTTCTGGCAAGGAAAACTGCGTGAAGGCTTTGCGTGCGACGAGGCGCGACGCACTTACGTTGGGGCTCGCGTGCTTCACGCCCGTCCGTACGGACATCGCACGGGCTAGTGGTTCTATAATTCGCACACTCGACAACACCTTTGAATAAATCACAGAATAATACGCGTTGTTCCCGATCCCCGATGGCTATCGTCGTCGTGCGCGTAGGGGTAAAAGAACGAGATAGCGGGGAATGACTGACGAGGGTACTTACGCGACGAGCCGGCAACAAGTGGCATTCAGCACGTTGTCGGCTTTGTGCGCGGGAACGAAGCTACTAAAACGCGAGCGCTGTCGCCTCCGGTAAATGTCGGATCAAAGTACGAGCGTACGATGCTGCGCGGCGCTGCGATCGTGCCTCGTAAAACACGCGAAAACGAGACGATTTACTGCACACTGTAATTTTTCACACTCGTTTGACAAGACGAGAATCATTGACACAGTCCTCTCGATATTCAGCAGTAACTTCAAGTCAGTGAGTCGAAGCTCCTCATTGTTTCACCCATAATTTCAACCTATATACATAAAATTGAGAATACTCTGAACAAACTGCTGTACGCATTGTCCTCAATTCGAATCCACATATTAAAAAATTCAGAAAATTAATATTATGTCTTGGTCCACATAAAATGAAGCATACTCGGCCTTCTCGTTGGTTTTATCTCGCCTCGCCATCAATACATTTGAAGTATCCACATATTATCAAGAATAGTCAGTGACCCGCTATAATCTTCCTTAAATTAACTGTAGACAAAAATAAATTTAAAAAAAAAATTCTTTCACGACACATCGTACTCGATCGTCTCATGGGCGATTTCCGACTGTGATAGGATTAACGAAAAGCGCGAACAGCGTCGATACGGAGACCTCGTGGTATTTTGCGACGAAGACGGCGACAGCTTAGGTGGAGTAAGATGGAAGAAGACAAAGTTAACGTAGTGAGAGAGATATCGAGGCGGTCGATGCATGCACACGCGGCTCCCGGATAATTGATAGCGGAATGCTAATAACCCGGACGAGCTAGGAATTATAATAGGTTTCTTGCGGGGTCTCGTGTCCGCTCGTTGCCCCGCCGGCGGCCTCTTCGGCTTCGGTTCCGGCGCTCCTGGCGCTCTCGTGCTCTCACCGACGGTATTCCGTCGTACCCGCCGGCTGCTTAAAACTCGTCCTCGTCGCGAGGCGCGCGCCTCGCAACCTGCAGTCGATCCGCGTACCGCGATTCGTTAATCCCTGTCATCGGGAACGAGCCGATCGATTAATCGGACGAGATTTCACCTTCGCCTTCCCGCGAGCAGATGTCCGCTGAAAGAAACGACTCGGCAGTCCGGAATCTCGCGGTGAACACGATGGTCCAACACCTCGTTAATTTTGTCGATAATTCAGTGACTTTATTACCGATCTACTCGTCGGTACGATGAGATTTCGAAGAAACGACCGAGAAGTCCAGAATCTGATTTAAAGATCAAGACTCGTAGTGAGCGTCTAAGAGCGGCTGTAAAGGCGAACTTTACAACCGAGAAATTGGAATAGTTTATAGAAATAGTCGCATGGCTCGCTTACATAAAGCCTTAAGAAAGGGAATTGAAACCGGAAACTAAAGGTTGGCCGCCGGAAAGACGGTCGAAGACCGCGTTAATTTTGTTGGTAATTCAGATTTATCCACTCAATTGTTATTCCGCTCCGGAGGTCTGCTCGAAGAAAAAAATCTACGCAAGCGGAGCGTCATCGGCGTCGACATCTTCTTCCAACGCAACCGGCAGCGCGAGCTCGACGTAGTCGTAGGTCAGGAACATCCACGCGGCTCGACCGCTATCGGCGGAACAAGGCTGGGATTCGGAGATTGCGGCCGAAACATGCTCGACGTTTCTCCGAGGGAACCCAAAGAGCGATCGGACCCTCGGGAGCGCCAGCGCTACCCCCAAAACCCGGCCAAGCCGAACCCCTCTCGCTTTCTTTCAATTCTGGCCTTTTAGCCTTTTAGCTTTTGGACTTCGAACGGTGCCGCGATAAGTGTAACACCGAACATAACCTCAAATTTTGAGGACACAATGTTCAGAATATCTCACATGGAATTTCATCTTTGACAAATGTCCATCGATGCGCTATTTTGGAAGAGAAAAATTCTTTAGTTATTTTCCATGATGCGATGCAAAATACAACGGTGACATTTTGATAAACTTTCGAGATTTGACATCTTCGGTGTCATGAATTTTCTTTTTTTTTATGTAAGTCGAGTTCAAATCAATTGGTGTATTGTCTCTATCGTTTGAAAGATCGCGATAAACCTGGAACTTTGGAATCCTTGTTGGGGCACATGGATATCAATCTTGGCTCTCTGTGCAGCAAAAATCGTTTCTCTTAGCGGTGAATCTTAATCTCTAAAAAAAAATCGTGACAAACCTGTAGCATAAAAATCCTTGTGAGGTGTCCTACAGAAACACCACTAAGTCGACCGGAAGAAAGGAATCGACGAATCAACCGCAAATGACGCCTCGATAATCATCCACCAAAAAATCATCTCCTACATTCTTCCCACAATAAAAAAAAATCCATCATAAATATAAAGATCGCTTAACTAAAAAAAAATTGGTGACAAACCTGTTGGAAAAAAATCGTCGTTACATCTGTAATACATCGATCATTGTGTCGACCGGAAGCAAGAAATCGACGAGTCAACCGGAAATGACGCCTCGATAATGATCCACCAAAAAAATCATTTCCTATATTCTTCCCACGATAACCAAACAAAATGGTGACAAACCTGTAGCATGGAAATCCTTGTTGAGGCACGTGTAGATCCATCGGCATGGCGGGATGCCCGGAAGGATGATGAGCGGAAGCGAGGCCGTAATCGCCGACGGCGGACAGGGGTGGTTGCATCATACCAGCGGCGGCGGCCGCGTGATGACCGGCGATCATCGCACCCCAATGAAAACCGGGGGCGCCGCTCATCGACGGTGGATGTTCGGCGAGATCCGCAAGGCCGCGTCCGGCCGCGGCGGCAGCGGCGGCAGCCGCAGCGGCCCCGCCACTGCCGCCGCTAGCGACCCCGCCGCCGCGATGCATCAACCAACCCTCCACTACGAAGCCTTTTATTACTGCCGCACGCTTCCAAAATCAAACACACTCCTCGATTCTCGCACCAAACTCGGACACCTTCCTGCCCCTAGCCCAAAAAATTTTCGTTACATCAACGTCACCAAAGAATTCTAGAGATATTGATAAAAGCGATGTGTCGAATAAAACACTCGTGACGAAGATTCCAGTGGATTATAAATCGGCGGAAACGAAGCACGGATCGCCGGCTCGTAGCGCGCGCCCAACTTTTTCACGTCCGCACTTATCACTATATATGACGATTCTTCCCCGACTCTCCCCTCGGTCTTGTTCCTCACGAGATTTCTTCCCTCGAGCTTCTAACGGCCGGCTCTTTGTTTCCCCACTCGCCGAGTCGTCGGCCAGTCGTGTACGAGGTACGCTCGCTTCGCCGAATTCACTACATGGATCGTCGATGCCGGACACTTGGCGCAAGTTCGTCTGCTAGAGGCGAGCCTCGCGGGACGTTCGTTCGCGATTGTCATGCGGATGATCTTTCGTGGATTACGGCGAGGACGACGAGAGAAAACTAACAAGAAAAAAAACGTTGCACTCGACGACGACCCGCGCGCGCGTCGGAGCGACTTGTGTAGAGTGCACGAGTGGTCGACGCGGGTCTCGCGGTGTTAGCGAAGGCGCGCGGGCGCGTTTGCTCGCTGCCGGCCCGTGAGAGGTAAAGGAGTGAACGGGGGGAGGAAGAGGGGAACGGCGGAGAGGCCCGCACGAGAGATCAACGCGAGTGCCGGTAGAGGGACGCGCCGGCGGAACGCCGAGAAACGCCGATGGTAAAGGAGGGAGTGAGCAGCGTTGCGGAGGTGGATACGTCGCCGGGAGAGAAGCGCAGCAGCGATGTGTTTGCGAACGGCGATTGACGGGGTGGAGGGGGAGCGAAGCGGCGGAGAGCGACGGGCGAGGGTGATGCTAATGCGGTGAAGAAGATAGTTTCTGGTGCTTTCGGCGTGACGGTGAGAGGAGAGGCGAGACTGCAGCCGCGAGCGTACGGTGAGTGGCGCAGAGTCGGGCGACGAAGAAGAGGAACGCGAGAGGACGAAGCAGAAGCAACCGCGGTAGTACGGAAGCGAGCGGACGGAGACCGGGAGCGGGAGCAAGAGCGGGAGCACCGGCAGCTTCGCTACGGCCATGAATGACGCCGCGGGATGCGGCGCGCGGATCGAGTCGCGTGGGCGGAGCCTCGCGACCACGTGACTTCAAACCGTGATCTCGGGACGCCGACATCCTCCGTTGCGCGAGTCTCCTCCCCGCCGGTGAACGAGAGCAGGGGGTAGAAGAGAGACGGATCGGGACACGAGGGAGAGAGCATTTGTATGTGTGTTGGCTCGACCAACCCTACCGGAGGAGCCTGGCTGCGAAGCGAAAGGCGGAGGTGTCCTGAAAGTGCAGTGCGATAACGGTGCTGGTTGCGCCGGGGCAGAACGGGGCGTTTGGTAAGGCATCGTTTTGGGACTGTTCGCGGGAGCGATCGTTGTTGCTGGAACTATGGTCGAGCGTTGCTATGGTAAGGTTAATTAAAATGGTGGTTCATCGAGGTGGTTCATTCGTGTAGATGCTCGATGAATTTTTTAGGCAAAGATATTCTTCATGAATTTTTTAGGTGGAGATTGTCGATGGATTTTATTGGTGGATCAACAGTGAATTCAATACGCAGTACGATAAATTAAGCGGTGCTCGTTGCGGAGCGGGACAGTTGGTAAGACATTGTTTGGGGACTTTTCGTGGGAATTGGTAATCGTGGAAACTACCTAGTAAACCTAGTAATTTAGTAGCAATATAACACGAATGAAACTGAAAATTACAGGTAATATTACCGAAGCGTCTAAATTACATGCAAGCGTTCATTTCCAGATGCTTCGAAAAGTCGAAACGTTCCCAAGTCTACTTTTCTCAGACGCGACGCATACCTGACACGCCTTCCGCTGTTTCGACCAGTAATCGTGACAGAATGCTCGTCGGTCTGACCCGGAACACTTGTTGAGTCGTTGCATGTTCACAGCTCAATCATTCCCGAATGGACGAAGATAAATTCACGACGAGATGAAACGAAACGAACATCGCTCTCCAAGCACCGGGACAATTGATGCAGCTTTGGAATCGCCTCAGCAAGTCCTCGCTCCAAACGACATTTAACTGAGGAAAGTCTCGCACAATAATTCTTTTTAATTACAATAAAGCGTTCGGCTATGCCAATGCAAAACAAAATACAACCAGACAAAAAAATGTATATATATATATACATAATCACATTAAATCACCCGGACCAGCCTCTTCCCCTAAAGTGTCGCGTAAAGGCGCTACAATAAAAAATTTAATCAAAATGCTTTCCCGGTAATTTACAGCACGGTAACACAGGCTTCCGGACACTTTTTTTCCGGCCGTCCGACCCTTCGCCGAAGGATAAGAAGGAGGCTCGAGCGGTTTCTTCGTCGACTCAAGTGTACTGCGAAAGGGGTGGACGAGTAAAGCGACAGCGGGAGGTTGAAAGGGTTGAACGAAGACACAGTTCCGCGGATGGTGGCTGCGACTGTTGTCGCTCGGAGTACACCAGAAAACCCCTCAGGAGTCGTTGAGGGCTCTCGGCCCATTTGCTCCTCGCCCAGCACCGCTGACTTCTTCGTGTTTCTCTTACGTCCGTTACCCGGCGACTCTCCTCGTTCGTATAAAAATAATACTTGTCCTCGCTCGTTTTGCCACGGGCGTCGGCAAAAGCCTCGGTATCGCGTTCGATCGTAAATCATAAATTAGAGCGTTAAACTTTGCCCATTAGAAGGCTCTTCCGCCGCTTGTATCTCTCAGGTAGCATCTTAACGCCTTTGTCGTTCATCAAAAGCTTTCCAACTACGAGACAGCTAAATGCGAGTTTTAACTGTCGTTTTATCAAATTAGCTCCGACGTTCCCGCTTGCATCTCGCGGTCAAGTGCATCGAGCCATTAGTTGTGCTCATTTATTTATTTATAGATTTATAGACATGATCGATTTTAATGGGATTATTTATTTTACGGAGATAAATTGTTTAGAGAGCGATATTGATATATCGGATGAACAAGACCGAAAATAAACCTTATTGTGAATCAGTTAGCTTCGATGGAAAAATCGTCTTACAGTGTTAGTTTGGCGTGCACGAGAAATCCTCTGAAGAGATCTAAGCAGAGTACTCTATTTAGTTTTTTTAACAGTAGGGTTGTATCTTTCAGGGAGCATCTCAACGTCTCTGTCGTTCGTCAAAAGCTTTCCAAGTAGGGGACAGGTAAATACGAGTTTTAACTGTTGTTTATCAAATTAGCTCCAATATTCTCAACATCAATTGTTTATTAAAAAAAGACAATAGTCAATCACACTAAGATTTTAGTTGCACCAATGTTAGCTGTACAGCATTAGACTTGCATCTCTCAGGTATCACTAAAATCCCTCTGTCTTTGAACGAAATTTTAGTGTGAACTGTCGTTTTATCCAATTAGCTTTCACATTCTTGCTTGCATCTCACGGGATATTATTCGTGTAATGGTAGTCAATCGCTTCGGAACATTGTATCGTTACATCTCGTGGCATTCTCTGATCCATAATAGACAAAGGGCAGAATAAAAACATTTTTTTTTTTCAGATGAAAAAAAAGGTGCTGGTCGGAGTACGTTAAGTGGAATCACCGAGAATAATTCGGCTACGGAGTGTTCCGGGCCATCGGTGTAGGTGCGGGTCTCCAGAGGATAAGGGCTACAGGTGTGAGTCGTAATAACATAGCAGGCTTGCCCTCCGACCTCTCTTCGTACGAAGGCATCGAGATGCCGACTTCACTGAGGCCGCCGGCAGAATCGCCGGTCCAGCCAGGTATACACCGCCAATCATCATCTCCGGCATGTATCAATCGCCGCCGTGGAATCATTACGTACTCCCCCTCCAAGGAAATGGTCGGCATTAGGCAGAGGTGAATTCGCGCAATGCGCATCGTACGGGAAGTGTCGAGAAGGTACACCTTGTACTGTGCTGTGGGGGAACGATATTCGGATATTTTGTTTCAAGGCCGAATAATGTTCCCAGACAGAAAATAATATCCTGCATGAAACTTAATTTATTTTGGACATTGTCAAAAATACACGTAAGGATACTCACTTCGAAAAAGTAAGCATTTAGACGATGGAATCTTTACAGTGTTGTGGAAAAAAAAATTTAGGATTGTTCGTCGCAAGGTCAAATAATTTTCGTAGACAATTAATATAATCCTTTTTCCAAAAAATTTCATTTATTTCACATATTGCCAAAAATACATGCAGCAGTGCTCAGTTGGACAACCGCTGTATCAAGTCTATGTTGTACAGTTAGTAGCAAAAAAAACCCTTTACACTAATGAACGAGGTTGTTAGTTCGATGAACGCGTTATGGGTTAATGAGAGATGAATTTTATTAGTCGATGTCACTATTGTTCGATCGGGGAAACCCGTGGTTTTCCGTTCCTTTCTACTCGTACACCATCGATGGCTTTAGGTACGATAAAATACGTCTACTTACATTCAAGATTCTTTACTTGAGCAAGCATCGAATTGTCAATCGTTCGAGTCTCTTCGCCTGTATGAGCAATATTGTGATTTCTCCTGATATTTTTTCAAGTTAAAAAAAATGTTTTTATTTTACTTATGGCCCACGTCGTACGTACAGTCTATGACGTTTATTTTTGTTCTTAAAAAATTGCGAGCTCGATGCGCACACGCGCAGCTCAGAGCCGTGTTAAAAATTCTTGACCCTGCTCTGCCACAGCTCGTCACCAATTTTCTCAGACATGTCGTTTATTCACAATAATATTCTATGTGACGACGACACATTCCAACGACCGCTCGGCGTCGATCGTTCATCGCAAAAAATATTATCATATTCGCATGCAAAACTAGACACTAAAACACGAATGAGAATAATGGACGATAACGAAGCTTAGAATCGCTTAGATTTTATTATCGAATCTACATCGATACGTAATATACGATACTTGCAGGCAAAAATCAGTAAACCTTCAACATACTGGCTCGTACGGTCGTATACGTTGATGATAAACGAATCAACTATCCCTAACGATATAATCGTAATATTTTATTTTATTTTTATTTTTTATTTTTTTTTTTTCATAATTTTTCAATATTTTTCCACAAGACCCAATATCAAAGTACCATTCTCTATTCTGAGATCTTTACAGATCGTTAAAAAAAAAAAGAACAACCACATGCAAAATTATACGTATTGTGAAAAATCTTGCAAAATTGCTCTGCCAATAATTCAGCAAGCTCAACGGTAGAAGCTCGTTTAAAACCGACCCTTCTCTCGTTCGCAGAATATCTACGATATATTATTACTGTCTTCCTGTTAGTTTTCGACATTAACAATTAAATATAGGTAAATGGTTGTTATTATCAGGTACTTTTTACACATCATCATGATTAAATAAGAAGGGTACGAGGACCCGATCGAGAATCGTCCCCGCTGCACTCTCGACGCCAGTGCAATCCGATCCGAATGTTCGGCGTCGACGATTGAAACGTCGGGACTCTCGATAAACGCTCTGCTTCATATGTTAGGCATGATAATGCTACAACGGTATATGCGGATACATTAATTTTACCATTATCGTCTGTCGACGCGCAGAACCCTTGGTGCAGAACGCGTTCACAATACTCTTGAAAAATACTATTTACCTTAAATGGGACACGCTCGTCCAAAGGGGATACAAAATTTGTAAATAAAACTATCTGGTAGGCACTTTTTTTCCCAAGCTCTCGCTTCGTGCGATTTAACCATTAACTACTCGATTTAACTACTCGATGGTTCGACACGCATCAGTAAGTACGCGATTCGTAGAAAAATCTTACACGATCGAAGTTTTCACTGGGAGCTTCATTATTAAGATCTATCATTTATATTTAATATCCGTCGCTACATGCGCGGTGCAGTTCGATTAAAGTTTGTGCATTTCCGTTCCTCCTCTTGGTCGATCTTTATGATCTTCGCTATCTACCGCGCTCTCTCGCAATTGTATTTTCAATCGTTTATCGATAACGTATCTAAAACTCCACAATCCTTACGCACAATCGATATAGGAATACAGCCGTGAAATCCAAAGGACTAAATTGTTAAATTCAGTAGGAATCGTTCTTCTCCATCTCCCTCGGTCGATAAGTATTGAGAAGGCACGTTATGTAAAATTTCATGATAGCGCGCAGTAACCACATTCCTCAATCGGCAGTGAAACAAAAAACCGTTTCACTCCTCAATGACTAGTCTCTGATTAATTAGTCGCTCGAATCGTCGCGATGAATAATTTTCATCTTTCGGAGCCGAAGTTTCGATGATCGTTATACTAGCTGGAAAACTTCCCCGCTCCCTGGGATCAAAAAGTTGATTCTTGCAAAAATGCTTTGAACGAGCCGATAAATAAAAATAAAGTAGCTCGGTAGTTCGGGATTTGTTCTCTTCACGGAAGGATAAAAACGAGGTGAACAAAAATATAAAAATAAACAAAAAAAAAAATAGAAAAGATGCATGGTTACTGCACTTTCCGAATCACGCTCGACCTGTCCGACGAGCGTTTTTCATTCCACGACTGTACACGATTATATTATGACAAATCATAAAATATATATCTCTAACAATATTTTTTTCATATATAAATATTATATAGAATTATAAGCTCTAACGCGAGAGAGTTTCTCGACTCGTCGGTCTTAACACCAACTCGCGCCAGAGTCGGTTATCCTGCTAGAACGCATGCAACATAATATAAAACTCTGGTGTATCTAACAAAAAAATAATATGCCTCGGCCTTTCGGGAGTTTCGCCCGATAAAGGCCGTTCGTTTAAATTCGATATATGTACAATTACAAAAATGTTTCACGTTACAATCGTTCGTGCCGAGTTTCCATTAGGAACAACTCTCGTAGACTTTTCGTTACTTTTCTGCTCGATTAACCATAGTCGAGAATCGCTGTTCTCGACTACGGAATTAATAAAAAATTCACGGTAAATTAATTAAAAAATTTACTCACTGGTCAATGTGATCAATATTGGCACGTCGTCGAGAATATCGAATCGCTTCGCTCTCGCTTTTCCCGCTAACGCGTTTACCGAATCGAACTTTATTTCCCCGCAAAGAATCTAGGAAGCTCGAAAATAATTCTTTGTTAAATCTCTGAGATCTGCTCGAAAAATCGACGAATCGATGTGATTACCAGCAATGGAGAAGTTGATGCTTCCTAAATAGTTATCTACGGTGCCAATTCTTGATTTAAAAACATACACCCAATGACTCGAGTATCGAAAATTTAGTCCGTGGTTTGACCACTTATACATTTTTCAGTCTGAGGGATTTTTTTTACCCTGAACGCAGTGAATTGAATGCAATTCGTCTTAAAATACGCGTGGCTGATATAAAAAAAATCAAAACACACGCCCTCTTCCATCTCATCCCCTGTTTCGTTTTTTTTTATGTTTCTTTTGATTTTCATTACTCACCTTCGAAGAGATGCGTCTACCTAAGGCAGTGTGAGTAGCTCGTGTTATCTCTCTACGAAATACAAACCGCAAAGGTTCGTCAGGAAAATGTGACCATGGTACCACAAAATGGCTACCATTGTACCCATTTTGTTGCTGGCCGCCAAGGATAATCGCATCGCTTCAACCATAGTTGTCTTAGCGTCAAAATGCGATCGTTGATACGATGGATTCCAGCAAGGACCCAAGCTGAATCTTCTTCCTGATCTTGGTCCACGATAAATTCTTAGTTTCCGAACTGACTCGGACTCCTCATATAGGAACTCAAAGACCAACAGCACTTAGAAATCATCTCCATTCGGAAACTCGCGCGAATTCGTGTAATTGTACGAATCGACGAGTCCGGCATTCGTAAAATTCTCGATGATCCATCCTGATCTAGGTCGGGGGTGCGAACTTAAACAGGTGGCGGTCCACGAACGTAACGGAGCTGCGGTGTCAGCGAGAGATTGAGGGTGTTGGCAGCTTCGCAGCAGTGTGGCTCGAGAAGGCAAGCGGCGCAGAAGAGAGCGACCAGTGCCAGTTGGAAGGGCAGAGCTGCGCGAAGGATTCGCCAGACCCAGCTTTTTGGGAGATTTGGCTCGTCCTCAGGATCGTCCGCGTCCGTCATTCCACCTTTGGCCTTTCGGGCCTTGGTCTCCGAGTCGCTGCTGCTCATCAGCTTCTTCTTGCGTTTGCTGTAACGATAATTTGTCGAAAGGTTAATTTTCGAAATAAAATAAAAACGAGAAGAAAGTTGGAGCTGGACGATTCGGGGTTGGGTTGGAGGGGGTGTGAGAGACCCCCCGAGAGAACGAATGAAATACGGGACGAGAAACGGCGATTGGGAGGGGTAGATGCACGCGTAAAGCCGCGAAGTGATGAACGAAGGACGAGACTCGAGTTTTTACAACTTTTTTTTACGACGCAATACACGGGGAATGCTGCAAAGGTGGAAACAGTGCTGCTGCCGTGAAACTAAACCTATTACCGCTGCCTGCGGGCCAATGATTAAACGTAACTATAAAAGAAAATAAAGGAAAGAAAAAATAAATAGAGAATAAGGAAAGGCTCCGACTCGAAACAAAGTTAAAATTAGGTAGTGAAGAGGTAGTAATGTCGAGAACTAAACATCCTTTGGCAAGACGTAGTTTACCGGAAGTACCATTTATTTTCTCTCGAGAAACACCGTCCGGGTTTCGTGTAAGAAACATATCAACGATCAGATATTCGGAACATAAGTCACGATTAGTGCTTGGAGAGTAATTCAATGAGAAAATAAATATTTCGAGCTACGAGAGGGCGCGAAGTGCTTTGCTCGCAAGGAATTCTACGGACTTATTACGACGAGTGAGAATTCGGGGTGGCAGAGCGAACAGAGCTGCAAAGGGGAAGCTAAGAACGGGACGGTGTGAGCTTATGAAAAGCTATAACTCATTTCCGGCCCTTGTTCTCGTACAAAGTTCAAGTCGGTCGTGCATCCAGCACGAAAAAAATGCACACGTAACGAGGCGAAATAGTCCGTTCTCACACTCGGTCCAGCGGAGGTCTTATATTCAAATGAGAGCCCCTCGGAGCCCTTTATAGAGGCGAGACATTATAGACTAGCGTGACTTTTCTCCCCAAACACTTCTGAGCCTTCGCTATCCCTGTATATACCTACGCTGCCAGACACACTGGAAAAGAGTTTATTTAACGTTGAAAAAATATTTTGTTGGATAAAGCAATATATTCATTACCGTTAATGAATTTTAGATTTTTTCATTACCAAATGTTCTAGAAATTTTTCATCGCTAAATAAAATTTACTAACAATAAATTAATATTCACTTCGCCATACCCAATGGAAGATTCATTAACATCAAATTCTCTTCGTCTGGAGCGAGAAACAATTTTCTTAGAGATTAGTACTTGCTCCGTAAGAATACCAATACCCAGAGAAATATTTTATTTGGAGGACGCCTCGAAAATCAATATTTATTTACAACAATTAAATATTTGTTTCCTACAAATAAATACTTATTTATAAGGCGCACATAAAAAAAAAAAGTATTTTTACTCAGCTACTGTTTTGGGTTTCCCGCGATTTTCCTGTACTCTTGTGTGAATGCAACACGGTAAGGGATTCAATGGACTCAGAATACAGTTCGGGGGCGCGATTAGGGAAGTTTAAAAAAGAAAGATTCCCGTAGATCGAAATTCCTGATCAGATCGGAGTGAATAAATAATCGTCGCAGGTACAAAGATCTTGACTGACCTCGTCGTGAATTTGACCTGGCTATTGCTGCCGCTCCGGGTTGCCGCGCGGGCTTCCACGCTCGCGGCGGTTCTCACGATCAATTCCCGGCACTGTTTCTGCAGACAGCGCAATTCGGCTTCTGCGTCCTCGACCCTCTTCCACAGTTCAACGAGGGCCTCGCTTCCCGGTGCAAGTTGACTCTCCAGCGTGCGAGTCAGACAACGCAGAGCCGCGAGACGACGTTCTCGCTCGCTCAATTCCTGCTCGCTACCGCTGTCCGATATTCCACTGTCGGAGAAGGTTCCACCCTCCTGAGCCAGGCTCATCACCGCGGCATCGTTGAACTTCAATCCGTTCGCACCGACGAGCTCATCCTCCGGAGTCCCACCGGAAATCGTACCGTTCTGAAAGCAAATCAATACATCCAATTTTAGTGAATCGTAACTAAAAATAATCCCTAACTCAACTGTGTCATGATTTGTGAGACATAATTTTTTTAAATATAATTTTGAATTATCTAAACAGCATATTGACATGAATATAAAAAAAAAATACTAAAAAATACAAAAATTAACTAGTACTATTGGCCGATAGCGGGGTGGTTCTATCGGTTTCTGGCATTATAGGAGATATAGGTGCGAGAAAGGAGTCTGGAGGGGTGGTTTTGCTCCCTGTAGCTGGAGTATGATATCGAATATTGTATAATCCAGTGGCGGGTGTCGCCTCGGGGCCAGCCGGAAGGTACGTAAGACGATGATATAGAGAAGGGGCGGTACGGGAAGCGAGCGAGAGAAGTTGACTCAAGGCGGAAAAGAAGGAAAGCGCGAGAGAGGCGAATGGAAGGAACGAAGGAAGAAACGGAGAGAGGGCGATAGTGCGGGACGGGGAAGCCAAGAAGATGAGAGGAGTTCGAATGAGGGAGAGAAGGAGAGAGTAGATTTAGGCTGTTTGCAGCGGTGGAGACGCGGGGAACGAGCCTCCGGTAATGAAAAGCGAGATCCGCATACCAAGTAGCAACCTCGAACGTAGACTCTTCGTGCATGTGAGGTGGTGTTATACTCGGCTATGCTTGTATAACGGATAGTAGGTACGAACTTCGCCGAGTCAGACGCCGTCGTCTAGTCCGAGGGAAAAACCTCTTTCTTGGGAATATAAGTAGAAAAACCCTTTTCCGAACAGACGGCTCTCAAACTGGATCGTATTTTCCAACAATACCAGCGGGCCCATCGGCGAGCTCGACGCTATTTCATTAATATAAAAATAATAAAGGAATTTACAGGGTAAATTATAACGGAAACTACGAAGAAAATAATAATAAAAATAATCTAACAATCTAGAGTCTTGAGTCTTCGTGCATAGCCGAGCACACTGCGGATATTAGGTACGAACTTTGACGAGTCAGACACCGTCCGGAACAAAAGTACAAAAATCCTTTTCCGTACAAATGGCTTTGAACGGAATTGTATTTTTAAACAACACCGGTGTCGTTTCGGCAAAGTTAATGGTACTTAATTAACAAAAATAATAACAACAATATTCCTTTCGGTTCGCAAATTTTTGTCAAGTCCATTCATCAGTTCATCAAAGCACGATTTTTCGAGATCGTTTCGTTTCTAACATACAATTTTTTTACATAAACAGTGGAAACACACGGTGAATAGTGATATTTTCCGGATAAATAAGGTAGATGAGCAAAGCGTAAAGTTGCATTTTAGAAGAAGCGAGGCGAGAAAAGTAGAGTGGGACGAACATGGCCAAGAGTCGCCGGGAAGTCGAATCAGTCTTTGGAGGAAGCTGCGCCTTACACTTGGCTCTCTCGGCTCGTTGGCCGGTGTTCGCGCGTACCGGCACAGTGTGTGATCCGACCGACGATATTAAATTTGTATTTTTACGCTGATTCCACGGGCCATAGAGGTACGTGAGGCGAAAGGAAATCGTCCGGGCGATTAACGATCCGAGGGTCCCGGGGGAGCGAGCGGGTGGGCAGCATCTCTCGTCGTGCCAGATGCCTGGCGCTTTTCTTGCTCCCCCTCGTCCTGCGATCGGTGGATGCAAGAAGTGGAAGCAACACACACCGTCGACCGGCCAGAGAGTGATCTCTGCCCTCGCCCTCGAGTACACGCCGAGACATCCCCCTTGACCCGAGTCGCGAGCCTCTTCTCCCTTCCCTCGGTATTTTATTTAGTGGCTATCAATATGTACAGCCCGAGAACGGAAACCGATTGTTCAACAATAGTTGCAAAAAGTCTCTCAAGATTTTCTCGTCACGGTGAAGTTCTTCTGTTACTGGACATGTTTCTATTAATGGAAGGTTCACGAGACTAGGATCGGGATCGAGTTAGGGATCGAATAAATATTTTTTCCGTTTCGAAGACAATTTTTGAATCGCCAATAAAAGTATTTGTCTTGACTCCCGATTCGAATCGAACGCATCGTGCAACGAACAATATTATACGATTTCAAAGCGAGAAATAAAACTCTCCCGAAGAAGCTGAACGCGACTTCGCGAGAACAGAGGGTGGAACATAAATGTGAAACGCGAAGAACATTTTTTTTCTCTCGAACGGAGCACGACAGAAGAAGCGAGATCGCGAGTGGATGAAATTATTCCCCAGCGTGTCGTGCATCGAAGGATTCTCCTTCGCGCCGGAGAGAGTGTATCGGCTTATGTCCTTTATCGTATGGAGAGAGTGTGCGAGAGGCACGTCGAACCGGCAGGTGGAGAAACGGGGAATACGTTAAGACGACTTCAGCGCGCAGGCCGTTCGTCTTCGTGACGTGCGAAATGAGCGCGAGGGCGCAATCGGAAGTCACTGCGGACTCCGACTTTCCCGTTCCCAGTTTATTTTTTTTTCTTTCTTCATCTGTTCTTTTTTCGAGGTCCAAATTTGCCAGTCCGCAGGAGTAAGGAACCGGGAGTTACTTTATATGCAAATAGGAGCGAGCGACGGTGAAACAGGGCGAGACGAAAATCACAGCAGCGTTTAGGCAACTCGCGGTTTTCGCGGAGAATCGTCGATCGTCCTTTCGTCGTTAAAATAATTCTCACAGTGATCTCCGATCTCCAAAATCGTGCAGACCGTACATGTTGAAAAAGATTTGTACTTTTATGAAACCGATTTATGCCCACAATTATTTTCTTGCTTATTTACTAAATATATTTTGTAAATTTACAATATTTTGTAATTCTACATAATATATTTTGTAAAACGGTCGAATGTTTGTGGACAAGAAATGATGGTATTTGTTTTACTGTCCAGATTTCCGGATAGTTTGAGTACATTCGTCGAGAATCTCAACTCCTCTGTGCGTCTGTGAATTCTGTGGCCAGTCACGGATCATTATTAATGATAGACGAACGATTTAAATTAGCGAGAGGCTCTCGCGAGTAGATCGACGGTGACTCCGGGGTTACGAGTGACTTGTGCGATCCCGCTGGATGGAAGCGCACAAGGAAAGCCGGGGACTCGGAGGGACGTCCGAGTAAGCCGGGGCCAAAGGTTCCCTCGGGAATAGGCTTCTCTTATTTTCCCATCCCCTCGACCACTTTGACCCACCGGGCGAACGGCGTCTCTAATTTCCTCGCGCATTAGTTGCAGTATCTAGCGAGATACTCCTCGCTACCTCCTCGCATAATCGGCCTATGAATATTTCTATGGATTTATGGAATCCGCTGGATATATTATTAGCGATCATGGAAGCACTGAAAGAAAAAAGAAAAAAATTAACTTAACGTACCGGACTGAAAGTTTCTATGCAAAAACTTGTATGTTGAATTTAATGCTCAATTGCCGTGAAAAATTGGTGAACTTTTTTATAGTAAAATTAAAGTGAATTATTAAAAATAAAGTCATTCCAATGGTTCTATTGCACTTAACAATTAATTTCGCAACGCAGTTGGAAATCAAATTTAGGACCCACTTTTGCATAGCAACTTTTAGTCCGGTACATTAATTGCATCCTAATTTTTTGTCAGTCCGCCGACAGTTAAAAAATATTTATTTTTTAAGGATCATAATAACTCACCTGACAAACTTCCTGCTTCTCGGAGAGTAATCTGGCGACGTCACGAACCGAGGATGCAACCTCGGTGGTGGCTCCGGCCTGAAGTGCGGCGTCAAGCACGGCCAGTGTGTCCTTGTCCCTGCGAAGGGCGCACTGCAATTCCGTGAGACGAGCGCTGAATTGCTGGACGGCTTGCAGAGCGCAGAGTTGCTGGTTTCCTCTGCAACATCGAAAGGGAGCAAATATTAAAACAACGTCAGCGTCAGGGAACGTCGTTCGGTCGTCTCGCCCGTCCGAGAAGGGAAATTAAGGGCTTCGACGCTGCGCAAGCAAGACGACGGAAAGTGGAAACGATAAAAGCCCTTCGGCAAACCCTCCGGAAGGAAAACCAGTATATATTTTTTTTTCCCCGAATTATTACCGTTTCACGCGACCCCTCGGTCCACAAAGCTCGCGGCAAATAAAAACATTTTATCCCGAAACTCAGATCCAAAAGCCCCGATTCGCACACGCGACCGAAAGTGTTTTCTGTCGGGAAATCGAAGTCGAGAGAATTCTCGAGCCATTGGCGTAGACGGTAAAATGGATTTCCAGTTTTTTGACAATTTTTTATGCTTCATCGTAGAGAAAGCTTTGTGTTGATGAAAAAAAAATTCTCAGACCTTAATGATAACGTGTTAAAAATATTAAAAGTATCGTAACTTACTCAAAAAAAAATATCCGGATTTGACTTTTATGAAAAATGAGTACTTAATATTAGACGTAATATTAAACGTGAAAAATACATTAAATGTAGACCTGGAACCACTTTTTTGGATTTGAATTTCTTGAGTGAAAATCGAAATATATAAAAATTTAAATTATCAACTTCTTTTTCCAATTCTTTTTTCTTTTATTTTGACAATGTTTTCTGGTTGTCAACCCTTAACTTGACACGTGCGACACACAATGTCCGATGTTTCGGGAAGACGAGTCGTTAACGTCGACCATGCAGGGTAATGAAACTGAGCTGGATCTCCTTCCTGTTTTATAGATGACATCCCTCGCGACCGTAAACGCGCGACGGTCTTCTCTGATAGTCGTTAAAATTAATGCTTTAGTAACAAGAAGTTTGTCGTCCGGATTCCCTTCGTCCAGGCCATTGGCGAATGGAGAAATTACGTTAACTCAGCTCACGAATAACAAACTCCTGTAATGTTCTAGTTTCGTAATCCCAATTGATGTGAAACCGAACGGAGCTTGGGCGCAACCTCGTTAAAATTGAAAATCCCGGACGTACGGTCGGTCAGCTTGTGGCATAACGCAATTTAATCCTCATTTTTGTTTTTACCGTTGTGAAACAAGCCTGGATCCCTTCCGGTGATAGGGGTCACTCCCTCGGTTTCCATTAAGGGTTTACCGACTCACTGACCCACCGAATTTCGCTGTTTCGTTCCGAATGTCCAGCTTCGC
The DNA here is from genome assembly GCA_963978505.1 of Listrodromus nycthemerus. NCBI lineage: Eukaryota > Metazoa > Arthropoda > Insecta > Hymenoptera > Ichneumonidae > Listrodromus > Listrodromus nycthemerus. Next base: position 27,805,449 of record OZ021679.1, on the reverse strand, counting down.
ATCCACACCAAAGGGCGGCCGATCGCCACTTTTGATTATTCCAATAATCCTTTCGAGGAATATATTAGTTTGTGTTGTTTCACAGTATGAAGCGACTCGACGTAACATTCTTTACATAATTGTCTTTACATCTTACGAACACTCACTGTAAGTATCTGACAAATTTACTTTTCATGAGCTGAAATTCAACCGTCAGTGAGTTATTCCATAAAATGGAGTAAATTCCATTTAATAAGCTGAGATTGATCCGTCAGAAAATTTATCCCATAAAATAGATTAAATACTATTCCATGAGTTAAAGATCAATCCCCCAAAATATTCCCGTTTATCGGTAGACATTTCCAAGAGTTAAATTTTACCATGCGAAATGAAATTTCTTCCCTTACTGGAACGATATTTTTCGGATCACCGATTTATCTGGGTTCGAAAATTATGAAATTTTGTCGTGTAATTCGAAAAACGATATCGCACTGTCGACGGTAACGTCGCGATTAAAGCCCATTCCGGTCCCAGCAGCAAAGCTGGTAATCCCGTCCGACACGGGTCCACTACGAGTTTCCCCCGCTTCCCTCTCTTCCTTGCATCGGTCGTTCCACATGTCCTCCGCGTATTAAAGTGCAGATCCCCGGCATTCGGAGCCTATGCTGTCGGCGAGACTGAGGCACCCGACCGCGTTGTTTGCTCTGGAGGCTTCATTACCTCTCACAATATTTGCTCAACGTCACGAGACCAACGACGACGGTCACTCGATGAAACCTCCCCGAATCACCTATCGCGAACGGAATACCCACGGATTTGCCTGACCCTCGGGCATCTTTCGCCACTCCTCCCATTATTCCGCACCCTCGACAACGAGAAACTAAGGGATATTATAATATCGAACCCTCTTTTATATTCTTTCTGATTTTTTACCGACAAATCTATTCTATTGACGGACGTTTTGCGTCGCAAGTCAGTTGGACCTTGATTTTTTTTTTTAGACCGTTTGATTGAGAGAAAGGAATACCTTGTATTGATCAAATTAACAAGTCATCGAATAGAATGTTTCTTTACTTTAAAAATTTCATTTTTTTTTTATTTTCGATTTTTTCATCTTTCACTCATTGTGCCTGGGCGAGATTCTTATTCAAAAGATGATACAAACAGACTGTTCTGTCAGTTTGTATCATTTGTTGCTGCATTTGGCATAGGAAAATTGTGAAAAATCCATGCCAATAAAGCCGGTCTCAGGTTCAATTCCTGGCACCGGAGCTTCGTCGTGTTCCATCGAGAATGCAAACATGGACTACGGTTACGTACATCGTATGTTCCCACTGAGAGTTACTACGTGCGAGTAACCAACGTATATATCTGGATCTTCGTCCCTCGTATAGTTTCCTTCTTGGCCAGACTCCGATATAGGGAATTAAATCGCCTCCTGGCGTTAAACTCAAAATTATCTCGTTATGTAATTGCAGTTACGAGCGACACGTCGGCGCATTAATAAGTTGGAAAATAATTTACGTACTCCTGCATCTTATGAGGTAGCGATATGAAAATTTAAATTTTCAAATTTCATAAGGCGATATAAAAATTTGGATCTTTAACTTTTTTTTTTGTTTCCAGTGCACTGGCTGCTTACTTGTCGTTGGAGAATATTTTGAAAACTCACCTCTGGAAAGTCTCGTCCCATACTCGATAGAGATCGGCAACAGCGTCTTTGAGCGAAACGGATACCGAAGTGGCGGCAGCCCCAAGATCGGTAATCAGTCGATGGGCCGAGACATTTAGCGCCAGCATAGCGGCCTTGCGTTCCCTCAGACTGGCGAGCTCGCTCTGTAGACATTAAATATAAATGTTTAGTGGAGTCGTATCTCGTGGGCGAGTAAGTTAACGCGGTACGGAATCTTCGACCACGCCGGCGCGGATATCGGATTGATGACCGTTTAGGAGAAAGAAGGGCGAGATCTACGTTCCAATTGCGCTACGCTGCCGAAAATCCGGCTTTCCGGAGAGAATTATGTGGGTGCGGAAGCAAAGCTCCTTCTGTCGATTGACAATAAATCTTAATCGCGAATTCGGTGCTCCAACATATTCCGTGTTTTAAAATAGCTTCATGGTTTAACGAAGGAGAAGAAAATTCCCTTTACGATTCTTCCATCGTGTAAACTATGATGAATGAGTAAAAAGCAATGTGTTACTGATGCAAAACTGCACAGAAGCATCAGATGTTATACGGAAATATGTGGTGAAGTTTCAAAAATGAGGTCAATTTAATTGAACAGTACAAGAATTTTCCTAAAAGTCAATATTTAACGTATCGAATATTAATTTTCTTAGACTCATAAAAACAAACGAAAATTTCAAATGTCGACTGGATCCGGGTCGGACACTCGTCCGCATCTCCTCCGACTATTCACAAATTATCTAAAAGAAATGAACGAATCATCGCAGAAAAATAATTTTGATTTCTCCAAAAATCCCCGTTCAAAATTCCGACTACACACTTTCTTAAACTCACAAATTCATAATTATCCACTTGCATCACAAAAATGTTGAACCAGAAGTAAACAAAAAAAAAAAAAGAAGAAAGAAATTTCTTACATCAAGTCTCTCCAATTTCCAAATTCCACAGTGATAAAAAAAAAAGACATTTAGGGCCCGACCGGAAAGTGATGGAACTCGACTCGGACACTCGTTCGTATTTCTTTGAACTATTTAGAAATTGTGAGAGACGAGATGGAGAAGAGCATGACGTAGTCGACAGTCGTGTGTCCAACGGAGTAGTTTGCATCCCGCCTCTGGAACGGGCCGAGGGGGATGTAAGGAGGACGACGGGGCAACCGCGTCACGTTGTCACGTTTCCGTCGTCCTACTTGAGGCGGTCGACGAGGGGCGCATAAATAACCGGGTGGGTTTACGACGGTGAGCATAAGGGCGAGCGACGGAGGGAGAAACGGTGTACGTACAGGTGGCAGGAGCGCCACTGGGTTCGTCTTTCTCTCGTTGATCGCGTGACCGGGGTCTCGGGTGCTCGTAAAGCTCATCCTCGCGGTCATCCGGCGTTCCCCCCGGCGAGGCTATCGGTCCTTGGCAAATGAAGAGGGTGGGAGGAGCTCCGAGAAGATGCGAAGAGAAGCAGGGCGAGAAAAGACCAGTAGTACAAGCCGGAGTAATTTAGTTCCGCGAAATCGAAGAAGAAGTGAGCGCGATCGGAATGTTACCGTTTTCTCGTCCCTCACCGGCATCCTCGAGCAAATAATAAAAGACGACGAACAAACCGGAGAAAGAAAAACGAACCGCTGAAAGGAACAGTCGGTGGAACATAAATAAAATCGTGGAGCGGGAATGAGATATAAGTATCTTTCGGTGTGATACAACGATCGGTCATTACTCGGAAGGAGATAAGAAAACCCCTCGTGCCGATTGAAAATTAGCATATTTGGAATTCGCGTGAGTCCATCCGGCTCCGGTTGGACTACATAAGAGACTTCTTATGGCGATATGCTAAAATCCCGATAATTTTTCCCGTCTGGAAGTAAAAACGAAAAGAAAAACGTCGAAAAAAGAATTGAAGAAAAGAGTGAAGAGAAATAAAGCATAGGGGCGCGAACGTGGGAAGCAGTTTGGAATGAGTTGTTGGTGTAAATAGGTGGAGAGACGTGTGGGGCGGTAGGGCAAGAGAACCGGCGGAGTTTGTTTTACGATAATAGTATCTATTCTGGTATGGTAGTCGAAGTTGTATCTGGGAAGGTGGGTAAGCGAAACGTGACGATGGTGCAGTTAGTAATAGTGTGTAGTGGCTAGGGCAGGGACCGACATGACACGAAACAACGTTGTGTCGCGTGTACACGCGGATAGACACGAAACCGTGGAGCGTGTGTATTCGCCAACTCTCCCGAAAGGTGGAGGTAGACGGAGGAGTCGAGAGCATTGATATTCCACGAGCATTGCAAAAAGGCAGAAGAGCGGAGGCTCCGCGCGCAATGCTGGCTCTGTTCGTGCCTCCCTCCGAGTCAGTCCTGTCGGTCTCACCCTTCAGGATTCACGGAAAAGGAGAGAAAGAGAAAGGTGGAGCGGCGAGGAGGGAAAGGGAGGCGGCGCATTCCTATCTAATTCAATTTCCAATCAACAGCCAATCAATTGATTCGAATTCGGTATACAGAGAGAGCGACCGCCGCATGAGCACTGGCCGGGAGTTGAAACTCCGGGACTTGAATGCCTATGAGGTTGAGGTCGGCGTACTTCAGCGTGCGGCTGGTGCATCGCTTCCCTCGCCGACGACTCCCAGCGAAAGCCTCGCACGATCAGTGAATTAGGGAACCACCAGTGGAATCAGCTTTTCAATACAGCTCTATCTCTTTGAGAGGAGGAAGGTTGCACCCCTATCGTGTCCTTTCGCTCTGGTTCGTTGAAAAAAAATGCTCGCTTCCTGTGTCTTATTTTCTTCGGCTCTATCCGATACGTTCGACCTTCTTTCGCGATTCCATCACACGGCTAAGTACCGGCCATCAGTATTTTAATTGGCCCCTCGGAGCCGGCGTTAATATATCACCCGGTGGAGTTTTCTCGTGATGCGGGCAAGAAACGAGAAGCACGAGTCGGGGAGCTCGAATGGAGGCAAGGTAAAGCGCGACTTCCACGCGCTCGCAGAGCTTCTTAGGTTTTTTATTCTCATTTTATTTTTTTATTTTTCAGAATCTCTTCCTGTACAGCGGACCCGAGAAAACCGCAGATACGGGTACCACTGAGTGGGCAACCAATACGGGAAAAGAGAGGATTCGCTGATTTTCTTTTGGGCCTGATTTTCTTGGGATTTCGACGAGAGATGGACGGGAGGTTCGATATGGAAGTCCAAGTCGAGTGTGCGGGAGCCACCGCGATGATAATCGTCGTCATAGTTCTCCGATCCAGCGATTGTTTTCTCTCGTTTGAGGGATCAAAGCGGTTCGCCAAGGAAGCGAGAGTATTACTCGGAATCTCTAATGAGCCGCGCGCCGCGGATGGAGAAACGTGAATGAACGGATCCAATTAGAAGGGGGATAAATGAATTGAATATAAAGGCCGAGGCACTTACGTCGTTCGATGAAACACGTATATGTGTGCGACTACTCGAGAACGGTTGGAACTTGCTCCGCGTGGAAAGCACAATGACGATAAATAGCGTGGTATCGTACGGTATCGATGGGCCTATAAAACCCTAGCGATAACGACGAATAATCGTTAAAGTCGAACATAAACTCGGACGAATTTTAAGAATCGTAACAGATTTCTTATGTAGGGCAGGTTCGCGGGCGAGCAAAGTCGATGGCTCGTAGCGCCGATGAAGTACCTGAACTATCGTCGACCGGTAATGGGATTTATTAATTGAATATAAAGGGTGAAGTAGTTAGGTCGCTGGAACAACGAGTCAGATTCGCTCAGTGAAGTAAGCAAGGACGCAATGACGATAAATAACCCCGTGATTGATCGTGCGATATTGATGGAGCAACTAAAACCATACCGATAAGGATAAACGACTGTTAGCATAGAATTCTGATATCGAGACTCGAAGTCCGTTTTCTATGTGAAAATTAGCGGATGCACCGAGTCGATGCACAAACCGCGTAGAAAAATCGACTGCACTGAGAGGAGGATGTACAGAAAGTAATGGTACCGAGAAGAACTTGCTCTATGCAGAAAACAAGCACACAACGACGATAAATACCACCGTACAAAACTCTTTCAGACAACGATAAAGAATCCTTAACGTATGAATTTTGTTTTTTTTTTTTTTTTTCAGAAACAAAGTGAGTTACTTGATGTACGACAAGTTCCCGGACACGCGGAAACCCGATGGTCCGGTGCGGAGCCTCCATGATGGCCACTGGCCCGTCATCGACCAGCGGGGTCGTAAAGAGAGCCCGATAGAGCCAGGCCGAGGCCGGAGGTACCAGGTGGCGCAATAAATACCCGTCGCATTAGTATGGTCAGAACGCAACCGACTATACAACATAATCTCGCATCCCTGCGCGCCACGCCTCGAGCCTGCTGGAGCCATGCAGCCGAGGAGTGCCGGCAGCAGCAACAACGAGCGGACGAGGTTCGCGCGATCGTTCGTGTTTACGAATGCATAATACATTCCGCGCGACTCCCGACTCTCCGGGATGCCCTGCTCGTACACCCGCGCTCACTTCGTTCGGTCGCGCTCTCCAACGATCCGCCGTGCATCCGAAATACGACTTCGCCGAGCCGGCAGCCGCATCGTGGCTGAATGAGCAGTCGTTGGATTCTCAGGGAAAAGCGTCCTCCACGATACATCAGCAGAATAGCTTTGATACCTGCAAAAAATAAATCATCGTCTGGATATCACTTCAAGCACAGTTTCGTCGACAAGGTTTTCCTCCGAAGCTGCGAAAAATTCATCCGCTACGACTCGGTCAGTAACATACACTGGATTTTTTTTCTCACAAATGCGAACCACTTCCGGCCAGAAACAAATTCTCCTGAGACACCGATGTCAATGCAGTTTCACTTGAGATTTTTTTTTTTACTAATACAGTTTTTTTTTAAATTATTCACCGTGGTAATGTTAAATACCGCTAGAGCAGAAACTGAACGCATTGCCGTTTTGAGACTGCAGTCGGCTTAGGAAAAAGTCTCTTGGCGTGTCGATTTCTCAGGAGAAAACAAGATGGCATTCGATGTAGTTTTTCTTACCAAAAGCGGAATTTCCCATCACACTATCAACGTGAAATTTCAGCTATGAGTGCGAAACAGTAGAGTTGCAACTCCTCAACCCAAAAATCATCGAAACCGTTGATTTCTCTCCCTAAAAATTGACCCTCTCAGACGATTTACCATTGCGGTTTTTCTTACCGAGCAAAAAGTCCCATTTCACATCGACTCTTGGAACATCCAAGTATGAGAAATCCAACGAGTACAAAGACTATCAGCGACACGAGCAACCACTTCCAAAGTTGTCCAAACCGAACACGAAACAATGTCCGACGTGTAAAACAAAAAACCGTTTCTCGTATGCTAACGGAACATGACGAGAGGCGAAGCGAGTATGACAATGATAGGGAAAAGAGGTGAAGTAAAGAGAAGGAGATCCCCGATGTCGCGGTGGGTACGTGGACTCTCGGGGTGGCTCCTCTCGTGCATAATGCAGAAGAGCGACGAGTTCAGCCAGCAAATGTTGGACGCTAATACATCTTGATGATAGATAGGGAGCATGTGTTTGGTCTTCGCAATGAGGACGATGGAAGGGATATGTTGAGCGAAGTAGGTTGGATTGGGGAGGTGGTGTAGGAATATTGCGAGGAGTAGGAGAGAGGACTCTCGCGAGGGTGGTTCGGAGGGCTCTGGAAGCCGGGAGGTTCCCGGGGGTTGGCCGGGTTCTCCCGTTCGCCTCGCCTCCTCTCTTCAGGGTTCTCCGGTCGCGACCGGTTGGGCATTCCAGGCACGTTCCCGTCCGACGAGCGTACGTGCGACACGACTACGCTTTTACGCTACTCTCTGACTCTCCTCCGTCCACCCTCTTTCCCTCGCTCTTCCCTACCGCGCCATCGACTTTCCACCCTCTCGTTTCTACGTCCTTTCTGCCCGTCGGTTCTTCTCTCGCTACCCCATGAGCGATCCTATTTTTTTTTTGTACGTATACAGATATAGTTGCGAACCTTCTCTTTTTCATCTCCGACACCCGAAACGAGGTCCGCGCACTCATTTCCACGTTTCGAGAAATAGAAATCGGTCAAGTTTGCCAGACGCCACCCCTCGCGAAAAAATATACCGTATCGATTTTTTCTTTAAACCTCCAGTTAAAAATAATAGTCGTTTGCGATACCAGTGTGATAAAGTGGACTTTACAGGCATGTTGCGAAGCGGGTGCAACTCAATTCATAGTCCACGTATCATTTTCGCTGAATCGCATAATTTTTTTTTTTTTTTTGTAACGAATGAAAGTGAAGCGTGCGTAAAGTCCGATAAGTGCTCGTAAAGTGAAATAATTTCTCACACGAGAATCGTTCCACATTTTCGCACCGGATGGAATAAAAAAATTAATGAGTGAAGAAATATTTCTTGAGAGCGAATTTAATTGGTTGTAACGAGCAGGTGATAAAAGTGTTCGTTAATTTTTTAACGTCTGATCGACGATGCTCCAGTTGGAGGGTCGATCGTGGAGACTCGAGGACGAGGGTCGGTGGTGCATTCTACCGTGACAAAATAAATCCTCGCGGACTCGAAGGGCCGCAGCGGCTGCCTCGGCGATAAAGCAGCGATCGGCTTTGCCGAGGAAGCTTTTTCCATCGCAGGTTTACTTCAACGGGTCACGTGGAAACCGTCGATTCGACACCGTATCGGCTCGAAGCTCGCTCCTACCGACGTTCGGACGATTCGCCGACTCGAGTTACCAACGGTCGATAACTCCGAAAGACCTCGCTCTGTCCGATCTCCGGCGAGACTCCGATTCCTCGAGCGATTAATAAACTCACCGTGATTTTGTTGATTCGATCGTCGAGCAAGTGAGCGGGCTCCAGTACGACTTCGTTAGCGATCAATCTCTCGCAGGCCGCGCGAAATTCGAGATGCATTGCGGCCATCTCTCGTTGGAGCGCGCTCGCCCGTTGGGCCTCCACGGCACGGGACGACAAATTTTCCCACCTCTCCGTCAAACCTGAAAGGAAAAATACCCAAAATTAATTCTGCAATATTCGCTATAAAAATTCCCGGCAAATTGTTTTTAACAGTCGTCGCTCAAAGAGATTATAGACGATATATTTTTCGTCTCTGATCACAAAGCCACGACTTGTTTATAAATTAATATTTAATACAAAGTTCGAAACGACATAAAATTTTAATAGTTCAATGAACTCTCGCCAAATTCGATGGGGATCAACGAGCCACAATTCTCTGTCTCTATACAAATTTGTACCTGAAACTTCAACACTTTAATTTTCACATCACTGTCTCATAACGTTTCTTCAATCACCAAACTTTTTCTGTATATTTGGTTTCAGAAAATTGTTCATCCCTTCATTGTCTCGTGATTCTACAACGTTTCGCACTCTGAAAACGTTTCAGTAAAAATCTCGAAATATTTTTTTTCACAAAAAAAAAAAAATTCCCTCTACAAAAAAAAAATAATCAAATATTAATTTTTCGATAAGTATTATCTTGCTCGCTGATCGTTGGCAAGCGACGACGCTCTCTCTGATTTTAAGAACTTTGATCCGACTCAATCTCTCCGTCCTCTTATCGGCCCGAGAGATTGTCCGGGCTCCTCAGGTGAGCCGGTATGAGAGAACAGACAGCCCAGGAAAGTACTGTTACATTTAGGCGAACGTGTCGTGTACCCCGTCGTCGATCCGCTCTCCGAAGCTCCCGGGACTTACAACCTTTCTCGTTTATCCATTCGAGACCGGTTTTTTTTTCTTTGAGACGTTCACCAACTATAAAAAGAAGAATACAAGACGGGGCTACGATGAGTCAGCTCGATTCTGTGAGCGCGCTGTACAGTGTCGTGCAAAAGACTCGCCAGCTGCTCCGAGTTAATTACGCAGCTCTTCGCGCTCCGTCGCATAAATAAAAATTATGCACAAGAAAGCTTAAAAAAAAAAAAAAAAAAAAAAAAAAAAAAAAAAAAAAAAAAATCTCAGCCACGATTCAAAGTGCCGGATTAATTCTCACGTAACAACCGGGACACTCGTCAGAGATTGAATTATCCCTCCACCGGTTCGCCGGCCGGAAAGAGTTGCGCAACCCTCACGAGGGAGTCAAATTCTTCGCGACGACCTCGAGTCACGTTCCATATTAGAATCCGGCTTACGTACCGTTTCCATACGGGGAACGCTCCGAGGAGTTATCGCGATAATGGTCGTTCCCATATTCGCGGACACTTTCGTGCGACCGTACGTGCGCTTGCTTCGGCTCCCTCTCGAAAGGAGAAGACACCGACTTGCACGAGCTCCCGAGATATTCGCGAGATATCCGTACGGCTTAATCGACTTTTTTTTTTTTTTTTTTTTTGGAACACACCTTTGGCACTGTTCGTGTAGCAGCGTCGCCACGGCGACTCGTGCAGGAAGCTTCGATTCGAAAAAAAATATATATATATAAATAATAATCGCAACGACTCCACGGTTGATCGATGTTCGATCGTTCGCTGTCCGCATTATTGAGTCGTCACTCCTCGCTCTCGGAATTTCCAGCAGGTTCTGCTCCGATTTCACGATAAAAAAAAATAAAAGGAAATTTGAGTAGCGAGACGCTGAGAAAATGTGCAGTCTCTCGTGGCATTAGAAGACCCCTTCGCTGACTTATCGTCGCTTCTCGTTCGACGGAGAAAGTTTTATACGAGTCGATCTTTCTTCGGTGGATTATTTTTTTTTTTTTTTTTTTTTTCCTCCGCTCTCTCGCTCTTTACCGGCCGGGTGAGCAAATAGTAGGCTGCCTCGTCGCATTATCCGGGAGGATCCGTATACGGAACGTAAGAATGGAAAGTGAGGAGAGAAAATTTGTGCTGCCGATCGCGAAGTCGTAGATTCTCGTGGCGGTGACCCTGGGTCGAGTCTCGTTAAGACGATACGTGCGGTTATTAGCTGGATCGTAAATCGAGTGGAGAAAGAAAAAAATCATCGACCGAGTGTCTCGACTCGATGGTGGTTTGTGTGTAGAGCGCGATACGGCATTTCGTTGCGACGGAATATTTTTGTAAAAGCCATCGAGTACCGAGCGGAGCGCGCATCTCGATCCAAGGGTCACGAGGTCACCATTGTTTCATCGAAGCTCCAGGAGGATCGGTTCAGAGCACGCGAAGCAATGCCACGATTGGTATTAAAAACCGTAATGCTATTTTTTTTTTTTTTTTTTTTTTCAAAGGTGCTGCAACTTTAGCGTTTCAAGTCAATGGGATTAAGTTGTAGAATTGGTAGACGGGGTGGAATTTCATTTCCAGTGTACAATCAAGTTTCAGCAACCTTAAAAAAAAATATAGCATTAGAGAGAAAAACTGTAATGTTATTTTTTTCAAGACATTAGAGTTTAATGAAAATGGACAACCACTGTAGAATTAATAATAAATACAGTGGCATTTTATTTCCCCCAAAAAAAAAAATAAGTTTTGGCACTCTGGAACGAATATTTTTCACTGTTTCTCGTACCGAAAAAGGGCGTTTCGAATCACCTTCTGGGAATATTTTTGTACAGACTGAGTCGGCTCTATTTTTTAACGTTGCTCTATTTTTTTCGCGACTATCAATATTTTGGAGCGATAGAGCGATTTAGTCTTTACGCATCTATAATGTATAATCTGCGAGAAACTAATTGGCTTTCGTCTAAAAAAAAATGACAGTCTCGTAGAAAATATGAAAGCCGATTCGTTACCGACTGACTTTCTAAAAAATCCACATACTAACTTAAAAAAAAAAAAAAAAAATCAGCAATTATATTTTCTACATCGTAGCTCGCCCACCAGGGAAGAGATCCGTGCCACGAATTAGTCGCGACAATGGTAGCAGAATTCAAAGCGGTTTGCCTGCTGGGTCAACGACGTTACCGACTGACTTTCTAAAAAATCCACATACTAACTTAAAAAAAAAAAAAAAAAATCAGCAATTATATTTTCTACATCGTAGCTCGCCCACCAGGGAAGAGATCCGTGCCACGAATTAGTCGCGACAATGGTAGCAGAATTCAAAGCGGTTTGCCTGCTGGGTCAACGACGTTAATCGGTTTACCGGGACAACGCTACGCAAATAACTTTATTATCCGGTTACGCCGACCTAAAAAAAAAAAAAAAAAAAAAAAAATTCAACACACTCGCAACCCGTGTCTCGTTGGCTCGAAGCCTCAGTCTATTGCACAGCTCTCCTTATCGCAAGATTACTGCACAGCGAGTTCCAAATCGAATCTATAAAGATCTCGCCGATTGATCTTCCCATCGGAGTTCGGAACAGGTGATTTTAATTATCACAGTTGGTCGTTCCGAACGCTCGGTGAAAGGAATGAACTACCAATACACACACACACACACACACACACACACACACAAATATATATATAGCTAAAAAAAAAAAGAAAAAAAAATGTTTATAGCAAAACGTTCTCGATCCGCTCGACGTCTCCTCCACAGTTTTTTTTTTTTCTGCTCCGCAGCAATCAGACCGGTGCTTTTATTTTTCGTTCGGCGTCGATCTCTTCGTTTACCTGGATTCAAGGCTTCCGCGAACAACGGGGCAAACTTGAATCGAGTCTAACGGTGAAAGATATATTTTAAAGTAATCTGCCATCGTGGATTCGCGGAAACTCTCGAGGCAATTTCTCGCCACTCGTTGCGATCGAGCCGATTGAACGAGCCACGGATCTATCGACCGTTCGCGCTCAGCTAACCCAATTATTTCCGATTGTGAGACACGTGCCGCTGGCATGCATGCACGCCGAGCAGTGGCAATTTACGTGTGGGACTTCGGATACGGCTCGGTCCTCGGCGAGAGTTACGCAATTCGACCAGCTGGTTCTCACACGCACGTCGACAGCGATCGGGCCAACCGGTGCTCCGTCGACTCTCCGCACGCTCCGCGCGCTCTTACGTGAGAGAAATAGACGGCAGATAAATATAAACGCGAACGGAAACGTTCGGTCGATCCGGTCCAAGGTCGCTCCATCTCGCTTGCACCGACTGCACGACATTGACTCCGCGGTTTTCACTTGGATCGCTACAAAATAATAATAATTACTGAGACAAGAAAGAATAATTAAAAATTGGAGCAGAAAATAAAATATAATAAAAATCAAACTAAATGGATCACGGCCGAATTAATGACAATCTGCGGAGTGTCCGGTGATTAATTTTTCACTCCACAGTATTTATGCTATTCGATGAAAAAAAAAAAAAAATTATAATAAATAGATGGTCGATAGGAGAATGACTGGCGTGGGAAGAATTAAATTTAACAGTATTTAAACTAATCGTCGGATGTTCGATGATAGAAGTAGAAAAAATAATAAACGTAATAAAGTAAAAAAATAAATAAAAAGAAAAGTAAGTCGCAGATGAAGCTGCTCCGATCGCAGCGATTAAAAAAATTGGAGCGGAAGATAATAATCGAAGAAAAATAATAATGACAATCGAGGAAGAGAAAACAGTAACGACGAGATGGGAGGTAGATAAGGCAGTGACACGGTGGATCCTCGGCCACGATAAATATGCAGAGTGCCGAGTGGCAAAGATTGGGGTCACTGACCTACGTCACGCATTGCCACGATCCGTAACGTTTGCGCGTTCAACGGATCACATCCCGCGGCGGTCCGTCCGACTACCTTATCCCTCGTGAAACACGAGCCGATCTCATCTGCCTCGAGGGCCCGGCCGCAGATTTTCTCCCGTTCGAGCCGCCGATACCGATCGATCGGTTGACAACGAGGATTAAAATTAATACCTTGACGTCTCGCGTCGGTATCCAGTAGGTCCTCGCCGGTGATGTCGGTCTGCACGAACATCGCTGCGGAATCGTTTCGATAACCGTCATCACACTTATTCGGTCATTCGTTACATTTACAGGCGATCGAGCATACCGATCGAATTTTTTTATTATTTTTTTTTCCAACCAAACTCACGGTCGTAGAGTTCGTTTTTATTTTTTTTTTTATTTTTTTTTATTAATCGATCGCGTACCGATTAAGATCTCCGGATCGGAGCGGCTCGGAGAGCGACGGGACCGATCGGAGCACGCAGCGCTCAGGCCGGAGAACCGATCGACGGGGCGAACCACCGTCGAGGATCGAAAACGTACTGGCGAGAGGAGCGACGAGCCTCTCCGCAGCCTCGAATCGTGAAAGTGCCGGGGATATCGCTCTCTCGGTACAGAAGGCACTGCGACGCGATTGCCGCGCGGCTGTTGCTCCGACTGCGACGCCGATCGGCTTCGATGTTCTCCCGGGGAGCCGGGACGGCTTATAAGGCCGGAGCGAGGACGAGCTCGAGCCACGGTCGTCGTCTCGCTTTGTCCACCCACGACTCGTTGCATCTCCGAATCTCCTTCGTTGTCTTCATGATTTTCCATTTTTTTTTTTCATTTTTTTTTTTTTTTTTTTTTTGCAACCGTCAGGAGCAACCGGACCGTTATACGTTGATTGATTGTTCGTCGCAGGGGCGGAAGTCACGGCGCAATTAACTCATGACTGAGGTAACATTACCAATGCTCGGAAACGGTCGTCGGACAGTCCCTATGCAGATTTGAGTTATTGCGAATTCAATTGTTGGAAATCCTACTCGACTCTTGTAATCGGATCTGCGGGCATTATTTCATTCTCTGAAACAAGCGATACGAGGTTTTGGCACAAATTATTTTACGTTTTTGTTATGATCAGAGGTAGAGCAACATAAGTTGGTCAGCTTTTTACGTGGATTTTCCGCAGAATTGTTTCGTGTGAATATCTTTTTTCAATTGATTTTTATTTACAGTGGCAAAAATATTCTTTCAGTTAATACGGTCGAGTTCGTACTGTGAATTCTCGAAATCTATGATCGTCCGAATATGGAAACGTGCCAAGAAAAAGAAAAGTACGTGGACTGAGACCATAAATGAAACTAAAAAATCATTAATCTTTTGGAAGAGAAAAAAATTATAAGCTTGAAATTAGTTTCGGATAAATTTACAAGAAATTTGGGATCCGTCGATCAATTAATTTTTCCAGGATTGGTAGATTTATTTATAACGTTGTTTAGGTCGACCGTTGGGAGTTTCCAAGCTCCAACCATGGACGAGCGAATCTTCGCGGTTCTCTGTGGGTGGCGGAAGACTATCCGTGGGCAATTAGAGAGGATGAGTTGTAATTCAGATAAGACACTGTTGCAATTTACGACGCGACTCCGACGTCCGCGAATTCATCCCGACCGCTTGTCCAATGAGCGTTGAACTTGCTCTCGGGTACGAGAATCCGGTCTCGGAGGTGAAATTCTGCACGTTCGGTTCGAACGCACAGAAGAGAGGGCACAAGGGGTAATACCGGTATCGACTTTCAGGAGTTCGTATTACGAAAGATATTGCTGGTATAGTGTGACAAGTTTTACAGGTGTTCCATCATACCCCCTCCCGCCTTCGCTCGCCCCTTTGCGCAACAAATTTGCTGAGGTATTTAAAGGGAATTGAGCGTGCACAATTTCGCGACTACTTTTAATCTTACGATCATCGAGACTAGAGAAAATCGTTGCGTGGAAGGGTATCCGCGTGGGTGAATCTCATGCAAATGAAAAAGTTTCGAGCGCGAGCCAGCGCAAATTCTTGAGGTTTCGAAAGCGTGCAAAAGCGAACATCGCGCGCCGGACCGCGCCGTAAGGAACGTGGCTCGCGGTTAACTTAAGACCAATGTTTCGCATTCTCATGGCGAACTTCAGTTTATGAGTGACAGCGAAATGAAAGGATTAGTAACAGCTACGATAAAAGCGAATGCGCTTTTTTTTTAACAAAAATTCTCATGCTGAACTTTAATTTATAAATAACAGTAAACAAAAAAAGTATTGATAAAATTTGGAATGAAAGTGAGGGTTCTTGTTTTTTTCTCCTTGAATCATATAAAGAGTGCAAGGTAAAAACGCGTGTACAAAAAGTTACTGATTAATAAGGAAACGATAGAGGGATTTTTTTTTTTTCAATTTATTTGTATGTTACATTATATCTGTAAATTTCTGAGAGGGAAATTAAAAAGAAAGATTCGTATCGATATACAGCAGGCAAGAAGCCACAATAAATTGAATGAAATTTACGGAAACGAGTTGATGAATAAAGAGTTTCCTATGAATAAATAACTTTGGAGTGATATCAGAGAAACGTGAGTACATCTCATGCAAATGCAAATGTTTCCAACGCTTGTGCATTCTACAGGCTCGGAAAGCATGCATAAACGAAATTTGTGAGCCATACATGCTCAACTCATACTGAACTTAATTTTATAAATAAACGTAAAAAAGCATTAGTAAAAGCTGCGATAAAAGCGAATGTTTTGTACTTTGGTTTTTTATTAAAATCATATAAACAGTATACAGTAAATGCGCATGTACAAAAGTAACGAGAAAGTAACGAAACGAACGAGAGATTAAAAAGAAATATTCGTACCGTTGTACAGTGTACGGAAAGCCGCAATAAATTAGGCAGAATTTACAATAAAACGAGATAATAAATAAAGCTTTTCTACGAACAAATAACTATGGAGAGGTCTCGGAGGTGTGCCCTGCGTTTTATTAATCGAGGAGATGAGCCGGTCGTGCCGCGTCCCCGAGAATTTTCACAGCGCACTCGTTAACTCGAGACTGCGCGGACCGGAGCTTACGTGAGATCGATCGTCGATTGTGCAACGGTGGTACAAGCGATTATTGAGGGAACGGGAAAATAAATGAAAAAATATGCGAGAGTCCTATCGTAAAAGGCTACTTGGAGATTCTCTCCTCGTGCAAATTATACCACCTCGCTCTACCGTCCCTGTGGTAACTGCACATCGCTCTATCGAGCATTCGAGATACTCTCCGTAACTACACGGTACCGAGCCATTATTTCGATAGTACACTACGAGGCACCGGGACGTTTTATCCCCATCGCTAAGAGGGATAACTTCAGGACATAAATAGGAATACGAGACCGCTCAGAGCAGTCACTAATACGGCGGTGGCGTAAGGAATCGACGTAACGGACGACGGACGATTAATTTCATAGTCGTACTTACCCCGCACTTGCTTCACGCTCTTGTCGCCCTTCAGGCAGCCCGACCCGGAATCCAACAAGGCGTTCAGGCACTTTATGTTCTCTTTGCAAACGCACTCCAGTTCCATCTGCAAACAACGAAGTTAAGCCATTCAATCGACTCGTAGAAACTTACGTCGTACAGTATTAAGAAAAAAAATTAATTAATTTAAAAAAAAATGTATTTGTCAGTGTTCATTTTTTATTTATTTTAATATTAGCGTGAAAATGTTGATATTAATATTTTTAATCATACTTTCGCACTACTCCAACAGCGCGCCTATCTTCGTTTTTTTTTATCGGGCATAAATCGCAGGATGACTGGGATTTACGGTTTTAAGAAAAGCATCGTTTATTCAATATTTACTTCGGAAAGAGATACTCTTTCGAAGGCGTGTCAAGATAAGTTGGATTAAAGGGAAACGGTGCCCAACGCTCGGCCCCTTACATCAATGTTCCGAGATTATTATTGTCGCTATGATCTTGGGAGGAAGATCACGGTTTAGTTTTATTATGAATCATTTGCATTTATTCATTGGTTGTTTATTCAGGTCTTTCATCGCTGTGGATCTTATTGCTCATATTTATTTATTTCTTTCTTTATTTATTTAATAAATTCTTTATCACGAGCGAATAACGGATAATTGTCACAGATTTACATACTAATTACAGCAGGATATTCACGGATGGGTTAGTGTATATATACATATTTTTTATTTCAATATCGCGCGCAGGCTGCCGTTCAGATTTATTGCTTCGAAATTATCTTGGCGGAGCGTTCGAACAGATCTACCGAGATTAGATAACGTTGTTCGGACGTTTATGTCGGAATATTGTCGCCTTCGATCAAGCGCTGTCTAAAATCGCTTTACACCCTATGTATATAATTTAAAAAAATATTTCATCGTTTTATTTACAAAATTTATGTATGAATATTAAATGTATATTCGCGAGATTTATATCAGCACCTTTGCATCCTCATAGCCTTCAACCGTCGCAGACTCTCTTATTTACAAGCTTAAACTTATCGTTGATGTCTTAAATGTGTTTTTTGTGTATTTGCAATCAGGCGATTGCTACGACAAGCAATCGAGCAAAAATTCCAGTGTTTCTAATAATAATTAAAAGAAGAATCGTGTCAGGCATTGTATCACCGTTTTGGCCACTTTTTTTATAAAGCCGTAAATCATGGAAAACAGCGAAGAACTTTTACGCAGTAATGGCATTTGCTCGGTCATACGTACGTTGTCTTCGGGTCCCCGAAGACCGGCCGTTCTCGAGAAATGGCTCTCCATGTCGATTAGCTTCTTGTGAGATCGCTCGAAGGCACGACGCATATTCTCAGAGTCGCTGTCGCTATCTTCCGACGTATCGACGATGTCCTGCGAGAAAATAATTCCAACAATGTTACATTAATAAATACACAAAAGTTGATTAATTTTTGTTATATTAAATTCTACATAAATAAATACATAAAATTGTGTACGGTACAGAGACAATGAAGTCATTGGAAAAAAAATTGCGTCATTTGTCTTTGACGGAAAATGGTGAGGTAATCGCGATGAAATAATAAGATATGACCGAGCGTTTAATGGAGGAATTAAATTAACGTCGATTGCACATACCGAATGCTTGCGACTGCTAGCTGCCGGTGGTGAGCTGCTGCGAACAGCGCTCATGCTCGAGGCACAATCCGATTGGCTGTCCAGGAAGTTCCTATAATCGTCGCCGAAATCCAACAATCTACGCGCTGTTTCCACGTCCGCCGTTTCGCTGTATGGCTCGCTCATATATTTCTCCTGAAAACGATGCAAAGTATATTTTTTAAAATTAACTTAACATTGATAATAATCAAGTTATCCGAAGACAATCGTATTGTTTGGATTTTTCGAATTATAAATTTAACGTACCAAACTCGGAATCTTTATGCGAAAACTTTTACATTTAATTTAGTGTACAATTGCGATAACAAATTAATATACTTTTTTATTGGAACTAACCGAATGATCAGGAATGCCAGTACTTGTAGTAAAATTAAGTCAATTATTCGGAGTAAAGTGCATACAATGTTTTTGATATCCTGAACGCAACCTGCACTCCCGGTACATTGGGTTTCCTGGGAATTTTTCAGAGGTATGCAATACACACCTGATAACTGTCCCAAGCCTGTTCGGAAAAGGAATTATTTCCGAGGCTATTTTTCTCGACATCGCTGTCGCCGTTGAGAGCACCAGCGATTATCGGTACCGCGTCCAGAGGATTATCCTCATAGGTCGAACAGCTTCTCTTGTGAGTGCAGCAAGTGTTGTCTTCGGTGTCGACGGTGGAGGTGTCTGGTCTGCAGCACGAGAGCCTCGCGGGCGGAGTGGAATCGCTGACGATCAATTCCTCCGAGGACATTTCCTGCTTGGCAGTGCATCCAGAGAATGAGCCAGACTTCACGAGTGTCGTCAGACGACCGTTGCAGTCCCTCGATATCGTGCGAATCGTGCGACTTCTGTTCGTTCGACGCGCCGAGGACCGTTGCTGATTCGAACTGCCATCACTTCCGGTGTGCACGATCGAACCACCACACTGTCGGATTTATCAGAAATTTTTCAGTAAAAGATTGCGGAATTCCACTTCAGTTAAATAATAAGGATAATAATACTGAAATAGTAAAAACAATATTTTTAAAATATTTCAATATTAATTTTTGTATATATTAAATATATAGCATTATTGAAAAATGTTTATAAAACGTTTTCAAGACATTTTGAATATTTTTTTCGCATACACATATCGATAATGAATTTTGCTTACAACTGTCTTTTTCCGAAGACGAGATTTCTTCTTGCGCAATGAGCTGTCTCTAACCGTACGGCCGTCCTGTCCGCTCACGTTTTCCTCGAGCAGCGTAGAAGTCGAGTTGTTGAAGGGCATGCGTGATCCACTGTAACATAACAAAAGGATAATGAAAACAATGCAACCGTGTCTTTTGTTTTCGACGATAAGGTCGGAACCGTAAAGCGGCATTGTTTTTTATCTTTTGTTGGCGATATCAGTGGTTACTCACGTTGCGTCCAACGACACAGACTTTGTCGGCGGCGTTGCAACGAGCTGATGAAGAGCGGTCTCGGATATCGAGAATTGCGATATCGTATCGCTATTCGAGTTTATCTTGGCGGCCTCGGCGATTTGGAAAACGCAGGAGACGCTCCACGGTCTTGGACCATCGGACTTACGTTTGGTCCGCATCACAACCTTCGGAGTGCTCGTCTCCATCGACGACGACTGTCCCTCGTTCGTCAGAGTCTTGTCGTTTTCGTTGAAGATCTCTTGGGAAAGTGAGTGCGAGACCGAGCTGCTGAGACCACCCTCGAATCGCCGGTAAGTCGCGACGCTGCTCTGAAGATCCTCGGACGAAACGGATTCCTTCTCAATGTCGGACTCGCCGGTCGTGTACTCACCACTGGCGTCGCAACTATCCAGCGGTTGCCAGCACTGTGGTCGAAATTAAATAAAACAAACAATGATCAAACCACGAAATATACGATAGGAAAAAAAGTTACTGTACAGCGTGCGCATAAAGTCCGCTTTACCGCACTCGCATTGCAAATTACTATTATCCTTCACAGGACTGCGTTTACCTGCGACCCAGTTCTTCCCTCGTGACTGTGGGTCGAGTTCAGCTTCAGCCACTCTTTGATCCTCGCGTACTTGGCGCGATAGTTGTCGAACTGTCCTTGACCCTCGAAGATGAGCGGCGGCAGATTGATCGACGCACCGCCACGTCCCTCCTCCCTGACGAGCTTCTCCACCTCCAGAATTAGTTTCTGAATGTCGTTCTTTGCCTCATCGTCGCTCTCATTCTCCTCCCTTATGCTTCCTTTCTTTTGCATTCTCTCCTGAGCTTCTCTGGATCCTGCCTCTCCCTTCGACTCAGTCTTGCCGTTTTGCAAACCCTGCTCGACAGACTCGATCTTCTTAAAATCCACGTTCTCGATCCTCTCGATGACCGCCGGCTCGTCGAAGTCCAAACGCACCACGACGTTCGCTTTTTTCTCCTCGTACCGAGCCTGATAATTCTCGGACGGTGAGGCCGTGTAAGTCCATTCCTCCTCCGACGATTCCTCGGCCCCGTTCGGCAACTCCTCCTGTGTCACGCAGTCCGCCTCGGAGTCTGTGTCCAGATGTTTAAAGTAGAACGTCGCGCAGTTCTTGGATTTTCTGTCGGAGGTGTTGAAGCTCGCGGACTCGTCGAGGGTTCTGCGACGTCTCGGAGGATCCTCGGTCGACGGCGAAGGATCCAACGGAAGGACACTCACTGCCTCGCCGATGCCGTCCACCTCGTCGGGTGAGGAGGTCGACTTCGCGTTCGGAATCGTAGGCATCTCGTCGCGGTCACGTTCCTCCTCGCTCAAAGCAGCTTCCTCCTCGACGTCGCCCTCCTCGCCAAGATCCTCGATCACCGGCGGACTCGAGAGTTTCTCCAGGCTCCTCGTCTCGTGCGGCCGCGTTCCGGTCACGCAGAGCTCCTCGAGATCGTCCTGGGGATAAAACACGGAACAAAAATAGTTGAGATTACGATGTCATTCGAAACGACGGGCGACGAAAGAATTTCGAAAGCCGATCGATCAAAGTTGCACCACGGTGAAGGATGGACGAGCCAGATCGAGGCTCGTGACTCGAGACGACAAACTCGTCACCAGAAAAATCATTCGAAACTCGCAAGTGAACATTCATTTCGTCTAAAAAAATATTTGAGTGAATAAATTTATCTTTGACTTATTGAATTAAAGCGAATATGTTTGTTTAAATAAAATAAAATATTTATTTGCCTCTGCCAATAAAATAAATTATTTTTCTGTGTGCGCTCCACAGCTCGGGACGATCTCGCTACCCAGAAAAATAATTCATTCGATGGGTGCCCCACAAATAAATATCAATTTGACTGAAATGAATATTCATTCGGCGAAAATAAAGTATTTTTTGTAGACAAGCTCCGAGGAATCTGCTTCGGAGTTTCACGCTCGGCGAACCCGTCTTGACACTGCATTCTTCGAAACTCACTTCGAAGTAGGACTCGTCGTCGACGACGCGATGACCCGAAGACATATCGCTGTCGGAGCAACTCGACGACGATGACGACGGACCGGTGTTACTCTCGCGATGAGCCCGACTCCTCGCCGAGCCGAGGCGTCTGCTGATGCCGGATCCACGGGACGACCGATCGCCGGTCTGTCCGGACGACTCCCGTCCGGACTCACGGGACTGTCTTCGGCTTAGACGCGGCTGCTTCGTAACCGGCTCCTCGTCACTGTCACTGCTGCACCGACATGACACGTTCTGAAAACAAAAGTTTCAAACACGTCAAAAAAAACATTGAAAATAATTTTTAAAAAATTGAATATCGAATTTCATTTTTTTTTTTTAATGTTCAATAACGAGTTCAAATAATTACAATTAATTGATAGTAACGTCGATGGTTTCGTCGACTCGCAACGGGTCGCTCGGTCGAGAAACGAATGGAAATTCCGTAAAGCCGGAAAAATCGAGGAACCGGAGGATCCGAGCTCGAGGACGTTCGAGCGTTTAATGACTATATCGGATACCGGTACATTGACGAGTGTCCCATTTTCCGGGTGGAATCTACCTGATATAAGAGCGAGCCCCAGCCTCGTGCGAATCGGCCAATCCCCGTCCCGGCTACGAAACACGACGAACCGAGCGGTGGGGAGACCGGTGGACCCGTAACCGACTGAGAGAACCTTTACATATACAGCCAGGCCCTCCAGCTCCGATAACTCATTACCTTCACGGAAAAAAATTAATAAAAAAAATATGAAGAGTGAGCTGGAGTAATTTCAACCGAAATAGAAATGCTGCTCGGGATGCATATCGCATAACGAAAAGTGTCACATGGAGACTTTCTCGTTTACCGTGCTCCCCCATCTCCCTTCTCTTCACGAGCGCGGACACCAGTTATCGAAATTAATTTGTTATAGCCGCGACTTTCATCGCGGGGGAGCAATTTCGTCCCGGAACATAGTTATATATTATTATACGTGTATTTGTGGGAGCAATTTCCCCCGTGAATATACATAATATTTTCGTACATGTATATTGTTTTTTGATATTGTATACGAGAGCTGGGAAAAATAATATAAGAGTACTCGAAGTATTTCTCAAGTGATTTTCCAGGTATTTTTCGCAATAAGGTTTGTGGCTTTGAGCTTTATGTAGGTTTAACGGTGGAAAGTATTTTGCCCATGGTTTTATGATTTATTGCAATTTCGTGGATAGCTTTCTGTCTGAGAAATCTCATTGGATGTTTTCGATTTTCTCGTACAAAAAAAATGCTCCTTGCAAAATTGTAGTAAATAAGAAAACCCTGTGGCAACTGACTTTCCACCTTTTTCACAGATCGTTGAACAGGATCGTTGAACATATTTTATGAAATATAAACACCCATTTGAACGATCACGATCCAGCTGAAACTTATGAATAACATCGTTTCGTTTTTATTTTTTCACCGAGAAACGTTGCATTAATATTAAAAATTTTGATATCATGATCCAGTTTTTTTTCTTTAAAAAAATATTAAAAAATTGAAACGGTGACTTCTTACTTTTGTGATTAAATTTTTTTCTTCAATAACTTCTATAACTTCAATAACTTTGGTAACAATTGCGGAATTATTTCATAAAAATAATTTAAGGATGCATCCGCACCTTTTGTCCGGTTTTAAGCCACTCTCTCTCTGCATACAACTATGGAGCTACTATTTCGGAGCGGCTCATCGACGGGACAGTCGTGGCCCTCAGATTTCATATTTTTTTAACCTACACACAAACACACAAACGCACACTCGTCAGGCAATAAAATCATAAAGCGGAGAACAGCGAGATTTTACAACTAGAAAGTATCCCGGGCATCGTATTTTCCTCGTCGCACCGCTGTGTCGGATAATTTCGTGAAGTACGTAAGAAAATGACTATCGGCATCGTTCGTTCGAGCGTGTCCGCGACCACGAATCGGAGTAGCGAGACGCGAAGTCCACGGATAACGTCGCCGGTTGGATTCAGCAGGAGCGACGAGTTGCATTGGGTTGCACCGTGAGTCGACGTCGAATTACGTTTCCGCGACGATCGAATTTCCCCTCGCGGGGTGAGCGCAATAATTCCGAAAGAGTCTATCGGTAGACTGGACATTCCTATCGCTCGCGAACCCGCTCCGACTCGGAGATGCGGAGGCGACGAGCGCGAGGCGAGAGAATAGAAAGCAATTTTCCAGATCTCACGTGCAAGCGCGTAACACGGCTCGGCTCTAACAGAGAGGCTCTCTCGGACGGCAATCGCTGTTCCAGCTGGCGTTGCACGGTGAGCAAGAGGCAAGAGGAAAATTATCTGTAGCTTACCGCGAATCGGTTTAGCTAAGAGGCTCCGAGCATGTCTGAAATATGGGTGACTCGGGCCGTCGAGGCCAACGGTGAGCCATTGCGTACAGGGAAGAGAACCGGAGACCGCGAGGTGAACACTCGCTCCGATCCGAGGCTACCTAACGACTACCTGCTGCCTCGATCGTCTCCACGGTGCCACCTTCGCAAGAGCCTCTTCGGCGGTTCCGGGCGACTTGAGGCGTAGCACGAAGATGAAAGAAAAAAAAAAAAAAAAAAAAAAAAAAAAAAAAAAAAAAACTTGGCAAGTCGTGGATCTTCAGTGGATTCGTCACTCCGTTTCGAAGCTTAGACGATGGAAATTGTGGCTCAATACCGAACAGGAAATATAGGGGGAGCGAAACGTAAATTACTGCTGAGGGAGAAACTTTTTTTTTGTTTCTTTTTTTTTTTTTTTGTGAATTTTTGTGAAGTTTCACACTGTTTCGAAATTATTGCTGGGCTAATTGTCGGGACTCAATCGTCGTCTTACGACGGTGGAACTAACGGGGTAGCTCGATTATTACACTGAGAAGGGATTACTCGATTTCGCACTGTGCGAGGAAACCTTCGGGACAATGGACGATACCAGATCGTCAATACTCTAATCGCTCGGGCTCGAGTCCGCAAATCCCGTCCACCCGTCCGAGTAATTCCGGATTAACCCTGCGCTCTTTTATTGCTCGACAATGCGAAAGCTTTATTGTTCGACGAAAAATTTCACGGTTGACGCTAACGGCCAATGAGGACTCCCTGCTGGTACGAACGATACGATCGAACTCCTTCGAACACCGAACGATCAGAAATCGGCTCGACTCCATTCGTAGCGGTATTGTTATTTTTAAATCGTCGCAGCCACCGAACTTTTAACTCACACCAACGAAATTGATAGTCGTGAGAAATTACCGTGATCGGTCGTGAAATTTTAGGCAACACATTTCAATAATAATAATAATTGTAACAACTATAATAAATTTGGAAATACGAATATTCACATAGCTTTCTCACAATGTTCCGTTATTCGTGAAGCTTCTTCTGTGAGATTTTTTTTTTTTTTTCATAGAATTTTTATATCCGTCGTATTGGAAAGCTTCGATTTTCAACTACTTTTTCAACTCCAACGTTGTGCTCGACTTCTATGCTAATTGACTGGAGGATTGTGTTTTTTTTTTTTTTTTCTTTTAATTAACCGTAAATGAAGAAGTGAAAAAAAATAGCGGACAATAACGAAGAATATTACACTTGTCGATTGAGCTCGTCACGTTATTAAATATCTGTATATGTAATATTGAATTTTTTATTTATTAGGATTTTTTTATTTTCGTTACGAGAAAGCCCGTGCGCGTGTAAATTTCTGTACGGACAGTCGGTGACGATAAGCATTTTTCGCATCTCGAATCGGACGAACGGGTTTGCCTCGAGTCGACTCGAGAGTAAACGTACGGAGGAAGTCGGAGCAGATGTTCATCAGTCGGCCGCGTGTGCGTATACTAATGTGTACCGGAGCAAACGACCGGGACAGCGAGCTCGCGAAGCAGTTGGTAAAATACTAAGGCCCGAGTTTATTTCCGTACGTGTCTTTTTCTTGTGTCGGCCCCCTTTTGAATATCAAAACCTTCGAGCGGGTGTGCGTAGTACCGTTTACATCCACGATCCCCCTTCGACCGTCTCCGCGTCCTTTGCCGGTCCCATTTTTTTTTTTTCCTCCGCGACTCGTGTATTACAGCAGCGTTAACCGAGCGTGTCCGTTACTCTCGAAATCGGAGCGAAAATGCCGTTCCGCTCGTGGCGAACGAGCTTGCAGAATAACGCGATCTGACCGAAACGAACGATCGCCAAATTATTAGTGTAGAAGCCAGCCGAGGAGGCGACAGTGAGAAGCAAATGTGTTCATTATGTTCTCACGAGTAAATTGGGGAAATACGAATTTTTAATTGGATCGGCAACGTTGGAGAACTTTGAGTGCTCGGTAATAATCGTAGCCTCGTAACGGCTATCATTTATAATTGAAAAAAATTTTTACGAGGCGAACGCCCTTACAAAAAATCGAGCCAGAAATTAAATGTGCTCGGATAACGTCTCACTTGGATTAATCGTTACACGACCTAATCTATCATTTTTTTTTTTTTTTTTTTTTGGAATCGTAAGAAAAATGAGAAATTCAGCGGAGATTGATTTGAACAACGAAGAATATACAATTCGAGAAAATTGTATGTAAAATTAAAGTGATGGTCGAACGAGTGGCAAACGTGTTTGTTATATCTTTAAACTCAAATTGAGACAATGCGAATTGTCGAATTCGGAAATAATCGGAGCCTCCTAGTAGACACTTATGATTTAAAAAATCTACGAGGCCAATTCCCCTATGAAATAGCGAGCTAGAAATAAAATGAGCTCGGTCAAAGTTCCACCAGGATTAATCGCTACGCGACCAGACCGACGAGAGTGCTTGAAAAGCCAAAAAAAAAAAAAAAAAAGAAGAAATTCAGCAGGAATCAATTAAAATAACAACAGATATAATGAAATAAAATTACATGTTATATTAAATTAAATTAACGATCAGGCGAGTCAAATAATCAGTCCGGATTCTCGAGTACAAAGGCATCCACCAAGCAATTTGTCGCTCGCTCTCGAGCTCTCCAGGGCGTCACGCAAAGGATAAATCGAGGCTTTTTGTATCGTGTAATTTTTTTTTTTTTTTTTTTTTGTAGAGGGTCTCTTTACGGGTTGGGACGACCTGCGGCGGTTCCGAGCATCGAAGTGAGCATAAACTACACACAAGCACCTGCCTCATCAGCGCGCACACGTGTGCGCTTACCGGCAGCGAAATTCCCCCGTTTCGTCGCTCCTTGTTCCCAACTTTTCAACGTAAACTTCGAGTTCACCCCCGTCGCTCCCTCATTCATCGCACGGCACCCCTCGGCGACTCGTGCACACGCGCACCCGCACACAACGTACACGCCATGCCAGAGCTAATGCATTTAACGATGGGGTTATGAGTAAAATTCCCTCTCGCTTATTACTCCATCCGTGACACCCCATATTACGCCCGGCTCGACCCAACGTTTTTTTTTTTTTTTTATTATTACGATACGGGAACGAAGAATGTTCTCCGAAGAACCGACAAACAGGCGATACCGAGTATCAAAGTATTTTTCAATTTACATACACATAAATTTCTTCGGATCGAAAAACGATCGGAGAATTTAAACTATTTTAATTTTTTTGTTTTTTTTTACATGAATATTTATATTTGAATAATTTTTATATTTTCGTGATTTCGAAAAATAAAGATGCGATAATGAAACGAGTTCACCGAAAAATAATTTTTTTAAATTTAACGTTTACATATAATTTTTTTGCAACCGGAAACGATCTTAGAATTTTTCCTGTTTGATGATTAAATGTGTTATTTCAATATTTATTCATTCAATATTTATTCATTTTATAATGATGCGTAAACCGTGGAAGTTCTCCGGAGAACCGACAAAAGCGTCGATATCGAGTACCAAAATATTTTCAATTTAAATCCCCATCAATTTCTTCGGATCGAAAACGACCGGAGAATTTTAATGGTTTCTCGCGATGGCCATTTATTTTTATTTTTTGTCATTGCTCGCGAGGCGACTGCGATATTCTATGAAAATGAGGTCACGAGGTGCAACATGGAGAAAAAAACTGCGCGAGGCAGGCAGAAAAAAGAATGGGGGACAGAGAGATATGGAGATGCAAAAAAAAAAAAAACGAGAGAAAATATTTTAACCTGCGCGCCTGCGAGAAGAGTGGTTTTTGCGATCGTCTGGTTCGACTCGCTGGACAAGTCGAGGCCGCGGAAGGTAATACACCCTGGTGGAGCAACGAGCTCCTTCTTTACACTGATGCGCTTTGGCTGCGGCGTGCAACGTGCGGCAGGTGACGAACGCTGTACTAAAACTTGAAGGGTTTCGGGACGGGCCTGCATGATTTTCTACGGTGGCTTCGAGCGGGGAAAGACCGCGAGTAAAAAAAAAAAAAAAAGAAAAAGGAAGGAAAGAAAGAGTGCAAGGAGGTGTCGTATTCACACGCGCCGACACGTGCGTGTGATTCTCTGATAACTCCATAACCCACTGAAACGAAATACCGGCGGCTCGAATTCTGGAATGCTCGATTTTTCTTTCATTATTTTTTTTGCATACTTGTGTAAGATCGTACTTGGAGGTGCTTGTGGAAAAAACTAGGGAGGCATCGATTTCAAGCATAAAAATATGAAACTGTTCATTCTTTTACTCCATACTAAAAATTTTATAGCAATTCCCTCACGGTCGATCGTTCGTAAGGGTGTTCGATTACGCACGAAAAATACCCTGGTCGAGATAAAAAGCCAAGATATAAATTATTTTAGGAGCTTTGTTTTTTTTTCTTCAATCGTGTTTTCACACTACTAACACAATTTCCTTTTAACTTACTTGAAAAAAAATGTAGGTTACATTGACATAAAGCCAAAAAAGAGTAGTAATTTGTCAACATTTTCTCGATTAAAAAAATATATTATCATAATGTAGGAGCTAATTTTTTTTAACAATATTACTCCTTCTATTATATTTCCTCTCATATGACCTACAATTTTTTATACTTGCACCTGGGAATTTTCATACGTGACCGGAACAACATCGCGGACGATCGAGCCTGGGGGATTTTCGACCCGATGTTTTGTTACCGAGACAAAAAATTTAACATGTTTTTCCTCCCTTAAATTGATGGAGCAAACCCCTCTTTAAGGATCCAATGAAACTCCGCACCATATTGTAGCGTATTGTCCACAGTGCGACTATTGTGTGTAACGACTAACGATCAATTTTGTTTTCATTCACTGAAGGCTGCTGTGACGATGCGAGGATTCCGGTCGTTCCGCGCGGTGTGAAACCAATCGACTTCCGGAAGCTCGGGTTCTTTGTTCGCGTAGTTGTTAGAGGTTCGTTCGCTGGCAGTCGTGAATCGCCTGGACAGCCTACCGGACGACAGGGACATCGTTACATCGAGTGAGTACGGTACCGTGTGTCATATGCATGTCGTTCGAGAACGCGTTGCCATGGAGAAAAATACGCGGTTAACGTGTGAAGCGGCAAAGTAGTCGAAACCATTAACGACTCGATAATGACCGTCTAGCATGAGGTACCTGCAACTGTGTCCAGTATCGGTGTCTACAATATCTTTTTTTTCACGTTTAATGTTCGATTCCGCGTTATAAACGATGAGGGAGAGAACATCGTGCGGGCTCGTAAAAGCGAACCGTGCGGGGTAGAAAATCACAATGATGCGAGGGTCGAGTCAGAGTAGTGAGGAAGCTAGTGTGGTTTTGTCAGAAAGTACGCTTCTGTCTAACAATGGAGCGTTTATGGAACGCTACACTGCGGAAAAAAAATCATTAAAAAAAATTTTAAACACTATACTTTAATTCTTCGTGGTCAGAGACTGGATGGATTCTACTTGGTCAATTTTTGAATCAGTATTGTGAGCGAACTGTCGGTCAAAGAATTTTGAAAACATTTCGGAGCAACCTACAACCATTCTAGTTTATGTACGAAACGTTATTTCGGTACGAAACAAATGGCCAGTTGTTCAAACAAATTCATTCAAATCAAATCCTACCCACGATGTCCAGAAAGAATTAAAAATACCCTTGTATTTGTGCGAGAATTTTTTTTTCTAGTGTCAAGTCAGCGTAGTGAGAGAGCAACGAGATGTTTGATGCAAAAAACGTCGTCCATAGAATCGCACCTACGTACGAGTATTTCCGAACATTTCTGCTATCCAATATTTACGGCAAGCTGTACATCTTCGCGTTAACTCGAAGCAGCTAAATGAAAATAAATTGCAACGATTAAAAAAAAAATTGCTTACAGCGATCGATGATAGAGAAGATCACCGAGCAAATTCATTGAATATTCGCGTCGGATAGGCGACACGCGACCGCGACCATTTTACAGTGGGAGAGAGTGCAGAAAGCTTGACAGCGCCCACAATTTACTCGAGCCTTCGAACACAATGTAATTCCCCGATCGCGTGTTCGCGCTCGAATCGAGGACAGCTCGGAGAGCTCGTCGACGTGGTCGACTCTGCGATCGGCGTGACAGAAATATCGTCAACGATATCGAAAAATACATTGAGAAATTAAAAAAAAAAAAATGATAGCCATTTTGCGCCGACGTCGAACGTTTGTTAGAGTCCGAGATGCACGGTAGCTTGCGGTTCGCGTGAGAGCGCGCTGAATCCCTCAGGCTTCCGCCGAAATTGCAACGATCGAGCCTGAGGATTCGAGCGCACCTTTCGCCCTGTGACCGGAAGGCTCGGCTGCATCAATTTTCCCGATTACCATTTAATTCGGAAGGGCAGAAAGGTGAACCGCAACACGGACTTTACGTTCTCAGAAGAAATATCGGCCTGACTGGTACGGCCGACTCACGCACGCTGTGATTAGTACCTGCAATAAAGAAAATAAATAAATAAATAAAAAAGCAAAAACAAGTAACAAATAAAATATAAGCTGAGAGAGGTAAGAAAAAAAAAATGAAAAAAATAAAATAAAAAAATAAATAAATAGAGGTTCGCGTGAAGAGGTGGTAAGGAGCCTTGCCGAGAGATCTCTTGAGCGGCGGGGCGCAAGAATTCGCCGAGTTTACCGGTGCTAATTGCAGGGGTGTTGCGTTCGCTTCCTACGTATCTATATACGTTGTATACACGTCGGGTTGTTGCCGTCCGAGAGACTCCCACTGCCGGTCTGCGTGCAGTGCCTTTAAGAGCGAGGAGACCGAGCCGAGGATTATAGACGTTAACCCTCAGCGAGAGAGTTCACAGAGAAGTGCAACTCCCGTGGGTGTGCAAGTCCGAGTGTAACTATACCGACGGTAGACCGGTAATACCTATGCGATAACTATAGACCGGTAATACCTATACGGTAACTTTTACAGCTACTTTTTCGCGGAACAAGAATAGTAAAAAAAAAAAAAAATGCATTTCCACACGAACGAAACGCGTTGATATTTGGATATGACGAGAGGTCAGTCGGTTGCGGAACTTGCACAACGGTAAGAGTGCCGAGCTCGTTAAGTGAAACAGTCTACACTCATTGTTCTCCCTCGAATTGCGCGCGGAGTCAATGACTGAATTCATACTATTCGTTGATTCGTGACCCGGCAGAGACGCGAACAGTCGTAACGTGGGATAGCTAATATTATTATCAATGATATTATCGTTATCATTAATATTCGTGATCGTAGATGGTGATTTAATAAATGCGTGATGTTCTTTTTTCGGATTAGAGAGTTGAATAGAGATACGAAAAATCGTAATGATAATTTCGTTGGGTGACAAATTTGATTATTCAGGTTTGAATATTACAAACTTGTATATTTATTCTCTGTGTCAGAAGCAATTTTAGTTTGTGATTACGTTCGCAAAATTAGAGTCGGGCAGTCTCATAAAAAAATGATGAACCAAAAAAAAAAATGTGGACGTCTGTGTACAACAAGTTGTTGCAAAAAGGACGGAATTTATTTAGAAGGTATTCAACGAGATTCAATTTGTACTTATTATCTTGATTGAGGTACCAGTTGTACATGTCGTGGCACAATATATCGTAGGGTGAGAGGTTTTATCATTGATATAATTGATATTATCAATATTACTATTAATAAAAATAATAAGAATGATAACGAGACTAATATTAATAGCGATCGTGAGAGTCGCAACGTTAACGAGCCTCTCGCCTCGGCGATCGTCATACTGGAGTGGAGAAATGACAAGTACGAGTCCTACAGTGCATTAAAGTGAGTACGTAAGTTGGACGTACTTAATGTGTCAGCAGGGAACGACTCACGTCCCGACTTTGCTGCGGGCAAGCAAACTCCCACGTATTCTCCTTCACCCACCCGGACTCCCCCCAGCCGGCTCGTCCATCTAGTTTGTTCGAAGGGTACACACATGTACACACACACACACACGTGTAACGTGCAAAGCCTGCGAAGAAGTAAGCGAGCGAGGTACGATGGCCCTAGGGCTCCCCCGAGTAACCGATAGCACACGGTCCGGTACCAGCGCTCCGGTTCGCTCTATTTATAGATCCGCCATGGATACCGAAGTGCGCGCAGGCATAAATTCATGAATAATAATATTTATAATTCCCCCTTCCGGTGATATTAAATCGTTATCGGAAAGCGCGCCTAGAAATCGTTTCGATTTTCGCTTCCTCGATTATTATCGCGAGACGGGACTCTCCGCACAGGTTTGTCCGAATGGCTTGTCCCGACGGAGATTAAATCTCCCGAGTCTCACCTTGTTGCATAGCCGGGCTGCCAGAGTCTCGATGTGACACTGCCACTCCAGTGCCCGCAAGAACAAAAGGTGCCAGCGACGCTCGAGCGAGCTCGCCACTCTGCTGGCCGCTGGGATTTTATCAACTTTTTCCTCCGTATAGAGCTGCTCCGTCTGACGTCGCGATTCTTCCTCTCCCTTATCGTCAACGGCCGCGCGTTTTTCCTCGTCGCGTTGCTTCTGCTGTTCACGCTGCTGTCTCGCAACCCTCTCGCCGAGCTTCACGACGGAGCTGACGATCCGGCCGTGCGCCTCAATGTCTCGCTGCAGGACCTGAAAACCAAACGAGACAACGATAAGAACTGATATTAAGTGAAAATTATGGATATTCACATTCGAGTCAGATTTTTCTATTTTTTTTTTTTTTTCAACGATTGTTACTTTAGATTCTGTGTATACAAGTATTCTTTAATATACAAGGCTATTTCTTTTAATCTGAACATCTGGACTGCACTCGCTTGGCGACAAGGAGCAATCAATGAAGTTTTCAGATCGCAGATAGCCGAGGACAAATTTTTTTTTTTTTTTTTTGTGAATTTGGGGATTCTACGAGGAAAGACAATTTTATTTCTTGTCGTTAGAGCGTGGACTTAAAATGGGATTCATCATTAAGTGACATCGCTTTCCTTCTGGACTATCCAGTTTTAACTACGGAACGAGTCGATTTCGTATTCGTGACTTTGGATCATTGAATTGAATTTCGGTCGAAAACAGTCACGAAATTAAATCGGATATGTTCCATGAATATTTGTGATATTCGGTTTTATCTAAAGCTGCAATAAACTTTGGGTGTCAAGTTTGTTGTCGAGCACGATCTTGAGAGCAATTTCAAGTTCGATCTCAAAAGCTGATCTTAAATTTAATCTCGGAAGCAATCTTAAGTTTGCAAATTCTGCACTGACACAGATTTCCCCGAGCCATTGGCAAATGCGATAAACCCGAGTAGAAACTTTCGAGCATAGCGACCTGACGGAGTAAGGTTTTTGCAGGTCGTCGTCGCCACCTCCGGATCTCATCGGGACCCGATGAAAGGTCCAAAAAAGTTGACTCCGAACACTCGCGAATTATCGCTCAGTCTCAAAGCGGAGATGGCGAGCCAAGGCGAGTGTAATGGAGAAACAAAACATGCAATAAACATTTAGAATCAATATTCCGATTAAAATCTAATCGGCAATAGCGATACCGAACACCGCCGATTATACGGCGAATTAGCGCGATCGCTTCCGGCACGACGCGCCTCACAGGTAGCACGGAAAACGTTGCAAGAAGAAAGTGTAAAAAAAAAAAAATGTTAATATTAATAGCTTACAGTAAACCGAGCGTGCGGAGACCGTTGCAGCGTGCGCGTCGGCTCGACAAGCCGTCGCTTCGCGATCGATGCATAATCGTGATCTTAACTCCCCCGCGAGCTTTCTCGTGCTCAGCGGCTCGATCGTGTACCACGAACCTTTCGTCGCACCGATATAGCCGGCAGGGTCGTTGCACGATAGACGTCTTTTTTCTCCACCGTTCCACCCCATCCACCCACTACGTTTTCTCTCCGATACGCACTTGCAAACTTTAATCAAATTTAAAAAATATTAAAATAAAATAAAAATTTTTGTAAAAAAAAATTACACTCCTGATTGAATCTAGGGCAGGGTCGTTGCACAATGGAGGTCTTTTTTCTTCACCATTCCACCCCATCCACCCATTACTTTTTCTCTCCGATACGCCCTTGCAAACTTTAATCAAATTTAAAAAATATTAAAATAAAATAAAAATTTTTGTAAAAAAAAATTACACTCCTGATTGAATCTAGGGCAGGGTCGTTGCACAATGGAGGTCTTTTTTCTTCACCATTCCACCCCATCCACCCATTACTTTTTCTCTCCGATACGCCCTTGCAAACTTTAATCAAATTTAAAAAATATTAAAATAAAATAAAAATTTTTAGTAAAAAAAAAATTACACTCCTGATTGAATCTAGGGCAGGGTCGTTGCACAATGGAGGTCTTTTTTCTTCACCATTCCACCCCATCCACCCATTACTTTTTCTCTCCGATACGCACTTGCAAACTTTAATCAAATTTAAAAAATATTAAAATAAAATAAAAATTTTTAGTAAAAAAAAATTACACTCCTGATTGAATCTAGGGCAGGGTCGTTGCACAATGGAGGTCTTTTTTCTTCACCATTCCACCCCATCCACCCATTACTTTTTCTCTCCGATACGCCCTTGCAAACTTTAATCAAATTTAAAAAATATTAAAATAAAATAAAAATTTTTAGTAAAAAAAAAATTACACTCCTGATTGAATCTAGGGCAGGGTCGTTGCACAATGGAGGTCTTTTTTCTTCACCATTCCACCCCATCTAGCCATTACTTTTTCTGTCCGATACGCACTTGCAAACTTTAATCAAATTTAAAAAATATTAAAATAAAATAAAAATTTTAGTAAAAAAAAATTACACTCCTGATTGAATCTAGGGCAGGGTCGTTGCACAATGGACGTCTTTTTTCTTCACCGTTCCACCCCATCCACCCATTACTTTTTCTCTCCGATACGCCCTTGCAAACTTTAATCAAATTTAAAAAATATTAAAATAAAATAAAAATTTTTAGTAAAAAAAAAATTACACTCCTGATTGAATCTAGGGCAGGGTCGTTGGACGATGGACGTCTTTTTTCTCCACCATTCCACCCCATCCACCCATGACTTTTTCTCTCCGATACGCACTTGCAAACTTTAATCAAATTTAAAAAATATTAAAATAAAATAAAAATTTTAGTAAAAAAAAATTACACTCCTGATTGAATCTAGGGCAGGGTCGTTGCACAATGGACGTCTTTTTTCTTCACCGTTCCACCCCATCCACCCATTACGTTTTCTCTCCGATACGCCCTTGCAAACTTTAATCAAATTTAAAAAATATTAAAATAAAACAAAAAATTTTAGAAAAAAAAAATTACACTCCTGATTGAATCTAGGGCAGGGTCGTTGGACGATGGACGTCTTTTTTCTCCACCATTCCACCCCATCCACCCATGACTTTTTCTCTCCGATACGCACTTGCAAACTTTGATGAAATAAAAAAAAATATATTAAAATAAAATAAAAATTCCTCGTAAAAAAAAAATGTGCAATCCTGATCAAATCCAAGAGATGATGCAGAGTCGGCAGTAGAAAATCAGAGAACCGGTGTCGGTAGAACAGTCGGTCTCGCAATCAAGACTCTCTCGATGAGCTGGCTTTGCGTGGATTGGGACGGCGCGGAAACCCTCGCCGTTTCATCCGCGTTATTAGCCGGATCAATTTGGCTCGAATCTCGGATACATCCGCGCTGATTGCAGACCCGACTTTTTCGAATTGCTCGACGCAGTGCAACAACGCACCGGATGGGAGTCCAGGCGTTTACACGCGTTTCGCCGCTCACCCGGAGATCATCTCGGTCCGTACAGAAACGCATCACGACTGTGAGACTATCTCGCGAGAATGGACCGCCAATGGCGGACGGTCGGATGCAACAAAACGGTCGTGGAGCGCGGAGGAGCGAGCGAAAGAGGGATCGGAGCGATAAGAGGCAGAACGAGAATAATGCTTCCGGCAGGCTCGAGAGCGGCAAAACGTCGAGAGTGGGACGTGGTGCACGTATTAGATATACGCTCCGTGGACTTCTCTCTTCCCGGTTGGTACGGACGAGAGAGGAGCATGAGAGGAGCGTGAGAGGAGCGAGAGAGGAGAGACTCGTAGGCTGCGGCACGAACGTCGTGATCAGCGATCGAAGACAGCGAGAGATGCAAAGCTCTCTCGTATATGAAAACTCCCGATGATCCGCGGATAAGAATCGTTGTTTGTGCTCAGCGTTACATGAACCAGGGGGGGGGGGAATTGTCCGCGACCTGAATTTCCAGCGCGCCTTTATTCGTATCTATCCTATTCTTTCGCACCGATGGAACATGACCGTTCCACTTATCCATCGAGAATTATTATCGCCAGACGTCGAATAATTTATCGCGAGCGAACCAGATTGAAATCGAATTCGCTCTTGACTCACTCTCCCGGCCAAATCGGAGGCTGCGAGGTTTCCCGCGCCAGACTTTTGTTACACGGACGGTGGGCTTTGATTTCGAAACAATTGAATCTGTTTCGCGATTGTCGATTATGTGTATATATTTTTTTGATTAATCGAGAAAGAGCTCTACAACGGTGGACAATTATGAAATTTTTTTTTTTCTTTTTCTTTGTAACTCTATTATTTTTTTAATGGCGATTGGGTTGGCTTTTTTTTTTTCTTCTAAATATCCGAGTATTCGAATGTTTATGCGAGTATCCGTGAGTATCCGTGAAAATGCCAGGGCGACGCGGTGTATTTAATTATTTCAGTGAATATCCGAGTATTCAAATATTTGTACAAGTATCTGTGAATATTTTTCTGAATATCGATGACTTCGAGTATCCACGCGAATGAATAATAATAAAATTCATGTCACGTCGACACGAACTTTATTATAATACATTTTTGTTTTATCAATCAACTCTACACGTTAGAAAAAAAAAAAAAAAAAAAGAAAAAAAAACGCTAAAAAGATATTTTTCTTTTTGTTTTTCTTTTAGTGAATTAATGAAAAGTGGACACTCGTTGACGGGTAATATTAGTCGAGTGTCGAAAGTCTTTTTTTTTTTTTTTTTTTCGTGAAGCCTCAGCAGTGCGAATAAACGGATCCACGTGGTCGACGGGGTAAAATACGGCCCACTCGCAATGATGTAATATTTATAGCCTGCTCGAGTCTGCGACACTGTAATTATATACACACGTGGGTCCGATAATACGCATGCTTCAGTCGTACGCATCGCTGGCGCCGCTTCTGTCTCGGTGGCAACGACCGGCCGTCGTTCTCGCGACGCAGTTCCCAATTAATCCGTCGAATTATCCCGGCTTCCAGCGAATCTCGTTGCCGTTTGCGCGAGCCGGCCTCTGGCCATGGGAAACGACGGTTCTCGTTTCCGAATGGAAATTACAAAAGTTCAACTGCCCGCCCGGTTGCGCAAACTTTGCGGAAACCACTCGGATCCGAAGTCTTCGATCGCCCGATCGTTTGGACCACGTTTATGCACGATTCTGGGCACTCCTAAAATTATTATATCGCCTGAGATATTAACGTGGCAGACGGTGTATTTTACAGGTAATTAGGGCGCCGCTTATTGGGAGAAGTTGCGGTTTTTTTTTTTTTTTAATTTTTGTTGAATATTATGGTAATAATTGTTGGATAGTCCTGAGACTTTCTGGTGTAGGTGGCGTCGTGAAGATCTGGTATTTTTACTATGGTAATTTTTTTTTAGACAGTTGGTATTTTTTTTATTAGGCCGCTTATTGGGAGAAATTGCGGGTTTATAAAAATTTTGGTGAATATTATGGTAATAATTGTTGGATAATCCTGAGACTTTTTGGTGTAGGTGGCGTCGTGAAGATCTGGTATTTTTACTATGGTAATTTTTTTTTAGGCAGTTGGTATTTGAAAACAGTTGAAAAAACAGTTGAAAAAGCCCAATCACTTTGATATTGTTTTATAGTTTTTTTTTTAATTTTCCCAGTTGTTCTCAATTTTTTTTTTTTAGGCTGACTTAAATACTTCTCATTACTTTATACAACAGTCAGTGAGAATTTACTTTTTACCTGAAAAATTTCAAATCTCCCTAAATTTTCCCGGTAATTTCATTTGTTTGTATTATTTTTTTTTTCAATCTTATCGAATAATAAATCGATGGGTTCGCGGATTCGATCTTAGTCCTCGAGTGGAAAAGCGAGCGTGTCGATGAAGCGTGAATTTTGATTTCGATTTTTGAACGATTTTTCTTGCTCGGCCAATGTCCAGACTTGTGAGATATAAAATCGTGCGGAACAGGATTGAGAACGCTCGACTGAGAGAGTCGATCGACATCGAGTTTCTCCGCATACTAATGATACAACAATCGTACGATTTATCTTGACGAACGGTCCTTCGCTCCGTTCGAACGTCGAGCATTCGCATGGATAAGAACCGACGACGATTATGCGCCCCGCCACGGTCATCTCGTTTTGCTCAAGTGGGTCTTGGCTCGGTAACTTCCTCGGAGCTAAGTAAGTACCTCCCACCGAGAAGATAGAGAAACAGGATACGACCCTAATCCGTTTCAACAACCACCGGTGTTACCGGTAATCCGCGCGGTTCATCGCGGAAGCCGCGCCAAAGATACAACGACTAAATTATCTCGAACGCACGTCGAGTTTGTGAAAGCGCGAGTCATCGACGGATCACTTTTGTTACCCTCCTTCCATCTTCCTCATCTCCATTTTAGCTTCCATGTATATTAAGATTATTGTCTCGAATTTTTTAATATTCGATATTTTTTATTTTTCCCAACTGCGTGCATAATTGTGTCATTTTTTTTTTCTCGCTAGCTTCTTCTCGGAAGTGTCGAGGTAATCTTATAGATTGTTCCATCTGCAACTATTTTTTTGTTACGTCTTATTATGATGCAGTATGACTTGTATTTTAGAAGGGTCCTAAAAAAAAAATGTTTTATTATTTATTTATTATTTATTTATTATTTATTTATTATTTATTTATTATTTATTTATTTTCTTTTATTTTTATTTTTATATTTTTATATAATTCATTTCATCAATTTAATTCTGCTCTACGAATTTCCCTCACCTTTTTGTCATTTTAAATTTATTTTCAACAAACAATCTCTGTAATCTCTGAGTCGCACCGGAGCTGCTTTACGTGACTGAATTTTTGCCAAGCTCGCGGTACGTTCGACGAGGATAAAACCGTAAAAAAAACAAAAATAAAAATAAAAAATAAAAAAAAAGTGAGACACATGTACAAAAAGTGGTGTATCAGTTTCACGGAAATGATTCGAAGCGTCGAACACCTAGAGCGCCCCGTTCGCTCGGAGAGAAATGAGGGATAAAGGAGAGGAAGGGCGGTAAGAAAAGCCGCGGGCTTCTTTACCGTTCTTGCGCTTTATTGCGCTCGATTGCCAAGGCATCTGGGCGTTTTAACGAGCACGTCGTGAGCGAGAGAGACGCGGGGATTCGGTCCGCCGCGCTCGTCTCGACGCCGTGGAATATCGAGTGATCGCCGAGGAGATCAACGCGAAATACGACCGGTGAAATTATATCCACGAACGGTTCATCGCGATTATAATGGATCGATTGGCCGCCCGCGCGCCTTCCAAGCCGCGCGCAAGAAGCTGCAATCGCGCACTCGGAATGCATCGCGGATGAAACAGCGAGAGGGTTTCCCTGCGCGGAAGTCCGTGCGAGGCAGAAAATCCTCCGCGGATGCGGAAAACCTGAGCGAGGATCGGCCGCGGCAATGCGAGTTTCGCGATTGACAGTCGGTCAAACGCATCGGCGAGACTCCGACGCGCGAATCCCGATTTATTTGTCGGGTGCGAATGCGCGCCGGAGCTTCGATGGATTCGCGCTTCTTCGGGGAAAAAAAAAATTCCAGACGAGATGTCTCGCGGAACTTTATATTCGCGGTGAAGCGGTCGAGCCGCGAGGAAGCTCCGATAAAGTTCCGTAGCTTCGGTCCCAGATAAATCGGCGGTGAAGTCGCGCCGATCGAGTACCAAAAATTCGAGGATCGTTCCGGTGGAAAGACGACATTCTTCAGGATGAATTTGCAGACTAAAAAAAAAATTATTATTGTTCACTCGTGAATTTTGTAGTTGACATAGACGAGCAGATTTTTGAGCTCCTTTTGGGTGATCGGTTAGTAGAGCTTTTATCTTGTATTATTATTATTATTATTTTAATTGATTAATTG
Source organism: Listrodromus nycthemerus (assembly GCA_963978505.1). NCBI lineage: Eukaryota > Metazoa > Arthropoda > Insecta > Hymenoptera > Ichneumonidae > Listrodromus > Listrodromus nycthemerus. Next base: position 27,765,182 of record OZ021679.1, on the reverse strand, counting down.
TCATACATTTTTCGTCGGGAGTAAGTTGGTTCTCCACGATCCGGACCGAAGTTATTCGAGGTGCGGAGAAATATTTAATTTTTTAAATTCTGGTACTCGATCGCCCCGACTGTATCGCGAGAGTCGCGCTAATGCGTCCTCTTGGCTCTGAATAATAGCCAGAAAATTCGCGTGAAACAATGCAACGGAATAAAGGTTGCGCGCGAGCTATCTCATCGGGATCGAAGTGCCTCGCGCTCGTTCCTCGCCGGGATATCGGAACGAAACGTAGATGGAAACATGAACAGAAACTGTTCTTGGTACACGCGAATATTTACGGTATTCGCGAGAGTATTGTAAACTGTTCCTAAATGAAAATGATAAAAAAAAAATAAGATTATTATTACACCTATTAATTAATTATTTTTTTAATTGTATGAAGTAATAAATTCATTACTGGGTCAATCGTCAATTAATTATCGCACTGTTTTGAATCAAGTTGAATCTCCTTAACGCTTTGCGTAACGTTGGAAACTCATTTTGCTAGGTTTTCAAATTTTTCAAAATTAATATCCTGAAGCCACCGACGCGTTTTATTATATTTTTTAATAGCGTCAAAATGAATGGCTCGAAAAAATGAAGCTTCGAAAAAAACAACATTCTTTAAAGCGAGACGGAATTTTTTTTTTTTTTTTAATTCCCCGATCGTTCAGTCGGTACGGACCAATCCTACAGTTCGTACTGCACGGACTGCCTCGATGCAATCTCCCGGGTTCGTATAATCGATAAAAAAAAATCTTCGTGAAACAATGCAACGCAATAAGCATTGCTCGCGAGCAATCTCATCGGGCCCGAAGTGGCCCGCGCTCATTTCTCGCCGCGATATTGAAACGCAGCGTAAAGAGAAAATTGTTTTTTTTTTTTTTTTTTTAAAGTGCACTCAAGTATTCGCGGTATTCGCGAGAGTCGTATCTACCATTGGCTATCGTCGCGGACAACTTTTGTCCTCGATGCCGATAGCGAAGCCGTATCCAGAAAGACCTGTTCCATTTCTCCACTTCATTTTCTTTAAATCTTCTTTTGCTTCTTTCTAAAAACGATTTTGCTGCGATTGCCGGTAGAAACGTGGAACATTACAGAACCGGGACCGGATGAAACTACCGAGCACTGTACAACGCGGCGCGAACATTTCCAATTACATGGTCACAGTTTTTATCTGGGGAAAAAAAAAAAAAAAAAAAAAAGAAATTCTCGATTTTTCACTTTCCAATCAAACATTTTTCCTGACCAAACTTTCTAAAAACAATTTCCATATTTTCTTGTGATTTCTGTTCTAAAAAAATAATAACGATGCGACTGCATATGCCTGATTATTGTAATAATTTTTTTTTTTTTTTTTTAGAATATTCCCTTTTTTTCGAAGCTTTCATTTATCTATTTTTTTTTTTTTTTTTAGAAGCTTCAACGACAATCAATTTTTCCCTTCTCGAATTTTTTATTTTCCTGACTTGTGTTCCTGATTACTTGACCGAGTTATTTTTGCCCGGTTAATTGACCCATCGGCTCGAGTAAAAGCTCGGATAGATTAGACGGAACTTATTGCGATCTCTCGTTTGTCCCGCTCCGCGCCAGAACGCCGGAGAGTCGGCCCAACGTCCGCGGATATTTCTCGTTGCAGGCGTGAGAAGTGGGCCGTTGCTGTTGGTCGAAACGATACTCGCACACCGACGCGCACTCCGTGCCGTACCGACGATGAAAATACGCAACTGCCTCGCAGTCGGCGGAATAAATGACCCGATAAACGAACGATTCTATCGCGAGTCGGCTTCGCTGTTCCGCGCTCGATCGTTCCACCCATTTTATTTCTCTTCTTCCGCCGGTTTTCCGCGACGTTTCATCGATACAGATTCGTCGATAGAACCGTCCAGCGGCTTTGATCGAGCATCTGGTCGGAGTAAAAAAAAAAATTGCTGTCGAACCGGTAGAGCAGTTTTGTTACCGATCAGTGTCGAGCGTGCTTCGCGGCCGAAGAAAATAAATAAAAGTTTTGCACCAAAAAAAAATCAAGAAAAATTGCGAAATAATGATAAATTCGTGTATCGTTGCTACGATTTTTTAAATATATTTTAATTACGAGAAAATATAATAATCTGTTATTAGAGAATTTTCTGCTAATTTTTTTTTTTTTTTTTCAAAGGAGTTTTTCTAATTTTAAAATTTTTTTTTCTCCTGCCGATATAAATTAGAAAAAAAATTAAATCGTTTAATATTTCCTCTCGACAATCGGAATGCTCAAAAACTGTGTATCGGTGATGCGAACACACATTTTTTGGGCACATGACCCTACGACAAATAACGATTCGTCGCGCGATGACACAGCAACAATCTCGTCGGTCGTTTGATTAAACGCTCACGCAGATGAAAAGGGAAGGTGGAATAAAAAAAATACATATATATGAATTTAAAAAAGAAAAAAAAAAACGAAGAATGCCCAATCAAGAATTCCCGTTACGTTTTCGTTTCTTCTCGATCTTCCGATGAACCGTGACACACGCTGTGTACACAGATCCGACCTCGCAACACACGTACTCGAAAGTTCTGCCACCAGAACGAATTTCCCCATCAGCTTATTACAATATTATTATTATATTTAATATTACATTATTATTATTATTATTATTATTATTATTATTATTCCCATGACTATTATCGTTGTTTTCGTTATTACTATTAGCGTCGACACACTTAAATTTCGAATTCTGCTTTTCACTGTTAATTAATTTTTATTTTTATCATCGCCGATCACGACGCGTTTCAGGAAACGATAGTGCGCGATATTACTCTCGTTTTTCGTCGATAAGTGAGCCGATGTGTAGCAGCAGGCAGTAGGAGTGTAGGTGTTCCAGAGCCGATCGGTAAAACGTGACTGAGAAACTCGGAGAAACAAAAAAAATTGAAGAAATGTAATTGGAAAAAAAAAAAAGAGGCAGGCTCGAAGGTTTGAGCTGTTTTTTGTCGTTCTCGCAAGCATAATCAGACCGTGCGGATGGATTTTTAATTTCGATGGCGGTCAGAGATAGGTGAAAGCGTCCCGACCGAGAGTCTCGGTGTAGTAGAAAATTCCCTTATTGGTTGGACAGCGGCGAAACGACGGCGGCAACAGCGGGAGCTCCGGAGCAGCTTGGAACGTGTGCGAGTGCAAAGGGTCAAGCGATTCGACATGCGCTAGAGCTCGCGCGAGCGAACAAGCTTCGGCTCCGGGCTTCCGCCGTCTCCTCCGTCCGGAGAGTCTCTTGTGCCCGATGATCTCGAGACAACGTTCTGCACGACGGACAGACAGTACTTTCCTTAACGGAGGCTCTCGAGCGGCGAGACGAGAAATAATTAAGTATTTAAAAAATCAATTTTTGTGACCATTTTTTTTTTATAGCACATTTTTTGGGAATTTTTTTTTTTTCAATTTTACGATCCGGAAAATTTGCATCTTTACCGGTTGCAATTAGGGCGAGAAACTCTACCACGCAACGACGGTACCAGAAAACACCTTCGGCAGAAGCTCCACCAGAATTAAAATAAAATTACCGGAACACAAGAATATCGTCTGGGTTTGTATTTCCATGAAGTTTCATTTCAACTCCGATATAGTTTTATTTTTATTCCAGTAACTTTTTACTTTCCGATGGATATTTTAGTGAATTTTTTATGCTATGGAGTCGTTGTATGGTGGAGATATTTTTTGGCAAATTTATGAGTGGTGGAGAAATAAATCGGCCGAATATTTTTTTCTTAACGTTATTACTTTTTTTTTTTATTAAAAAAAAATGAATAATAATTACCTATGAAAAAAAAAAAAAAAAAAAAAAAAAAAAAAAAAAAAAAAAAAATAGTGACGTACTTGGAACTGCAAGTTGGATGACGAGTTATGTGAAAAAGGTAGGACAGATAGAATTGTTTATCGCGACGACTGCAAAGCGGCAATGAAAGCATACATTTTTTTTTTTTTCCAACGTTGATAATAATTTTCTTCCTCATACTTTATATACGCATACGTGCCTAATGCAATAAAAAAAAAACTTTTAACGAGTATTTTTTTATTAATAAAAAAAAAATTAAAAATGAAATAAAATTCACAAATTCGTTAAAAAAAAAAAAAAAACTAATTTCTGGATAAATAACACGTTAAAGAGGTGAGAGGGATCTTCGCGGCTCGACTCGGGACATGTACTCGACGTACGATACTCCGCGGTTCTCCGGTGCAGCGTTGCGAAACACTTTCTTCTACGACTGTTCGAATAACCGGCGTAAAGAGGTTGAGTCTGTTGAGACCGTTCGAGATTGGAGAGTCGACGATGGATGACTGGGTTGATAAATGCACAAGCGGATATAATTGAGTTTACTCTTTCCCCCGACGGGGTACCAAAGTTGCTTCTGTGTACTCTCGCGTCTCTCGCGCGGTCCATCGTCTCTCAGTGCGGCGCACTGATTGATCGCCTCATTATTATTCATACAATCGTTGGCGGTTCTCTTCCTCGACGTCTCGGCAATCATGAGAGCGAGACGCGTGCACGTGGAGAAGCTCATCGGCCCGATAATTGTCCAGTGTTACCGAGCACGTGTTGGCAATTAGAAAATGTGCGAGGCCAAGAAACGTCCCCGTCGACGATGAGACTTTATACGTAATTGTGCGATAAAGGAAAAGGTTTCGCGTGACTATCGTCCGTGTCAGTCAGTATCGCAATGCGCGCGGAGGGACTTTCTTTCGCCCGATAGATTGCGCAAAGGTCGGGAGACGCTGTCTCGTGAACTCACCGGTAAACATTTCGTGCATGCAAATTCATTTTAAGTGGACGGTGTTTTTCGTGCACGAAATTGTAAACCGAATATTGCTGCCTTCAAACGTCTCTCTCGGGAGAGATCAATATTGCCTCAATTTTTATTTTTAATATTTCATTCGATACGCAACGATTCGTGTATATGCATTTTTTTTGTTTTTAATACTGAGAATTTTTACAATTTTTTTTTTTTTAATGCAATATTTTTTTTATTCTTTTTTTATGGTGGTTGACTTAGCGGGAGTTGATGTCGACAAAGCTGAAGTGCACGGTTGTTCATTTACATAAAATTAATTTCGAAAAAAATTAACATCGGTTTACTCGCAAAGCGCGGACACTCGATTATTCCCTTGTCGCTTTTATTATTAAACGCATCATAATCGCGTGTGTTCGAAATTAATACTCTGTATATTCGAGAGATTCATTTTTAAACGACTATACACAATTATTAATACGACCTCAATTCTTTTATATTAAATTCTACGTGTACCGTTGTGTGGAGGAAAACATTAATTTTCGGATTACAAATTTCGCAATATTTTCACGACTCATTGGCAATAAAAACGATACGTTTATGTGTTCTAATGATAGTTGTTGCGCGCGTAAACGCGACGCTCACCGATTTGCATCGAATTTTACCACCGAGCGGAAGCACCATGCACAAAAAATAAAATAAAATAAAGTTACATAGCTCGTAAAGCGTCGACGCGCGGAAACGTTTCGATGCGAAATTCTTCCTCGATGATTCCATGACGCGTTTATAAGTAAAAGTATAATAACGGGAGAACGAGTGATGACTGATTTCCGTATTCCATGAGTGTATGCACTATAATAAAAGACCGCAAGATACTTTCCTTTGATACTCGAACAAGCGCCGCACGAGCTCGAGTGGCTCGCACGAGATGTTCGATTAATGAAGGTGCGCGCGCGGCGCGTGCGAATGCGCATGCGCGACCGCCATTTCGCGTCGCGCGTACCGTTCGCTCCGTGCATGAAAATATCCGGACTCGCCGGCGACTCGACGATGACTCGATCTCGTGAGAAAGTCGAACGATCTCGGATAGATAGACTCGAGTTCTGCGACTCGTGTGCATAAACACATGTGTTTATAACCGATAGATCGAAGCATCGTACGTGTCTCGCGCGCTCGCTCAAGCTCGCAACACGCGGTACGAAAATTGCCCGGACAGTCGCTCGTACGCGGCGATATTTGCACGAGCCAAGACGAGGCTCTACTCAGCGACCAGCCCTATCCGTCCGCGCATTAAGTAGTCCATAATTCACGCTTGAATTCACTCGAGAATTATATACTCGTATACGGGAGAGCGTGGGACATGCCGTGTAGATTTCTGCGCCGGTCGCAACTTTGATAGCGGTTACATCGAGTTAGCCGGTGATATTCGGATGTACTCGTAGATCACGGACAGCCGGGACATTTCAGTCGTAAGTGGTCCGTTTAGGCAGAACTCGAGACAAGAACACGCACGCCGCATCTGGCGCTGAGCATAAAATCGAGAGGGCGAAGCGGAGACTCTCGATCGTTCGCCACGGTCGATCGTTGATTTATCGATTCATTGTTCGTGCGCTCGTATCGAGAGCGAGTCTCCGGGCGCTTCGTACCGAGCCGGTCGCCATGCTCCTTTAGCAGCTGGATCACGAGTCGGTCCGAGTCGGAACGGTATGCATGCATCGCGAACCTCGCGTGATTCCAGAGCAGGTGCGAGATTCGCGAGCTCGCGACTCCGCGGGCGACCGCGACGTCGCGCACGAAACGTCCTCGACTTGTGCCGGGACATTGTCCGGTACACCTCGTTACACGGACTGCATTGCCTCGCGGATTATGTGGCTTCCGATTGTCCGACCCTTGGCAATTACTCCATTGATGGAACACGCCGATTCCGCGGCGGATGGACGGGCGTGAGAGGAAAATTGCGATTACCGAACGATCGATTATCGTCGGAGCTTCACGGTTTCGTGAGATAAACGAACGAGACGAACACCCTGATTCCGGTGGAATATCCAAAATCAGTAGAATCCTAGATAGAATTTTCCTGACGCATCTAAAATCACGCGTTCCGTTTCTGCTAAGTGTGAGAAGGAACGTACTTTTTTTTTTTGCATCACGGGAAAAATACTACGTTCGTGTACTTTTGATTTGTTTGATTCTCCTTGATTCTTTCATTTTTCCCCATCCATTCCATAATAGCCGTATCGCCGACGAAGAAGTGGACTAACGGCGAGAGAACGTGATCGAATGTACCGTGGTTTTGTTCTTTCTTCTTTCGTTGAACGCGGCACGAGCCAGAAAACCCAAACCAACCAAACTGCCGGTCGATGACTTCCCGATCGATCAATTATCTTCCAACCTTCCCGATCGCCTCCTTTTTCGAAAGATAAACGGACGAGACGAGTCACTGACTCCGGTGGAACATTCAAATTTCGCGGTACCGGCGCTGTAGTCGCGAGCTGCGCCGTAGATCTGCGCTGAAACTGAACTTTGTCTCCCAATACAAACGAGACCCGATCTCCCAAATCTACCGAAGCGATCGTTTCACCGTCGTAACGTACGCGTGTGGCGACGAAGATTGAAAAATCTGCAGCAACAATTTGTTTGATTCACCTTCATTCTTCCCGTTTTTCCTCGTCCATTCCATAATAGCCGTATCACCGACGAAGAAGCGAACTAACGGCGAGAAAACGTGATCGAATGTATAGTGGTTTTGTTGTATCGGTTCATGCGGCCGAGGGGTAGATTCTCCTTTCGTGGCCGAGGCACGAGCGAGAAAATACGAAGTAGCCGAGCTCCCGGCTGATGGCTTCTGCTCTTGCGGTGATTGCGGGACGACCGTAGGCGTGGTCTTACTTCTTACACGCTTCTTATATATATATATATATATATATATATATATATATATATACATGTATCGCGGGCTCCAAAAATCAAAAGGGCGTAACTCCTCTATTTCTAAGACTTTGGTTTTCAATTTACGCCCTTTTGATTTAAAACAACTCATATATATATATATATATACATAAATACATTTCGGAGGGTTCGATCATTGGCGCTGCTGCCGTTTGGCTCTTCTAAATCGTTTCGGTGAACTGATCTCCGGCAGTCGTGCTGCTGTAAAAGCCTCGAGGCACGCCACAACCATCGCCGCATTTCCAACTGTGCCTCCATCCGCGAGATCTATCCTCGAAGTGTTTCTTGTACGCCTACGTTTTCCGTGTCTCTCGCTCTATCCCCCTCGCCCTATTGGAACGTTTACAACGAGCGAACCTCTCTGCCCATTCTTTATGGGCACTCCGGCCGAGCGCGGGTGAATGCACGGAGAGCGATGGCTTCCACGCCGCACACACGAAGAGTGCACCGGGCGAAACCGCTCTGATATCTCGTCCCCTTTATCAATGGAACATTGTCCTGGTCGCCGAATAAATTACAGTCCCGCGCTCCAAGATTTCCCGTCGAAACGACTCCGGGACACATTCGGAGTATCATTAACTCTCTCCCCGCCCATGCCGCGAGCGTCCGGTCGGCTTGATCGACGTCGCGGTCTCGATGACGCCTCATATCTGGACATGACCGACCGACAATTAGCCGACGTGAAAGTCCCACATCGGACGAGTTATTAAGGAGGAACAAAAAAATTCATTTACATTTTGTGGAGCACGGCCCAACCCACTCATTTGAATATTTCATTCGGCGAGTGCTTTGCAAATGTATTTTTGTTTTTAATTAATATGTAGTTGTCAGGCAAGGTGGACGAGGGGGAATTTGATGTTGAAGCGTGTGTATTGTTACCTTGTCGTGGAGTAAACAACGCGAGTGTTTGGTTTTGGGGCGGATTTTTTAAAAAATGCGCCTTTTAAATTCCGGAGAACATACAAAAGTTGTTGGAATTTGCTATTCGTCCCATTTTCCTGCTTTGACTGACTGTTTCATTTTGCTCCGCTATGTACTATCGTGTTTTTTTTTATATTTGTCATATATAATTTTTAATTTTTATTTCAATTTTTTATTTTCAATTTAATTATAATTAATTTAATTTTCAAATTAATATATAATTTTTTTAATATGATATACGTTATAATATAATTAATTCAAATAACCATTTACCAAAATAAAATGAACATTTTTTTTTTTTCTACCCGTCGAATAAATCATTTTTCGAACTGCCGTCTAAAACTTGTCGCCCCGCCTCTACGACAGACGCGATAAATCCACTAGTAATTACCGATAAGTAACGATTCACGATAAATCCACTATTGATCGCCGATTAAAATCTCAAAAAAAAAAAAATGAATCACTCCGTCACGCGTCGTTTATCAAAATCAATCGAAGATATTGGAAGCTCCGTTGAGTAATTTTCTCCTCCCGCTCAGCGTGCGTTCACGAATTCGTCGCTGCGCATCTACGACGGACGAACGCGCACGATCTACAGCGCAGCCACGCGATTCACGCGTCGATCACCTCGAGGCGCCCCGGTCTGGCGTTTCGCGATAAATCCACTATTAATCGCCGATTAAAATCTCAAAAAAAAAAAAAAAAAAACAAAAATAAATCTCTTCCCGACACGTCGTTTATTAAAATGTATCGACGATATTAGAAGCATCGGTTAATGATTCCTCCTCCCCCCCGCGAGTTGGAGTCAGCGGGGAGAGCGATTACTCAGGTGGAAAGTTGACTGGCGTGGAGCGGCGGTGCATCGCTGATAAGGTGACGAAGCTCGACGCGCGGCCAGCAGAACTGGGAGCACGATGAGTCGATCGGTAGTTTCTGCCTCGGGACATGCACTCGAGACGGCGAGAACCTCGCATGCGCTCCACGTTACGCGCTCGTACAGTCCGGCGTGTAATCGTAAATCATACACACAAGTCGGCCGGAGCGATAGAGCCACGGACGTTCAACGGCACGTCGTGCACGATCGTGTGTGCGTGTGTACACGGTCCGTGTTATAACGCTGCACGAGGATTCAGTGACGTGTGGCGCCCATGAATATTCATGATGGAGACGCGCGCCGCTGGATCTCGAGCCGGTGGACGCGGCAGCGAAGCTAGACAGCGAGCCGCCGCGTTTACCTCGACGATCGTGGAAGGAAAACCCGCGAGACTTCGCGATCCGCGAGCTCTCCGTCCGACATCGGCTCCGCTGCCCGCCTTACGCTCGCCCGAGCCACAAGAGCAACGCTCGCGGCTCTGTTCCTCCGTTTTTTTTTTTTTTTTTTCTTTCTGTCGCTCGCGGAACAGAGTGACAATTTTCCACGACCGGCAGCCTGTTACATAAGCGGATCTGTGACTCGGTCGGATCGAGATGCGGTGGAGGAAGAATAAATCGGTACGTTAGAGGGGTCGAGAAGGGTTACGAGGAAATTTTTGGGTCTGGGTCGGTGAGTCGATTTAGATGGGAAGGTACGAATTTGCTAGGGCGATACGGAAGATCGTGTTTGGTGCGCTTCGATTTTTTTTTTTTTTTTTAATTGCCGATTTTTTTTTTTTTTTTTGATTGTTGATTTATTTTTTTTTTAATTGCCGATTTATTTATTTTGTTGGATCGTTCATTCATTAATTTCACGCACGTTTGTGATTATTTCCTTGTGAGAATATGATTGATTCTAGAGCAAGAGAATTTCATTGGTCAGGGAATTCGATACCGATCGAAGGAAGAATTGTGCCGGATGAACGATTTTTTTTTTTTTTTTTTTTTTTTTTTTCGTCGAATCGGTCGATTCTCCGGGTCGATTCGAAAACTCGAGTCGATCATTGGCAGCGGCAATATTTTGCTGCCGGGAGATCCAACGGGTTTGAGGCGAGACTCGCCGTCGACGCGGCTTCCGGAGAATTTAGCGCCGTGACCCAAATTGTACCGGCGAGATTCGGCTTGTGCCACGGCGAAGACGCTTCGGGATATTCGCTTTGGTGGAAAGGTGACCTAAGAATAGGCGCATCGTCGCGTCCCGCGAAGACTCTCGGAAAGGAGCCGAAAAAATTTGACTCCCAGCGAATCCAACTACATTGGCCGATTCCGTGGCGGAGACGAGGGAAAAAAAAAATTCATTTTAATTGGAAATCGATGGAAAGCAATTGCCCGAGACGTCGGGTCCGTCAGTTTCGATTAATTAATTTACGAGCCAGGCTACCTCGACGAAGCTCGTGATAATTATCTCGCGGCTATTCGCGCGAGGCAAAACCAACTCCGACGGTCCGTACCTGCACAGAGGAACAACGGGGCAAAATGGGACTCGCTAAAATTATTGGAAAAATGATTTTCCAAAAAAAAAAAAAAAACGCAATAATTTTAAAACACAACTGCGTAAGAATCATTTTAGTGACGTCATTTTTTACCCATCGAATTAATCTCGCGTTTTCGCGCTGTTCTACTCCACTCACAGAATGGACCAAATTTGACGTCGTTAAACAGTCGAATAATTGCTTTTTTAAAAAGACAATTTTTTTGTCATTTTCTTGTGACGATAATTTTAGAACGTCACATTTTTCCCATCGATGCGTCTCGTATTTTTGTCCCGTTTTGCCCCATTCTCCTGCCGAGCGTTTTCCTCCGACTCCGGCCAGACTGCGCCGTCCTGACGAGCGATTAATCCTCGGCCATTGCCGACCGGTGCGGACTAAACTTCGGAAATCTCGTTAAATTTCTCACTGCCAACGCGCTCCAACGTCGACGCTCTATCTTTCACGCCGCGCGCACGCGCATGGTTTCCGGTACAAAAAATAAAATAAATAAAAATAAAAAAAAGTAAATTAAAAATAAAAAAAAACGTCCGAGATACTTTCACCCTACGAAACTTTCGAAAGGCTCGACGACGCTCGGTCCCTTGTCCTGATCTCTCTGATCTTCGTCCCCGACCTGCGACGATCGGGACTTTGCCGCGCCGCTCCGTGAATTCCACTTCGACGATCCGTGACAGTCGAATTCCGTGGAATCATCCGGCGATTAAGACGCGACACGCACCGACGCTCTCTAACAACTTCCCATTTCCCCGGGCAAATTCGCTCTGTACGAGCGCGGACGAAACCGCGCGCGATCGCGAACCGTGACCGACCCGACAATGTATGACCGACATATTTTTTTTTTTTTTTTTTTTTTTTCATCGTCATTATCATTACCGCCATTAGAAACATATTTTTTTTTTTTTTTTTTTTTTTTTACCAAACCCAAAGATCCACCGGAGTTCGATAATTGCGCATGCGTGATTCGACAATGGCTCACGAGAAACAACGGAATAGCCGGAGGGTCTCGGTCGGTCCGCGAGTTAATTGTACGTCGTCGGAATGGTCCGAAACCAGAACGCACATTATATTTTCGTTTATGAGACCGAGCCCGAGCGACAACGTCGAAGAATTATGGGCGTTTCTCTCCAGAGACTTTTTTTTTTTTTTTTCATTTTTATTTTTCAACCTTTTTTTTTTCACCCATGTATGACGTCAACTCGTTCTCTTCGTTCGAGACTGGCGAGCCGTCCGCACACACATACACACACACACACACACACACACACTGTCTCGTTTTGCCATAACAAAGTCACGGAGCCTTAACGAACTGGTGACTCGGGTTTGGTCGAGTTCGTTTGCGCCCGAGTGGCCAGAGAGGCCTCGAAACGAGCCCGTGTTCTCGTCTGTGTTTGCAACGAGTAACGATTGCAAGAGAAACGACCAAGTCCGACCCAAGACATAGAACTGAAGAGATTAAAAAAAAAAAAAAATTTAATTAAAAAAAAAAAATTTAATTTAAAAAAAAAAAATTTAAATAAAAAATCAAAATCTTATGTCAAGGGGGGGTTTGTAAAGAATTATCGGATAAGCCTTTGCATCAGAAACGGAAAGAAAGACACGCTCGAGTCTCGATTGGATTCGTTCGAGTCGAGTGGACGCCGCGTGTCGACCTCGGCACGAACCCGCTCGCCAGTACCGTGCCAGTGTCTCCGCGCAACGATCTGTACGTCGGGTCGACTCGTTTTCCCGCTCGCTCCCGGCTCTCGTAGCCGTCTCTCGACGTCTCACCGTCGCCGATGGAGAGCCGCGAGACGCTGAATAATCGCCCGATTAAACACGCCGTCGACGAGATTCGTGCGAGAACGAATTCGACTTTCTAACGTGTTTGTGTGTACGAGCGAGTCCCCGAGCGTATCAATGTGTTTCGCACGGATCGATGCATCCGGGGCTATTACAGTTCCGCGAGATGTAACTCGGTTATACTATATGTCTTCTCTCCCAGCAGAAGGATTTTTGAGTCATTCGGCTGGGATCGAATCGCGCGAAACCATGTACGAGACTCGGAACTTTCGTACGACTTTCCTACGTTACACCCTGGATGTAAATCTTCGTCGGACGTAGCGCGAGGTGAATTAAACTCGTGGAAGAACGTGAACGACGAGGCAGAGAAGCTGATTCATCGTCGCTGTAAAGAGCGTTTAATCAACGGGATTTTTAGTGCGCATCGCGGCTGGGATCTACCGCGCAGCCCGGTCGGCTTCACGTCGGATGCGTCGAGCATGCGCATGATCTATGAATCATAAAATTCTATGGATTCGTGTAGGAGAGGTATTAATGAAGGTGATTACTGGATAGAGAGAAGGTGCAATCGGGAGTCAATCGTGGATTAATAGTTTCGTTAAGAGGCGCGGTCATCGCGAAATCTCCATCAACGATCGGCAATGATATCTCGAGGGAGTTTTCTTTCTTTTGTTTCCGGGACGTCGCGGCCGTTTGGAAGCGCGAGGATGTTGAATTAACGAGGGTACAATGATGATAGATCGTTATCGGCGCAGACGGAAGGGGATCGACGATCGTGGTTTTGTTTCGAAATAATGGCCGATCGATAAAACGATCGATAAAGAGCGATCTACGATCGCGATAGATCGGTTCGAGACGCTCCTGGCGTTACGGTTCGGTGGAAAATTTATCAGAGGGGATACTCGAGGATATTCTATTATCGTCATCGTTGTCTCCGTTTTAGGGCGCTTTCGATCGCATTGAAATTGAGATCTCACGAGGCGATCGCCGATCGTCGCTGTGACATTGCCGCGACGATAATGTTATCGTTTCACGCCACCGATGCGCTACGACTCTCTCGTTTATATTCAAACGACGTCGTTACGGAATATACGGAATATATCCGCGGCTGCCAGAATATAAAGTCGTGCCGGTTAAGCGAAGATCGTGGGCCCCAGCGGGACACAAACCGGCTGGTGATCGCTCGACTCCGTCTTCGCATCCTCGCCACTATTCTACCGATCGTTTCGCCGTCGCCGATTTTTTTACTCCCACGTACGCCCTGCGCAACCTCACCCGATTCCGAGGCAAACCGATCGGCTCGGATTCGAGCTGGAACGACGACCGGATCACACACCTCGACGACCCGTTGTCCAATCAAATCGCACGCTATTGGCTCGCCCCGTTGACTCACTGTATCGGCAACTCGTCCGACAGATCAATCGCCAAGTGTGTCCTAACAGCTACCGATCTTCTCTACGAGCGGTTCGTTGATGCACGGAACAGGGTGGCTTGGTCGGTCGAAGCCAATTTGTGCGCCGGAGAAGATATCGGTCGTATCAACCGATGCTCGGTGGAACTAATTAATTGGTTCGCAAACAACTCATTCGTCTGCAGGACCAACGCGTTTTTTTTTTTTTTTTTTTGAAGCGCACCTGATCGTCGAGTTTTGAGAACACTTCTGGTCGATTTTTTCCACGTTTTGAACTAACGAACGCTCTTGAGAGTCGACCCGAGATCGACATTTGGCTTCATCTCCATTGCGTGCAGAAAATATCCTAAGGTCGAACCGAAGTTGGATCCGCACGCGAGATTAAACTCACGTTAGGCACGAGATCTATCTCGTGATCTTGAGTTTGATCTCAGAAGCGGTATTAACTAGAAAAACTAGTGTCGTAAAATTCCACCTTAGGAAGTTGACTCAACCAGTCAATGCTTTTTTTTTTCGGGGCACAAGAAACTCGACCGGTATGCGAGGCTGAGCTTTTTCGTGAATATTGACTGCTATGAGCTACGTCTTTGTCCTTGTATTGTTCAGTTAAGGCAGTTATTTTATTTTGGGGTTATCATTAATATTCCTTAATAACGATTTTCTTCTTCCGGACATTTTTGCTGCCGGCACTTTTACATCTTTAACACTCACAATTCTACCGAGTCCAAATTAAAGTCTACCAGAATTGAATCAAAACTACTTGGACGGTAGCTTCGAATTCCGGTGGAATTTTCATTATTATTCTGATAGAATTTGATTTGCAGTCCGGTACAGTTTTTTTTTAATTTTTTTTATAAAGTCGTGGACGATAAGCAGGTAAATATGGCTTACTTCCGGTAAGTCAATTATAGGCTTATTACATTCAATAAAACGAATGTCCCTTTCTTCCCGTTGAGCTTTCACGGTCCATGCAAAACTTCCGTGCTTATCGTCATGGATTTCTGCACGATTCTCTCAGGCCGCGGGTCGTCGCATCAAAAAAACCGATCTTTCAATTTCCGCCTATCAGCCGCCGATCGAAGCCCACGGTTTTTCCCGTGCGAGCTGCCCAATCAGGATTTTACTGATCGAGATCCCCGATACGACTTGCCGGTCTCCTCGTCGTCCCGCTGCCGTTTCGCCGTCGAAGCCTTTTGCCGCACGTTCGTAATTCAATCCAAAAGCGTTCGCTGCACGCCGTGGCTTGGTCAGCCTCGTCGATGCATTGCAACGAACTCCGGAACGCCAGTGAGGGAACTCTCTCGTCGCTCGATCCCGTAAGAGAATTCCGCGGCACGGCGAATAAGAGAGAAAGAGAATAATCGCCACGAGGGGGGAAACGACTGGGTGGGAACAGAAGGGGAAAGAACCGAGGAGCGAGAAAACCGGCCGCCGAGCGTGCGCTCGTCGCGTGCCGATTCCGCGGTTTCCCGCATATCTCATGAGTCCACTCGCCACGAAACATTCCCGCCTCTGCCCAACAATCTCTCGCCGATTCCCCTTTCATCTCGCAGAAAATTCATAACCCGCGAACAATCGTGATAAATCGATCTGTTTGCCGATCCATCGAATCGCGAATATTACGCGATCGGTCGCGCGCGAACGTTCGATCATCGCCTCTCGAACTCCAATATGCACACCGACACGATCGCGGATAATTATCGGAATCATTATCGCGACTCCGCACAGAACATCTGCGTCTCGGAGACGCAAGGGCGTATGTGCGATCGCGATGGCCGCGACTCGCGGCTCCTTCGACTCCCACCGATCGCGATCGTGTTTCGCAGTTTCGCTACCGTGACCGTCCGATTTTTTCGAGCCGATTAATCGCGAGTCACGGCGCGATACGAGCAGATGCGAGATACATCGATAGCTCGACTAACAGCCCCGCGAAAATTACAGCGCCTCGGCTGGCTTCCCAGGGCGTGGAACGATCTCGTCGATTCCGCGGTTTTGCACGAGTGCACCTTCGCCGATCCGGTGCCTATTAATCAATCATCGTGCACACGTAAATACAGCTTACATTCGTAATGTCTTCGCTGTACGGGCGTGTAACACCATCGTGGATTAATGTACGAGCGGGCGTTTGGACGAACCGTGAATCAGAGGAAGAGAATTGCGCGGATGATGAAAGGCGATTCTCGCGATTCTACGGCTCACAAGGCAATTTTATTTGGGTGAGAGAGATGCGTTTTAGAGCGACGGGCGCGGAACAAGCATCGCGACTATTCCACTCGACAATGTTCTTTCGATTTTCACCGGTAAGAAACACCTATCGCGTTCCACTTGAGGCGCCGACGATGAACTTTGACGCCCGCACGGGCGATCTCTCCGCCAGGTGAAGCATCGATCGGGAATGAATCCTGACTCGCGGTCAATTATCGGAGCCGTCGGTCGCGCTGGGAACGAGTCGAAGGAGTTTGCCCTCTCGCACGTGATGGGAAATTCCTCGTCGGGATTTCGCGATGAATGACGAGCGTGCTCGCGTGCGAGGAGGATTGAAAGGCTCAAAAAAAAAAAAAAAAAAAAAAAAAAAAAAAAAAAAAAAAAAACGGTTCGAGCATTAAACGGAGCACGGTGCTGCCGCGGCTGAATTTAGGAGAAGGAAGAATCTCGATTATGGTGGATATTTTCGCTTGGGAACGTGGCTCGTGTTTCCACTCGTGGCCTCTCGGTTGAGCGACTACTTTCTGCCGTTTTACCGGCGATGATAGTCTCGTCGCGGTTTTCTTTTCCCCTCGCGAACCGCGAAGGTAGAAACGAATCCTCGAGACGTCGCAACGTTCGCGATGCACAGTCGCGACCAACAAGCCAACTCCGAGAGGCCACGAAATGAGAATGAAATTACTGGGGGTTCAAAACCGTCTTCTTCAACGCTCTTCGCCCGGACCGTCTTCGGAGCATTTCCCGTTGACGATTAGCGGTGAAGTATCGAGGTGAAACCACACGAAGACCGCGCTACGGACGCTTCTACACGGTCGCAGGTACTCGTTTGGTGTAAAGGCGCGCAACGTCATTGCCGAGATCGCTTCGCGGATCTCGCTTGCCCGAGAATCTGTGGGAAAACGCTCGAATCTCTCCCGCGGTGCTCGAGAGTAAAGTGGAAAATATTTGATTATTCAGTCTGGACAGTCAATTTATTCAGGACTCGTTACAGATATTTTTGTTTACTAGTTATGTATTTTGTTTGTGTCATATATTGAATATTATATTCTTCATTATTTAGGACCGACCGTGGATAATTTGCGGGCGATTTTTCCAGATTAGGAAAAAAACCAAAAAATTATTTCGATTTAAAAAGGGGCGTTAAAAAACGTGAAACAATCACGATGAATCTCATCGCCTCGATCGCCTCGCGGATCTCGCGTTTTCCACAGCGTGTGGAAAACGATCGAATCTCTCCTGTGGAACTCGAAAGTCCAACGTTGCCGCTATTTTACCGTTTCCATTCCCGTGCGATTTTTCAAACTGGTTACAAAGAAAAAAAAATCGCCCGCTACGGGCGAAAATTCTTCTAGACCAGACTTGGCCAGATTGCGAGACCACAAATTATCGACAAAAACACGGAAAAGCTCGATCCGAAATTTTTTTTCCAAGTGACTATTTTAGATGTCTCAAAAAAAAAAAAAAAAAAAAAAAACCAAGGCGGAGAAACGTCTTTAGAATTAAAAAAACAAAAAGTGTTCCATTCCCCTATTCAATTTTCATTTTAATTTTCATCCCAAAATTAGGAGCTTCAAAAAAAAAAAAAAAAGAAAATCCAAAAAAAATTCCCCATGTAATTTTTCACGTCGAGCCCAATTCCGATATAACTTTCTGAGCGCAATTCGCCGACCTGTTATGTTGTTTCACAGATAGCCGCGTTGATTCCACCGCACGTGAAATCTTCGCGGAGCGCGTCTTCTCTCGAACCTCATTTGTTTGTCCCACGAAACGGCGAATGGCGCGCATTTCGTAGAAATCCTTGTGTGTGTCGTAATGCAACGCGGAATGCAAACGAAGCTCGCGTGAGCGAAGTTACAATGCGCCTCGCATTACCATAGCGTCAAAGGTGCGTGAGCTTCGGGCCAAGAAAGTCGTCGAAAGGACGAAAGGGTTAAGACGTCTTGGACAAACATAGTCACTGTCAATCATTCTAATGCTTTCTCTCTGCGAGAGGCAGGGAAAAAAAAAAAAAAAAAAAAAAAAAAAAAAAAAAAAAAAAAAAAAAAAGACTTTCTATTCTACCGTCCCGTCCCTTTTCTGGCTGTCGAGCGTTCTCTTCGACAATTTCCCGCGTTCCGGTTTTCTCCGCCGAATTAATTGCATTATCGTAATAAGTATTATCAGCGACGTCGAAGACACAGAAAATCGTGGAAAGATGAAAATTCACGTCCGGTGTGAGAAACAACGTTGAGACGGAGTGCGCATGCGCGGCATCCTCGGATCGGACGGACGAGCTCGTATCGCGTTTATGGAGCACTTACGTACTCGAACGCCCGATAAAAGATAACGCGAATACACCGAGTCCGATAAGACTCGCCCAGTCGGGAGAACCAGCGCGCATGCGCCGATTCTAATGAAACTCCGACGATCATCTCCGACTCTACTGCGCATCTACGTGCAATTCCTACTCCTTTCACCGCGCACTCCCCCCGGTACTTAACATTTGCATAAAGGTATGTGTGACTCATGCGGTGTCCAGAACGCGGATGATAAAATCTTTTTTCGCATATACGCATCGAGTTATCTATAATTCACCTTGCGATGCAATACCAGAAGCCAAACCGGCAACATAATTAGCACACGCCATCTACAATTACTCTCTTTCTCTCCGTTATGGTTATATGCACCTATATATATATATATATATATATATTAGGGTGGGTAAAAAAAAATGATTATTTTTTTTACAAGTGACACGGAAGAATGGGTTGCTAGACACGTTAAAAAAATTCTCACCAAGCACGAGCTCTTAATTTTGATAGGAAGATCCTCCGCATTGCAGTTTTGTATATGTTCTCGCGAAATCAATTCGTTGATCTCTGAACACATTTTTTTCAGAATTTCGTGTAATTAAAACAAAAAAAAATACGTCTGCACTTAACAAATAAAAGTTAATTTTCAAAAATCACGGAGAATAAAAAAAAATTCGATCCGTATTAAAGAAAAGTCGAAAAAATTGTTGTTATTTCCAAAAATTAACGTTGGCGAAGAAATGTTTTAAAATTAATTTGTTGATAACATTTTGGAATGATTAATTATGCGAAATCAAATTTTTCTGGACTTTCCGTATGCTTGATTTTTTTTTTTTTTTTTTTTTTTTTTTTTTTCAAATTTTCATCCCATCGAGAAACGTTTGCATTTCTCTCTCGAATCCTCCCTGAATTCACGTTAGGTCGAACAGTCCGCTACTCAACATATCGATACGGTATTAATGTTAAACGCGCGTGTATGACTAACGCTGTATCCAGGACACGGAAGATAAGCTCTTTCTCCTCCTTTTGCACATACGAATAAAGTGATCGATAATTCACCTCATCGTGCTATACCAGAAGCTAAAACATCCACATAATTAGCACGCGCATGCGCACTCCCTATCTATAATTACTCTCTCCCCATCACGGTCATTCGCATATATAAACATGTCAATATGCATTTTTTTCTTTTATTTTTATGAAGATTAATATCTCACGGTCGAGAACCAGCCAATTAAAGTTCACTCAATTAAGCAAACATTTGGAAAACCTGACGACTGATTGAAAAAATTAAAAAATTGAAAAATTAAAAAATAAAAAAATTAAAAAAAAAAAGGAAGCTTTCACTTCGTTCCATCGAAATTTTTGTCTTTGAAGTTTCTCGCTGGGTCGATCAACCAAGCGCCCTGGTTAATGCTTGCGAATTGAACGCGCGCGCCTTCCGACGCTCGCAATTACAGAGAGACTGCTCGTCGCCGCTATTGCTCTCTTATTGCTCCTGCGAGAGCTCATGAGAAACTATCGTGGTGTTCTCGTAACCGCGAGCGAATCCCGCGAGCGGGTCATGCAAGGTTAAACTCCCTCGTATGCAGGAAATTTATTCCTTCGCCTATCGGCTAGCGGGAGTGGAAGGAACTCGCGGCTCATCGCTGTACTTTATTCTCCGAGAGTACAAAGTTTTACGCGATGAAACTTCCCTCGTCTGACTGACCGTCCGTCTAACGAGCCGCGCGCCGCTCGCTTTCCTATTGTGCAACTTCTACCGGCGAATTGCGCGTCTCCGTGCTGCTAACTTTTGCCAGCCTTTGCGCATACGGAGCTCCACTTTTATCCTCAGAGTCGTCACGCGGCCTGCGAAGACTTTTCACCCTAACGCTCCCTCGACGAACTTCCGCCGGAACTTTGATGATTATTTTTTGTTAATCGTAGAGCGATCACTCGAGAGGTTTCAAAATCATAATTATTAACCTTTACCCTGGCGCGTGTATCTCGTTATGTTTCGAGTTGAGTGAACAATTCGGTAAAGTAAAAAATTTCGAAGCTAAATTTATTAATTTTTTTTTTTTTGATATTTTTTTTTTTTTATATTGATGAATTTTTATATCAATGGTAAATTAAACTCAAAATTACTCATTGTGTGCGATAGTCTTGAATGCTGTCGTGACTCCATTTTTATGTTCGGAAACGTGAAATCTTTCGGCATAAAAATTTCCACGACAAACTTCCGCCGGAACGCGTTAACGTCTCGGCAATGAGCAGCGTACAGTTTAAGGATTTTTTTTTTTAATCGTAGAGTGATCACTCGAGAGGTTTCAAAATCATAATTATTAACCTTTACCCTGGCGCGTGGATCTCGTTATGTTTCGTGTTGAGTGAACAATTCGGTAAAGTTAAAAACTTCGAAGCTAAATTTATTAATTTTTTTTTTTTTTATATATTTTTTTTTTATATTGATGAATTGTTATATCAATGGTAAATTAAACTCAAAATTACTCATTGTGTGCAATAGTCTTGAATGCTGTCGTGACTCCATTTTTATATTAACGTCTCTCTATATTAACGTCTCGGCAATGAGCAGCGTACGGTTTAATAATTTTTTACTTTTTTTTAATCGTAAAGTGATCACTCGAGAGATTGCGAAATGATAATCATCAACCTTTTCTCTGGCGCGTTTACCTCGTTATATCTCGGGTTGGGTAGAAACCATTAAAGTTAATAAAACTGGAGTCACCTTTGCGGTTAGTTCAGTCTCGTCGAAGGATGAACTTCGAGTTTCGAATATTTATAATGTATTATTGTTTAAAATCGAAAAGTTAGTGTCTCAAATCGTGAAACACGAAGTCGATAGATCGGAATAAGATCAACAATGAAGTGAGCTACGCAGTAGCATCCGAAAATCAATGGAAAGATTCGTCGAGTCCCAAACTGTTATCGAGTGAAGACTAATTGAAGAACAGTCTACAGCCGTAAGAATAATATTCAAAATTGAAAGCATCGCCATATAAAAAATAAAAAGTACTAAAAAAAAGCAACGAAAAAAAAAACATACAAAGTTAAAAAATAGAAAATTTAAATTACCGAAGGTTTGGAAAACCTTCTGTAGAGAAATCAGTGAAGATCAGAAAATATGCAGCACAAAATTCCCAGAGATAAAAAAAAAACAAAAAAAAAAGATAAATCCCAATAAACCCAACCGCTAAAACGGGACTATTGGATAATTGGCCGATGTCGAAACTGTCGTGGTTCATCGTTCGAGACCCCTTGTTCTGAATTTCCGACTTTCGCGCTGCCAACGAAACGGATGAATAATCGTGCGATCTTTTCTCGTTCGGTGCAAAAGACTTTTGTACTTTCACTGTTGGCCAGCGGCGAGAGCGCCGACAGTCTCCCGCAGCTCGCGGCAAACGTTAATTAAAGCAACAATTATCTCGGTTCTCGGCGTCAAAGGAGACGCGCTTTATTGCTCCGGCTCTGTTGCCCGTCTTCGCAGCGAAAGACTTCTCCACGGAATTAATCTCGTCCAGGAGCAAAACTACCACCACGTCACAATCTCGATTCTGTATCTCAATGCTCGTGAGACCCGACCCGACTAGCTATTTTATTTAAACGCCATTAAACAAACTAGTGTTATAATCACTATTGAACCCTTCTACCCCCCCCCCCCCCCCAAGCCACTTCCACCGAACGCAGTAATTTATGTATTCGATCGGATACCGATAATGAAAATTGGCGTTAATAAGCGCTGCGCGACACTCGATCGCGATTAAGAAATATCCCCGTATCATTCCGTTAACGGCGCCTGCGCGCCTCGATCCGCGCGAGATCTCGTTAAATCGATCGATAATTCATTCGGATATTGAACGTGCGCATTACTATCGATCGTCCCGGTGAAACATTAGTGGGTAGCAATCATAGACATTCCTACCTAACCGCTGGCGAGTTGTCGAGTATATTAGAAAAATATGTATTATATAAAAGTAAAATTATGTTTTTTTTTTTTTTTTTTTTTTTTTTTTTTTTTTTTTTATGCAATTGGATTGACGAAACAGAATAAAAAATGTCGTGTCGCTTTCACGTAAGTGTTGAAAATTAAAAATATATTGGTTTTTTTATAAAAGTTGGTAATTGGAATTTTCATATAATTTTTTTTTTTTTTGTGATGTCCTTTTTTTTGGTGGAGTTTCATCTACGGGTAGGCGTTATCCGTGTTTTTGGCTACTCGACATTTTTTCTAAATGTGCTTTTTCGATGGTTTGTAGGATTCTGAGCATATTTTCATTATAATCGCGAGGAATTTTTTTTTCCCATGAAGAAGCTTTCTCTGTGAGGAAGTGTAATTGAATCTGAAGCGAATTGGCGAGAAAGCCTCAAAATTTAAAAAAAAAAATGTTTGGTGGATCGAGCCGGAGTCTTGCCGTATACGTACGCGCAAATTCTCGATCTTCCTCGTTTCTCTCGCGACTTTCACCGCGTGAAGCGAGACACCGGTCGTTCGCATTACAATCGCAGCTCCAATTAACGAAACAATAATATTCTTGGCATACGCGCGAAACGCTCTGAATCTCCGGTCTCTTTTCCGTCGAGAAAATCCCCCGCGAGCGACTCGCGGTTCGCGAGCCGCACCGGAAGAGCAATTAATTAAACAAAACGCACCGCTGCGCCGTACCGAGCAAAGCTATTTATTAAGACTCCCAACTAATTTACAAACGTCCACGATTCCAATCGTTCGCCAAGAATTACTTTTATTTTCCTTCCTCGTTTCATTAAATTACGCGTTTACCAACGGAACACACAGTTACCTGGCACAGGCGTTTAGTGTTACAGTAGAACCGCGATTAACCGAATAACTATTATCCGACATACTCAAATCCCGACTCACAACTCTAGAAGATTACAACTCTACCGAAAAATAAAATAAAAACTCCCAGAATCAATAAAAAAAAAAAAAAAAAAATTGTACAGGACTCAAAATAAAACACAAGTGAAATGGAAAATAAAAAAACTTCCCATACAGATACAAGTCTAGAAGGAACCCTTGTATACCGGTATAATTTTAATGCAATTTCATTAAAATTCTATTCTAATTCCAGTAGAGTTTTATGATTCTGCTAATTTTTTTTCAATTCCTGATACAGATTTTGATGGGGTTCGAATACGATAGAGTTGATGACAGAAGTAGATATGTTAATGTGCGAATTACCCGACCTGCGACTTGCTCTACCCAAGTTTCTATTATCCGAACCATGGCTCAAAATTCCAACGTCATTTCGTCACCGGGACCAACTTTTTTTTGCAAGCTCCATCAAACTTTTCGCGCAGTGTTTAAAAGTTCTCGGCGTCACGCAGTGACATCATATCAGTGCAGGTAAAAGAATACCGACGATAAAACAACAGTTTGATAGTTGAGTGCCTCGTGGCTTTTCAACGACTCCGCATCTAAGACGACGATTCGAACAGATGAAGCAGATACGGGTGACATTAGCGCAGTAATCAGCGCTCTTTACTCAGTAACCGATTAATCCGGATTCGAATCCCGGCAATCGCCATTTTTTTTTTCTCTTCGATACTTCGCCCCGTCCATCTGCAATACCGATATCCAAAGGTTCCCAAACTCTCCGCTCGTAAAACTTCCGCCTCCGAACCGAAAAAATAATCTAAAGGTCAAAAACTGAAAAAAAAAAAAAAAATTAATATTTCTTCAAAACAACAGAAACGAAACCTCACCTCCCGTCTCGGATTTTACTCGGGTATCGAGTGACTTACATTCCGTCTTCAAATTGCCAGTATCGAAACAATCCCCGGAGTAGGTTCGACCACGGACAGTCGAATGTTCCACTCTATTTGTATCCGCGCACTCGCCGCAACTCTGACAGTGGAAAATAAAGTCGGTGAACGGAGACCTAGCGGGGTGCGTCTCTCCACTCGTAACTCGAAGGTGTCCCCCTCTAACTGCGTATTCGTTCGATAAATTTACTGATTAAATCTAGCGATGTACGCTCGAGAAGTTACCTCCCAGTCAGAGTCGGTAGCAGGATCGATGTGGAACGAAAACTGCGCGTTTCTCTCCTGATCTTTTCTCGCTTTCGTTGCCTTCCGGTGGCCCCGACGGCCACGGAGAAAGTGGCGAGCCCGATCCGACGTTTTATCTGCCGTTTCTGATAACCCTAAGCCGTATTCCGAAGCGTCAACGTCGACCCTTTGTTCGGGACAATGTATGGGGCGAACCGAGCGGGCCGCTCGGACGGTTTGTTTTGCCAGATAGATTCGCCGAAGCGAAGAGTCGGGCCGTTGTGTACACAGGCCGTGTCGACCGTTTCGACTCGTTGTGTACACAAGAATCTTTTCCTACTGTTTACAGCACGGTTCCGAGCTAGGATTTTACTACCCGGAGGAAAAAAAAAAAAAAAAAAAAAACTGGAGAGTCGAATAAATAAATGATAAAGAACGGATGGAATTATTATTTTTTTTTTTTAATGGGGAGATTCGATTCGAAAGGCGAATCGTGTTGCGATGACAACGTGAGACCGTTACCGGATACGCCCTTATGTCGTCCCATGCACCGACGGTTCTGACTCTTCTTTTAGCGCATTAGCGTGGCTTATTCGTTACGCACCGGTCGCCGGTGTTCCGCGTGTTGCATGTGCTCACATTATTCACATTATTACGTGCATTCTACCGCTCCCGAAGCTATGGATAAATGCGCGGTGTATGGGGCGTTCCGCGTCAAGTCGAGCGGCCCAAAGATTCGACTCTCTTGAATCGAGCTGAAATTTTGTGACGTACAGAGTAACTGAAACTTTTTTCCAGTCATTCCTCGGCACTTGTTTTCGAGTGAACAGATACGCGAGTATAAAAAATATTGTATCTCAGCAAATGTTGTCCATACAAAAAAAAAGAAACTAAATTCTTTTACTTGTTAAAATGTTCCTCAGCGAGTATTCCTGTTAATTTTGCGAAATATATTTTTTTTTATTATAACGCAAAGCCGCATTTGTTCATTACAGAATAGCTTGTGACTGCGTTTAATTTCCGCGAGCGGCTGTCGATTATTTTTATAGGATATATACATACATCACATTAACAAAAAAAAGGCGAGACGACTGCGGAAATTGAACACAGCCGCGATCCATTCTCCTCGAACTCTGCAACTCGCAACTCATCCTGTTCTGTTCGACTTGACGAGGATAAAAAAATCTATATGTGCTACATACTATATATATATATATATATAGTCGGAACATCCATCGGTTGTACGCAACACAACCCGGCAGTATCGTAAACAGACGTAGCCTTATCAAAGCGTTCCGATACGCGATTAGACATCGAGGATCGAAAAAAAAAAAAAAATTCCCCCACTTTCACGATAAGAAAAACCGTAACAACGAAAACACACGGAATACACCGTTTTTCCGCAACAACGCAAACAAACATACAACATAATTATAATGAAATAGTCTCGAGCGTAAAGAAAGGCAACCGCCGCTAAAAAAAAAAAAAAAAAAAAAAAAATAACAACAACAATGATAATTCAATCGAGCAAATGGACGAAGCGATTTATAATGATTGGACGTGGGTTCCGAGATGATACGAATCCCTCGGGTACGCGGCTACGCGGGTAAAATACGGCAGCAAATAGAGGCGAAAGCCTCTCCCCATCCTTCTAAGTAGGAAGTTATTCCCAGCGCATCTTGCATGGCAATTCATTTTGCTCCGCGCTCTCATCGGGCACGCACCCCGTTGGAACTTGTGCCACTGCACAGTGGTATTGTGTACGTGCGCACCGTCCAATGTACACTACGTACGAGACCTACGTGTTGTGGGGCATTAATTTTTTTGTTGGTTCCGTTTCTTCGTCCTTTCCTCTCTTTTCTCATTCGTTCTTGTTCTTGCGTACCGAACATCAGGCTCCTCCGCACTCGACGAGTACCACAGCACGGTCATTATGCACCGGTGCGCGCGATCCGCAGCTGCGCTCTACGGCCAACGATTTACTTATCGAAGAGCTATCCTCTTTCTCTCGCGTGTACGTACAACTATAATCTACCGCGGATTCTCTCGGTACGTAACATCGCGTTCAGGCTCTACCGGTATTGCCATTTGCCGGTGCGAGTGGCTCGTCGGACCGCGCCCCGCGTCCGACGCTTCTATTCGACGTAGAAATTCCCGTGCGAGACCTCTCCGCAGTCTCGAGGCGTCGCACGGCAGCGAAGGAAGCTCGCTTACACGTTTACACTGCCGGATCTCGCTTTACCCGTCGGGCACGCGACGTACGCAGAACTCATCGTTCAAAACACACCCGAGCGACTTCGCACGGCGATCTCTCGCTCTCGAGTTTTACCGCCCGAGATACACGGACGGCCCCGTCGAGGCGGCACGCGCCTTCCATCGCGGTCGGCTTCTCCGCAACGGTCAACCGCGTTCGATAAACAAACATCGTCGGTGGCTCGACGCCTTCAACATCGAGCACTGAAAAATCGAAAATTCATCGTTTCGTTAAGGTTTGTAAATGCGTTAAGGCTTTTACTGTCGGATGAAAAAAAAAAAAACCGGTCGAGTTTCAGAGTTTTTTCTGGGGAAAAATCTTCGTGAAAACCCCAAACGAGAAACAATATTTACAATATTTGTAGGGTGAAATTCTATTGAAGGTATAAATTTTTATGAATGCATTAAAAGTTGAGTTCTCTCGCACAAAACGTGTATTTATATAAAATGTGAAATACACAATACGAAGAAAAAAACCACTATAAAGCTCTATCCAAAATGGAATAAAAAACAAGGACCTTTGCAATTAAAAAATCATCTATACTGTGCACTATTTTACCACTATATTCCTACTATTAACGGCAAATTTGGTAGACCACACATTTGTTTTTTTTTTTTTCTCAAAGACCTTCTCTTCTCGAAAGAAAATAAAAATAAAGTATTCCGTTAATTTTTTTCTATAAATACGTAGATTTTTTTTTGCGACGGGAAACGCATTTAGAACAGAAGTATAGAAGAAGAAATAGAGAAGAATGGCCGAGATGAGGGAGAGTGGACGGTCTCGACTCCGGTAGCCAAAATTATCTGGCCAGCCTGGCCTCGTTTATAAACCTATTGGCGAAATATTTTCACCCCCCCCCCCCCCCCCCAACCATCGGGCAGTCCCTCCACCGTCGAACGAACCGTTCTCTCATACCACGGTCGAAATAGCACGTGGCCGATCTCGTTCCACCTCGAGAAACGACGAGTAGTTCCGTGTGCGGAAGAGCTATGCTTCTTCGCGGCAGAAACTCTATATATCGCATACACGATACACGGACGACGACCGCGACCGGCTCAACACACACCCGCGTGGCTGGCTTACACCCCACGGAGCGACGGATATTTTTGGAAAGCCGTTGCTCGACGTGTCACGTTGCCTTCTCACATCAGTTATATATATATATATATATATATATATATATATATATATATATATATATATATATATATATATATATATATATACGTATATATTATATATAAGTCGCTCTGCTACAATTCGGAGAAAGCCTGTGTATGTTTTTCTTCCGTTGGTTTATTTCGTCCCAAAAATTGTACAAGGGCACGGACCTTGAGGGAATATTTATTATCGCCAAACAAATAATATTACGAACCGTGATTACGAAAGAAAAGTTAAAAAAAAAAAAAAAAAAAAATTTATTAAATTCTACAGGTCCATTAAAATGGGCAGTGAATGAAAAAAATAAGCTGAGGTTCCTTCTCGACCCGAACCGGCCAAAACGATTTTCCGTATAATCGTGACAAAAACGACCCAAGAGTCCAACGAAAATCAGACAAATTTCGTGGATTTTCTCCAAGCTGCTTTCTTTCGTACAAGTGCACAAACGTAAAAAAAAAAAAATAATCATTAATCCCGAATAAACAAATATACAAAGCACGATTATGAAAACTAAAAAAATAGTTTTGTTTTCGTTGCCTGATTACCGTCTAATTGAATAATTCCACCGTTGAAATAGACGGTGAAAGGAAAATTAGCTGAGTCGAGGCGATTTTCTCTGTAAAGCCGACCTTCGTAAACGGTCGAGCAGCTCAAAACAGAGAACCGGATATGCGGGACCCAAAGGAAAAAAAAATGTTAGGGCGGGGGCGAAGGGAAAAGATAAACAGGTAGAAATAGTTATCTTGGCGCGATTGTGAACCAACCGAGTGCCACGGTTCCGAACGTTCACTGTCCTGGACGATACTTTAAGGGGGAGAAGGACAGCGATAGGGGAGGGTAAGGGGGAAGTAATTTATGCGGGTGGTCGACCCGTGACCCACGTGACTTCGTGGCAGCGACTCGTATAATTCGAGACAACGGAGAGATAGGAAAAACGAGTCGACGTGAAAGGGCTCCAGGAGCGCCGGAAAGGCTCCGTAGGCGGCAAAGGGCCGACCGCTGACATGGAAGCGTTCCGTCAGAGAAGAGTGGGCCGAACAACCAACGAGCATCACCGAAAGGGGGGAGAGAGAGAACGGCGTCGCGAGCCGTTTCACGGATTAATCCTGCTTCGCTGTAACGGATCCGTGCGGTTTCACCAAACCCCAGGGACAAAAGCGTGTACGAGAGAAAATCTTTTGAGAGTCAACGATGATGCTGCGAATGAAAGGGCCACTTTCACGGATAATTTGCACCTACGCTGACCGATGCTTCACGATCGTCCAACAGAGTAACGAGGAACTCGAAGATCGTTGAGAATTCACCGACCGCAAATCGTCGAAATTTGTCAAAAGTCATTTTCCCTCGTGACCGACGATTTCTTCAGTTTCCGACGTGTCTTTCTTTTTACACATTTTTCTCTCTCGTGAAAAATTTCTCCTGTGAATGAGATTTTCACGAAATTTTTTTTTGTTCGGTGTGCGTTTCGGACCGTGAACGAACCGAGACGGAAGAATCTGACACGTCGGTGACAAAAAAATAACTCGTCGAATTCTCGGTGGACAAAAAAATTACGAATAATAAATAACGGCATTAAAAAAATGGAATAAAAAAAAAACACACACACACACACGACAAGGAAAAATATAACAGTAAATAATTATTGATACGAGAAAAAAAAAATCTCGTTCTCAGAAATCTCGAGACCCCCCCCCCCCCCCTCCTAGACCTACAATGCAAAAAATATTATAAAAGCTTCTTGAATAAATTTTTTTTTTTTTTTTCAATTATATATTTTTTCTCCTTATTTTTCCTATTAAAATGTTTTTATCGTAAAAATGTTCGCCGTACGGACGTACTTGAATTTATTTGGCACGGACAAGAATCGTCGTAGCCGGCCGAGTGGGATTGATAATTCAAGTTTGCATGTGGGAGCTCGAGCAATCGCTTCCCCGTTCGTCCCGTACGGGTGCGACGAACGGTCCTCCGTGTCTCGGGGTCGATTCAACCGAGTTCAATTTCTCGTAGACTTCCAAAGAATTTAAAAACATAAAAACAAAAAAAAAATAAAAAAAATAATTAAAAAAAAAAAAATAACCTACAGAAAAAAAAAGAACGCTCGAGAGAGAAGGGAGAGATCGGGGACTGCGAACCGGTGCGGCAAAGTGTGCGAGTTCGCCCGAAAAAGGTTCTCGCGTCGGGATTGTCTCGCACGCTCGGGAACGCCGTTGAGCCCCGAGCCCTCGTTTCGCCACGTACGGGTTCTCTCGGTGTCTCCCGACGGACGAGAACGTGAACTCGCTCGACCTCGAACGACCGACTTCAACGACCGCGAATGTCGCCCGACGTGTTCAACTTGCCGCACTCGGAACGACGGCCACGTGCTCCGCGCCAAGAGCGAGCTTCCGACGAACCAATGGCGATCCACCCGCCGTTCCATCGTGACATTTATCCCGGATGAGCCGACCGAGAGAAGAACGCGCGCGAAGACCCGCCTCGTTCGATTCGTCACGGACGGTCAGAGCGAGTGATAAAGCTTCTGTAATAAAGTTATCCGAGAAACGATATGCGATGACTTTTTATGGAAAGAATAAACGAAGTGAATTTCTGACGCATCTGGAAAAGAAATGGGGGCGAGAAAAAAATGGGAAAAAATAAATGTGCGGATAAAAAATAGTGTTGGAATATGGCAAAAATAATCCTTTTACAATAAGAGAATATTAGTAATACTATTGTGGAGTATGTGTGTACGTATGAAGTAAGAAGAAAGAGCGCCTGTGGCCTATCGATAACTATCGAGGCAACGCAGTTTAGATTAGTAAAAGAAAATATACATAAGAGTATATGTAAGATTTCATTTTGGGTCTGCTTCGTTCCTGAAGCATACGTGACTCTTTTCTCTTGCAATCGCACTCCCAGCTTCAGTTCTTCGACGACTCTCGACGGAATAAGAAGTCGGCATAATAAAAGGTATTGCTCTGCATTCACAAGACGATATATTTTATTCATTGAACCGATCCCATAATCCAAAAAATAGGATTAAAAAAAAAAAAAGATAATTAAAGAGGAGAGTTTGATCCGCGCAATGTGGCATAGAAATTTATGAGACAAAATTGGTAAAGAGAAGATTGATACGGACCGGCGAAAGGGGAATAGGGTTTATGATAGTTAAATATAAACGTGTTGATTCGCTGCGGTACCGAGTTGCGTGATTTACGTCTCGCTAATGGACCATAGAAATTTATACAATGCGATAAATTAAATAATAATAAAGCTCATAGAGAGGAGAAGATAAATGCCTCGTAGAAACGGGTAATAGGAAAAATAATGGTTAATACGAGCGTGTGGATTCCATCCTGTGGATTATAATTTCATTCGCGTCTCGCTAATCGACCATAGAAATTTGTGGGAAAAAATAAAATAAAATAACATTCGTAAAAAGGGGAAGATAAATGGTCCGCGGAAACGGGCAATTAGAAAAATTATCCCGAATGCAACCGTGTGGATTTGCCTCTGTACAGAATAGTTTCATCCACCGTCTCGGTAATCGTCTCCAGAAACGTGAAAAAATAAATTAAATTAAATAAAAAAAATTCATTAATAAAAAATCGTAAAAATTCATTAATAAATATCCCACCAAAATGGATAATTCGAAATATGATTCTCAATGATAACCGTGTAAATTCGCTTCTGTACAGAACAGTTTCATCCACGTCTCGGTAACGGTCTCCAGAAACGTAAAAAATAAATCAAATTAAAAAAAATAAAATTAAAAAAAAATCGTAAAAATGAATTTATAAATATCCCGTCAGAATGGATAATTCGGAATATTATTCTCAATAATAACCGTGTAAATTCGATTCTGTACAGAACAGTTTGGTTCGCGTCTCGGTAACGGTCCACAGAAACACCAAAATAAATAAAATAAAATGAAAAGTAAATAAATTTTGTTCAAATCGTAAAAATGAATTAATAAATATCCCGCGAAAATAGATAAATCGGAATATGGTGCTTAATAATAATCGTGTAAATTCGCTTCTGTACAGAATATTTCGGTTCACATCTCGCTAACTGACCATAAAAATTACCGACTGTCGAATGAAGGACCGAGTTGAGTTTTGGGGGGGAGGATCGACTGCGATATTTCAAAGTCATCAGCGTCGAGGTGGGATTTATCCGAGGCATTTATCAAGAGTTTATTCTCGTACACTCAAAGCTGCCGAGCATTTATTGCCGGGCTTTGTTACCAAGATTCTCAATGATAATTCATATCTCATAGACAATCTCGGAGTCGAAGGCGCTACGATAGCGCGTTCGCGAAACGCTAGATTAATAATTAAATAGTCGATGACGGAATGACTCACCAAAATGAGTTGTCCACTGCGGGCAGATACACGAGAGAACGGGCTGCAACGTATTCACCGGCCGGTAAACACAGCGTGAAAACAGTGATGATGTAACTCGCTTCGCGAACGTATTATTACGACGCAACGTTGGAAAACACGCGTTTCATTTTATTTTATTATTTTTTTTCGTTCAGGAGAAGAGTCGTTTGGTAAGAAACACGCGAAAAAATAAATAAAATCGCGAGATTTCCGCTTTCGTATATCTTCGTGTAAGTTCGGTAAGAGTCGTGGCCGCGCCGTTCGGCCGGCGTCCTGTGTGTATTCGTCAGGCGCTTCTTGCGACGATTCCTCGTCGGGAGATTCGTCGCGGATCCACCCAGTTGGATGATGACTAAAGGACTTTGCCACCGAGAATATCGGCTCGCTCGGCTTCGAATCTATTCTCGCAGCGATCGTTCATCCAGCTTCAAAGTCTTCTTGCGAACGACGACGAAAAACCGTGGTATCGACTTTATAACCTCTTTCTCATGAGCACCGTCGAGCGAGCGCCATTCGACGAATAAAAAGAATATTTCTCCGGACCGCAATTCGCTTTATTGTACACCCGGTAGAGAGAAAATACCGCAGGAGAAAAGATTTTATTGCGAAGTATAAAAAAAATTGTACAAAAAACAGGTGATGAAAAAAAAAAATGTATCTCAGGCGATGTATTCGAGGCGCGCGAGGCTGAGGGATCGAGGGACGCTTGCCGCCGAACCGCTAGCAGCGCTACCGGCACGGGGAGCGACGGCACCGCAACATCACCCGTGTATTACGAGCGACTCAGTGAGTCGAAGACGCTCGGGGGGAAGGAGGAAATCTCCGTCTCCGTTCTTCGTGGAAAAGAGAACATTTGCTATCGCCCGTTGCCTCTTCCAATTCCGCTCTGTTCCAAGTGCGTCGGCGGCGATGGATCGTCGGCTGCATTCGAGGCTCTTCCGAGAAATAACCAAAGCAAACGGCTCTGCGACTGCGCCGCTGTGTGTTACTGTTGCTCGTGTCGCATCGCGCTCACTGGCTCAAGATCTACGGCAGTCGGAGAGGCTCGCCGACGCGGACAGATCGACAATTCTAAGATCGCACAGAGCTCACTACCGGCTTCGGCTCACGGACCCCACGCCGCGAGGGAGCTGCTTCAACGGACTCGACGACCAACTGCGTTCGACGGTTCGAAAAATATATGTTATTGAAAAAAATATATATCGATGGATCATCGACCGACATCCATCGTGCCGCAAACTCGTTTTCTTCTCGGGTGTTTATATTACGTTTTTTTTTTAATTTTTAATCACGAGCTGTTGCTTCCCAACAATGCGGACAGAGCGCGATCGCCGTATCCCAGTCGACGGAGATCCGCGGCTCGCCCGGCGTGTTCCGGCTTTGTTTCGAAGCGAGCCATGTATAAAGATTTCTGCGACGTGGGTCGGCACGGTTCCAGAACTGGACGATATCGAGTCGCGGGCGAGTTTTAATTTTTGTTTATTTTTAGTAACTGTCGGTATTTTGTATCGCGACTCGTGTGTATGTCGCGTGGAATGAAAAAAACGAGACACCGTGTATAGGCGGGAACGAGAGCGGCAACGGCGGGTAGATCCACCAACGGCCGCGGAACGGCTAACTCTGGCGTGCCGGCTGGCCGGTCGGCTGTCGGCGCTTCGAGCTGCGATCCCCACCGAGCCGAGCGCGCCCGAAGCCGGGGACTCGGCAAGCTTCGGTATCCTCGCGTCCCTCTAACCGTTGCACATGGATAGAGCAGTCGAGGCTCTCTCGGGACTCTGCGTGTGTGTCGGCTCGGTTGTTAAACGACGTCGACGGGGACTTCACCAACCCCGGGTGATGCAGGCCAGCTTCCGCTCGAGGCAGCCCTCACAGGCAAAGGCCGAACTACTCGGCATCGGAGGATGAGAAACGTGCTGCCCGACCGTTTGCCGAGCAACGAGCCATCTCGCTCGGATCTCTCCGCGCGCGGCCTTCGGTCCCAGCGACCCCCGACACATGGCTTCGGGGATCCTCGTGAGACTCTCGGGAAGAACTACTACTGCGCGCCCACCGATAGGATTCCGTAAGAGGGACGATAAGAATTTTAAGATCACAGACCCGAGAGCCTCTCTCGAGGCTTAGCGACGATTCGCTTTTAGCCTAAGAGTTTATGTACTTAAAAATTGATGGAAAATTTGTTCTCGGGATGTCTCGAGATTTTTCGGAACGGCAAGAAAACTACTCGCTCGGCTCAAGCCTGCTCGGCGTCATAAACGGTAATTATCGCTTTGTTCGAGGTTGTTGACCCCACACGGCATAAATTCTTCATCATTAACGAATTAACTCTTGGAGAAAGGGATGAATTAATGCGTGGATTTTAGGATAGCTTGGGAATTTATTATCACGGTCGAGAGTCTCGAGGCTCACCTCTTTTTTTTTTTTTTTTTTTAAATTATTTCTCGAAATATTCTATTTTTTCGATAAATTAACAAAGCTCATCGCTCGGTACAACGTTTTTTTAAATCGTTGACTCTAAACTGAACGAATTCGCGTCCGAAATAATGATCCTGAATCCTTGACGAGTTTGCGACTCGAATTTCAAAGCCATCGATTCTCTCGAAACGTTGCAACAGTTTTTCGTTACCGAACGGGTTATTTCGTCTCAAGCCGACAGCGATCACCGGAATATATTCGAGGAATACTTGGTTATCCGACTTGCGGGCCAACGTCATAATCGGGTCCCTTATTGCGCAGCAGAGAGCGTCGACGGTTGGCCGCGCAGAAAGGGATAAAATTAATGCGCAAATAGCTAGGCATGGACCGGCTCTCCGTTGCCCTCATCCTGTTTGGCGTGGGTGTGGTGCAGTTTCGTGTACGTCGGGTTTTCTCGGTTCGGCCGAGGGGCCCGTGCTGGCTCGGGCACGGTAAGCCGAGACCACCGAAGATCCCGCTGAACAGGATAAGTGTACAGTTCGATTCGTACTCGTGCGAGACAAAGCCCCGCGGCGCGGTATAGTTCTCGAAAACCCGAGCGTAACGCTGTTGCCGAATCTTCCCGAGTCGGCGCGCGACGAATTCGTGAATCTTTGGCGCTGCCTGTCCACACGCCGAGCATGGTCCACGGGGCACGAACTCGCCCGAACTGGCGCAGCACGGGTCGGCCATTAACTGCGAACACACACGAATGCGTTCCGATGCTTTTTCTTCGGCCGTGCGGCCAGGCAAAGAATAATCTCTGGTATATGGCACGGCAACGGTCAGCCTTGAGTCACCTGCACAATGGATTCGAAGGGGCACACGAGCCGTTTGAAAGCTCGACAAACATTCGCCTTGTTTTCATACACACTGTAACGCGCATGCCGACTGCGGATAAGACGCAAGGGCGTAACTCGCACGCTTCTGACACGGACATCGTGGCCTTTCGTCTCTCGGCGAAACGATACAACGTTCGCGCGTGTAGGATCGACTAGCTCGAAGTGAGCGAGACAAGATCGATGAAGAGTGTTGGACGGAGACTGAGCTAACATTACCAATGCTGTTAAGCGTCTCAGCCTCGGACGTTCCTATGCAGATTCGATCCATTACCAACTGATCGGACATCCAATTCGACACTCGCGATGGTATCTACAAACATTATTCGATACAAAAAAAATGTATTCTTGAAGCCTATGTTATCAAAAAAAATATTTATCTTTTCTAATTAATCGATGCTTTTCGGAAATCGCAAACTACCAGCTCGACATTAGTTTCCTTTATTGAACATTACGACTTGGTCTCACGTTCGCCATCGACGCCATCGAAAAACGTTTCACGCAGACTACACCGTGATATACGAAGCGAATCTATCTTTTCTCTCCTCTCTCGCAACTCCTGGCTCTACGTAACACATCTCTGGCACTCTCGCAGCTGCGGTAATTGTTTCAATTGGTTGTCTCGTTTCTCCTCGTCCCGCGTGTGCCGAGACAACGGGCCTCCGGTCCTTTAACGGATTCCTCCGTACCCATTGTGTTCTCGCCCGTCTCCCCTCCGTCTCGCGTCCTCCTCTGCTCCTCTCCTCGTGAGTCACCCGACCATCCTCCCGTTCGCCTCCGTAGGAATTGCCCGAGCTAGCGCGAAGTCTCTAACTTTCACTCTTCTAACTCGGCGTCGGGCAACCGGCGTCGATCCAAGAACGGCCCGGTCTATCGCGCAAGAAAGAACCCCGATGTTTCGTTATGCAATAACCCGAACGTAGAGAGATACCACGTTGGATCGATAGAGTGGAATATACCCGGGATTCTTATCGGGCACCGATATCTCTCCCGTTAACCCTCGTATATATATATACATAAATATCGATCCTAACCTCTCGCACGTCGTCGCGCTCGTACGGAAAACAAAATGGATGCCTCGTATAGACGCGACGGCCGGCAACATAACCTGACTATCGAACGAGCGATCAGACTTTTAAACTAAAATCGACTTTCAGACTTTAATGCAAGTCGCATCGGTGGAAAACACGATGTTACAACGAACCCTAACAAAACGTGCTGTTGCCAGGATATCCTTTTGTACGTCTCTGTGTTACAATGCCGTCCGGTCTGCATATGTGTATATAATAAAACTTCATTCGGCCAAGACCAATATTGATTCGTGTTCCAGGATTGATTCGCGAAAAAACATGCGCACTTTGTAGTTTGTTGGGTTTAGAGCTGGGCAAAATACTTGAATATATACCAGAACAGTATTTGAGTATCTAAAATGCACATTTAAACTATCTAAAATACATTAAAGTGTTCAGAATACTGTCCAGCTCTGGTAGGGATTATGTTCAATTTCCGGGGCCGTGGAACCATTTTGTTTGTTCATATATCAGATCACTCTCGCATCTATGAGAGAAATAGAATATTCAAGCCTCGGCAGGGCTTTTGAACTTTGTGTATCAGGAAGATTTTTTTCTCTCCGGAAGCTTTTCCTTTAAAATTGACTCTTATTTTATGATGCAACGTCCCTTCATAGAGAAACCCCTCGACGATTCTCGATACTCATAGCGACACCAAAATGGCGATGATAATAGAGCGATAATGCATTATCAGGAACCAAAGTCATCGATTGGTTGGTTTCCAGTCCAAAGTCGAATACTTCATGTTTCCCAGTCTCAAACGGATTATTACTAATTTTCTAGAGTCTCGCCAACGACTATGAGAAGCAATTATCCGAGTCGATATCTCCCGATCCAACGAAGCCACTCCGAGGTGGAGGGAGGAATTCTCGCACCCGAGTTAAAAGCATACATTACGCTGTTAGACCCGTGACCGAGAGGAGAGGGAAAGGGTGCTTTTACAGGCGTGTTGCATCGTACGATACAGAGAGGATACGGCGTAGAGACTCAGGGATTACTATCATAAGTGCGAGCTCGACCGTACCGATGCGGGGATTTTTATGCACGTCCCGTCGACAAAATTAACGATCGGGCGAAAACCGGTGTGCGTCTCGGGAGGATTGTGTTCCGCGGGCAACCCGGGACAGCCGAGTTCGCCGTGAGTCCTCTGTTCACCACCGAGTTCCACTGTAATTAACATACATCTGTAGAACAGCGTGTATAGCGCGTCCTCCGTAAGGTACGCCGATGTTCACCGTGCATTGTATCGTGCCGGTGTCGGGCCAGCGTCGGTACCGGTACCACTCTGGACGTTGCGTTTTCCGCCCTGTGTGCGTGTCCATATGTGCACTCTCGTGCCATACAACTGGGACTCACGTACTCGCAAATAACGATAGTAATCTCTCGTTCCATCGTGTATGTTTGGAAGCGAGGAGATACGTGCGATTTGCCAGTGCAGACATTGCACTTTGGCCCAGCAGCGGCAGCTCGCCGCGAAAGGTGCGCTACGACCGTCGTATCGTCCGCCTCCAATCCACCCAACACGCTAATTTTCTTCGGCTCTTGCGCTAATTCGCGCGATATACCTCTAGCAGCTAATTGACGGTTCATTAATCGAAGATTGTATACGCGACACCACGAAAATTGCTTTAGTCTTCTGATGAACTCTACTTCGGCACCTTTCGGCCGCTTGCCCCATAAGAGCATTTCGAGTGTGCAGAAACCCAATTTCTGCTATCGTGCGTTGATTGTTTTGGCAAACAACGGCAATCTCAAGATCGGGGATTCTGATTGTCAAAAAACGTGCATTGAATGCTTTTGCAATATCTTGGAAATCAGTGAGTTGGGCTGTTTATGGGTCTGTAACGATTTTCGACCGAAATGGCAATTTTTATTTTACTCTTGCGCTGATTCACGAGACGTACATCTTGGAACTAATTGATAGTTCGTTAATCGCAGCCGAGTATATGCAAATTGTTTTACTGTCCCGATGAACTTTGCTTGTTCCCTCTCTTCGATGTGGGTACTTCGACTGTGAAAAAGCTATTGCAGTACGGCCAAGTTTCTCTGGGACGTCTGTGCGGCTGACCTGCTGGACAAACGTCCCCAATATTTCAGAGAAATATACTAAAAAAAAAGGCTATTACCATACCGGCAATTTTTAAGTTTGCCTTCGCTCGATCTCGAACGGAACACCTCGCGCGAGTCTGCGTTTGAAGTTTTTTTTATTGACAGTCGATTCGTGTCAAGAAAGCCTCTCGAATTTCATGCTCGAATTTCCTGGAAAAAAGAACAAACTCTCAATGACGCTACTCAACGTGTATTCTCGTCCCGAGGTGATTGTCGCTCGTGGAAAAAATTCACTCGGACGAAAAAGTCGAAGCCACATTATGTCGTCGAAACTTTAGTCGGCCGAATGAGCGTGTGGTTGAAAATCGTCCGTCCGAATGCACTTTTATCGAAACGTCGATATTCCAAAACTTTATCTCCGCGTTAACTCGAATATAAGTTCGGAATAATAAAGATTTCGAAATATAATGATTCGCAGAAGTACAGTTTCATAAGTTGGACGATGAAATGGCGCACGATGGCGTCGAAAAAAATTGTCCCCACCGTGAGGTGTCGATTCGCGAGAGAGTATCGCAAAGGCTATCAAGTTCGCAGCAGCATTTGCGTGTGACACAGAGCGGTCGCCTCGGTGACCTACTCTCTACCCGGGTGAATAACGATTCCGCACCGGGAGTAGCGGTACCAGTAGAGAGCAGAGCACATCGGATGCTCGACAACGGTGCGGCGGGCTTCTTCGTCCTGTGCGACAACCGGCGCGAGGAGTAACTTCTCGCTGCAGGCGATATCGTACTCTCCGGATCCGCACGGGCCGTCGTTGCTGGCTTCTCGGTAAACAATTAGTCGTCCAGTCTGGCCCAGATGTTGCAACTACCGTTGCCCTCCCGGCGGGATGCGCGAGTGCGTACTCGCTGAGCAGGCGCCCATCCGTCGTGTTATGAACTGCGATCATCGCATTCGTATTACTCGGAAGCCCGTCCAGCGAGCTGCCGAGCCTCTTTTGATAAATCGGCGCTCGAGCCAACGTGATCCCTCTTGGGTTTCTTGTGCGGACCCAGGCGCAGCACCGTTCACTCGATTAACCGTGCAAGCGTAGGTAAGCAGCTCCGTTGACCCAAAGATCTTCTGGACTGACGAATCGAGTGCGGACCACGCTTTCTTCCCTTGATCTACGTTCGCATTAACCACTCCGGATAGGATACGCAGCCGTGCCTGGGACGTCGTGCACGCTGGCTTCCTCGTGAAGGCTCGGCACAGAGCTGAGTATATTGTTCGGTCACAAGAGACAACGGGGAAGCAGCCTCGCCCCGGGAAACAAGGTTCAAGCAACTTTCTCGATGTTACACTCGACGTACGGTGACCGCTATAAGATGAACAGAGAGAAAAAAAAACGCACAGGATCGGAAACGATCATGACTCCTTGATATCTCCAGTTGGCACGCGGCGAGCCGCGCCAGCGATCAAATAACAGTCTCGGCACGGTAAGGCACACACTGTCTATGGTAGTGCCCGGAACTCTGAAGTTTCCTTGCGAATTACTCAGGATTTAACAGATGGAGAGTCGTTAGTCGGTGGACGTAGTGACGCCGGGAATAGAAACTATGTAAGGGGCTATTCAGCTAACGGGCTCTCTGAAATGCTGTGCATCGAGACGAGTCCGCACCTTTTATCGCGCATGGAGAAACGGCTCTTCGTCCGTCGTTTTACAATTGGAATGGAATTAAATTGCTGAAGAACTTCGGGCGATGGCCGATTGACGATATGCAATTTACGCAATGAGACTTAAGTTTGTTCGGTATGAAAAAAACTGTTAGATGTAAAGAATATAAATTCGGTACGCGTGGCGTTCCGATTGAGAGTTTGGACAAAAATTAAGGACAATTTTCAGGATATTCCCAAGTTGTGTTAGGATATTTGTAAAAAAAAAATGAAAACATTAATGTCGCGCGTGACATAGAAAATAACGCTAAGTTCGATCATTGTTTCCAACTGCCTTAAAATCTGTAAAAAAGAAATTACTATGCACAAATATATACCTATTCTCTAGGATTTTCACTACGATTTTCACTAGTAATATACACTGTGAATCCAGCTCATATTTACGGGGAGATAAAAAATTCGAAGACTGTTCCGGGGGTTCGAAAACAGTTGGACACAACGTTACTGCTAGATTAAATAGCCTCGCTCACTTTACTGTCATACCAGAGTGCAGAGTGCCGTGCACTTCATCCCTGTACGAATAGAAATTCTATCGACCTATCGATCTACAATATCTCCGAATTTCGGAAGAACTGTGCCTTCGCCGCTTTATAAATGTCATTAATAACTCACCATGTGCTCCGTAGCCTTCTCTTCAAGCTCGGATCTGGTCCAGTCAATGCGGAAACTTAGAGGCTGAAGCCGGGACTCCATTTCGCGAAGCCACTTTCTCAAGCATTTTACCTCGTGATCGAAATCTGCACGGAAAGACGAATCAAGGATGAGACTTACAATTTGCATTTCTTGCAGATCGGGCAAGTTGCACTGCCGGCTACGAGAACATCGACCTTTGCAACGAACTTTCTCTGCAGCCGATGCTACAGAATTCTTTCTCACCACAATCGGTAAGTTTTCGCAAGGCTCTTGTTGGTAACAATGGAGCGAAAGGAATGAAGGAAGTACCTGCGGATCCATCCTGTTGGTCGGAGGTTGGCTGTGCGATCGGTGCCATTATTTGCTCGACCAATTCCCATTTAGCGTTAAGATGATCGACCCGCCATGCGACTTCGTCCTTCAGAGATGGTGCCCGAAATACCAATTTGCCAGCCTGCTCGTTAAACAGTCTTCGTCTGTATGCCTTGCGACGCAGCTCCTCCATGTGAGCCTGAAAATGGGAAATTAGAATTTCGAAACAATTTCATGCAGACTATACATCACAAGCGATCAAATTAATATCATGTGTAACATATGAATATTCATA
Source organism: Listrodromus nycthemerus (assembly GCA_963978505.1). Classification (NCBI taxonomy): domain Eukaryota; kingdom Metazoa; phylum Arthropoda; class Insecta; order Hymenoptera; family Ichneumonidae; genus Listrodromus; species Listrodromus nycthemerus. Next base: position 27,723,283 of record OZ021679.1, on the reverse strand, counting down.
GTATCATAGTTATATTAATTACATTATTTTCCGTTATTCACTGCTTCTGGCTATATTTTCCATTTTTTTTCTACTTATCACCTCGCATGGTTATTTTTATTTGTAACTTGCTTGCTTTGTAGGAAATTGATGCACTGGTGTTGCAACTATGCCATTATTTTGTGACTTGTTGCATGGTGTACTTAGGGGGTTTGAGTCCCATAACACGGTATAAACTTATCTATCTTTCGAATAAATAGGACCATGGTATACGTACAGCGCGAAGACTTTTGTCGAGTAAATTTTCCTCCTTCGAGTAGACCATCTCCTGCAGGACGCCGAGCCAGGAGTACAGCTCCGAAAACTGGCAGCTTACCTCCTTCAAGCCCCAGGACAGAGTCGATACGTCTCCCTCGTCCCATACGAGCTCCCCATTGGCCTCCTGTCCGGAAATATGCTTCGGTTACCGAGCCCAGCCCTGCCCTCGTTTAAAATAAAATCATTCGAAACGCATCGTTTTACCTTGCAGCTATCAATAAGATCGGTATCCATGATGTAATCGTAATTCGAACGTATCGCTGCCCAGAAATCATCCCGGCAATCCTCTCGGCTGCCCCAGGTGCGTTGACAATGTTCTTGTTTTGGTTCCTTCCTGTAGTTTACGAACAAAGCAATTCTCATTATTTCTAATATCGTTTTGTCAAAGTACACATAAATTATTTAGGCGCTCTAATATTTCGAACTGATTATAAACTGATGGTAAATGACAAACTCGTCACAGTAATAAATTATTATAATTCATTAATAATAATAATATTTTATGATTACCGCCAGTTTGTCATTGATCAACATACGATATATCCTAGATATTAGAGCTCCTGCACAACTTATAACATAAAGCTTCATTATATTATAGTAATAAAATTCACGTCGATTGGACAATCCGATCATCGACGATTCGAACCTTTTTTTCGTTAGACTGTTGTAAGGCCGGTCCGCTCTCATCCTCGCGTGCTCAAGACCCTCTAGACTCTCGCTAGAGCGTTGCAGCGAGGAACAGGAGAAGCTCATCTTCATTGTTTTCGAAGGGCCTGAAATTGATGGAAAAATTATTTATGTGAAAAAACGTTGAATGCTTTGCGGCGGACATCGACTACAATTCTACGCCGCGATTCTCTGATTACTCAGTGCAAACTTAATGCTCCAATTACCTTCGTGCAATGCAGTTAACACGGTGTATATTACAATATCATACCAATTATCTTCGCACAATACTGCCTCATGAATAAGACATCTTTTACGTGCTAATTTCATTAATGCCTCAGTGTTTAATATTGCATAATAGTCTTAAGCAGCACTCCGTTATTTGGTGTATGATAAAAGTCTGTAAGTCTCTCAACGTTGTACGCTTTTTAAATGCATCAAGGAAAACGTGCCTCAAGCAGTTAGATAATAAAATTCCCGTACAGAATTAGTGGAAGAGATTTATCACGACGCGTGCTATTTCTGGATCGATGGGACAGTTAGAAGGGAGACCAAGAGTATAATTACATTACGCAGGAGTAAGTTCAACGTGTGAATCGTAATATTAACAAGAACAAATCTATACGTAACTGTACGTGATAGATCGTAATTTATTATTTCAATACTAGATCGTCAGCAAAAGCTACAAATTGGTTAATAAAATCAGTACCGGACAAATACGAAACGTGCCCCCAGTAGTTGTATAACTCGAATTTCGATAACATTGGTAAAATTTTAGAAAGACAAGATAGAAAGGAAAGTGTATTCCAAGCAGTGAGTTTATGAGAAAGAATTTTTTTCACATTTTTTTAGGTTGATGCTCACGATCTCTTATTCCGAATTTGTACAAGAGGATTATTTAAGATCCATGCTACTTCTGGAATGATGGGTAAACTCGGAGGCAGGTGAAAAGTATAATTCAATAGTAGAATAGATTGATTTGATAAAATTAGCATCGGATAAGTAAGGGAATGTGGTTTTTTCAGTTAGATAATACAATGCGTAGATTTTTTTTATTGCTGTCTGTTTTCGAATGGATGCACACAGTTCCTCATTCATAATTGGTGGAGGACATCTATTTAAGATCTGTACTATTTCTAGATCGATGGGACATCTACGAGTGTCTGAGAGTAAGGTAAGTTCCAAAGCATGCATTCTTCTGTTTACCAGACTGACATATACATAACACTATGGCTTATAGTTTATTATTTTCACACAAGATCGTCAGTTCATCAGCTAAAAGGGAGGCAAAGGCGATAATTAAATTATACAGGGACAAATGCCAAAGCATGAATCACATTTACCAAACTATCAACTATGTAACAGTACACCATAGCTCACAGTTTATTATCTTGATAGCATCAAAGGCTAACAACAAAGAGACAACAAAAAAGTTTTATTCTACTCACGGTTGTTAGTAATAATTTGGTCCATGTTGAGAGAGTGAGTGAGTTATCGTGGCCATGACATTTTTACGTTCGCTGCAACACCTGAAAGAAAGTTACGCAGTTATTGATATTGTATCGTATGATATCGTTAGATCCGTCCTATCTCATGGTCGCATGCAGAACGTACAAGTGCGGAGTCTAAAGTATCAGCTTTTATCGAATCTATGGATGAATTACTGGAAATAGTCCATGCGCAGGAAATGCCAGAGGTATGACCGACGCAGTGTGTCCCAAGAAATATTCGCGATGAGATGATTCACTCGTGGAAAAGCTAAGAGAATAATGAGTTCCATAGTCGAGGATGCAAGTCTCAAGGCGGATCACGTGCATAAACGAGACGCATGGGCAAGGAAGAGACCGAGTCACCCAAGTTGATCGTTTACAAAGTCTAATACGAGAATAGTGTAGCAGCGGCGGACTGCGAAATCGTCGGGAGCGGATCCTAGGAATTCAAACGAGAGCAAAACGAGAGGATGGTTCTATCTTTGAAAGCGACACTTGCCCCGCGGAACGCGGCGGAACGGCAATCCGCGCGGCGTTAGAGAATCCACGAGAAACGCGAGATTATGCGGCAAAGGTGGAGGCACGGCATTTTTTTCTACGACAGATATTACGGTGGATTCGACCTCGCGCGATAAAAACCTTTGGATAATACATTATTCTCGTATCGGTCGCGGAGATACTTCCGCAAAGACGTGTCGCACCTGCCAGCATAATTTAGCTGCGCAGCGTCGCGAGGGGTCCCCGCGAAGCGCATTAAAAAAAAAAAAAAATGTACAAAACGAGTTACCCATGAGCCGTACACGAGATGCCATGGCGCTTCATGCAACGCTCGAGAACCGACATTTCTTCACCGGACTGGATAAGGAACCGGGCTTCCTTGAACCAATTTTCTCCTCTAACCGACGCGAAAGTAGACGAATTGTACGGGATGAAACGGATGAGTAATGAAAATTTAGTTGAGGATATCGTGTGCGATTAACATAAGAATCTCGATGGCTGGAGGGTTACTTGCTTGTATGTGCAACGAATCAGCACGTACGGGATGATCGTGACACACCTGTGCGCACCGCGGGCCCAATGTATATCCGAGACAGCGATAATGACCGGGGCCGAGGCAGAAATACTTCCGATCGAAAACTCACCGCTCTCGGTCCACTTCTCCTAAGGCCCCATCGCTTCCTGTTAAACCATCGTGTCCTCGTCACCGCCAAACTACATAACCTTACACTTGACACGGCCACTCGAAACTGCTACACGCAAAACAACTCTCGGGGGGCCAGGTTTTTTTTTGTTACAGGCGCGCAGTCACACACCGCCTCGGCGAACTTCGGTGCGCGACGAGTGCCGCGGAGTTTCTGCGCATGCGCGGTTACGAACTCAACGTTGGGCGGTTATCGCTCGAGGGAATGCCTAAACGAAATGATCGACGTGACGGTTTTTTTTTATCTCGTCTGAGAGATATCATGTAAGCGACGACGATTTTCATTTTTCTCGAGAATTTCCATAATTGTTTGACTGAAAATTTTATCTCACAGACGAATGAATTATTCCTGATTTTTGTCCCTATAATACAATCATTATATATGAAAGGTAGGTTAAGGATATAATTGATTATTGTTATCTCTATCAAATTAGCGTGTAGGTAGCACTTTAAAATTTAAAAAACTTTTGTAAGCTACTGTTTACAAGGGATTCCAGAGCGTGCGTGCAGTCGGTAAGTTGGACATTCACAACGTGACCGTGTCTATCGACTGAAGCTCTTTGGAGATTCCTGCGCGCCTTTATGTATGTTTCTCTCATCAACCGCTCTTAAGTCTTCACGATGCCCTGCCCTGTTCGCAACCACGTGATTCCGCGATCATACAATTTAGACAATTCTATCTCTGTCCCGCACCACCTGACAAATGGAAAATGTCCAACAGAGAACGTGTGCGCATTGTTTTTTTACCATCGTCGCCTCAAATGTTTCAACGCTCTAAAGTCAGACCAGAAAACATTTGTTTTATTGATGACAGTGTTACGAACATCCCTGGAAGTTGGGCTTTTGGCTAATTTTGTACATTTTGGCTGTCAGCCTCGCTCTGTACGCTATTTCTTTAACTCTCGCTTTCTTAGTTCCATCGCAAGTGTGCTGCGCAATGTTCCCGCCCCTCCCACTCTAAGTCGCTCGACGGTGCATTCTGTCTCGCTCAGCCGTGATCAGCGGTGGTGGCAGTGGCAGTCAGGCGCCCAGTATCAGCCTTTTGCTGTACGGTGAACTGTCCGTCGAGTATTTCTGCTATCGAAAGCCGAGAAAAAATGTATTCAAAAAGTATGGACGGCCGTCAGGCCATGCAGGAACACGTCCTCGCCGTCTCCAGGGACTTCATATCACAACCTCGGCTGAGTAAGTGATTTTTTTTTTAACATAATTCGGCAAAAATCGGCGACGAATTTGTCGAAAAGTGAGAAACTCCGCTGAAGGGTGGGCGTAGCATCTGATCGATGAGCGACTGGGTCAGCTGATTCTATATAAATCTAACTTTGAGACCAGACGATACATTTTTTCGCAAAACTATCGTGTCAAGCTTGACGTATGTGTCGATCAAGTACCTATTCGATAAATAAAATCGAAGAAAAACGCGAATGAACGGAAAACTTCGGGAGCGCCCGAGCAGTCATGTGACTGCAAACGACATTCAATAATGGTGGGTGATCCTCGCTCACGCGCATTTCATTTTTGAGATTCATTTTGCCGAGGATCCTTCGGATCGATTCAAATTATCAATCGTCCGATCGACGGACGACGTTTTTTTTTGGTTCATGTGACAATTCGCAAAAATCGATCGTGTTGGCGTGAAAGATTTTCTTTGAAACGGTTCGCCGTCAAGGAAGGAAACTCGTGACTGACACAACGCGCGTCCCGTGCTCTCCTTTTTTGTGATTCGAGGTTTTTTTTCTATTCTACAGCTTACAAAACCGTTTCGGGTGTCAATGGACCTCTCGTCATTCTGGATGAAGTGAAGTTTCCGAAATTTGCGGAGATTGTTCAACTCAAACTCGCTGATGGAGCGGTGCGTTCCGGTCAGGTTCTCGAGGTCTCCGGATCTAAAGCCGTCGTCCAGGTGTTCGAGGGAACCTCGGGCATCGATGCCAAGAACACTCTCTGCGAGTTTACTGGCGATATCCTGAGAACGCCTGTGTCGGAAGACATGCTGGGTCGTGTTTTCAATGGTTCCGGCAAACCTATCGACAAAGGACCTCCCATCCTTGCCGAGGACTACTTGGACATTGACGGACAACCTATCAACCCGTGGAGCCGTATCTATCCAGAGGAGATGATCCAGACCGGTCTATCCGCCATTGACGTTATGAACTCCATTGCCCGTGGACAGAAGATCCCCATCTTCTCGGCTGCTGGCCTACCGCATAATGAGGTAATAATTTGTTTAATTGTTTTGATAATTTATTATTTTATTTATTTTATCGGGACAAGCCTTGCGATACCATACACTCTACACACATAGATTTCCGCTAACAATATTCAATTTATATTCTACGCTTCCAGCCCCTTTCACATAGATATTTATACTTTCCAAATTATAATACAGATCTCGACGAACAACAGTTTGTCCAATAATTTTTTGTTTGTAAACAGCTACGATGCCTGGGACGGTCGATTACTATAGCTTTACTTGTCTCATACAGATAGCCGCTCAAATCTGTCGTCAAGCTGGTCTCGTCAAGATGAGCCAAAAATCCGTACTGGACTCGCACCAAGACAACTTCGCTATCGTATTCGCCGCTATGGGTGTCAACATGGAAACGGCGCGTTTCTTCAAACAAGATTTTGAAGAGAACGGTTCGATGGAGAACGTTTGCCTCTTCTTGAATCTGGCGAACGATCCAACCATCGAGCGTATTATTACTCCGCGCCTCGCCCTCACGGCTGCCGAATTTTTAGCTTATCAGTGCGAGAAGCACGTTCTTGTAATTCTCACCGACATGTCCTCGTACGCCGAGGCTCTGCGTGAAGTGTCGGCCGCTCGTGAGGAGGTTCCCGGACGTCGTGGTTTCCCTGGTTACATGTACACCGATTTGGCGACGATTTATGAGCGCGCTGGAAGAGTCGAGGGCCGCAACGGTTCCATCACTCAGATTCCGATCTTGACTATGCCCAACGACGATATCACCCATCCGATCCCCGATCTGACTGGTTACATTACCGAGGGACAAATTTACGTCGATCGTCAGTTGCACAACAGACAGATCTATCCGCCGATTAACGTACTTCCGTCGCTCTCCCGTCTCATGAAGTCTGCCATTGGCGAGGGTATGACCCGAAAAGATCACTCCGATGTGTCCAATCAATTGGTAAGTTGACTATTAGAAGCATGTGGAATACTTTGGTTGGTAATAAAAACTGTAATCAGCTTCTCTGAACCGGGCGGGCGTTGACAGTCAAAAGAAACGTCCCAACGGGAATGGCGTGATATCAGCTTCCGGTGACACATCTCCTTTTACCATCAATAGTGAAAAAACTTGATTACAGTTCCTGATACCGGGCGAGCCCGGGTTAGGTGCGGAAGAGGGTGTTTCACAAATATTCCTAGCTATAAATGAGATTCCACTGCTACATGTTTAGTCCAACGAACCAGGATAATAATTTTTCTTTATATTTTTAGTACGCTTGCTACGCCATCGGCAAAGACGTGCAGGCGATGAAAGCTGTCGTGGGAGAGGAAGCTCTTACACCCGACGATCTTCTTTATCTCGAATTCCTCTCGAAGTTCGAGAAAAACTTCATCTCTCAGGGAAGCTACGAGAACCGAACGGTCTTCGAATCGCTGGACATCGGCTGGCAGTTGCTGCGTATCTTCCCGAAGGAGATGCTGAAGCGTATACCTGCGACCACCCTCGCTGAGTTCTATCCGAGAGACTCGCGTCATTAATCGTCCAAAGCGGCCGATGAAATATTTAGATATATGTACATATACCCGTTTTCGGCAGCCCGATTATCATTGAGCGCCCAAATCTCACGGCCCACATCCGTTATCCGAAGTCTCGGGATTTTCGCTCTGATTTTGAGCTTCTAGAATTGTTACGTCTTAATAGTATAACGATTATTCGAACTATATTGGATCCGACTGATCCATTAAAGAACGCGGTCGGTTACTCAATAATAACTACTGAATTGAACGCGTAAATCGCACACAAACATTCGAGACGTACTTGAGAAAAAAAAATCATGAACATACAATAAATTCTGAGGAGGGGTCGTGTGCCAATCGTCGCAAGTTAGTCCGGTAAATTGTTCGCGATAATAAATTGGAGTGCAAGGGTGCTCGCGGAATTCAGAACATCGTATACACCAAGGCCATGTGTGTTTGTTCAATCCGAAAAAAACATCGGCGAGCACTCTTCTGCGAATTGCATCGTTTTTACCTGCAGAAAACCTATTAAATGTAAATTGAAATATATTGTTCAGCATTATCATAAGGAAAAAAAAACAAAGTGTGTGCGTGTCCGACTCCTTTAAAACTAGAGCATCCTACATTCCAAAAGTAAAAATTTTATTTACGAGCTGTATGAACACGGGCTCTTGACCTTTCGACTTCATGAGATACAAGGAAATTACCTAAATGCTTCTCGTGTAGCAAACGTTAATATATCAATTTTACACGAAGAATAGTATTATTATGTTATATGTGAGTAACGTAAAACTAGAGATGAAATATTTTTGGCGTTACTTGCGATTCGTAGGAGCTACGGGTTTACGGTTATGATAATGCTGCTTCCTCTCTAACGTTTAGGAAGCTTTAATGGTTGTTTTTCGTGACGGTGCTTGTTTGATTTCACCGAGGATCAAATCCGTATAGCAGTAGAGACTAACATCGATGTACTGGAAATTACCTGTATAAAAGCGATTCGTTGAACGTTCGTGTATTTAATATTTTACCTCGCACACATAAGATGCGCTCTTGAATTTAGTTCCGGTTAACTATGTGTTTTCATTGTCCACTGTCCACTGCGAGCGGACTGTTCTTAAATTGCCAGTGGTACATCCAATTTTTTCCGCCGGATGCATTCCGTCCGTTCTCATGACAGAAGAACGCTTATCAGAGCAAACACTTCGGTCAAAATTAAAACCCAAAGTGCGAGTAGACTGAAATAATAAGAACGTCTATTTCAGCCTTGTAAATGTGTGGATACATCCCATGTTAGAAAGGCACCACGAAATGGTCTGAATATGGCGCTTGTCCACCTTGGAAATGCAGAACTCCATTCCAGATAGAACACATTTTTCGAATGGAACAATTGATAATCCTGCTAGCGATAGTTAATTGAAGCTTTTAATGGTAAGGTCGCTTCAACGATGACTTTCGACCGACTTGTGAATGTAGACCGGGTGCGTTCGTGAATGCATTTTAATCCTGCTCGGCTGAATCCAGAAATATTTTAGATGTAATAGACATTTATATACAGCTAAAAGATGCCTTCTAATTTTTGCTGCACTCCATTAAACGTTCGGTTTTTTACAGAAATCCCCTCGGATAAACGTGTTCTGTTACCAAAATGGTCAAAATATATCGTGTGAACAAAATTGGATTTACCATCGGCAATTAAAGAAACCTTCTCTGAGTGACCATTAAACATTTTTATCACAATATTCGTGACTCTCAAACGATTTCGCGTGGATTAGGCCCAAGCTGAATCAATAAAAAAATATAGGAAAAAAATTCGCCATCTTCGTAGACCATTTTTAAATTATAGTAATTCAACGTTTGACCGCTAAACGTTTCAATTGGACCCACTGACCACTGATCTCCTCGATATAAATTCTGAATTAAAAAATTAAAGTCGCATGGTCAACTTCATCGAGAGTAAAAAAACCCGATGGAAGTCATAAATAAAAAAACATACAGCTGACCGCAATTAAACTGTGCATTTAAAAACGCACTCATTCTTTGTCTCGAGCGAAAGGATGAAGATTTTTCGGGACGACAGCCAATGGCGTTGCGACATGTTCGCTGTAAAACACGCTTATGCACGTGTGCGGACAAACCGACGAACATATGTGCGTTTAGTGTGTCGTTATTTGTTTTTTTCGGACATTCGTTGATTTTTTCCGAGCAATCATAAGACTCTGAGGATTCAATGATAGTGCACCGAAGCGTCAACGAACACAAATACAGAGGTGAGCGACGATTACAAAAGATATTGATATTTCAGAGTATTTTAAGGTTACGTTATCCCGTGTAAATAAGTTCGAAGAATTTTTTCCTTTTCGTACACGACAAACAATGAGAGATTGCAAAGTCCAACGTAGTAAAATACTCGTGGAAGCAGCGATCTTGACGACGTTGATCTATCCGGCGTCGGGGAAGATTTTTTGTCTTCGTTTAGAGAGCTTGATTAATATTGTTTACATTCGATCGTACGATGTCGAGAATGACGCCACAAGCTAAGCGGTCGAAGCAATTAGAATTATCGGTTCATCGGTCATACAGCATCGACTGTACGCCAACCTATATTATAATAATTTAATCTCGGATAATATGATTAACAGTCGTGTTTGCATTCATCAATCAAATTGATGGAAGATCATTTGATGCAACGCTCTGCGAAACCCTTGTTGTGGACCAATTCAGAGTCGCTCATTGGTATTCAATTTCTGTCTCGTACTGGCTTGTTGGTAGTCAAATCACGCGGAGGATAGTATTTCGATTCGGCAGGTGCGGAGGAGTCACGTCATACGGCGTACGGAGTACGGAGTTTCGCAAACTTTCCACTTTGACGAGTGTTCAAGAGTCAGTAGGTCGAAGGCCTATCGATATTTCTCCTTGAATATCTAATTTTTTTTCTGTTGATAATTATCGTTCCAATTTGAATTAAACTTTTGTTTCCTACAAAAGTATATGCAAAGCGTATGCCATTTTGGTTTTCAGTCTGTCACACAAATTCCCTTTTGGCGTTCGCAGTTCACTACTTGCAAGTGTTTTATTTCCACAATGTAGGCATAAAATATTTTCTAAGTAGGACAGAGTTTTGTGATGATCGAGAACATATATGCATGACGATATATGGTTGCACGAAATCTACACAGCATTTGCGATTCAGTATATGCACATTTCCTATTTACTCTTACTCTGCAACCAACAAATATTTGACTGTCCCATGGGAAGGTTCCGAGGCGACCATGAATTTCTGCATGTGTAGATGTCATCGATGAATTAATAAAAATACCGAAATGATAAAAGATCGTAAAATCAATGAAGAGAAAAAATTCGTTTCAAATCATCCTATAGACTATTGAAAAGTTAAACAAATTTGAGACAAGAAAATTGTGGTCAAATTCTAACTAGATAAATTTCACTGTTTTGATCATATGTCGGACTCTAAAAAAAAATGACGGTCGTGGCACAACAAATATTTTCTGGGATAGAAAAACTGTGAACTGACCTTTATTTTTATGTCAATTGACGCTTAGAAAAAAATTACCGTCACGGGTCATCTGTATCTGCATGACATCAAAATTAATCTTTGGCAAGTCTTTGCCAATACATTGCCATAGGAAGCAACAGTTCGCTGTCTTTCCTATTTCAAAAAGTCCCATAGTTTTTCCAGAAAATGTACGTAGCCTCGAGTCATGACGATCCTGCAAGAAATAGAAACGCCATATTGTTTTATCGAATCTCGCTCGGAAAAGACGAGCACCGAGAATACCAGAGTGCCCGAGTAGCTAGAGTCGTTTAAAAATAATCGGTTTGTCCGTCGTACATTTGCCACAAAAGAAGCTGGCGAGCGAACACGTACGCGCGAGTAGATGGCAAGAAATAACGGGGCATCGCTTTCGCCCGGAGACGGAGGCCGAAAGCTTTTGTTCGCTACGCTGTTGCACTCGAATGAACCGAGGGTCCAATCGACTCTCGGCCTGTTACCAAGGGCATCGGAAAACCTTCGTTCGTCGGCCGAGGCGTTAATGTGGCTCGCACGGTGCAGGTTCACGATTGAAATCGCAACGTACCACGAGAGTTATTCACGAGACATAATAATCCCTAGACCGCCCGACAGTTGCATTCATGCTAAAAAAAAAAATCACTTGAATATCGTACATGTGTAAGGTATCAATAGTAATGCTGGGACACGTCCCAGCCGCGAGACATTTCTATACTGTGTATTTCGACCCGTTTCTTGTTATGGACTTCGAAGTGGAATTCGATGATAGTAAGCACTTCGCTAAAAATCAAAGTATTAGAGACGTAAAGTTGAATGCGCTCGACGAAACTTCGCTTTGGTCCCGAACGCTTTTGACATCCGAGTGTTGGTAACCTTGTATCCTACCCCTGTACCGCCCGACAGTGGCACCAACGCTAAAACAAAAAGGAAATCTCGTACACCGGTACTTCGCGGACATTACACGCGAATGAATCCTCGATAGCCTGTCCGTTCACGCGTAGCCCGCAAGTGCAGCGTGACCGCTGAAAATACTATAGTACGAAGGCTGCACATAATAAGTCGGATACGTATGGCGAGGACGAGGAGACACTGGGACGCGGGCCCGCGGCGTCACTTTCGCCGTTGGATCGGTTCACTCTCGCGCGGGACACACGGCCGACAGTGTGCCTACGCAGCAGTGCCGGCAACCGTACGAAACCATATAATTCGGTGATTCTTCGAACGTCCGATCCGTGCATCGAGGTGTCGTTCTCGAGTTGCGATTCCGGCTGTCACCGGCGGAAACGGATTGGGCACGGGCCAATCCGTGCTCTCGTTTATCGGGTTCCGAACGCATTTATCTTCTCGAATAATTCGTCGTCTACGATTGGTGCTGCTAATCTCGGCTGGATTTCGGTTGGCATTGATTGTCGGGAGATAAACACCGTGAGCCCATCATCGGCTTCTCTCGGGAAAGACGTGTGCGCTCGCTGGTGCACCGTTCTACCGGCTTCGAGTCAGTGAACCAACGGTCCACACAAGTATATATATATATATACATACATTTCACGCATCTATATATATGCATATATATGGATACAGGAAGAGATACACACACCAATAATATCAAATACACATTTAACCGAGAAACCAGTGAGTAGAAAGTCGGCTTGATAACGGCCAAAATAATGAGAGTGGGGCACGACAAAGAAACATTTCTGTAATACGTAACGAATCGGGTCGCAAACCAAGCGCGAGGAAAGAGCCACAGCACCTCCCGCTTGTTTTCCGCGTTGCACGAGAGCGGAGGAGAGAGACGAATAGACACATATATAGAGATATATATACAGATATGGATGAGCGAATGGTCATCAATGGCATTAGTTTTCGCGTGATAAATGTCTCGATCATTTATACAGTCGCCCTTCGCGGAGCGACGCACCAGTGATGTGAAACGTGTCTCGCCTATCAAACCTCCACGGGAGTCACGAATGGATGGTTCTACTACTGTTCAATCATCCTTCATCTCGACGACGAGCCGTACTCCCGTAGTGAATTCCAATTGCGAGCGGTATCGCGGCCGCCATCTTCGCCGGTGGTGCAGACGTATCGTCGACTGAAAAAAAAAAGAAAAAAAAAAAAAAAAAAAAAAACATTAACACGAGGATTTTTCGATACCATTATAATCGATTGTCGGAGAATAATAATTCAAAGAAAAACAATGGACGGCCTCGTCGAGCTCTTTCTCTTTTGCGGCGTATTGTATTATTTCTTCAATTTGAGGTAACGTTACATTTCATTGTTTCGATAAACTCGGTTTATTTTTTTTTGTTTTTTTTTTTTTTCAATTCTTATCTATTAAGATTTTTTCTTTCATTTACGTTTATTTACATGATTAAAAAAAAAAAATCTTTATCAAGTTCGCAGCTACGAGGCCCCGGGTCGACGACCGCACCGAAGCATCGGCAAATTAAATGATAATTTATTGCGATGTGACTCAAAGTCGCTTTGGACTTTCGCGGCGCGAGCGTCCTTGCGGCTCGACCCGTTGTTTAGAATAATCATTTGATCCAATTACAGAAGTCGGAGGAGGTGTAAAACGTTCTTCAATTGTGTCTCTGCACTCTTTGTAAAACGATTAATAACGAGATAATTCGATTAACGCGATGGATCGTCGATACGACGAAGTCGTCACGAATAGAAGTTGCGCTGCATCGAAGGTTGGTTTAAGGGGGAGGGGGGGGGGCACGGGTAATTAGATATTCCCTTGAAAGTGACACTACTCGTATGGTCGATCAACTGCAGGCATTCATCAGCATACGCGTTAGTTAAGACGAACGTTCCAGTCGCTGGAAACGTCCATTGAAGAAAAAAAAAAAAAAAAGGATGAAATTTAATTTTTTCAAGCAGATGTTCTTTGTGGAAAAATTGGTATTTTCAAGTTTGGGTATCGTTTCGACGAAGAATGAAGGTTCTATTGAAAATATTGGGAATACTTAATTTTTTTAATGATTTACTTTTATTTCACTGCGAAGTTACGTTAATTTTTGTAATTCACTTGGAACCGAAATTAAATAGGGATATTAATTTCGAATGATGGTTGCGTAGATTGCATTTAATGCGCCGTTCGAATGCATTTTAATGTTTAAATTAATGGTATTGTGGTGTGTGAAATAAAAACTTAACTTTCAAGGATTTTTTACAACATACTACTCCCAATATTTTTAATCCGTTGAAGACATTTTTTTTTTTTTTTTTTCATCACAATTATCCATGAAATTCAATATATTAGCTTTTCCTTCAAGAGTTTCGGATCGTCTGTTAAATTTCTTACGAATTTTCGAATAACGTTCATACAACTATTCGGCTAATTTTCATACGAATTTTCGACTTAATTTCATGAAAATCGTCGAATAAATTTCACACGAATTTTTGAGAAAATTTAATGAGATTTGTCACTGGTAAATTTCTCCTCAGGTTTCTAAGATGGGAGGAAGGAACGTGTGCGTGATATTCCCTCACGCGTGGAGCGAGTGAGAAGCATCTTCCCTGCGGACCGGTTTGCCGTGATAGGTCAACACTCAATACCCTTTTACATAAGAAATCATCGACGATATCCGATAACCGTGCTGGAGCAAGATTAAAAAAAAAAAAAAAGGAGTATTATGTGTCCCAATCGCGAGTGCGATCAGCGCTCGTTTCTCAATGTCGTTGCCGATGCCCCTTGTCTCAGCGAGATCAAAGAATTTTATCAGCCGGGACGCTACGAACAATCGGATAAAGAGACAAACGTCGATGGACGAAAGTGGACGGGGGTGAACGTTGTAAAACGATTAGGACCGTTAAGTCGGTTTAATTCGTGAAGAATGCCGACTCCAGACGCCATTGGTAGAATCACGCGAGGCCTAACAAACGGTAACTCTTGGCAATTCTGTGCCTTGGAGCTTTGTGCTCGGGCTTACAATGCGCCTTAGCGCGTGTGTGTTAAACCGTGCACCGTCTCGGTGTAAATCGTCGGCGAGGCTTTAAACGCGAGCACGACCCTCCTCAAGTGTGACAATCAGACCAGAACGAATACGGGCTTTATGGACGTGGCAAAACTTTCGATCGTTTGCCTCAGCCTTGGAGAAAAAAAAATTAATTTTTTCGTACCTGAATTGTAATAATGACTTTTTTTTTTTTTTTTTTTTTCAATGCTAATTTATGGAAATATAAAGATATATATGAGTGGAGATGAAACTGCCGCGTTGATCTTGGCAGAGGTTGCGCTGATTGAGTCATCAGGTTATTTGGTGGGAATTGTCTCTCGTCGCGATTAATCGTTACAAAGTACAGAGAGCGATTTTTCAAAATCATGGCCTCGGAGCGATTATATTTCTTTTATTTGTCGGTATCGGTTGGACTCTGCGGACTCTGAGATAATGTCGAGTTTGAACTCGACTGATTCGACGGACCATCGATTCAGGGGATCGGAGACAATGCGAGAATACTCGAACAATGCGGGGGAAATATTACTTAATTCTGCTGGACAAATGTTTTCGACATGAAACTTTTCAATTTATGTGCGGGTTTACCGAGATGTAAAAAAGTTATTTTCGAGTAGGCGAGGCACGAATGAAGAGTTTTATGGATACTCAAAGACAAATCCTAAATACTGTGCGAATTGCATATACGTTTGATTTTTTTTTTAATGCCAGGACCGGCCAGAAAAATAACGTGGCACCTGTTAGAAGCATGGTTTGAATCGCGAGAGTGAGAACGAGCGGCGAATAGTTGGGACCAAACGTAGGAAAAGGGCAGACCTGCACAGAAGGGACGAGGGCGATAGCAAAATCGACTGAAAGCGGTGCCGCGTGGCGACCAACGCGAGCACGAGTGTGTGTGAATTTCCGTAGATTTAACTCATTAATGATTTCTGTTCTTCATCGTTTTGGTAACAAATGAACTATTTTCCCGTTCGTGTAATCCTGGCTTCATCACGGTCTTTATGCATTCGTCACAAAAAGTAGTATGCGATATTTGTACATAAAAGCGGACTTCCAACGGCTGTTGCGAAGCGACCGAACTCACCTTTTATCGCTCCGGAGCACTCGGAGTAGAGATCCGGCTCTTCAAGCGACTTCTCAACCTTCGACGAAAGTCCACTTTTACGCACTAATATCGTAAATTACTTTTTGATTTTTTCAATTTGCACAATACTGGGGCGTGTGAATTTGTAATGAGAGCCAAGGAGACAATTCGATTAAGGAATTAGCCAATTGCAGAGCCCTTGAGGAAACGTTTTTTTTTTCTTTTGCAATTTTCGAAAAACATATAATACACGGATGTTTCGGATAGCTACAATAATTAACGTGTGTTTCAGGGGAAATAACATGGTGGACGTGCTCTCGACACGCCTACAGGAGGCCTACGCGAAATGGGAATCCCGGACGGACGTAACCCGCAATCCGGAGCCAAGCACGCCCAGACTTTCTCTCGACGGTAAGAAAGAGAGCTGAGTCGATTAAGTTGATCCGCCAAGTGCGACGCTTCAAATTGGCCGAATCACTTTGCAGGTCTTCGTCGAGCGGGTCAGCAGGTCCAGAGAAAACGAATACAGAGCAGAGAGCAGGCCAGAAAACTTCGGGAGAGTTCCCTCTTCAAGATCAAGGAGTCCGAGCTTCTGGCACCGACTTTCGTAGAGGCAACGCCGTTTCTCTATAACTGCTGCAACATCTGCACGCCGTCGTCGAGAGTGAGTCATCGCGCACCGTCCGAGATTTCTCCTTTGTTCGAGAATCGATTATTTAAAAAGGCTTTTGCTTTCTGTGAGCCATGCAACCACTGTTTTCAACGGTGTTTCTAATTCTTGGCTTGCAATTTCGTGGCAGCAGCCGTTGTTATCTTTGTTATGGTCCTGCATTGTATGAGAAACGACGATTCAAACGAGAGGGATGCATAGGTGACATTGCGCAGTGGTTAGTGTTCTTACTCAGTAACCGATTAATCTGGGTTCGAATTCCACCGATCACCGTACGTTTTCGATCGTTGCAACTGATCCTTGTTATTAACATTCGGTACTTCGAGTACGAACACTTATCCTCGACCTCTCGCTCAACAATTCCAATGCGTCAGTTCGCCTTGTCGTTCCCAAAGATAGTTGGACTAAAACAGTCTGACGACGATTTTCTAGAATTTTGATACATTGCGATAGTCGAGAGAATCGTTGCGCAACGTCCATTCTATTATTCGATTATTCCATCGTTGGTGAAAAAAGTTTAATATCGAATGCACGTTGCAAAATAGTTGTCGCAACGATACAACGTCGTCAGGCAGTTTCAGGACCTTAATGAGGAAGGTCGATTAACAAAATACTGCAATGACCCAGAACGACAAGGAGTACCCGGTTAGCGGATCACCCATGCAAGTTCCGACCGCGAGCCTTCCTGTTTGACTCTCGGAATCACCGAAGCTTAGGGAAACGGGAATTTTTGGTACACAAGTCGACATCTGTAGCACCAATTGGCGCACTCGGTCGCCGCCCGATTGTCTCTATGCGGGCCGCCCAAATACTTAAACTCGTCTAAAAATAACGGAAGTAGCGTTCGTTTCGGAGGACTACGCTCCGTCTAGATGTTCTCCTCTATAATACAGAAGACAGTCTTATTATATGTTCATCCGCCGTCGGCAGACACCGTTGCAAACTCTGTACGAGCCTAACCGTTACGCAACGAACTTTTGCATTTGCAACTGCGACGAGGCGTAGGATCGAGCGGTTTTTTTTTCTCCGTTGCACGACCGCGGGTTCAGAGTCGGGCCGGTGTTGTACGTCGCGGTTGTTCGTCTCATCCTAGAGGCTCTTTGAGTTTTAACGACGCGGAACGGACGGCCAGAAATTATTCTGGATCGAAGAGCACGCGATCATAATTTTCGTACGTGATTAATTAAGCCGTACAAAAGTCAGTCGGAAACGCCTCGCGAGTCTAGTTGCATAACCGCGCGACGGACGATTGACTCGGCGACCCACCCGGAGATAGCGAGGCGCTAGAGCGCCGAATCATCTTACCGCTCGCTCCTAAAATTGAACCTCCGATGCTTCCCGATACGTTACTCGCAATCTGCCAAAAATGAGACGACGGGACGTGTTGACATTTTCGGCCGCCTCACCTGGGCGGGCATCTCTTATTTGTAACGACGGATGACTACGTTTGACTGGCGGCCATATAAAAAATTATCATCTTTAATCGGCCTGTAAACAAAGAGATGCACGACGACAGACGAGGCTTCTTGACGCGATGGTTGAGAATCGTGGTTGTGCGCGGATACCCCGAAAGCGTAAGTTGGACGCCGATCGAACTCGGAAAATCGCAGTTTCACAACGCTTGAACAACCTTTCGATTACAGACAACATTCGTCGCATTTCGATCGCGTGATCGTAGTTTTAATTAATCGTTGCGTTTTCCCAATGTTTGTTAATAATTTTATCATACGATAAAATTGTATCTTCTGTAGCGTGCAAAAAAAAAAAGAAAGGTCCGAGTAAAATCTTGAAATTATTTGTTTAGGGATCATTCGTCAGCAACGCGACGAAGCAACACCGGGTCAATGGAGTGAACATACTGCTGGTCGATCCGGGGCCCAGTCTCCTGTCAAAAATCTTCTATCACGTCTCTCACGTGTACAGCTTCAGGAAGTTTCACTATCCGAAAGTCACGCAAACCGTAAGTTCGAATGGTCATGCAATATCTTATCTGAGAGCGACCGCTCGCTATCGGACAACAACAAGACTCGGGGTTACAGAAGTATCATGACCTCTCGGGATGCGCTTTTCCACATTGGATGTATGACTGTTTGTTTAAAAATATTCGACAGGTCTTGAACGACGAGAGATTGAAAGACGCAATCAAAGTAGCAGCCCAAGAGTGCGTCGAAAACGATGGAATCCCGGAAGATGAGGCAATCTCTCGGACCGAGGCACGTGCCAGAACGATATTGCTGCACATGCAGAGCACCATCAGCGACGCTCTCCTCAGACTTACAGCGTGGACGCTGTACAAGCTGCTCCCACGTTTTATCAAGTCCGCTATCGTTCAGCCGACGCAGATAGAAATGTTGAAAAAGGCGAACGACAGCGGACTTCCGCTCGTCTTTCTGCCGCTGCACAGGAGTCACCTCGACTATATTATGATTAGCTTTATCCTGCTGAGCAACGACGTAAGGAATCCCCTCATCGCCGCTGGAGATAATCTCAAGATTCCATTCTTCGGGTACGAATCCGATTATTAACGCACCATTTATAATTTCTAACCTATGCCATTTCTTCGATGTGCAAAGGTCTTTTGAGCAGTAAACCGGGTTTGTCTCGCATGAATCCCTTCATTTTTAAATAAGGAAGAGAATGCGGCAAATTTCACTTCATTACATTCTCGGGACTGAAAATTACTCTTAGAGCCCAAAATGTAAAAAAATGGGCGAAAAAAATTGAATTTTGAAAAATATCGTCTAAAGCACTTTTCTGCGTCTATACATGGGTTCTAGGGTAAAAGCTCAGTGTCTCTAGGAGTTTCATACGTCATATAGCTCAACGGTGTATTTTCAGGTGGTTGCTGCGAGGACTCGGTGCATTTTTCATAAAACGTCGCATCGATCCAGCTATCGGACGCAAGGACACCCTTTACCGCGCCACGCTGCATACGTACCTCATGGAGAGCCTTAGAGCAGGTCATAACATCGAATTCTTCGTCGAGGGTGGCCGAACGAGAACAGGCAAGCCTTGCATGCCCAAGGGTGGAATTCTGAGTGTGGTCGTTGACGCCTACATCGACGGGACGATCGAGGACGCTCTTTTAGTGCCGATCGCTATGAACTACGAACGTCTCGTCGATGGCAACTTTGTCAGGGAGCAGCTAGGACAACCAAAGAAAATGGAAACTTTTCGTTCGACGATCAGTGCCATTTGGTCGACGATAATGGGCAATTATGGAATTCTGAAAGTTGACATTTGTCAACCGTTCTCTCTGCGAGTGAGTTGTGGGTTGCGGCGCGTACGTAATTCTCGTTGATCCTCGCGATATTGACGCAGTTATCTTTTTATTGTTCATTCAGGAGATGATGAAGTCCTTCCAAACTCAACAGAACAGATTGGCTGTGCCAACGCCTTCGGAGAAAACCTTGAAGTACACAATGTCCAGTTCGTCCTTGTACGGCACGGACTACGTCGATGACGAACACCGACAACTGGTGGAGAGTATCGCAAGACACGTAGTTTACGGTAAGAAAAACAATCGCCCGTATCAGGACATGTCAACTATTTTACGATCTATGTAAACTGTCAATTAATTTTATGCTACATTAAAGACTGCTCAAAGTCTACTCCGATCATGTCAACGAACGTCGTGGCTTTCCTGCTCTTGAACAAATTTCGCGATGGTTGCACATTGGACAAGCTCGTGGAGGCCTTTGAGATTCTCAGGCAAGAGTTGGAGGCCGCGCACAAAGACATAGCGTATTGTGGAGAGAGCATCGATATCATAAATCACGCTGTTAGTACACTTGCAATCATAAGCGTGCGCGTAATCGAAACCCCCATTCTCGAGGGCTAATTTTCTTTTTGTTGTCTCTCTCCTTTTGCAGTTGGATATCCTGGGTCCCGGTTTGGTGAAACAGCAACGACAAGAGATAACCGAAACGGTCGACGATCAAGTCGCGAAATCTCAAACAGTCACAATGATACGGCCCGTCGCAATTCTTCCAAATGTAATCGAACTTGCTTATTACAGCAACACAATGATGCTTCACTACGTGATGGACAGTGTCATAGGTAAGACATTCAATCGATATCGGAGCTGGAACAAGTACCAAAAAACTTCAAGTTCAAAGTACGCGAAGTATCTATTAACCGCTTGACGAAGTTAGATACGTAACTTTAAGCGCTATCAGGTCTTGAAAAAGATGCATAGAGATTTGAACATGGTGTACCGTTCTTCATATACTGCCCAGCACTAATCAATATCACCAGTCAAGAACTAACGAGAATCGTTTGCTTTCAGTGACTTCCTTGTACGCCGCGCTCAAGTCGAGGATCGACGACCCACGAGCTATCGCGGAGAACGACATAACAGTATTCCAAACAGTTCTTATCGAGAAATCTCTCAAGCTCTGTGATATTCTCAAATACGAATTTATATTCTGCAAGCCTTGCCAAGAGTTGGAACACGTTATCGTCGATGCTATAAGAAATCTCACAGCCACCGGGATAATATCTTTGCAAGAGGTTCGTTATTGATCGACGATAGATTGTGATGTGAAAGAGATTGTCAACAGAGAAATGACGAATTTTTGGGTTTCTAGGAGGGTTATCTGGATGAAGAGCTGTGGGGCCAAAGATACGCCCGGACCCTCGACGACAGCTCGGACGAGGAACGCTTTATACAGAACAAAACAAAAAGAATCGAGTACAAGCTTAATCTGGAAGCCGATTCTTCGAATTACATGGAATTCCTGCACACTATTTTGAGGCCTCTGGTCGATACGTACACGTTCAGCGCGTTTACGCTTCGGAAACTCGTCGGACGTTCCTTATCGGAAAGAGACTTGGTTCAAGAGGTATTGAGCGAGATTAAAACTAATCTCGATCGGGGTATCGTCAGTTACGGTGAGTTTACAAAAATTGTTTCATGTGTCTATTACCACTGGCTACGAAGCCCGTGAAGAGGAGATGAATTATGAGTTTTGAAATTTATCTGTCCGTAGGTGAAAGCTTGTGCGTTGATCCCATAAAGAATTCACTGAAGTTGTTCGAAAAATGGAACGTCCTCGAGTGTCATCCTGAGCAGAACGTCAAGATTCTCTATTTGAAGGACGACTATGACAATGATAAGGCAGCTAACGAGATTTACGAGACTATCGAAGCTTTCAAGTGGACAAGAAACGTCGATTGAACGCTGAACGAAAACAATCCATCCCTAGCTCACTAAATACCCACTAGAAACCTGTATATAACTTGGCCTAGGATTAATCCCAAAACACAACAAAAACGATAGCGAAGGATGATAGAAGACCAGTCCTGTGCAATATGCGCGACACGTCTGTGATGAAGCTCTCGGAAGCTTGTACAGTTGTAAAAAATACGTGGTAAGATCTGATCCGTTACGGTCGTATAGCATGGAGGTTTTGCGACACTGGAAAGAGAGAAAACAAAAATCTTTTCGGAACTCAAACGCAGAGGTCTCCATGAAATTTTTGTCTTCCAACACAAACAAGATCACTTCTGACGATTGCGTATTACTCAAAGTGCGTCGTTCACGGACGTCGATATCAGGAAGTTATATTATTATAGTGATAAATTACTTTTGTTATGACTTTTGAAGACACTTACATTTAAAAATAAAGGTTGTTTACAAAACCTTTGGTGAATATTTACAACGAGGAAGGGGGGTCTCAATATTTTACTGTAGCTGCGATAGGATAACTTCTCCTCAATCCCATGCACTTTTCACGGTCAACGAAGAGCGCGTCGACCTTTGCTTTGAGATCGGTTTCCAGGTTGGTCCGAGTTCTGAGCAGCTGTTGATGCTGAGCTTCGCACTCTTGTAACCTCATGTGCATCTCGTGAATCAAGCCCGTGATAGTATCTACTTCATCTACCATTCTGCAGGAAAGTAGAAACATAAATGATTGTCATTGAACAGAAAAAATCTAATTCAACCGCAAAGCACAAAATATAAAAAAAAAAAAATTCATAAATATTTCGCAATCTTTCAAATATTATAAAACATTTCTCAAATATACGAAACTAATATTTTGTAATACTCCGCGGAAAATATTTCAACGAACCGTTTATAAAACGTGAGGATAAAATATCTTGAAACATTTTATATTTCATGTTTATAAAATATTTTAATGTCAGATTAACGGGGCGAGAAAAAGATATTTTTAGAACGTTTTGAAGACACTTCACGAATATTTTTAAATATTGGAACGATTATCTCAATATTTCAGAAAAATATTTTAGAGACCATTGAAAAATATTTTCGTGAGTAGTCGGTTGCAGAGAGTTTAAATGGAAACCTTAATTGCGCCTGGTCTCTGCACAACTCCACCTGTGGACGGTGCGTTCGCGCCTCGAGACGTGTATGAGCGACTTTCAATGCTGCACTTTTGTCCGCAACAGCTTTTCCGAGCAGCTCCAAGCTCTTTTCCACGTTGAAAATGTCGTGCTGAATCTATATTGAAAATTATGTTAAATTTATGCAATCGTCTCTGTTACCTTCGGTTTTTGGATACTCGCCTTGTGTAAATGTAATTCCAGTTTGCTCTTAGCGTGAAGCGTTTCGGCAGATCTTCTAGCGAGCGCGTTATTCGTTTCGCTCCAAGCGTCCCAAATCTCCTGAGCTACTCCGTTTATCGCAGTCTCTATGGCGCTCCTGAGCTGGCACGAGCGTAACCTGTTGTCCTGGGACTTTTTCACAATATCGTTTGATGCTTCCGTCCACGACTCGGTCTCGGTGACGCTTTGTTAAAATTTCATTCCAATAAGCACGGCGGAGCAAATATCTCGCGTCAATATCTTCTTATAAATATTTTGACGAATTGTCGGTTTGGATGACTATTTTTATAGCGTATACAGTGGATTTTGAAATTAAAAAATATAATATACTTTACACATGCTAAAATGTTATATTTTTGCATGTTATATTTTTTTTTAATTCCGTTTTCATAGCATTTGAAACGAAGATCGAAATTTCGAAATTTTATTTCATATGGAATAGATTTATGCAACTTATGTTAACATAAATGTTGGTTGTGTATATTTCAAATGGTATTTTATGTTATTACAATATTATTAATGGATATTACCAAGGGTCGTATTTTTCGATGCCGCCATAGTATTGCAGACCATTGCTAAAATTGTTCAGCCGGTGACACATCGTGTCGATACCGAGAGCGGATTCTTTATTACCGATGTCCGTTTCCAGCTCATTCTGAGCTGCCCTGCCGTCCGCCAGCTAAATAACGGTTTTGCTCACGTTAAATTTCGTTTACTCGTGTCGCACTTATACCACGCAGAAATTTCTTATTCGTCACTAACTTGATTTATACACTTGTCCGTGTAGCGTTCCAATTTGTTCTGACCCTTTCTCACAGTCTCGATCTCTCTGAGCAGCGCCTGCTCGGGTTGATCGTGGACCAATTCCGTTCCTAATAAGTTATCTTGTTTTTATTGTATATAATTAATTTTTTTCCAGGGGAAATAATAATTATTTCGAAACTAACCTAACTATTTTATACACTACACGACTCTTTAACCTGCTCGCTATAAACTATACTACATTATACACTATACATATCTTGGAAATATTTTTCAAGGTGTCAATAATATTTTTTCAAATATCAGAAAATATGTTGAGCTCGTTCATGAATCTTACATTTCAGAGAAATGCGTGAGAATCCGTTATCGATTCAAATTGCATATACATCCGCATAGAAATTACTCAGTGAAACACGATATCGAAGATATTTTATAACTGTATCAGAAATGTTCAGAAAGATTTCGAAGATTTTGAATATTTCGGGTTATATGACTGAACTATGAAGAAACTACACTATACAACTTATCTTATAAGCTAACCAAACTATATACTAACGAAACAATAATCGGTACATTTCGGATATTATAGTGACGTGGGGCAACCTTTTCGCGACTCCCTGTGATAAAGACATTCTTGAGCGATATGCAACGGTCCCTCCAGATCCTGTATCGCTTTCTGCAAAGCAGTTCGACAATTCTGCATCTTTCTATTTTCCACGATCAAACGTTCCAGTTCTGCGACAAGCTCGCGTTCCCAAAACCTGATGTCGATTATTCTCTCGCCGAGCTTTCTTCCCGTGTCGCCCTGTCCCTCTTTCACGCGTTCGTCGGCGACTCTGCACAACGATCGATTTACAACTCCGCGTTCTTTACGACCGCAAACTTGTGCGCGTCAAAAGTGCAAATTTACCTCATCATCCGAACGGTATCTTTCCGTAACTTATCGGCGTAATGTCTGTTAGAGTCTGCCTCGTTGTAAAATCGCAGTTGAGTCTGCGTCCAATCGTATGGCGTGTATCTCGTGTACAAGGCTGCGCGCGCAGCATGCGCCGGATGTCTCTCGAAACCCGTGACAAGATTCGGAAACTTCAGAGGCTCCGTGGACATTCCCTGCGGCGTGTAACAAGGGTCGACCAGCTGATTTGTGATCGACTGGTTCGGTCTGAATGCACATGATCAAAATTATGATATTTTTTAGGGATCGAGGAATGAAATTGATCGAGAATTTCGCACAGCGGGAGAACTTGAACGGTCTCGTATCCCAACGTTGGTCGCCACGGATGAGGCCTCGGAGTCCTGTAGTATTCTCCGACTCTTGCGGGTATCGCGGGACCGGAAACTTGTTCCATACAGGGCATCGCACCCACCGTACTCCATGGTTGCAGTTGCTGACCAAATGAAATATAATATTAAGGCCCAAATGAAATATAATATAAACGACCAAATGAAATATAATATTAACGACCAAACGAAATATAATCTAAACGACCAAATGAAATATAATATTAACGACCAAACGAAATATAATATAAACGACCAAATGAAATATAATATAAACGACCAAATGAAATATAATATTAACGACCAAATGAAATGTAATATTAACGATCAAATGAAATATAATATTAACGACCAAATGAAATATAATATTAACGACCAAACGAAATATAATATAAACGACCAAATGAAATATAATATAAGCGACCAAATGAAATATAATATAAACGACCAAATGAAATATAATATTAAAGACCAAATGAAATATAATATTATCGACGAAATGAAATATAATATTAACGACCAAATGAAATGTAATATTAACGACCAAATGAAGTATAATATTAACGACCAAATGAAATGTAATATTAACGATCAAATGAAATATAATATTAACGACCAAATGAAATATAATATTAACGACCAAACGAAATATAATATAAACGACCAAATGAAATATAATATAAGCGACCAAATGAAATATAATATAAACGACCAAATGAAATATAATATTAAAGACCAAATGAAATATAATATTATCGACCAAATGAAATATAATATTATCGACCAAATGAAATATAATATTATCGACCAAATGAAATATAATATTAACGACCAAATGAAATGTAATATTAACGACCAAATGAAATGTAATATTAATGACCAAACGAAATATAATATAAACGACCAAACGAAATATAATATAAACGACCAAATGAAATATAATATTAACGACCAAATGAAATATAATATAAACGACCAAATGAAATTTAATAATAACCACCAAATGAAATATAATATAAACGACGAGAGCTGCAGAGTTGCAGACCCGAACTCGTCCGATTGAAACTGTTCGAGAGAAAAATAATTACCGTGTACATTACGGTCTCGGTCGTCGCGCCGGATTGGGCCATTGCAGAAGCTAAAATAACCGCTTGACCTTTGAAACTTAAAAATTTTAATTTATCGCTTCGCCCGAGATATCGACTGGATTCAATAAGATTGTCCGAAATTCATGTACGCGTCAACCTAAAAATACGATTTTCGATCAAGACATTATAATTCACGATAAAAGACTGACAAAAAAAAAGAGTCGAGTTAG
This sequence comes from Listrodromus nycthemerus, assembly GCA_963978505.1. Taxonomy (NCBI): domain Eukaryota; kingdom Metazoa; phylum Arthropoda; class Insecta; order Hymenoptera; family Ichneumonidae; genus Listrodromus; species Listrodromus nycthemerus. The sequence goes on along the minus strand of OZ021679.1, from coordinate 27,696,744 downwards.
ATCGAGCGGTTTCCGTCGAAATTCCGAAATCTTGTGCGATTATCAACGTCGGAAAACGAAAATGTTTTCGACGTTTTGCGGTCTCAACAATTTTTCGTGATATCGGCGCAAATTTTTTTTATCTTCCTTGACGTCGAATCATCTTCACCAGGACTTTTGCGATACTTTGAGAATTTTTGTACGGTGCCGGGTACGAAATGGAAGACATTTATGTACGTTCAATCGTTTATTTATTTTTCGAAGCAATGACATAATTTTTTCGTTATTTTCAATTCATTATGAGGAAATAATTTCAACAACGTAAATGTTGAGGATATTTTTTTTGTCACATACTCTCCGATGGACAATATAATAATAGCAATTACAAAGGAGACAGCATCTTATCGTTGACGCACTTTGCGTTCAGGCATGTCTGCAATAAAAAAAATGTGTCGAAGAAACAGATAAATTTTTGTAATCAATGCCATTTTAAATCGGTTGAAATCGTAGACAAACTAGAAGCATTAATGGATAAGCTATTGAATTTTCTATCCGCCGATGCATTATTTTTTCGAATTTTTCTTACGACCGAGTCGTTCAAAATAAAATAATTTTTCAAAATTTTTCAAAATTTCACACTCCAATGAAACAATTATTTTATTGCGAGAGATTTGTTTCACGTTTACGGCAAACGTTGCACAATTTGACGACGAAATCGTGAGAAGTAAAAAGCGGCTATGAAGTGTGCAATTAAATTGGCGAATGTTGCTGTTTGAGCGACTCGGTCGGTACAACAGTTTTCCGCAAAATCACATCTTACCTTCCCATGTCCGCATTCTGTGCCGTCGAGGGCTGGGTTGAATTGTTTACACTCGATAATAATATCGATCAAGCAATAAACTTCCTTGCACGTCCAGAACTACAAAGATGTTTAAAGAATTATTAACAAGCTACTTTGAAGTGATCTTCGGTGAAGTTCATTTTTTTTTTTTTTATTCTCGGCTGAACCACTTTACAGGAAAGATTGTGATGCAGCTTAGCTTGCACGCAGCCGTTGTCGCACATCGACAAATTGGAGCTTAGTGAAAAATTGAAAGCATGCCGATCTTACCGCGCAGCTAAATCGACTCGAGGAATGGTTGATCGCGCATTGGTTGTGAAGCGATTTCACCATACCTGGCAGTATCGTTTCGACTGGTTTGCCGGGATCGTGAACACTCGTGAGACCCTTCATGCACCATCCGTTACTGAAATATCGGTGTTCGGTCGGTAACAAAAACTGTGATCACATTTTTTCTCACGATGCCGAAACTGTTTCGTGAGTCGGTTAGCATCGACCGTGAAAACGGACGATCCGGCGAACGCTCACTCGCTTCCGGCGAACGAGTCGCGGAATCGTCGACGAGAACCGATCGCAGTTTCAGTTACCGACCGAGTAAGTTTCTCGTACTTTCAAGACGAAGGAAGAAAAGAAGAAGATTCTCCGTCGACGAGTCGGTCGATCGAAGTCACGCGATTAAATAAATAAATAACGAGTACCTCAGAAGACTCTTCCGGATGGAATCCAAATCACATTTGTTCCACTCTCGGCTGTTCCAGTCGCTTCGGTAAGTGCACGCAGGATTTTCGTCCGAGCCGTGACCCAGCCTAATGAAAAAAAAAAACCATGCAATGAACGTCGCAACCGAGAGTCGATGAACGAGGATGAGAGAGTTCTTACATGTGAGCCACCTTGCCGACGACTTGCTGAAGTCCAGAAAAATCCATCTGGTCGCTCGTCACGAGAACGCCCATCGCATCGGGATTGCCGTGATCGCAGAGCACACCGTTGGGAAACCACGAGCCGACTAAACAAAATTCCAGTCCGGAAATTACTTAATCGCATGATCTCGTGAAAATAATCGCGGTGAAATGCTTACCGGTACTCTCAAAATCGGGATTTCCTGCGACACTGTCAATTCAAAAAATCCAATTTCAGTAATTCCACATAATACAATGACTATTTACCTTTGAAGCATGGCGTCCCATGTGTCTTCATATACGATTAACAATTGGAAAAAAATCTCAAACTGATGTAATGACTGTGAAAACGAGGTAACAATCGTTTCACGAAGAAATCCATCGTGCTTCAAAAACGGTAAAACAATGTGGCGTTAATGGGCTTTATTGGGCGATCTTGTTACCTCGTCATGAGAGCGACGATGTTGAAAGTGCCACGCTGGAAGTCTGAATTCTTGTGCATCCTGTCCCAATAATCCGCTGTACGGTACAAAGTTCCTCGAAGGTGGAGGTATCGCGCGCGGTTTCTCATTTCGTACAAATGATAGGTCTCGTCAATGTTCTGGGCAGAAAAAAAAACACAAATTGGCCGACAATCCTCTCACTGGATTATCCGCGACCAGCTTTGCGGATCGCCTGGACAATCCTGAAAGTGATGGACACACAAATGTCGGATGAACTCACACGATCGATGACGATACCAGCTAGCCGTAGTCTGATCCATGGATTTTCGATCGCCCTCAGCTGAATATCGACGCCGTTCCAATAGGCCAGAGCGTAAATGATTCTCTTCATGATGAAATCCCGCTGCAACCTGGCGTAGGACAAATGACGAGATCAAGCTCCGGAGATCATTGAGTCAATTGCTTCGAACGACGAATCGGTTGGATGAAACTTACTCCTTGTCCGATGGCCAGGCCTCTTGGTACTCCATGACAGCCAAAACGGATGGACGATAAACCGTCCCGTTGATCTTTTTCGCGGACGAACGGATTCGTGACAGCAGATCGGCTTTCTAAAACCGTCGTTCAACTTAAGTTCGATCTCTTTGCTACGTCGGACCGTCACGATCCTCGACAGTGGACTTACCGGATGGCGTGCTTCGTAGTCGAAGAATTCATCTAATCCGTTGGATCTCCAGTAATCGATCGCTTTCTTCACGATCTGTGACGAACAATCAGGTGAATTACTGATTAACGATCGTGACAAAAAAGATGGTTCGAGTGTTCACGAGAGGACACGTACACCTTTCTCGAGTTTTTCGTAATGAAGAACGGTCTTATTGTTGGGATCGGGAAAGTGAGCGATCCACACGGGCGTATCTTCTCCCGCCAAAAATGTTTCGTTTCGATCGAGCGAACGATCAGATTTGTCCGGATCAACGACGCTATCGTTGGAACTGCCTCGCTCGACGTCATACACCTTGGAAATTTTTGACTCTCCGGCCTGACGAAAACCCAAACGAATCTGTGGCTGATGCGTAGAATTGTATTTCAGCGACATTTGAGATTTTACTTACCGGCTGAAGTATGGAAGCCAACGTGGACGAAACCGCGAGGCAGACGAACACTGCGATTCCAACGCGCGTCATCGACATTATAGGAATCAACGGCGATTTCTGAAATTTTCGAATTGTTTCAGAAATCGAAGAATGTGCGAAACGCTTCCAATAATTTATAACTCGGAAATTGTGACGTGATCGAAATTTTTTACCTGCGCGAGCCTCGATTCGGCAACGAAATTTCGTCGAATGAGTGGAAATCTATCGGCCCGGTTTCTTAAATAGGTCTTAAGGTCCGCGACAAGGGAAAAAATCTCACACGAATATACTTTTGTTAACTTTCTTCCTACCACCGCCATTATATATTCTCGTTTAAACAAATATTTGAAGATAATTAATTAAAACCATCGCCGGTATTTTTAAGTGGCACATTTCGCAACGAACTTGATTTACGACTGGATCAAGAAACAATGTTACACATTTGCTCGCCAATTTAACACAAAAAAAAAAAAAGTATTTGAAAGTTACGATTTTTTGGTGTGCGCGAATGATTTGAGAGACTTATAAAATGCTTTCAGACTATCGACACGTCACTCGGCCGGCTTTGGGCGGTGCATCGCTGCAACCTGTGTGCAAGTGGATGCAACGCTGCTATGCGCATGCGCACTTCTTGCACGCTGACACCCTCGCGTCGCTGAGGGATTCAATTAATTTTTCGAAATTTCTATTTTCGAAATTTCGTTTTTTTTTTTTTTCCAACAATTACAGCGGGATAATGATATTTAATTTCGTACAGTAAAACATCATTAGCGATTTGGAGAAGAAAAAATTTAAAAAAATTCTACCTCCTCCACTATGTTTGACGTATTCCTACGAATTTCTGTACACATAGATATTTCATTATTTATTGGATAATGGTCCCTAAAATATTCGTTTCGTTGCGAAGCGACAGCTGCGCGAGGCGACGTTATTTACGATTTTTTCTTCTTATCTCTTTCGCACCTTAAAATTAAGCAGAACGCGACCATCTGAATGATTACCATGGAAATGTGTTTGCTTTTTTTTTTTTTTTTTTTTATATTTTCATTCCAATTTAAAACGTATCTAATCTCGTTTGTTAAAGAAAAACGATTCAAGAAGTGTAGGGTACGAGACGGATAATTAATCTAATTCGAGTATCTGTTGCGAAATAAATGTTAATTTTTTTCCTTGGTGTCGCGAGTTACGAATTTGGTATTCGAATGGTTAATCGTAGCTCACGATCTATCGACTAAAGAATCTTTGACGATTCATTCTTCGAGTCACCCTCGCAAATCGTTGATTTATTTCAACTTTTCGTGAGTCGCGACAATCAAATACAGAAAAAAAAATTAATCGCATTTAGGAGGGTTGAAAAAAAGACTGTTATTAAAACCTCGAAGATTCGTCCTGTCGCTTCGCCTAAGATATCAACGACGAGATTCAGCGAGATCATCCGAAATTGAATTACAAGTCAACCTAAGAGAAAATAATTTTCGTCGAACAGATTGCAGTGTACGAGAAAAGACTGACGAAAAAAAAGAGTCGGGTGAGAACGAGTGGTTTCCGTCGATGGCAACATTCGAGATAAGTACCGAATCCATTTCGGCCGTTTTACGCTTTCTCACCCATCTCGTGGGTTTCACAATTGACACGTTTCAGTTACTCGCTGAATTAACGATCCGATACAAGAAAAAATTTCAAAAATGTCCTCTGTAACGTCACATCCGATTTGAAAAATTTACTTTTGAACTGAAAGAGGTGTCGTACGAGAAGCGTTACTTCCGGTTTAAAAATCATAGATTTTTACCGAAAGTGACTTAGTACCGGAAATATGTAATTTCCGGTCTACGAATATGATTTTTGGACCGAAAGTCTCGGACACTGAAATTCCGAAATTTTATTTGATTATCAAACGCGGAAAATAAAAAACGTTCTTAACGTTTTGTAATTTTTTGGTAACGATTTTTGGTGACAAAATCGGCGCACGTTTCTCGATTCTCCTCGCCGTTGAATCTCCTCCATCAGATAGGACTTGTGCGGTACTTCGAGAATTTTTATTCTACATATATCGGGTACAAAATGGAAAACATTTATGTATGTTCATTTATTTATTTATTCATGACGCAATGAAATCATTTTCTCATTACTTTCTATCCGTTATGAGGAAATAATGTCAACACCGTAGATGTTGAGGATATTTTTTTTATCGCATATTTTCTCCGATGGACACAATAAGCATGGCAATTACAAACGAGACAGCATCGTGTTGTTGACGCACTCTGCGTTCAGGCATGTCTGCAATAAAAGAAAATTATTAATTTTTATAGTTGGGTCTACTCGGTAGAATCTTAACGCCAAGTCTAACATGTGTCACGTGACACGTGAGTGTGAAAAAAACAGGTGGATTTTTCGAATCAACGCCATTTCAAATGGGGTCGATACTACGGGCAAAACGAAATTATAATCGGATGCGCTATTAAATTGCATATCCGGCAGTGCATTAATTTTTCGAATTTTCGTTGCAAACAGAATTTCCGGTTAAACGACTGAGTCGTTCGATACAAAATAATTTTTCGAAATTTCACACTCCATTGACGTAATTATTCGGCTAGTTATACGGCGAACCGCGATACCGATCGAGCTCCTATGGCAAATAATTTGACGGAACGATCGCGACAGATTTGTTTCTCATTTACGGCAAACTGACGTAGAGGAGAAATATTTTTTTACACAATTTGACGATGAAATCGTGAAAAGAAAAAAGCGGATATCGAGTGTGTATTTAAATTGGAGGATATTGCTATTTGAGCGACTCGATCGGTATAACAGTTTTCTTCTGATTAACATCTTACCATCCCCGTGTCGCATTCACTGCCGTCCAGAGCTGGGTACATTTTGTTACACTCGATAAAGATACTGACGAAGCAACGCAATTCCTTGCACGTCCAGGACTACAAAGATGTTTAAACAATAGTCAACGAGTTATTTTAAAGCGATCTTCGTAGACGGCCATTTTTTTTAATTCTGGGCCGAACTGAATTATAGGGAAGATTGTGATCCGGCTCAGCTTGCACGCAGCTGGTGGATCGACGAGACGGAACTTTGTATAAATTAAAAATATACCGATCTTACCTCGCAGACACGTTTAGATCGGAAAGCTTGGGTCTCGCATTGTTGGTCGGGCGATTTCACCATACCTGGCAGTATCGTTTCGACTGGTTTGCCGGGATCGTGAACACTCGTGAGACCCTTCATGCACCATCCGTTACTGAAATATCGGTGTTCGGTCGGTAACAAAAACCGTGATCACATTTTTTCTCACGATGCCGAAACTTTTTCGTGAGTCGGTTAGCATCGACCCCGAAAACGGACGATCCGGCGAACGCTCACTCGCTTCCGGCGAACGAGTCGCGGAATCGTCGACGAGAACCGATCGCAGTTTCAGTTACCGACCGAGTAAGTTTCTCGTGCTTTCAAGACGAAGGAAGAAAAGAAGAAGATTCTCCGTCGACGAGTCGGTCGATCGAAGTCACGCGATTAAATAAATAAATAACGAGTACCTCAGAAGACTCTTCCGGATGGAATCCAAATCACATTTGTTCCACTCTCGGCTGTTCCAGTCGCTTCGGTAAGTGCACGCAGGATTTTCGTCCGAGCCGTGACCCAGCCTAATGAAAAAAAAAACCATGCAATGAACGTCGCAACCGAGAGTCGATGAACGAGGACGAGAGAGTTCTTACATGTGAGCCACCTTGCCGACGACTTGCTGAAGTCCAGAAAAATGCATGTGGTCGGTCGTCACGAGAACGCCCGTCGCATGGGGATTGTCGTGATCGCAGAGCAGACCGTTGAAAAACGACGAGCCGACTAAACAAAATTCATTCTGGAAATTACTTAGTCGTATAATTTCGTAAAATTTTCGCCGTGAAATGCTTACCGGTACGTTCCGACCCGCGGATTCCTATATCACTGTCAAATCGAACACAATTCTAGTAATTACACGCAATACAATAAATTTCTACCTTTGAATCATGGTGTTCGAGCTATTTTCTCTTACGATTAACAATTGGAAAAAATCTCAAACTGACGTAATGACTGTGAAAACGAGGTAACAATCGTTTCACGAAGAAATCCGCCATGCTTCAAAAAACGGTAAAACAATGTGGCGTTAATGGGCTTTATTGGGCGATCTTGTTACCTCGTCATGAGAGCGACGATGTTGAAAGTGCCACGCTGGAATTCCAAATTCTTATGCATCCTTCCCCAATATTCTTCTGTACGATACAGCGTACCTCTGAGGTGAAGGAATTTCAGGCCGCTGCTAATTTCGTACAAATGATGGCTGTCATCAATGTCCTGCGGTGGGTAGAAAAAAAAAAAAAAAAAACACATTGGCCGACAATCCTCTCACTGGATTATCCGCGACCTGCTTTGCGCATCGCCCGGACAATCCTGAAAGTGATGGACACACAAATGTCGGATGAACTCACACGATCGATGACGATACCAGCTAGCCGTAGTCTGATCCATGGATTTTCGATCGCCCTCAGCTGAACATCGACGCCGTTCCAATAGGCCAGAGCGTAAATGATTCTCTTCATGATGAAATCCCGCTGCAACCTGGCGTAGGACAAATGACGAGATCAAGCTCCGGAGATCATTGAGTCAATGGCTTCGAACGACGAATCGGTTGGATGAAACTTACTCCTTGTCCGATGGCCAGTCCTCCTCGTACTCCATGACAGCCAGAACGGATGGACGATAAACCGTCTCGTTGGTCTCTTTTTCGGACCAACGGATCCACGACAGCACATGGGCTTGCTGAAACCGTCGTTCAACTTCAGTTTGATCTCTTTGCTACGTCGGACCATCACGATCCTCGACAGTGGACTTACCGGACCGCGTTCTTTGTGATTGGAGAATTCTTTGAATCCGTTGGATCTCCAGTAATCGATCGCTTTCTTCACGATCTGTGACGAACAATCAGGTGAATTACTGATTAACGATCGTGACAAAAAAGATGGTTCGAGTGTTCATGAGAGGACACGTACACCTTTCTCGAGTTTTTCGTAATGAAGAGCAGTCTTATTGTTGGGATCGGGAAAGTAAGCGATCCACACGGGCGTATCTTCTCCCGCCAAAAATGATTCGTTTGGATCGAGTGAACGATCAGATTTGTCCGGATCCACGACGCTATCGCCGGAACTGCCTCGATCGGTGTCGTACAGCTCGAAAATATTTGATTTTTCGGTCTGACGAAAATCCAAACGAATCTGAGAGTAATGCGTACCAATCGTGTTTCAGCAATATTTCAAATTTTACTCACCGAATCATACGCGAAAGTCAAAGTGGACGAAACCGCGAAGCAGATTAACACTGCGATTCCAACGCGCGTCATCGACATTACAGGAAACATCTGCGATTGTGAAATTAATTGTTGAACGAGCGTGTCGCGTTGTTTCGAATCGTTTCACAAATCAACGAATGCGAGAAACGCTTCCAATAATTCGATGAGCCAAACTATTACGTGAACAAACATTTTTACCTTCGTGAGCCACAATTCGCCAAAAAAATTTCGACGAATGAGCGGAAATGTATCGACCTGGTTATTTAAATAGCGTCTATATTAAGATCCTTAAGAACGGAAAAATTTTCACACGAATAAACTTTCATGAACTTCCTTCCTAGTTCCACTACTATACATTTTCGTTGAAACAAATATTTGAAGATAATCAATTAAAACTCAAGTGGCATTGCTCGCAACGAATTTGATTTACGACCGGATAAAGGAACATTATTATAAATCTGCCTGGCAATTTGACGCGAAAAAGATGTTCTTGAGACCTACGATTTTCTCGTTTGCTCAAGTGATTTTTATAATGCTCTGAGACTATCGACACGTCACTCGGCCGGCATCGGGCGGTGCATCGCTGCAACCTGTGTGCAAGTGGATGCAACGCTGCTATGCGCATGCGCACTTCTTGCACACTGACACGCTCGCGTCGCTGAGGGATTCAATTAATTTTTCGAAATTCCTATTTTCGAAATTTCGTTTTTTTTTTTTTTCCAACAATTACAGCGGGATAATGATATTTAATTTCGTACAGTAAAACATCATTAGCGATTTGGAGAAGAAAAAATTAAAAAAAATTCTACCTCCTCCACTATGTTTGACGTATTCATACGAATTTCTGTACACATAGATATTTCATTATTTATTGGATAATGGTCCCTAAAATATTCGTTTCGTTGCGAAGCGACAGCTCCGCGAGGCGACGTTATTTACGACTTTTTCTTCTTATCTCTTTCGCACCTTAAAATTAAGCAGATCGCAACCATTCGAATGATTACCATGGAAATATGTTTGCTCTTCTAAATGTTTACATTCAAATTTATAACGTATCTTATCGCGTTTATTAAAGAAAAACGGTTCGAGTCGTGTAGGGTACGGGAAGAATATTTAATCTACTTCGAGTATCTGTTGCGAGGTAAATGTGGTTTTTTTTTTCTTGGAGTCACAAGTTACAAATTTGGTATTCGAGTGGTTAATCGTATCTCACGATCTAACGACAAGAGAATCTTTCGGTCCAATGAAGCGTAAACTCAACGAGTCAGACATGCAAATCGTTGATTTATTTCAACCTGTTGTGAGTCGCGACGATCAATTACTGAAAAAATTAATCGCATTTAGGAGGGTTGAAACGAAAAACACTCTGTTATTAAAACCTCGAAGATTCGACCTGTCGCTTCGCCTAAGATATCAACGACGAGGTTCAGCGAGATCATCCGAAATTAAATTACAAGTCAACCTAAGAGAAAATAATTTTCGTCGAACAGATTGCAGTGGACGAGAAAAGACTGACGAAAAAAAAGAGTCGGGTGAGAACGAGTGGTTTCCGTCGATAGCAACATTCGAGATAAGTACCGAATCTATTTCGGCCCTTTTACGCTTTCTCACCCATCTCGTGGGTTTCACAATTGACACGTTTCAGTTACTCGCTGAATTAACGATCCGATCCAAGAAAAAATTTCAAAAATGTCCTCTGTAACGTCACATCCGATTTGAAAAATTTACTTTTGAACTGAAAGATGTGTCGTACGAGAAGCGTTACTTCCGGTTTAAAAATCACAGATTTTTACCGAGAGTGACTTCGTACAGAAAATATGTAACTTCCGGTCTACGAATGGGATTTTTGGACCGAAAGTCTCGGACACTGAAATTCCGAAATTTTATTTGATTATCAAACGCGGAAAATAAAAAACGTTCTTAACGTTTTGTAATTTTTTGGTAACGATTTTTGGTGATAAAATCGGCGCACGTTTCTCGATTCTCCTCGCCGTTGAATCTCCTCCATCAGATAGGACTTGTGCGGTACTTCGAGAATTTTTATTCTATATCGGGTACGAAATTGGAAACATTTATGTATGTTCATTTGTATATTTATTCATGACGCAATGACATAATTTTTTCGTTATTTTCTATCCGTTGTGAGGAAGTAAAGTCAACACCGTAAATGTTGAGGCTATTTTTTTTATCACATATTTTCCGATGGACGATATAAGCGTAGCAATTAGGAATGAGACAGCATCGTGTTGTTGACGCACTCCGCATTCAGACATGTCTGCAATAAAAGATAATTGTTATTCGTCATAGTTGCGTCTACTCGGTAGAATTTTAACGCCACACGAAACATATATCACGTGACATGTGAGTGCGAAAGAAACAGATGGATTTTTTTATTTCAACGCCATTTTAAATCGGTTGAAATCGTAGACAAACCAAAAGCATCATCGGATACGCCATTAAATTTTCCATCCGCCAATGCATGATTTTTTCAAATTTTTGTTTACGAACGAGTCGTTTAACATAAAATAACTTTTCAAAATTCCACAATTCAATGACGTGATTATTTATCAAGTTACACGGCGGACCGCGATAACGATCGAGCTCCGATGGTAAATAATTTGACGGAACGTTTGCGAGAGATTTGTTTCTCATTAACGGCAAATATTACGCAATTTGACGATTAAATCGTGGGAAGAAAAAAGCGACTGTCAAGTGTGTAATTAAATTGGCGAATATTGCTATTTGAGGGACTCGGTCGGTATAAAAGTTTTGTTCTGATTCACATCTTACCATTCCCGTGCCGCATTCACTGCCGTCCAGAGCTGGGGGCAATTTTCTACACGCCACAAAGAAATTGACGTAGCAACGCATTTCCTTGCATGTCCAGGACTACAAAGATGTTTAAACAATTGTCAGCGAGTTATTTTAAAGTGATTTTCGTAGAAGGCCATTTTTCTTGATTCTGGGCCGAACTGAATTATAGGGAAGATTGTGATCCGACTCAGCTTGCACGCAGCTGGTGGATCGACGAGACGTAACTTTGTATAAATTAAAAATATACCGATCTTACCTCGCAGGCATGTATAGTTATGGAATCGTTGTCCTCGCATTGTTGGTCAGGCGATTTCACCACACCTGGCAGTATCGTTTCGACCGGTTTGCCGGGATCGTGAACATTCGTGAGTTTCTTCATGCACCATCCGTTACTGAAATATCGGTGCTTGGTCGGTAACAAAAACTGTGATCACATTTTTTCTCACGATGCCGAAACTTTTTCGTGAGTCGGTTAGCATCGACCGTGAAAACGGACGATCCGGCGAACGCTCACTCGCTTCCGGCGAACGAGTCGCGGAATCGTCGACGAGAACCGATCGCAGTTTCGGTTACCGACCGAGTAAGTTTCTCGTGCTTTCAAGACGAAGGAAGAAAAGAAGAAGATTCTCCGTCGACGAGTCGGTCGATCGAAGTCACACGATTAAATAAATAAATAACGAGTACCTCAGAAGACTCTTCCGGATGGAATCCAAATCACATTTGTTCCACTCTCGGCTGTTCCAGTCGCTTCGGTAAGTGCACGCAGGATTTTCGTCCGAGCCGTGACCCAGCCTAATGAAAAAAAAAAACCATGCAATGAACGTCGCAACCGAGAGTCGATGAACGAGGATGAGAGAGTTCTTACATGTGAGCCACCTTGCCGACGACTTGCTGAAGTTCAGAAAAATCCATGTTGTCGCTCGTCACGAGAACGCCCGTCGCATCGGGATTGTCGTGATCGCAGAGCAGACCGTTGGAAAACGACGAGCCGACTAAACAAAATTCCAGTCCGGAAATTACTTAATCGCATGATCTCGTGAAAATAATCGCGGTGAAATGCTTACCGGTACGTTCCGATCCGGGCTTAGTTCCAAAACTGTAAATTCGAAAACCCAATTTCAGTAATCGCACATGAAAAAAAAAAATGACTCTTCATCTTTGAAACACCGCGTCCCATGTATTTTCATAAATAATTAACAATTGAAAAAAATGTATTTCCATATATGATTAACAATTGAAAAAAAATAATGTGGCGTTAATGGGCTTTATTGGGCGATCCGTTTACCTCGTCATGAGGGCGACAATGTTGAAAGTACCGCGCTGGAAGTCAAATTTGTTGTGCATCTTTCTCCAATATTCGGCTGTACGATACAACGTTCCTCGGAGGTGGAGGTATCGCTCGCGGTTTCCCATTTCATACAAATGACTGCTCTCATCGACGTTCTGCGGTGGGTGGAAAAAAACAAAAAAATTGGCCGATAATCCTCACACTGGATCATCCGCGACCAACTTCGCGGATCGCCTGGAAAATCCTAAAAGTGATGGACTCGCGAATGTCGGATGTACTTACACGACCGATGACGATACCAGCGAGCCGCAGTCTGATCCATGGATTTTCGATCGCCCTCAGCTGCACATCGACGCTGTTCCAATAGGCCAGAGCGTAAATGATTCTCTTCAAGATCAACTCCCGCTCCAACCTGGTGCAGGACAAATGACAAGAACAAGTGCTGCAGGTCGTTGACTAAATTGCTTGACACGAGAAATCGGTTCGATGAAACTTACTCCTTGTCCCATACCCAATATCTTCCGTACTCCATGACAGCCAGAACGGACGGACGATAAACCGTCCCGTTGGTCTGCTCGGCGGACGAACGGATTTGTGACAGGAGATCGGCCTGCTAAAACCATCGTTCAACTTCAGTTTGATCTCTTTGATACGTCGGACCATCGCGATCCTCGACAGTGGACTTACCGGAGCGCGTCCTTTGTAATTCGAGAATCCATACAATCCCTTGGATCTCCAGTGATCGATCGCTTTCTTCACGATCTGTGACGAACAATCAGGTGAATTATTGATGAGCGATTATGAAATAAAAGATGGTTCGAGTGTTCATGAATGGACACGTACACCTTTCTCGAGTTTTTGGTAATGAAGAAAAGTCTTCTTGTCGGGATCGGGAAAGTAGGCGATCCACACTGGCGTATCTTCTCCCGCGAAGAATGATTCATCTGGATCGAGTGAACGATCAGATTTGTCCGGTTCCGCGACACTATCGTTGGAACTGTCGCGATCTGCGTCATACACCTTGGACACGTTGAATTCCTCGTCCTAACAAAAATCCAAGCGAATCCGAGACTAATGCGTGAAATCTTGTTTCAGTGATATTTCAGATTTCACTTACCGGATCGTATTCAAAAGCCAGAGTGGACGAAACCGCGAAGCAGATTAAGATTGTGATTTTAATACACGTTTTCGACATTGCAGGAATCAATGGCTGTTGTGGGATTGATTGTCGAACCAGCGTATCGCTCCGTTATTTCGAAGTGTTTCGGAAATCGAAGATTTTTAGAAGTGTTTCCGATAATTCGCAAGCTCAACTGTGACGTGAACAAAAATTTTCAGCTCGGTGAGCCCGCGGTCTGCACGAAAAATTTTCACGACTGAGTGAAAAAAAGTATCGGCGCGGTTATTTAAGTGGCACTTATCTTGAATTTCCTAATCGGGGAAACAATTTAAACAATTTAAAAATTTGAAGATATCAAATTGGAAACACGACCGTTTTCCTGGAGCGACAGATTTCGCAACGCATTCAATTTACGACGGTACAAAAAGAGTTGTTTTGCAATTGTACGCCAAATCAACACACGAAAATGTGTTGGAGCTAAGATTTTATGGTCTTGCGCAATCGACTCGTGAGACATTTTTGACAGAAACTACGAGTTTTATGAGGTTCATTGTGGCACAAGTACCGACTCAAGACTATCTGTACGTTATCCGACCAGCGTTATTCGGTTTGTCGGTGAAGAACTAAACTCAACGTCGCCGAGGAACTAAATTAATTTTTCGTAACTTCAACTTTTGCACTCCCGTAGATTCACCAACACGTGGGAAGTCGATTGATTTTTTTCCAACAATCACAGCCGGATAACGATCTTCGATCTCATACGACACGATATAATTTCCGGTTTAACGAAGAAAAAAAAATATATTTCTACATTCTCCACCATGTTTCACGAAATTCGAAAAAATTTTCTTCTCGACGTTTCTCGATTCTCCTTGACGTCGAAGCTCTTCCACGAGGAACTTTGGGGTACTTTGGGAATTTTTTTTGCTATATCGGGTACGAAATAGGAAACATTTATGTGTGTTCATTCATTTATTTATTCATGACGCAACGACATAATTTTTTTTTTTTTTTGATTTTTCATCCGTTATGAGGAAATAGTGTCAACGTCGTAAATGTTGGGAGTCTTTTTTTTTATCACATATTTTCTGATGGACAATATCAGCGTAGCGATTATGAACGAGACAGCGACATTTTGTTGATGCACCGTGCGTTCATACATATCTGCAACAAAAGATAATCGTCATTTGTCATGGTTGGGTCCATTCGGTAGAATTATAATGCCAAGTGAAACACGTGACACGCGAGTGTGAAATAAACAGATACATTTTTCGAACCAATGCCATTTTAAATCGGTCGATATTACGGACAAATCGAGAACATAATCGGTAACGCTTTTAAATTTTATTGCCACCAACGCGTTACTTTTTCAGATTTTTGTTACACCACAGATTCTGTTTACCGACTGAGCGGCTTGATGTAAAATAATTTTTAGAAAATTTCACACTCCAGTGACGTTTGTGACGATTTGTTTCTCATTCGCGGCAAACATTAAACAATTTGACGATAAAATCGTGAGGTGACAAAAGTGACTGTCAAGTGTGTAATCGAACTGGCGGATATTGCCATCTGAGCTACTCGGTCGGTACGACGGTTATCGACGGAACTACATCTTACCATCCCTTCGCCGCAATTAGTGCCGTCCAAGGCTGCGTTCGATGGATAACAAAACTTGAATAAACCAGCCGGGCACAATAATGCCTCGCACGTTGACCCCTACAAAAATTGAAAAAGAACTCTCAACAAGTTATTTCAAGGTGGTGTTCATCGGCCATTTTCTTTGTAGAAAACTTTGTGGAATAAGAAAATGTGTAGAAATTAAAATTAAGCAGATCTTACGGCACAGGAATGTATTTTCGCACCGTCCTGGTCATCGTTGCGGCATTGTTCGTCGACCGGTATCATCGCACCCGGCAGTATCGTTTCGACCGGTTTACCGGGATCGTGAACACTCGTGAGACCCTTCATGCACCATCCGTTACTGAAATATCGGTGTTCGGTCGGTAACAAAAACTGTGATCACATTTTTTCTCACGATGCCGAAACTGTTTCGTGAGTCGGTTAGCATCGACCGTGAAAACGGACGATCCGGCGAACGCTCACTCGCTTCCGGCGAACGAGTCGCGGAATCGTCGACGAGAACCGATCGCAGTTTCGGTTACCGACCGAGTAAGTTTCTCGTGCTTTCAAGACGAAGGAAGAAAAGAAGTAGATTCTCCGTCGACGAGTCGGTCGATCGAAGTCACGCGATTAAATAAATAAATAACGAGTACCTCAGAAGACTCTTCCGGATGGAATCCAAATCACATTTGTTCCACTCTCGGCTGTTCCAGTCGCTTCGGTAAGTGCACGCAGGATTTTCGTCCGAGCCGTGACCCAGCCTAATGAAAAAAAAAAACCATGCAATGAACGTCGCAACCGAGAGTCGATGAACGAGGATGAGAGAGTTCTTACATGTGAGCCACCTTGCCGACGACTTGCTGAAGTTCAGAAAAATCCATGTTGTCGCTCGTCACGAGAACTCCCGTCGCATAGGGATTGTCGTGATCGCAGAGCAGACCGTTGGAAAACATCGAGCCGACTAAACAAAATTCCAGTCCGGAAATTACTTAATCGCATGATCTCGTGAAAATAATCGCGGTGAAATGCTTACCGGCACGTTCCGACCCGGGCTTTGTTGCAAAACTGTAAATACGAAAACCCAATATCAGTAATTGCACATGACAAAAATGACTTTTTACCTTTGAAGCATGGCGTTCCATGTATCTTCATATATGATCAACAATTGGAAAAAAATCTCAAACTGATGTAATGACTGTGAAAACGAGGTAACAATCGTTTCACGAAAAAATCCACCATGCTTCAAAAACGGTAAAATAATTCGGCGTTAATGGGCTTTATCGGGCGATCTTATTACTCCGTCATGAGGGCGACGATGTTGAAAGTACCAGGCTGGAAGTCGAAATCCCTCTGCATCCTGTTGACCCAATATTCGCCGAAACGGTACAATGTTCCTTCGAGGTGAAGGTATTCCAGATCGCCTTCCATTTCGAACACATGATGGGTGTCATCAATGTGCTGTGGTGGGCAGAAAAACAAAAAATTGTCCGACAATACTCTCACTGGATTATCAGCGACATGCTTTGGGGATCGCCCGGACAATCCCAATAGTAATGGACATCGAAATGTTGGATGGACTTACGCGAGGAATGACGATACCAGCTAGCTGCAGGCTGATCCATGGATTTTCCATTGCCCTCAGCTGACTATCGACGGCGTTCCAATATGCCAGAGCGTAAATGATTCTCTTCATGATAAACTCCCGCTGGAAGCTGGTGCAGGACAGGTGACAAAAAGAAGCGCTAAAGGTCGCTGACTCAATCGCTTCGCACGATAAATCGGTTGGATGGTACTTACCTTTCACTCAATGGCCAGTACTTTCCGTCCTCCATGATAGCCAGAACGGATGGACGATAAACCGTCCCGTTGGTCTGGTCGAAGGACCAACGGATTCCTGACAGGAAATCCCCCTGCTACAACCGTTGTTCAACTTCAATTTTATCATCTTGCTACATCGGACCATCACGATCATCGACAGTGGACTTACCGGACGGTTACGTTTGTCATTGAAGAATTCATAGAATCCGTTTGATCTCCAGTAGTCGATCGCTTTCTTCACGAACTGTGACGAATAATCAGGTAAATTAATGATGAGCGATCGTGGAAAAAGGTACGAATCGGTAAGATAGTTTGGCTATTCACGAAGGCACACGTACACCTTTTTCGAGTTTTTCGTAATGATGAACAGTCTTCCAGATGGGATCGGTATAGTAAGCAATCCACACCGGTGTATCTTCTCCCGCCAAGAATAATTCGTTTGGATCGGGTGAACGATCAGATTTGTCCAGACCCACGACAGTATCTTTAGAACTGCCTCGATCGGCGTCATACATCTTGGGAATTGCTGATTGTTTATCATCGCGAAAACCCGAGTCAATCTGAGATTTAATGCGTACAATGATATTTCAGCAGTAATAATAATATTTGAATAATATTTGTGTGATGTCCGCAAAAACCTCTGTTTTTTTTGAAATAATGAACAATTCTGAAAATGAAATAAATGTGTAGCGTGACTGTTCATGCGAGCATTTTTTACTCTTAATACTGAATAATTTGTACAGGGATTAATGATAAATTTAGTTATTCACAATAAAACTTTTATAGAATGTTTCTTGTGAAAAGTACAATGGTTACAAAATTAAATTTCACATTGTGCACTTTTTATTCTTTGACATTGGAAAAAATGCAAAGCTCTAACCAAAATTTTATGTTTCACGTTCAGCACTTTTTACTTTTTCACATCGTTAAAATTCGTTCAGTGGACACGTATTATTACATATAATATCTGCAATCTATACTCATGAATATATGCAAATATAACTGTTTAGTCGAGTGGAGGCACTGTTGCTGAGAAAAACTGTAAATTTTCAATGGAAATCTCGGTGATATTTCCAGTTTATTTTTTTCCGTGTATACTTATGTATGAAATAATAAAATTATATTTTGGTAATTTTTTGCGGTTTTTAATTCGTTGTAAGAAAATAATTTCATCAATGTAAATGATGAGAGTATTTTTTTCGTCAGATGTTCTCCAATGGACGATATGAAAATGATAGCAATTACAAATTCAACGTTCTTGTAATTAAGCAGAAAAGTGGTGTTCGGATACATGAGTGGTACAAACGCGATATTGTAATGAGACCTCCTTGCATCGGAGGCATCCAAGTTGAAAATACTTGATGACTCGTCCCAGCTAAGTCTGAGCAAATCTGAGACTAATGCGTGAAATCTTATTTCAGTGATATTTCAGATTTTACTTACCGGATCAAGTGCAAAAGCCAACGTGGACGAAACTGCGAAGCAGATAAAAACTGTGATTCTAAAACACATTATTAACGTTATAGGAATCAAGTGCAATTTTTGAATGAATTATTAAACAAACGTATTGCCCGGTCGTTATTCCGAAGTGTTCTAGAGATCGAAGAATATGAGAAGCGATTTCAATAACGTATAAAGCTAAACTATAATGTAACCAGAACGTTTCAACTCCGGGAGTCTACATTCGGCAATAGAATTTTTACGAATAAGTAGAAGTGTATCGGGGCGGTCACTTAAAAACCGCTTATCTTGAAGTCCTCAGTAAGGGGAACATTTTTATATTACACTACCTATATACAGTTACTACCTACTACTACAACTACCATTATATATTTTCGTTGAAACAAATATCTTGTGATTTCAGATTATAACCACCGTCATTGTTTTGTGTGGCATATTTCGCAACGCTTTTAATTTACGGCAGTATGAAGTAACAGTGTTTTTTATTTGTACAGGAATTTAACACAGAAACACAGAAGTTAATAAGTAAATCCGGAGTCGCTTTGCTTCTGCGCGCTCGTTGCGCAATGACATGTGCCGACTTGAAGGCGCAGGAATTGCTATTTCGAACTCACTTTCTTGAACTCACGTTGCTGAGGAGTTGAATTTATTCTTCGAAATTGTAACTTCCACACGCGCACAGATTCACCTTTTAATTTCCGAGTGCCCCTTTAGAATTCCTTTTGTCGTTACTTAATTCTTGTAAGCTCATAGATGAAGGAGTTCGGTTAAGAAACTATCCACCACGCTAAAGACATACATTTTATTTATCACATATCATGAAAATGGCAGTCCGTACATATTTACACTGAAAATATGGTTGAAGCTTATGTTGTTGTTTGGGTTTAATTTTTTACTCTTTCCATTAAAGTTATTGAGACGTTACAAAATTCATATATACCCAATCATCAAGACGATAAGTTTTTGCACGGAAAATATTCATCCGTAGCTTGAACGCTTAGGATCTGTGACAAGATTTTTGTCTGTTAACGCAACAGATAAGATATGAGAAACAGGAACTAATAGAAAGTAAAAAAGAAGGGTTGGGGGGATCGATCGATGATTTCTAATAGTTACACCAGGATGATGATCTCTGACTTCGTACAGTGAGACATCATTTGCGATTTGACAAAAAAAGAAAAAAATTTTCTACCATATTCACTATGGTTCACGTATTTCTACGAATTTCTATACACATTGATTTTTCAATATTTATAACATGATGGTACCTAAACTATTCGTTTCGTTGCGAAGCGATAGTGACGAATATTAAGGAGACAGAGCTGCGAGGAGACGTTTATTACTTTTTTTCTTATCTTCTTCACACCTCAAGAACGATGCTGATCATACTGCGAGTACACCGCGGGCATCCGAATAAATACCATATAAACATGTTTTTTCAAAAATGTTTTCTTGCAATTTTAAGGTATCTTATCTTGTTTGTTCACAAAAAACGATTCAAGACGTGAAGGGTACTAGAGAAATATTCATCTAATTTGAGTGTCTGTTACAAAATAGATGTGGATTTTTTTTGAGTCACAAGTTACAAATTTGATATTCAAACCGTTAATCCTAGCTTACGATCTACCGACAAGAGAACCTTTGACGGTTTAAAAAACCCAATGAGTCAGCCTGCAATTTTACGAATTGATCAAAAGATAACCGATTGTTCCCACCTTTTTCTTATCGTTGTAAAAAAAGCAAAGGAAATGATTTTACTTTGCCGAGAAGAGGTGATATTTCAGCTGCAAATAGGGATGATAGTTTCATTCTTTCGATCGAACGAAAGAGAAAAACAGAAACGAAAATATTCTAACGACAAACAAATTCGAGTAGGAAAACTTATTATTTTTTTATAGTTAAGATTGAAATGAGCGTTTCTAGCTTGTGTCGAAACGAAGTATTATTGTATTTCATGTCCCATACAAATACACTCTGAAGAGTAAACACGAGAACATTTTTCTTATAATATACAAGATCACACACTTTATTTAAACATACTTGAAAGCATTTTCGAGTTCTAACGAACGGCTATCGTGTGTTTGTTTTCATATTTTCTTTTTCGTGTTGTTATTTCTTTCGTCTCCTATGTCGAATAAAAATCGTCTTACATACAGCCGAACTATAATTAGTAACAGCTAAGTGTCTATAAACTCGTGAAAATAACTTTCTCGCAGTTGACAATAATCATCGTTGGATTACATTCGTCGAGACACACATACGCAAGAGATATGCAAGGAAACATGGAGCAGTCTCAATATACCCAATAATGTTTTTCCTATTATTAGTGAGGACTAGCTTATGCTGTAAGGACTTGCATATGTATATTGTCTTGACAGGGTCCATATCATAACGCGCATTATAAATGTAGATATTTTTACGTTGCCTATAATCGTCAATCGATGGAATTGCACTCGTATTCATTTTTTTGCCGTTGAGCGCTGAGCTTCATTTTCTTTTCTTCGTCGAAAAGTTTGCTTTAGGCACCGTACGCCCACTCATATTACCGTTCATTCAACATCAATCAGATCTTTTTTCATCAGATTTTGATACTTATCGCGGTACATAATCAAGCATATCGTCTTCCGAGTCATCTCATGGAATCTGTTTGGCCTGGCAAATCGTTGATTTATCTCAACTTTTTACGAGCCCCGACAATCACAAAAAAAAAATCAATCGCAATTAGGAGGGTTGAAACAAAAAGCACTCTGTTATTAATCATGCGAAATCGGAGGACTCTTTCAATGAGGTCATTGAGTCTTAATGCTAAACTTAAGTAATATGTACACCGGGGTCTTTCCCTTTGTAAGGCAAAAATCTAACTTTACCGATTAACCCTATTATTGCATATTTTACTTTTTTTCATTAAAAATGTATTCGCGTTTAATCTAACGCACTTTGCGCACTGAAATGTTTTACGAGGAACAATGATTTATGCTGAATCGCTACGTCTCAAGGCGAATCATGCGTCTCTTTTGTCTATCGCTGTCTTAAAAAATTTGTTAGTTTTTTTTTAATTAGAATTCTTCAATACGACCTTTGCGCAAGTTGTCGTCGTTGTTGGGTGTTCAAACTTATCGGAACTTAACGATCCCATGGACAAAAAAAATGCAAACAACTATAGTTTGATTCCCACAAATGCATGTACAGATGGGCTATTATTATCATTTTCTCCTCCGATATATATGTACGTCAGAGCGTCAGTTCATAGCCAATTTTTCTTGGGCTTTCCCATGCACGGATGCCACGAATTGAAATCATTGAAAAATTTCCACCGCACATAGACGATAGTCCATGTGTCCGTTAACGATTGAAAAAATACTGAAAGACGAACCGGTGTTTCATGCTCGGACTTTTTGTTTGTTTTTTTTTATTTTGATAATAGGTTTAATCAATAGACATAACTCATTTGCCTTTTGTAGCTCGAATAGCGTTGCAAATGTCGATCCACGGATGACCGTAGGAACTGCAAATTTCACAGACGTTCGTCGAGCTCGATGATGGTTGACTAGCTAGGTGGCCAGGTGTACTGGGCGAGGATGAACCTTCCCTCTTGAATTTACACGACGTAGACGAAAGATGCAGAAAGTCAACCGAGGAGGGTAATGAGGCTGGACCCCGGATTTTGTGAGATGCTGGTAGCGTTGCGGAGTTATACGATGAGCTTAGCGAAGGCATTATCGATGGTGAACGGTCGAGTGATGGTGATTTTGGGGCCAATATCGACCGGCCGGTGGGAGATGATAGGCGCAAACACCGCAAAAGGTTGAGTCAATCATTGAGCAAACCCTGAGAAACGTTGATGAGCTGTTCTTTCAGTACGCGGAATGATGGTCGCACTTCCGGTCCGTGGGCCCAACATTTCTTCATCACCTGAGATAACAAATTAGCAAAAAAATACATGTAAAATGTACTCACTTTAACGGGCTTGAAATATTTCGATATCTATAATCCAATAAAGTTCATGTCGATCGGGCACTCACACCGATTCTTACAGATGCTTAAAAATACTCGAAGATACTGCGAGCGCACGAAGCACGCGAGGCAACATAACGGCTAGTTTATAATAAATTGCAAATATTACAAACCTCATAAACCTCTTTGAAACAAGCCTTGGGTCTCTCTAGTATAATACCGCGCTGAACTCGTTCGACGACCTCGGTGTTCTTTAGACGGCCGTACGGCATCTTCCCGCAAGTAAAAACCTCCCACATGAGTACACCGTAAGCCCAAACATCGGACTTTGAACTGAATCGGGTGTAATTCAGTACTTCGGGCGGTGCCCACTTGATAGGAAATTTGGTGCCACCACTGCTCGTGTATTGATCGTCGAGAACGTACCTGCGGATAAGCAAATATTGTCAGAGTAAATATTCCACGGTTGTACTAGCTTAAACCGAAAGTGTATCAATGCGTCATAAATTTTTGTATACAATTTTTACCTAGCTAGACCAAAGTCGGCTACTTTAACTACATTTTCGGAGCCAACTAGACAATTGCGAGCTGCGAGGTCCCTGTGGATATAGTTGTGTCTCTCTAGATATGCCATGCCCTTGCAGACCTTTAATCATACAAAATGTGTCGGAAGTTAATTTATTCACGGTACGAGAAAGATGAGCTCTCAGCGAATGTACCAAAGTTGAACACCAGTTACCTGTATGCACATGTCCAAAAGGAGCCCGACGTTGGCCCCAAGGGAAGCTTCGTGACGACGGAGATAGTTCAGTAGTGAACCGTGTCGCATGTATTCAGTGACTATGTATATCGGTCTGTCTTTACTGCAAACTCCATACAGTTGGACTAGGTTTTGGTGCTGCAGCTTTCTAATTTAACAGACGAGAATGTATTATCACAAACCTCTAATAATGTAATCACTTAAACTAGTTTCTCATGTGTATCTTCTGCAGTTGCGGAAAGTACAACTCTCTTTCGGGTGAATTTACATCTGTTTATTTTTTTAGCCAAAATATGAACGTATAACTCTGAAGACATGAAAAATTAAATTATCATTTGCAATGTGAACTCTGCCGAATTTCATCTGTACTATACTAACGTCATAACTTTAGCTTCCTCGATGAAATCATCCTCGGACATGGTACCTTCCTTCATCATCTTAACGGCTACGTCAATGGAGCCTCTCCATTTTCCTCTTCGTACGACGCCAAACTGCCCGGACCCGAGTTCCTCGAGCAGATGAAGCTCCGCCGGATCTATCTCCCATTTATCTGTGAAAAACATTCGATAATATCCGTTGATGGAAACGCGGAATAAAGTGACATTCACCATCCGTGTCGTTTATGCCTTTTAGGCGAGATAGCGGGATCTCGAGAGCGGTATTACTAACCGTGACTGAGACCGGCGGTGGGTGGTACGGGACGATCGCACGGACTCGTTTTCAGTCTGCTCGCGAGTCCTCCGCTATTGTGCCTGTGATAATTCACAAGATCCGGTATGGAGCCGCAGCAATGTTTTTCCGAGAGATAAAATTCTCCCCGACTATTCTGTTTGATGTGGTAGTGCTTCACGTGGGGATGCGGACTGAAAAATAAGAAAGGAGATTTAAAAAAATTAAAAAATAAACACAGAGACATTCCGTCTCGACAGACAATTTATCCGAGCTGTATGAAATTTCTTTCAACCGTACAGTGTATATCATTCGTCGCTCGACGAATTCTCGTTTGAGTACATGAAACAGTCGTCGAAAAAAAGTTGCCTCGCTGCAACCCCCGCGGTTTTGTCAGCACTCCGAGGCATTCGCAGCCGGTTGAGTTTCGATAAGCTCGACGGTAACAACGAGACAGCGTCAAGCATTTTATTTGAAGGGTAAAAAAAAAGAATAAATGTTACCGACTGGTTTCAAAGGCACTTACACTTTAGTGTAGAGCGAGAGGGTGTAGAGTCCTTTGGTGGATGAATTGCGAACGACGAAACAGCCCTCCTTGTCCTCCTGTTTGAGTAGAGATTCGGCTCGTTGTCGCGACATGTCACCGACGTACCATCTGGAAAAAAAAATATATGTGTATATATTGACAAATATCCATTTTTTAATTCGACTGTGGACCAAATAAACATTCTGAAGAGGACTGCGAACAGGTTCGAAAGGTAAATTGACTCTACTCATCAGGGATAAAAAAAAAGTATTACGATATCAATTAAAGAAGAAAATAAAGAAAATAAATAAAATATATTTGACCGATGAAACGGGATGAAGTGTTCGTTTTTTCTTGTGGAATGGAAAAATTTTGGGGGAATGGCGAGGGATCTCCGCGTTGTATAGGACGAATAAATCTCCTAGGAAACCAAAGTATATAATATCCATATGACGTACATATTGACATACATCCGTTTTTGAATCCATCTGATGGCAAAATGGACTTAATCCTGACAAGGGCCGCAAAAAGGAAAATGAAGTCGCTTCATCAAAAATCAAAAAGAAGTCGATTGCGAAATTAAGTCATTCCGAAGCGGCGTGCATATCAAAGTTATAAATTATTTTTTCAAAATTAATCAAATGACGATCTCGACGATATCTGCATGAGACCAAACGCTATCGAGTTCAAACCTCGTGTTTTACATCGTGGAAGTTCTCTTCCAAATTCCAAAATTCCACGAGCGAAAATCAGCGCATTGGCAGAGACTTGCCGAAGGTGAAGTTCGATATCGTTCGGGTATGTTCAGAATCATATAAAATAAGGTCGAGTGTTTGCTTCTCCTCGTATAATGAAAAGGATTCCAAAGACCAGGAGGATTTCCATCGTATGGGATGAATAAATCTTTCGGGCGAGGCCCGAAGACGTCGCGTTTCCTGAATCATCCCCGCTAACTTCATTTGGCATCCCCTTCGTCTGGCGTCCGAGGATGGAGTTGGATGGAGACGTATGTCACGATTTGGTCTCGCGATAACCATAGCCGGGAAATCGAACGGATTTCGCTGATGGGCGGCACTCTCGGCTAAGTTTGACGATCCGGAATCCTTCCAGCAGTCTCCGTCGCTCGACGTCCCAATGATTAATGCAGCCGAGCGATTTTGGGATGAACGGGGTGAACCGAGAGTGAGCGGTTCGGTGGTCGAATTGCTTCGTCGAGGGGGCTCATGGGGGGTCCGCCGAGCCTGGGAAATTCGAAGCCTCTCGCGCACGGTCGCTCAATAAATGGGTACTAATAAAGGCAACCTGCGCCAGTTTTGCTCCCGCGAGAATCGCCACCGTGAATCATTCCTCGATGGATATTCAAGCTGGTGGAGCGCGACAATCAGATTCGGGATCGGACGGCGAGCCTCGGTCGACGCGGATTGAGCGGCGATTTCGTCGGCGATATGGAAAACGAATCGGTAAAAATATCGATGGGTTCGTTTTTGAAAAAAAAAAAAAAAAAAAAAAAAAAAAAAAAAAAAAAAGCTGCTTCCAGCTGCTTCACTCTCGCATCAAATTTTATCCACTCCCGAACCGTCCGGAAGCTTTTCGTCGTTGCAAAAAAATAAATCCGAAAGAAGACTGCCAAAAGAATGATTATTGTGCCGAGAATTTAATGTAAAGTTGCACAATGACGGTCCCGCGAGTCGGAAAGAGATTTCCGCTTCGCTAGGCTGGAAAATCCAAGCTCCCCGACGTTGATATTGCCGATTCGGTGAGGGGAAAGAGAGTAGATAAGGAAAAAGTGAAAGACGATGGAAAAGCCCTTCTACGAGATTCATGGGAAAGGGATTGAGGGGGAAGGGGAGGGGAGTGAGTTTGGAAGAAAGAGTCTGGTATATCATCATACTTACTCGTACTTCTGAAGACCCAGAAGCTCCTTTTCCTTCACGTAATTGCTTGGGATATATCCAATCGATCTGAAAGCAGACGGGAATGATAGTTACACGTATAGATGTAGATGTACATTTACATGTGCACGTATACGAAACTCTTTCAATTACCGAGAGTGCAAGATCGGATGAGTCGTTTCATCCGCGTACGACGAGATTCGCGAATTCATACGTTACAGTTAAATTATCGATTTATGGAAAAACGAGATTGGGGAAAATCTCTATAGTCACAACTATAGAGTTTTTTCCAGGTAGCAGCGGCCCGATAATTGACCTCGTCGTAAAAAAGGTTATTTATATTTATATTTATATTTATATTTATATTTATATTTATATTTATATTTATATTTATATTTATATTTATATTTATATTTATATTTATATTTATATTTATATTTATATTTATATTTATATTTATATTTATATTTATATTTATATTTATATTTATATTTATATTTATATTTATATTTATATTTATATTTATATTTATATTTATATTTATATTTATATTATGTTGAAAATTGAAAAACTGCGCGAATAATTATTTACTTTGATGTATTTGTCGCATAAACTTTTTTCAGTGCGGGCGAGCTGTACTTTTAAAGGTATATCAGGCCTCGGCAAGACACTGCAAAAGTTTCGTCAGTTCCTTATCAGAGCGTTCCGCAACGCCGGACGATTTTTCCCAGCGTGACTCATCACCACCGGTACGAAGGTCAGAAAAACTACCTTCGATATACTGAGTTTACACACGCTTTTGGTAACGAACAGCGCGGTTATCGGCGAATTTCGTTCGCGCCCATAAAGGTACCTGGCCGCTGATGAGGGTCACCGCACCGTTATGAATTTACCTGGACAGTATAAAATATAAAAAAAAAATTCATGAAAAATTGGTTGCTTTTGATAAATTTGTAGCAAACACTTTATCAGGTCCACTGAAAGTGCCTTGCATTGATTTCTCAGAGACTTTCCATTTTTCTTTTCTTATTCCTAATTCATCAGAAGTGCCGATGGCTCGAAATTTTCATTCCAACTTTAACCTCAGATTATCCGAATTGAAAATTTTTCAAAATAACCCGTACCCATTATTAAATGTGCCTTAACATCGAAGGCCCTTCGCCCTACGAATTTCCCATTTGCACCCCACGATAATACGTGTGGTCGTCCCCAGTGAATTCTAAAATTTCAATTTAAGAGCCATCCTAATCCGTGATTCGAACAGGGCGCCTAAACACTTTCCGGTAGCAACAACCCGATTAACGACGAATTTCCGGTGCAGTATAAATCGACCGGTAACTAAGCGGTCTCGTGGGTCTGCCCGTGAAGGTATCCGGCCGCCGATGGGGGTCACCGCGTAGTTATACGCGTACCTCGATGGCATCCGATATGAGCTCGGTCGGCGGTTCATTAGAGGAGATCAAACGCCAAAGTGGTTTATCGGAGGCGCGCAGGCTGTAAACTCCCGCTATTAAAAACCATTTATTTTACAGAAATAAATATATATATCGAGATTGTTACTTGTCGTGTGTAATGTATATAGAAAATAGATCATATTCATAAAGCTCACCCGTGCTCGTCTTTGACCTTCCACCAGTGCTCTTGCGAGTCGTCCAGCACCTCGTACTCGGCGCCCTGAAACCAGCGTATCGAATTGAAGCAACATCGCGAACATCGTGCCAGGGTCCGACGTGCGCAAAACCTCGTCGCACCATCAACATCGTTCTCCGGCACTTTCCACTCAAACTCTCCCCCCCCCCGACACATCGTCATCCGAGCTAAAGCTCCAAGGCGATGAGAATTCAACCGCGGTTGAATATCGTCGCTCTTACGAGCTGCTCGACACTTACACGACAATCCGGCGTGCAACAAGTACACCGAACCCCGACCAACCCCCTCGACCGTACGGTTCCAGTCAACCCTGTATCGTGGCCTACTTTACCGTATGGTACACAATGCCCCCCCCCCCCCCCCCCTCCATCACCCACGTGGTACCAACGCACGGTACGACACATACGCGAGAATCGAAACGCGCTTTACAGGTTCGACCCACTTTATTCTGGAACGCGGAGAGAAGTTAGCAGAGTCTTGAACTTATGCGAATTCTAACCGAAATTTAACGTCGGATTGGGTTAGGGCGATTTTTGCCGGTGGGGCAAAACGAATATTGGTCCTCGAGACGACTCGATAGTCGTTCTGTCTTGGGTCGGTTGGTAACGGAAAATTTAATGAATTTTTTTTTTTTATGTATTTTTGGAGCTAACATTTTTGTTGGGTTTGGAGTAAATTGTTGCACGGACGGAAGCGGGGTTACTTGAAAGTTACGTACACGAGCTTATACGAATTGTAAACGAAGTTTGACGTCGGGTTGGGAGAGAATGGGACGCGAGTGCCGGAAACGAGTTGATTTACTTGGGAAATTTATTCCGCGGAGCGAAACGGATCGGTGTTTTTGAGGTCATGTGACACTCTGTCTGAGCTCTGGCTGAGTTGTTTCTTTTAAATCGTAATCATTTTCGGTTTGAAATAAATTCTCATGTGAAAAAAAATTGTGATTGATTTTATCGCAAGTGCTGAACTCCTCAGATTGACGTTTAAGGCTCACGCGAGGCAGATACCGATCGATCTTGGTGTAACTATTTGCTTTTGATCGACCACGGTCAGCGTCGCTAATAAAAAAAATAATTAATTAATTAAGTTAATGAACTGATTGATACAATTTTTTTTATCTTCATCGGGACAATTGGTCTGGAAAGTCCGTTTTGCTCCGATCTCCACCATCACGGTCGGGCGGAATTTGAGACGATTAAAAAAAAAAAAAAATTATTTTTACGATGAAATTCGATGATCGTCTTGTGGATTTATTTACCTTCTCGAGGGAGAGATCGCCACCCTCGATCGCCCGGAATGGATAAAGAGCGACGACGACCTTCGTCCTCAGCATCATTTTCTCCTGGAACACGAACGACAAATTGGATCTAGGGCGCGCCACAGAGTTGTATAAGGGATAATACTAAAGGCAGAGGCAATGATACTGCAGTCGCTGTGGTAGCTTTCAAGCTGGTTCACACTGTCCCTGTTGCATTCAGCCTCTCGACCGGCCTTTCATTTCAATCCGGCCGCCCGTCCGCTCTCTTATTCATTTTTTGGTCCGCTTGCTGCGCAGCCCAATGGCTTTGAGAGCAAGTTCGCCCCTTCAGCCTTTACTCGTTCTCGCGCGAGCTTCCCAATCAACAGTTATCCACAACGATTCGCCAGTGCCTTCCTTTACAATTTATAAATCCTCGACTGCCTCGAGGACGCTGCTTCGCGACTTCGTTAGAGACTACTTTGCCGATGTGTTGCAGAGTTTCGCGTGGAGGATTTATTTTTTTGTACGGCAATAAGTTCGTTAAAGTCGTTAATTTTGGACGGCAGTAATTGAACATGGAAATGACACACGATACTGTAGAACGTTTTTCGTTTTTTTTTTTCATAATTTTTTGCGCGGAAAATTATTTTAAAAAAAATTTCTGCGCTGCTAATTTAAACTCATTTTTTCGAGGAGCCGATTTTTTTTTTTTTTTTTTTTTTTTTTAGTAATTACAAATGTTGCGTTAATGAAAAATATTGTTATAATTGAGAACTTGGTAATAACTGAACATTCGAGGATTATTGAAATTATTGGAAGGATAATGTAATTTTTGTTCATGGGTAGGAGAAATATTGGAAAAAATTACAAAAATTTTACGATTTTGTGCGTGGTAATGAGAAATTATATTTTCGATGAATTACCTTAGCTTTTGAGGAAGGTGTCCCTGGCGCACCCCCCGGCATGATCGGTGTCGATGGGGTACCTGGAACATGCAAGAAAACGAACTTTCAAAAAAGTGAATTTCACATTTGCTAAATGCTGCGAAAATTGGAAAATTGGGTTATCGTTAATGGAGTTTCGTTCGCAGCCGTTTCAATATTTCGGTCGAACGGTCGATAATAATTTTCATGCGATTGTGTTCCGAGCGGTGATTATTATTTTACGTTAATATTCCCGGCCGGTAATCTGTTCGGAGCAGGATTTCGGGGCAGATTGGGAAAATACCCTCGCGAAGCGTATATCTGTATTTTCGGTTATTTCCTCATCCTCGTTTCCACGCTGCACGAAAATCATCACCAGATATTGAAATTCCCTGCGCTAATGAGCCATTTGTACAAAGCAATACGCAAAAAGCTCGATAATTCATAACGAACACTCATAAATATGAAAATAAAAATGCACAAATAACTCGACACGAACAGATGTGAGTTGAACGTTGCTGCCTTTTTTTTTGAGAAGGTATTTATAAAGCTGAAATGCTGTTGCATTAATTTTTAGCGTCCCGAGATCCGTGAAACTTTCGGCTAAGGTGAGTTATGTCGATGGAGCAATAATTTTTCGAAAGACGGATAGTCGCGATGAAATTTTTTTTACAAGATCATAATCCGCTTATAAAAGAAGTAAGATAAATAAAATAACAGAACACGTCTATCAAACATTATCGATATAATATAATTAATATAACTGTAGAACTAATTTACAAAAAAAAAAAAAAAAAAAAACAAAAACTCTTTCATTTTCTCGAGTCCTTTGTCCGATCTTCCCAGGAGCATCTCGACCGTGATAAAGCTCTCTCCGTTCCAAAGCTAATTAGGCAATCCTCCTTATAGACGAGAGTTTTAAAATGTTATTTTTCATTGTCGGGAGTGCCCTCGAGCCTCGTCAATGCCGCAAAGAGGGGTGCAGCACCGAGTACTATTTATCGCGCTTGAACGCTTGAATGCTGAAGAGAGAGAGAGAGAGAGAGAGAGCGAGCGACCGGCCGGAGGTGGATCGGCTACAATGGATAAACAGCATTCTCGATAATCGCAATCGGGAAGCACCGGAGGGACCGAAAGGAGGCTCGGAGAATGGTTGAGGTCGGTGAGGGACGGGGCAGTGGAGAAGAGGCGAAGGGGGCGGCGGCGGGAGGGGGGGGGGGGCAAGAGAGGACGTTGTACGAGAACTGAAAGGGTACGAAACCGAGAGGTGAGGTAACGAGATCATTACTCTGTGCCTCGGGCATCCGCGAGTGCCGGAGCACCGCGCATTAACCAGCGGCGGCTCTCTGTGTGTCAAGGCGCGGCCAAACCTCCCCGTCACTATACATATATATACCACCCGGTTTTTCTCCGATATATATACATATATATATGTATATATATATAAATGGATAATAGCCTTAAAAAAAAAAAAAAAAGGAAAGTTTAGTAGTTGAACCGGTACGGAGGCAAATGCGAGGAAAGGCTGTCGAAGAATTTGCACCAATTAAAGAGTGGAATAATTTTTTTTTTTTTTTTTTTTTTTTTTTTTTTTTAACTCGTTGAACGAGTTTGGGAACTTTGGGAGTATCGGAGTCGCAATTATACATCGACGGATAATGGTGCAATTTTATCGGGACGTAACTCCCGATCGAATTAACCGTCGACGTTAATCTCGTCGGATGGTTGCCGCGAGGTCGTGGGCTTTCGGAAACTTGGCCAATGCAACGGCCGACCGTCACTCCTCGTTAGTGCGCGGGGTCGAGGAAACGGGTGTAATTTACGACGGCGCGCTTCTCGCGGCCATTCCCCGGTCCGAATCGAGTGTGTTGTCATCCGCCACGTCGTTTCTTTAACGGTGCAACGGCTCTATTGCCATTCTCATCTTCGCGGCGCTCTTTTCTGCCGCGAGACGAGAGCGGCGAGATTTTTGGTCCGATTAGAAGTTTAATTGAATTTCATCAGGGTGTGGAGGGGGGGGGGGGGGGGTTCGGGATAGTGGATCGAGTATGACGCATGTGCCTTAAACTCGGGGCCGGTTGAGTCGTGGAAAATTTCCTCCCATTTGACACGCGACACGTGCGAATTTTCCAAACCGCACGTTCGAGGATAAATTTTTTTTTTTTTTTTTTTCTCTCAGATTGTGAAATTTGTGCAGCAGTAAGGGGCTAAATTAAAAATTCGATTTTTTACATAAATTTTTTTTTTTTTTTAATCTCTATTCTTGATTCTTAATGAAATAATCTTCTTTTTTTATTTGATAAATATTTATTAAAATTTATTTGAAATGTAAATCGGTCGGTTTTGTCAATGCAGCGCGTTATGCATTGGCTCCTCAGCGTGGACGGATCATATTTGGTGCGCTGCTAGACACGCCCTAAGGTCCTCGAACCCAAAGGGCGAACGGCAATCGAGACTCCGTACGTGAATCATCGCACCAGTAAAAATTCAATGTCATTTACGAATCGAGCCGTGCTTCGACTACGGAATTTCCGTCCGATTTAAGAGGCTCAAAAAAGGGGGGAAAAAAAAATTAATTCCACATATGAGCTCGTCGAGCAACCGATGAGAGATCGACCGAAGAGTAATTCAGTATCCGTTGAGTGCAATGTGCATTTTAGTCCAAAAACTCGTCCATAAAAGAGAAAATACCGGAACGCCAATTAATTTAATTCAATTAATTTATCAACCCTCATGAGCCGTCGTCATTGAGGTTTAATAAACTAAGTCATTCACTAAATTATATTTAAACAACTTTTTCGACTTTTCTCGATTAAACAAAAATCCCCCTGTACATATTTCGAGTCTCAAACGCACAATGTTAATTTGAATTATTGAGGGCGCTGTTTCACCCCTCAACCAAATTAACAATCCGTTAAAATTATATATATATATATATATATATATACACAAAAGTTGAACCGCAGTATCAGCAAAGAGTAACCAAGAGTGTTCAAGACGCTTTGGTCATTGAACTTACCTCGCCCCTGCGTGACACTGAAATCTCGAATCCGGAAATCCATTCAAGGTTGTTCCGGCGTTACGCAAAGAGTTCGCGTCGTCTGTTCGGCGCCGTTCGGCGGCATTTTCCTTGCCGTTCGATCGATGACTTCATTACGACTTGAACGCCCTTCACGAAATTCCAGCCCCGGCATCGACCCTCAAAATATCTTTTTTTTTTTTTCTTAAACGACCACAATTTTTGGAATTAAACAAAAAAAAAAACCGTACGTCCTTACACGGCCGAAACACAACCGCGCACGCACTCGCACATGCACTCGACAGAAACGGGGAAAAGAATGACTTGTCGAGGCCTCGAAGCCGTGTGGGCGTCGAGTGCGGGACGCAAACTGTTTCCAAGTGCACGCGGAAACGCCGGTCTCGCCGGTCGAAGGCGGTGGCGGTGTTCGGTTGGCGTGCGAAGGGGTGCGCGCCCCCGCGCGCGCGCTCGTCCCGCGCTATCAGCCGAGCCGAGCGAAAGGACGATACGTCGGCTAGTCTCCACCCTGTCTAGACAAAATCAATGCGACCTCAAACTCCCGCGAACCCCGCCGGCCGCTTCCCTTAGACCGCTAAATGGCTCGCCAGGCTGCACAGCGGCAGCGAGCACGATGATGCACCCTCGACTCTTCCACGCTCTCGAATGGGGGAGGAACGCGAGGCCTAAGTGTGTGCGTGCGAGTTTGCAGAACGGCGGGAACAAGGAACGGCCACGCGGAGACTTCGCCCGCCCGCTGCGCCGGCTCCGCCGCTTCGCCCAGCTTCCGGTCGCCTCGCAACCCCCTCCGTTTCATCCCCCATCGCCGGCTCGCGCTCTCTCGCCATCCGGCTGACTCACGCACACGCAACGCGGAAGATTCCCGCTTCCCCTCGCGACTGAATGAGCCACCGAGTCAACGAGCCCAACCCTTTCGATCCGAGCTGCTTCGGAGGTATTTTTTTTTTTTCGCGCCGCGATACGCCGACGTCTCGACCGGTGGCTCGCGGCCGGGAGCGAGACTTCGTGGGTGGAAGCTGAGGCAGAGATTTTCGGTAGAAACGGAGATGGGGGAAACTTTTTTTTTTTTTTTTTGAAGATTCGAGGGAAGGTGGGTAAAATTTTTTTTTTTTTTTTTTTTTGAAGATTCGAGGGAAGGTGGGTAAATTTTTTTTTTTTTTTTTTTTGAAGATTCGAGGGAAAGAGGACGTTTTTTGGTTTGGGAGCTCAATGCTGGAATGAAATTCGATCCACGTGGCAACTTTTACTGCAGGGAGAAAATTCGATGCTAAAGTTTTATTGACTTTTGTATCGGCGATATTCTTTTTCGTATGTTCCATTCTTATTTCGATGGTGCTGCACGATGTGGGTCGCATGAAATCGAACATCCCTCGAGGGAAAGAAGAAAAATGACATTTTTATCGTGACAGGGAGAGCTCGATGCTGGAATGAGTTTCGATGCGCGTAACAAGTTTTACTGCAGGAATATAAATAACTATGGTTTTTTCATCCTAACATTTTTTCGATTCTTCTACAGACGGTACGTTATAGTACAAATTGACGGTTCAAGTTATGGAATATTCACGATATGTATTGACAATCGTACAATTTAAATATTTTTCTTTCCGTCCGATATCTAGCGAATTAAAATTCACATTACAAAGATTACGTGAAATACGACTTTCCGTATTTTTTTTATCTCGATTTATCTAGTTGCGTTACGCTACACGAAAAAGAGATTGGTGTACAAAAAAAAAAAAAAAAAAAAAAAACATAGTCACGACAAAAAATTTCCGCGCCAAAAAACATAATCGGTCGCCTCGGCAATTTAAAAATTCAGTAAAACTAATTAATTAGTTCGCAGAACCGAGCAATCAGTCTGACTGGTCAATCAATTTCTGTGCAATCGACCCGACGACACTTGTGCTTGTCGCACATTTCTCCCGAAATAATGAGCCGTCCCGTCGCTTCCCCTTCGGATCAGCATCTGTGCAGTCGCGGTGGCGCGTCTCGAGGAGATTCTCGGCGGGGCAAACGCTGCGGTTCTCGCACCCTTCTATCGCTGTCCATTCTCGCCTTGCCGTTCGCGATTCGGCAGCCTAATTGATTGCCTCTCATTAGGACTCCGAAGCCAATACTCAATTGATCCGTCGTGGATACTCTCGCGCGATCTCTGACCAGCCATTATTACACAGATGAAGGATTGCCGAGCTTTGACCGGCGTAGGTGTCGCAACGGTGCCAGTGTCGGCCCGGAGTCGGCCCGTCGTTGGCCCGACCACGGCCGGTGTCGGCCCGGAGTCGGCCCGGAGTCGGCCCGTCGTTGGCCCAACCACGGCCGGTGTCGGCCCATTGCCGCAGCTTTACCCTGTCTAATACAATTCCAGCAACGCCACCCACGTCATCTTCAGTGTTTCCACTCTGGTTTACACTGGCGATCGTGTACATACGGATCGTCACAATGTCGTAGCTTATGCATGCAAATGCCGTTGCTGTCTGTTGCCTGCCGGTTTGGGAAATCGATCAAGACGCTCAGGAGCTACGTTGGCATGTGCAACAGAATTCTCCGACGTCCGAGACGGTAGCCACGCCGAGCTACTGTGATGCAAATCCTCACACCTTGCCCGGATTTGCAGCCGTCCCGCTCGGCAGCTTTTCTCCGTCTCGGTCGGTAATTACGAAGCCAAGAGACGTTCCCTGAAATTGACTGCGGCCAATTAACGGCCTGGCGATGGACTGCCAATTCCACGGCACAATGGAGACAATTAGGCGAGTAGCCTCGGCATACGGATTATTTATTTCGCACAATAATTTTTATCGGTGTCGAACGGAGCGTGGAATTCTTCATGGACGGAATAAAAAATTGACCAATTTTTTTTTTTTTTCCGATGTCCGTTCCATTATTTTTCTATCAGCGTTTCGACGACGAAGCGTGGAACTTGACTGACTAGAATTCACGTGAGTTACGAATTTCAGGACGGTCCGATAAAAAATTGTACTTACTCGAAGGTAACAATAATTATTTTTTATTAAAAAAATGACCCAATCAACTGGATGCACTACGGTTAATCGGAAGAAATTATCGTACTCCAAAGGAGAATCCAAACTCCCGCGTAGATTCATCAGGAATGGTTGGAAACTTAATTGCTCACAGATTTCACATTTTTTTTCAAGATAGTTGAAAATTGGTGGATTAACGTTAACCTCAAGGACCATTGTTACCCACGAGAAGTGTCCACTGTTTCTCGTCCCGATACCAGCGTGTTAAAAAAATAATTACTATATTATAATAATACAATAATAATAATATATTCAATAATATTATATTAATATTATAATAATATTGATAATACCAATAAATGAATAATTATTAATATTGACCTGGAGGGTCCTATAAATTCAAGATGATGGATCGCCGGCCACGTTAAGGCTCATCGAAATTACGGTTCTCCAAGGAGCAGTTGAGCGCCATTGGAGGTTTATCGGTAAGCGCTGACCTATTCGTCAAAGTGGAGTGCACCCGAGTCTGGGCTCTCGCCCGCTGTTCAGCCTCGGGTCACCCAAATCCCTATCTCTCGATTCAATGTATTCCGACAGATTACGGTAATTGATAGTAACGCCCGAGGAGCTCCCAGAACTCTCGGTTGGGCCGATCTATTATCCATCATATCTGTATACATTCTCGGCGCGGTATCGACTCACGGCCCATTTGACGGCCACCGATTTGGCGAAATCCTTCGACGCCTCCGAGACCTCGGTCAAGAAACACACACACGAGCCAACCCGTCGATTTAATGTACCGTGAATCGAAGTTTCATCACTGAACAGTCTCTTCGTACCGGAACGGAACGGTGCCGATCGCTTATCATTTTTTTTGCCGACGACGGCGTGTTCAAAACCAATTCGATTATCCCTCGAAATTCGATATCAGTCGCGGGTCCGCGAGTTTTTTTTTTTTTTCACGGACAAGCGCCGAACGACTTTTATCGGATTCTCACACCTGCGCGCAGCAACACCGGCTCGTCTTTCAGCGATTTGCAATATCGCGCGTACCGGAGAACTTCAAGGCAGCCGGTGGAGTGAAGTCCTGTCGAAGGTGAGTTTCACGGAAAAATTTGGATCAAGTTTCGTGAGGATAAGAATCGTGTGTACGAAAGGTGCTGCAAATTTTACTTTTCGGCAATCGTAATTACAATTTCATATTAATTTAAATCGAAAATAAAAATCATTTCGGCAGATTGTTAAATGCACTTTGAATTTCGTCACTTCCTATTATTTTTGTCCAATATAAAAAGAAAAAAAATATTCAAAGTCCATTTAAAATTCGAAAAGAAAAAAATCGTAAGTATTCAGAAAAATTAACGAGTAATTTTCGTTGAAAAAAAAAGTTTTGTCGCCGGGTGTTTGGTCAAAAAATTTGATCTTTCATCGATTCGTTAATAATATTTGTCACATTATTACGGTGTAAAATTGATTTTTTTACGATTATTACCGCATCCCAAACTTCGACTTTCCATTCTCACTCCTCGGAAACTCATGCTGAGTGAACGCTATTCGCGAGGACTACCTTAAATCGGCAGCCGTTGCATCCGCGTGTGTACCACGTCGATTCCTCTCGATTGTCTTTTAATGTTTTTATTTTTTTATTTTTTGTCTCCACCCGTTCCGCGATTCTTCGGCCCGACTGAATTCGCGCACAGAGAGAAGCCCGAGCGAGACGCGCCGTAAAGTAAAATGAGAATCGAAAAAGAATTTACGAGATCGGACAGGGTTTCACTGCAGTAGTCGCATCTATATTGCATAGCGCTCCGCGCTGTACGCTCCCGTTCGAAATTTCATTATGCATTACCTATGCACGCTCCGGTACCTCCGCTTTTACTCTTCTTTTGCTCCCGGTCGGATCTCGCCGCCTCGCCCTTTCCACGGTGAATCTTCTATGGACGACTATGTACCAGACGATTTCCATTACAGCCTATCGAAGCCTTCAGTACCGATAAAAATTCCAAGGAGGTCCCTTTATGCGCCTTCAAACGTACAACCCTTTTCCTTCGCGCCTCATGCCTTTGCATTGTAACGACTGACGGAGTCCAATTCCACACCATCATGAAACTTGCTCGACAAAGCTCGGTATTCAAAGTTACGTATATATATATTTTTTCTATCGGGTTATCACGGAATTATTGACATTTATTTTATCTTCGATTTTTCCGTGCTCGGTGGTTGAGCGAAAAATTGTCAAAACTATTTTGAGAGTACTTGATTATGAGGATCAATGGGAATGTGAGCATGAAGAAAATACTCTTGTCGGTTGCGACGAGGGTGTAAGAGAAATTAATCGCAAACCCATCATTCTTAATTATAATTCCAATACTGTTTTAAATTTAACGAGGCATTCCCGTCTATGTTTTTTATTGGTTCATTATATATATATATATATATATATATATATTTGTATATGTTACTACCACGATTTATTTAATAATTTTTCTGCGCGTTATGTTTGAATTTCGGTTTCCGTTCTTTTTGTTCATCCGTGATTTTACTTTACTCGATTTTTTAAACCAAAATTCAGATTCCTCTCCTGCACTCTACTTTCCCCACGAAGATTCTATGTCCGTACGCGAAGAGAGAAAAAACAGAAACACAGCTGAATATAGTTTCGACTCCCACCTCGACGCAAGTATCGGACGGCGCGTCGGCAAAACTTCTGGCTTTTTTGCATGCACGCTGCTGTCGTTGCACTCGTCGTTTCTCACAGAAGTTCCTGGCGCGAGTTCACCGTTGCACACTACCGACGGGGAAAAGAGTTTCGGGACAGCTACTTCGCGAGAGTATATCCGGCGAGTGCCGTGTGCATCGCCGGATGAAAGTCGATGTTGAGGAAAAGAGTGGCTCGAGGGAAACGTGCGTCGGGAACTTTTCGAAATCTATCGTGGCGAAAAAGAATATTATTCGAGTCACGGAAACCGTACGATATTATATTCACGATCCTATTCGTCCGGGTAGCGCCAGACAGTCGGGAAAGAAAAAAACTTATCTACAGTCGATAAGGATGAAGGAAATAAAAAAAAAAAAAAAAAAAAATTCGATATCAATCTTTATTCCATCCTCGTGAGATCCGAATCGGTTTGTAAAATTCCCTCGAGAAGAGAAAGCTAAAAAAATCCCATTTTCCAAAGTGTATTCCAATTTAATCTTTTCCCCTACGAATGATTGATCAGTGAGTCCAATTCTTTTCACGTGGGTTCTTCGGTCTTCCGTTTACTCGTCTCGGTAGCGCCTGATAGTGGGGAAAGAAACGGCTGACACACAGTCGTTAATCATTTTCTTAAAATCCACCTTAATATTCGTTCGATCCTCGTTGAATTCCAATCGACTTGCAAAATTTTCCGTGAACACAATCATAAAAAATAATATCCCATTTTTCGAAGTAAAATAAAATTGTACGTTTTCTTGCATAAATCATCGACCGACTGGTGAGATTCATTCTTTTTCCTCATGTTTCCCCTCTCTCCTTCCGTTTCGTTCTCTCTCCTCAAATTTCCTGTCGCATTGGCTTTAGTCGCGTTTCATATTTATCGCTTCTCACTTTATTCCTCGAGTTACGACTCTCGTCCCGACCGTCTACCGAGAAAAAGGCACATACACACACACATATATATATATATATATATATATATATATATATATATACACCTACATATATATAAACGTGTTCGAGTTTAAATTGCAACTAAGAAACTGGACATTTTTACGAGTCCCAGGTTAGCTGAAATTTTGGGGCTTTCGAAGTTTTTATTTAATTTTTAATACGAAAAGTGGAAGGTGATTCCGGCAACGATCGTCGGAATCTTCGTCGTCGACGAGTAGGTAAATTTTCATCGTTCCCTAATAACCGTATCGCGCGAACCGTCTCTGATACGCGCATCGTAAACGGCGACCGAGGAAGCGAACGAGTTTAAGTTTTCCACGGGAATTCGTGTGTTCCTAGTCGTCTGGGCGTTCGGGAACAAGCAGAGATGTTCATCGGCGAACCCGTGTAAACTCAATTATCAAAGTCTCAAAGTCTATAGTGCAGTCAGAACGGCACAACCGAAGGTGGAGCGACCCGGTCGTTCGGGAGTGCAGCGCGGAGTGCATCGACGGTGAAGCGCAATTTACTCAAGGAATCGTCGTGTTTCGCATCGGTGTACAATCACGGTTGTGCCGGACCGACGACGAGAATTTGTCGAGAAAGTTTTCGCCGTTCGGCCGGTAAATTTTGACGCGCCAATGACGAAACCGCGACGGTTCGCGTGACCGAAATCGCGGCGAACCGAGCGCAAGCCGAGGACGAAGCGATGGTTAACGAGATCGAAAAATATTTCTCGTTAATTCGATTTTCTCGGGAATAAAGTGAAAACGGTTTCTCCGCGGGGCAAACTTTTGGCTCGGGGCTGCGTGGCGGAGAGGGAAGCGGCGGGAACGTCCGCTCCGTTTAACTTCTCGTTCCCTTCCGCCGCCGGACAAAAGCGAATCTCTTTCCATTCTCTCGACCCGGTATTCTTCTTCCACGGATACTAAGTAATTTACCTTCTTCGCTCCGTAGTTTAATGCCTGGTGCAGGTGCACACGCGCGAGAGTTTCTCCCTCCGACCGCCGGGAGCGGAGAGTGGGGCGAAATGGAACGTCCTTACTAATTTTTTCCACGTGTCGCAAGAGAGAGAGCAAAGTGTTGTGGCGAATCGACGACCCGGTCCGTTTTGCCCCGCTCTCAAGATTTCAGGGGAGAGCGGGGAAAAATGGGATAACGGAGCGAAATGTATTTATCCAATAACCGTTGGATAGCGGCGGTGTTGACGAGTGGGGCAAAATGGTTTAAAAATCAGATCGCGTTTGGAAAAAATCGGGCACGGAAAAATTATAGAAAAATTATTTTTTCTCACCGCTGGTCCATTTTTCCCCACTGTCCCATTTTGCCACGCTCTCCCCTACCGTGACAACCTGTCTATGGAGCTTCGCCGCCCCCGTTCGCTGGATAAATGTATTTACCCCGTACGCGAGAGAGACCCGTCCGACTAGATTTTCACCGGTTACCGAACCAATTTAACTAAACTCGATCGAGATCCGCAGGGGGGGGTTTGCGCGACGCTCTCGATTCAGCTTTGAGAACGTAGAGGGAAAATTGTCGGTAAGCGCCCGGTCAGAGCCATAGTGGTTTTGTACAATCGATCTTTGATGCTCGGGCTATGCGGAAAATCTGCCGAACAACCTCAATATCCGTCGAAGAGTAACTTGTAAAAAAAAGTGGAGGACGAAAAATCGTTCGCCGGGGGATCGCGAAGTCTTCAGTCTCGGAGTAACAGGAGTAAGAGCGTTTAACGCAATCGCGAAATGGTATTCAATCAGGGAGAAAATTAAAGGGCGGAGACACTTTGTACCGGTGGGAGATCGCAATCGTTTTGCTTGGTGCAAAATTTCATAACGGATTAATTTATGCATAGCGCCGAAACGGCAGACGCAATATCTCGGAGCGTCCGGAACAGCCATAACTCCGCTGTTCTCCGTTGTTCTCCGCTTGCCGGTATATAAGTGGCAATTTGAATGTAGACGAAGCAGCGCCTAGGGAGAAAGCTCGTGGAACGGACTAACAGACCGGCAATTGAGGAAACTTCGCAGACGAATCAGGAGTTACAGAGATACACGAGGCATTTCTTCTGCCCTTGGAATTTCAACAAGTTAATTGGCTCATATGCGGCTTGGTTGCAATTAAAACGATAACGTGAACATCATTTTTTTTTAACTCGCGATTAATTTGAAAAACGTCGAACAGTGACTGTTGCAGGGCGATCTGGACAAAAATTATTCGACGATTTTCTCAAGTCGAATTTCCAACTG
Source organism: Listrodromus nycthemerus (assembly GCA_963978505.1). Lineage (NCBI taxonomy): Eukaryota > Metazoa > Arthropoda > Insecta > Hymenoptera > Ichneumonidae > Listrodromus > Listrodromus nycthemerus. Next base: position 27,654,490 of record OZ021679.1, on the reverse strand, counting down.
CTGTGGCGATAAAATTTTTTTTTTTTTTTTTTGGGTTTCACATGTTTTCTACTGCGCGTTTTTGTGATTTTTTTTTTTCTTTTATCAGTTAAATTTAATTGATCGTTATCATAATCAGCGTGCTTGACGGACCGTATTTCTATCGCTCATTCTTTTCGTCTGCTCGACGAAAGTCCCAGTTCTGTTTACTAACTCATTATTCTTCGCTTTCGTTTTACTTTTATGTAGTTCGCAAACTCACCTGCTTCGTATTTTTGCCGCATGTTTTTTTTCCCTCGATCCTCTTACTAACCCGTGGCTTTGAAGCTCCAGCTTACCAACCGAACACCACTTTCTATATCCCCGACTCGCACCTCTCTTTTACGTAAACCTTCAAATCCACTTTTTTCTTCAACAACTCTATTCTATATTTCTACAATTTTTTTTTGTTCCGAAAAAAATACAAGATATTTTGTTCGAAGGTGCGAGCGTGTAATTCGAACGGAAAACGAAAGAAATGTCGAATTTCACCCCCGCTCGATGGCGACGTTGGCGAGGTTTATTATTACCATTTCCAATAATTCACCATCCGTTGATTGGAAGTAGCAATACGGCAAAGGATAAAATTCCTCTCGCTATCGCAACATTCCATTCGCCGTTAAAGTTGACCCGCATTCGTTTTTTCTAACTCATTGGCCCACATGCGTTACAGAGACTATCGGTGCGATAATAAGAGCGGTGGAAAAGAAAAGAAAAAAAAAGAAAAAAAAAAAAATATATGCACACACCCGAACGTAGCACAAAAGGCAAAGGATATGGGCGTTGCAGCTACAAACTACTGCTAGTGGCAGGTTTGTTTTGCGGAAATAAAGAGAGATGTGGAATATGAGAACCGAGGGTAAGAGTAACGGGTCGAGATGGCCTTCCCTTCCGCTGCCGGTGCGGCTGTTTCTGCATTGTCCCGCTTCGGGTAACATACACAAAAAAAAAAGCTACTAATTACCATCCCCTGGGGAGCGTCGGGTCTGTACTCATCCCGGGCATACGTGAGAGGATCGGTGGAAGGTTTGGGTATGGAATGGCCTGCATTATATGCGCCCGGGAGTTGGCACTGTGTTCGCGCACACGGCCACAAAACGTCGCGTTTCTCCCCTCCTCCTCCTCCTCCTCCGACCTGCGAATCCGCTTCCTCTCCTGCGACACGTCGGTCGCGTCTCGTAAAGACATCTCGTAAGCCGAGCTCGAATAATCACCGGAGTAGAGCGCGTACAGGGACTTTACGCACGAGTAATTACGAACGGTAGATTAAAGCTCGAAGTGCGCTGAAGAATGTGCGCATGCGCGTCGCGCAACCAACGAGCCATTTCCGGACGATTCGCGGCGGCGAGGAAAATTTGCTTCAGACGCTTGTCGGATTTTATGGAAGAACTTCCAAAAGCGAGATACGCACGTAAAGACTGCGCATGCGCGGCGGAGGATATTTTTTTTTTAACCTGAGATGTTTCTTGGATTTTACGGATGAAAATAGAGATATTTTTTTTTTTATCAAGGTAGCGGTGAGTGTCGTGAGAAATACATGAACGGGCTCTCGATTGGGAAATTGCGGAGTGAAATTAATAAGGAAACTCCTCGGGAGCATCGTGCGAATTAATTATGTGGATATAAATGATGACCTGAGGAAAGTAACGGGCAACAGAAAATAACTGATTGTAATACAGGTGGATACGTACGATGACTAACTACAACCAGCCGAATAACCATAACTATGAAGATGATAATGACAGCAATAAAAATAACGGATTATTCGTCGGAAAAATGCCGAAAAGTTGTAAAGACCATAAAAGGCACGAAAAGCTTCGAACAGCCCAGAGTAATGGCAGGGAGGACTGGGAATGTATAAGCGAAGACGGTAACGGTGAAAAAAATAATATTTTCCTTCATCCAATACGTCGCTCAAACATCCGTCCAATTTAAGTGAGATTTACTTTTAATTAATTTTATCTTCTCTCCGTTAATAATTTTCTTTCGATTCTTTCGGAGTGTCTAACGGTGCCCGTTCGTCGCATTTTCCGTTATAATTGCCAGGCGAAGTTGAATGACAAGGTGAAACGTGGCTTATCCGCGATTCCGATGATTATTCGATCGAATTGGAGATTATTGGCTCGATGGTGCGACGCGAGAAAGCTCGAAGTGGCGCGTTCGTTGCCGCTATAACGAACCCGCCACATCTCACACCGGTGTTACGATAGTTCGATATAATAATAGTTGTTGCACAGGTATCGCGGCTTTGCTGTAGCGAGGCTTTTGGTCGTCGAGAGGACGAAGGCTTTTTGGATAATCGCGTCGAGCCTCTGTGGATATCGCACGTGGAACACCTGTACCCATTAATGGCATTGTTCTGCCGAGTCCGCGAGCTACGCAGATGCTGGCAATAATTGGAGAAACCAATCACGGACTCGGAGAATCGCTCGCATCGGGCGATCATTAGCCAGGTAACTCTAGGGACGGCGACGCGGATATTGCGGAGGACAGGTCGATTCTACGAATCACGTTTGACTTCAAAGGACACTCGAATCGCAACGGAGCACCGGATATGCGCTAATACAGGATGATATGGCCTGAGTGATGATATCGGCCAGTTCTATCTTCGTACGAGGCGAACCGATCGGCCACTTGCGTAGACTAATGCTCGCGAATTCGGAACTGATATTTTTCGAGTCACTGTAAATAAAAGAAGTAATTTTTTCAAAGAAGTTTCACCTGTTTTTCGCGTTAAAAAAAATTGTCATATTTACGGTGATGTTCCCAAATTTTTAGGAGGCGAGAATGCAAATGTAGAGTTTCAAAGACGTTCTTTTCTTTAATGAAAAAGTCGAAATTCGGTGAGTAGGTGAAAACTTCTTTTAATTTCAAAGGTTTATGATTTGTGAAAATTAGCACTTTCGGTGCTAATAACGTGCCGTGACTGTCGTTCGGATTGACAAAATGGAATTTAGGGTGGCTTAGGTTCTGAACACACAACCATCGGACCATTATCGACCGACAAGTCTGTATGCTCACAGAGGGGTTTGTGTACCAGCGCAAATACGAAAATGGCACCGGCGTCTCGACAAATGAACAGTGGAACTGTGGAAACGTTTGGAAGCCAGACGTCTCGTCGGTACGACGGTCGCAAGGGCATTGTCCGTCGCACCCTTATTGCCAATTGTAGGTTCTCGTTGAGGTGGAGCAAAGTCACCTGACGGGTCTACAGTTTGCACGGCTCTTTATGTCGACTCGGATTCCTGGCGTATACGCTTATGGATTTTTTCCTTATTATTTGTGACAAACCTGATCCGGTAAATTTTTTTTTTATCGATTTTTCGAAACCGATAAAAAAATTTTTAGCAATTTTTTTTGGTAAATGTATCGTCGAGAATATTCATTGGTAGGAAAATTATTTTGGAATGCGGACGGGGTCGCCTTTGGATAAAGGGAAATAAAACAGAGGCATGCAAGTTTTTTCGGAGCCGAGTGTGCGAGCTCCAGACTTGAGAGGGTAGAAAATCGTCGGGGCCTGTCGTCGATGCCGCGGGGGATGAAATGGCCTCGGCAGGGTGCCCAGAAAAGAAATTGCTCCGTCACGTGTTCTCCACAATAACATACTCCAAAACCCTCTCTCACCCCCTTTACTTCCGCCTTACTGTTCCTTGGATTAGGTCCAATTTTCCGAATTATTCTCACAATATACGAATAAAATACGCGGCTCATCTTCACACACGAAAAAATTGTTTGAACATTCAAGAAACATTGCTCGATCGTTCAGTATTTCTATAAAATTTCACAAAAATTAAATTTGCAATTTAATTATTTCCGGTGAACAAAATTCCTAACTTAAATAAAATTCTCTTTCGATCAACGACTATCTATAATTTCTCTCTTCGGCCTCCACGTAACTCAAAGACAATGCAGAAAAATAATTATACACCCGAGGGGAATAAATTTTTGGTTAAATGTACAAATAATACAAATATCGACTATCTCATCCCAACGATAATTATTCTCTCGTTTCAATTGCCATAAAGCGGGTGGCGCGTGCGCGCTTTCGCCTCAATTTAAATTCCGTAAAATCGGTATGTAAAATTAACCAGTAAAATTCATTACCGGTTCCGTGTAATGTGCCGGACACGCGTCGGTAACCGAAGTCGTTGCGGTCGAACGCGGTGCACAGTCGAGATAATACCATTATAACACGCACTGTACTGCGCGGATGGGCCACTGCACTGAATAAAGAGACCGGCTACCGGAGCTCTTTATGTTACTCGGTGGCACGGCAGTTGCAGCAGACGCACACGGGTACTCGGCGTTATACGAATAAATATGTATGAACCTCCAGTGACGAAGTATAGGACTGCCGAGAGAGCTTACCACTCTCCGAGAGTCGCCTCTGGTTCTGAATTTCGTAATTACTTCCTGCGGACACCGTCAAAGGACCCCTCGTTGAAAACCGCGCTCGTTCACCGACAGCGACTCTCTCGTTCGCTCGACGAGCTCGCTTCGCTATACGTACTCCGGGCGCGTGGTTATCGTAAAAACGAGTATTTAAGATCGAAAAAAAAGGGAAGAAAACGAAAAAAAATTGCATAAAATAACGGTGAAAAGAAAATATTTTTCCATGAAAACGGAATGATAATGAGAGGAAAAATTAGTCGTTGATTGTCCGAGCGTGCGAACGTTTTGCAACAAAAAAACTTTCATCGAGAGTTTCCTTTTTTTTTTTTTTTTTTTTTTTTTTTCCTCTGTTCTCCGATATCGTTTGTTTTATGTACGCGAAATTGTTTATTGCACGGGATGAGCGTGTGGAGCGTGGTTTGTACGAGTATTTAAGACAGGAATAACAGGATCGCCCGATAAGGTGTTTAAAAAAAGGCGTGCTTGCAGAAATGAAAAAAATAATTCAGAGAAAATTTATCGCCTGCGAAAAGATATTTCGAAACATTTTTCTTTTCCTCTGATTCTTCATCGTGTTCATTTTCGCCGTGCGGGACGCTCGTTCGGGTAATTCTCGGGTCTGAATTATCGCGTACGGTATTTACGATGCTCGTAGAGCGGGGATTAAACGAACTCAGTGGGTTCTTCGCACTGTTTGATGCCAATGCGGTTTCGGGCTACGGATTATAACTGTGTACTTGCGTTAAACCGCACCCAGCCGGAAACATTGCCGATCTCCGCGGTCAACGCTCCGTTCTCTGTATCAGGTCTAACTGGTTGTGTGGCTTGGCCGGATTTTAATTCGTCGCTCACGCGGAATCCGGAAGTCGCAGGATAAAGTCGGACGGGGAGAGACGGGATGCGGATAGGAGTCGAGAACAGAAGTGCGCGCCCGTCGGTGAACCGATAAGCGAATAACGCAGCCGGTATTGCGAGAATTCACCCGAATTCCTCGCTTCCACCGGTTCATCAACGAAACGCTGTGCGATCGCACGTGAGCTCTTCATTGCCCGCCATGGGGCGTATGAAAAATACCCGGAAGCCAACGAAAAATTTCGATATGTCGGTCAAAACTATGAAACGAATTTGTAGAAAAAATAAAATTAATTATGATCGGTGTGGATTATAAAAACGCCTATTCAAATGATTATTAATCGATGCGTATCGATGCGCATGCGTCAGGAATATCTGTGCATTCGGGCGAGGAAGGCGGAACTATATTCGAGAGCGTACCTCATAAGAAAGCGTCGAGGTGGAACAGCGCCCGAAAACGCTTGATATCCACTCCAACGTTCCGTACAACCCGTCATAACGTGGAATTGAGAATGGTTTTCTGTGTCGCCGGAGTAGCGTCTCATACGAATTTTCCTACCGGGATGGAACATATTTGCACATTGGGATTCGGTGGTCGTCGTCGTTGTCGTATTCGTTCATTTCAACGGACGCGGGGCCGCATGTATTATGGATACGCGGCTGGAGGGTTGCCGAGGATGAGAGACGTCGGACAGAAGCATAGTTTGCATGTGAATCGGCGAGTGAGGAAGGTTGGTTCGGATTCAGTGGTACGGGTCCAGGTCGGGAAGGACTTGGCCGCGCGACAGGGTCGCAAAATTAATTACCTGGAGAAGCAGATGGCGAATGGGTCGTCCGGAACCGGATGGCCATCCTCCGATCAGTCGCAAAGTCGATCTGTTTACGGTGACAGCGACCAGTGCGATTTTGACCATCGATCTTCAGCTTGGAATTCCGTCGTTGCAAGCGACAAGTTCGCGACACATCGAGAAGCAGAATTCTCTTACCAACCGAATTTTTCAAAAAATTTCTCGCCAAAGTTACGTCGGGTTTGAAGATCTTTCCAAGCGTGAGTGACGTAATACTGGAAATAAGTTATTTCTGATTTGGAAATATAATTTCTCGATCGGAAGGGACGTTCCGGAAGTACATAATTTCTCATTTGAATATGACAATTTTCTACCGGAAGTGACTTCGTATAGGAAATATGTAAACTTCGCTCGAAAAATGAGATTTCCAAAGTGGAAGTGTCATTGCAATGACGTTTTTCGAATCAGCGAGTCGTGCGGCTCGTAACCCTGCTCATGTCTAAATCTCACCCTTATCATTTCCCTAAAGTCACCCTCGAGATACACGATTTTTTTTCCTAGTCCCTTCGAGTGTCAGCGCCGATAAAATAGGAGTAAGAGAAGGAGGAATCCGCCGTGTGTTCGCACGAGGGTTCACCGAAGTGAGCCACCGAATCGGCGAACCAGCGAGCTCACCCTTGACCCCGTCGCGTGGTTCAAGCGAAACGAGATTGAACCATCTCGGTTCTCTCTCGTCTCGATACACAAGTTTGTTCTCCGATACTGGACGGAACGAGACGTCCAAACCCGGTTGATAGAACGAACGAGGGCGGGAGACGGCTCGGAGCGAAGTGTAGCGACCGAAGTAGACACCGACGGCTCTGACGGAACGTTCCCACACCGACGTCTTCCACGCTCATTACTTGCCTCGTGAAACCTCGAAATCCCTTATCCAGAGGATCGTCTTGGCTCCGTTCGGGAACCTCTTACATCTTCCTCAGCCCCGTCTTCCTCGCCCGTTTCGACGATGCCCGCGAGGCCCTCACCGAACGATCTCCGACATCGCGCAGAATAGGCTATTATTCTATTTCCAAAGGCCCGCCGGGAACGCGATTATTCGCGAGCGTAACGCTGCACCACTGACGTCTCTGTAGAGAATCTCCTCGCCACTATCCTATTTCCCTCCGCAGTGTCTATCCAGCCAAATATTCTGTATCCCTCAGCCCGGGGAATGAGCTTTCATATCGCCACCGCGCTTCCGCGAACTTTCCTCGATGCAACGTTTTACCCAGAAACATTATTGTTATCGGATAGCGGGCTGCCGAGGAATGGAGGAAACCCGCTTCAACTTCTGCTCGGTGCATCGCGGCCAAACTCGTATTCACACGTCGGCACGGTACGAGCACGGATGAACGATGATCAGGATTTCCTTGACTGACACTAATTAATACTCGAGGTACACCTTGCGCTCTTGGTCCGTACAACGCGGCTCGAGTATTCTCCGTGGATCTCTCGGAGTACCTCGCCGACGACTGGAACTGTTTCATTCGGCGTATTGCGCCAGGACGACGGATAACGGAGCGCCTACGTCCCGAGAGAAATACAAGACGACGCTGTGGCGTACACGAGATCCCTCTCGGTAAACTCGGCTCGTTCTAACGGAAAGATAAATTACCATCGGCGACAAAATTTACCCGAGACTCCGCACTGTGCGTTTGCTTGCATCCGCGCACTTTACCCTCGCTCATTGTGCATCGGTACAGGGTTTTATACTCGCGGGCACTCGGCAATTTCTCAAAGCCGCGAGGAATGTGTCGCGAGTTTTCGCCGGGCAACTTGCGGGCGAGAAACTCGGGAGATGAAGGGTTCGGTAATTTGTCAAGTGTATTGCGCGGGGCAAAGAGGAGAGGGAGGTTGTGCGTTTTCCAGCGGTTCAGCCGTGGAGAACCAACGAAGGAATTATCGTCCGCGGGAACTCGGGAAGTAAAGCGAACGGGTCGTAAACTCCAGGCCGGAATCGCCCGGAAAAGTCGACGGTCTCGGAGAAGGGAAGAGTGCGTCGGAGGGTGACGCATCGAGCACATGTTTCAACGACGGCCGGTCAAGAGACACTCGCGAATATGGGTTGGAAACCATTTTTCGTTGGATTTTTGAAGTGGGAGTTTTTTTTTTTATAGGAATTTTTATCGCTTTTTTTTTTCAGTTGAGGTAGGTCAGGGTGTGGCTATGGTCCGAACGATTAAAATATTGGATTTTGTGTGTTGAAATAATTTCATATTTCTGTAATGAACTCTGAACTCGAAAATTAGAGTTGCGGGCTCGACGGTGTAAGAAGAAATATTCGAGCGGCAACGAAACAGCCTGACGTAGGTTGAATAAATTTTGCTGTTTTGTTTGGTGACAGAGCGGGAAACGCACGTGTGTTTTGCACCATACGCGGGCCCAGCGGAATATCATTATTGCCATGTGCACTACATTACCGCAATATCGGCCTTTCCCCGCACTTGGTGATCGTCGTTGTTTCGATAAAACGAAGCAAACTCCACACTCGCTGACACCAAACGTTGTCACATGCCTAGCAAACCATTATACGAATTACGATAAACGATTAATTTTTTCTCAGCGATGAAACGGTCTCTGGAGGATCTTTTTGCATGTCAATTTTACTGTACGCGGTACACGATGATCCTGTTATTTTATTTATTAAAAATTGTTTTTTTTTTATTTAATTTTATTATTTTTAATTTAATTTTATTTTATTTTATTTTATTTTATTTTATTTTATTTTATTTTATTTTATTTCACTAAATTGATTACATGGTAAAGCGAGTATTTCCAAATTTTTTATTCGCGTTTTTTTTTGCCCGAGAAACATTCACCGAAGTCTTTTAACCCTCATAGCATGTACATGTATGCTTACTCGCCGTTATTTGCGAGAAAGAGTGTGAGGACAGTGTACATCTTTTATTTTTGGACGTGTAAATACGATTGTCTCTGCAAAGTCTATTTCAGACTTATACTACTGTGTGCGGTGTATATTTGTACTTCCGCAATACAAATTTACCTTAAGCTCGTAATAGTTTCTATGTGTGTTTGCGCGAAGCCTTGGATTATGTCACTGATACGCTCATATGTCGCGATGAGTATGAAGAATTCGTATAGCAGAGGATGCGAAGAGGATTGTTCAGGCGTTTTATCTTATTTTAATTTGTTGTATTTTATTTAATGTAATTTCATTTTCTACCTTTTTATTTGATTATATGTTAATCCCTGCGGTCAAGCCACGAGGAAGATCCATAGGGAACCGAATGGGAGAATACGAGTGGTTATTCTATAGAGTATGCTGGAATGAATTAAACTATTTGCAGAACGAGAGTAAATTATTTTTAATCTCTCGGTTGGAATGAGTTTCTATGGCCGACGGGGGAATATGGTTCAAGCATAACGGTGCGATGCGTCGACGAGAGGCGGGCGCGAGGCCGCTCCGGTCGCCTCGCGACCTGAATTATGCATATTAAGAGAGACGTGATTTTCAAACGTTTCACCGAACGTTTTTCACACTGGCTTTTCACGCCCTATATGAAATAAATAATGATTTTACGAAAGAAGCTTTTAAGCACGCCGAGCCGTGAAATTATTTATCGAACGTTCTCAGCCTCGTAGACGTTAAAAGCCAGAAGGGGAGTTTTTCATTCCTTCATATCGATACATCATTCACGCGTGACCCGGTTAAAATTTCATCAATAATTCACGAGAATTACGCGAAAATTTACTGGTTAATTAGTATCGAAAGGTCGATCAACATAACTTCAATCGACCCCAATTTATTCCACTTGACGATAACAGAAGCGTAGGAAAAAAATATTTTTTAAAAATTAAAAAATGAATTTACGGAAGACCAGGGTGAAATTGCACAGCGGGACAAAGTGCATATCAAATACATCTTTATATACACACATATATATATATATATATATATAGACATATTCATACAGACGCACATACACATGTCTTGTAGTCGCGCAGCCAACGAATTTCGCTCAATCAGTCGGGAAACATTGACCAACATTGCAGTACAAACTAAATTGGCAAAATTGGAGTTGGTTACGCCGAGTCATGAATTAATGGACTGGAGAGATTGGCCCATTCCATGAAAGTTGCAGGGATAGCAAATCAAACGAACTGCACACACACACACACACACACACACACACACACACACACACATATTCAGCGAAGTGTGTCAATTCGGAGTAGTTCGAGCGATGGATGGCAAATGAGAGGGTAGTTCAAATGAGAAGTTCATGAACGCGAAGGGTGACGACTGCCGAGGATGGGTTGGCTGGATTATTAAGCTGCGATGCATCAGACGAGCGCACACACTCGATGCGCGGTCTGTTCAATCGAAATTTCAAAAGTATCTCCGGTGCAATCGAACCCGAGTCTCTGGATCCGCTTTCTTCCGCACATTAACATCACAGAATGGGATCCGGATATATATATATATATATATATTGGAATTTATGCAACCAAATAATTATCCTCTTCGTACCGTTTGAGTAACATAATATTCATTCGAGAATAATTTTAGGGTGAAAAAAAAAAATCGGATCGATCAGGCATACTGGGTGAAGGATCTGACAGGGATTACTATAGATCTGATAAAAACTGACGGAAATTTTAGATAGAAACTGAAGGGATCCTTGAAAAACAGTCGTATTAAACTTCACGCACTTTGCTCCAAAATATGGTTACGGATATCAACTGAATATCCCGTAATTTTTTTCTACATTTTCCCTTAATATTGATCTGTTTAATTCTTAGCGAAATACGCGAAGATTTGTCAAGCTGCGTTGTTTAAAAAATTACACTAACAGTCGGGTAAAAACTGTCACTGCTTGTGTGAGAATTTTACACAACGCATGCGGTGCTTTCACGTATCGCAGTGGGGGCAAAACGCAACCTTCATGGAAACTGAGCAATCTTTACTGATTTTCTGTGCGGGCATTTTTATTTAAAAAAAAAGAGCTTTTAAATTTTAAATGAATTAAACGGTAATCCATTTTACCCCGGTCCACAAATTCGAGAACTCACGATACAGCTGGATTCACGATCGGTCGAGTATCCTCGGGGGAAAGCATAATTGAGCGGAAACTGAACGAAACAGTGTTTCTTTCTTTCTTTTCAATCATGGATATTCTTGAAATATTTCAGGGGGAGCGACGGCCCTTGTATAAATTGTTTATTATAATGACCGCTTGGCTCAATCGGGGACGGATCGTTGGATAATCTCGAAGAGAATCTTGCGAGAGATCGTCGGATGGAGCCTCGTAAACGGATAGATAAAATCGTACAAAAAGAATCGTTGGAGCGATCTGAGATGCAGGAATTGCGAACCAAGCCGAACTCGACTCGCTTCTGGTAGCTTTTTCTTCATCTTCCCGTTCCGCCACGGTCCTCCTCCTCCTCCTCCTCCTCCTCCTCCTCGACGCAGAGGGTACAGACGTCGTCTTTCGTATAAATAATTCAACGTGGCGCCGAGTTGAGATATCTGGCTTTTTCTCTCCGTGCTATCTCGCTTTCTCAATAGGTTGCCGGAAATACGGTAGTCCCGGATTCTCACGCTACGGGTACGGGCCGCGTTCGGGTCTCCATACAAATTTATGGAGCAGACTACTGCTATCGTACGGTCCATGCAGCCAGCCGCACTTCGGCGCAGATATAGCAGCGAGCAAATAATCTCCTTATTTCGAGCTCATTGATATTTCATTTTCGTGTATACATCGTGTAAAAATGGTTTGATGGACAATACCGCGAGCGAATGCCGCAGTCAAGAGACTTTGAATCAGGGGATTCTGAATCGGTCGAGTCTGAATCGGAAGACTTTGAAACAAAGGACTGAGTCAACAGAATTTTAAATGAGTCTACGATTATTGTATTATTTTTTTTTTTTGTTAATTATTAAAGCTTCTGCCAAGTGTATTAATTTCCAGGCAAAGGGAGACCACAGCCCGGTCAAGTCATTCGAATTGCAATTGCCACAACAGAATAATCAACAAACATCAAAACGGTAATTGCTTGTGAAACTACTTCGACGGTTTGACGAGACACTTATTGGTATCTGAGAGTGTTCTCCAAGCAATCATCGTCGCTCGTTATCGCACAGCTGCACCGCGAAAAATAATTACTCGTCCCGATCACCGAACGGGCGCCAGAAATTTAATTTTGTTGGGCCAACCGATTGCAAACGAATTGTCGCTCGAACCAATGAATCAGCTCCGGGTGGAAACGAATCAATCGCTTGGCCCAGCGAAATTAATTTACCGGCACCGGCTGTGGTTTCGAGTTCCGAACAAATTTGTTTTTTCAGTGCACTCGAGCTTGCTCGACTGTCTTATCCTTAATTACTCCCAGCCCAAAACTTGAATCCTCTCCGAGGATTAGGAGGTCGAAGCCAGCCGGAGAAGGAAGACGACCCGAAGCGAAGGGAGTTGACAGAAGCGAGCAGCAAACGAACTCAACACTTGCCCACCTTGGTTCTCACTCCTGAGTCCCGAAGCCCCCTCTTATTCCTGGTCCAATACCCGTTCCTTTTCGCTCATTGCTCATTCGTCGGAGCGGTTGGCTCGTGCTCCGGAGAATTGGAAAGTAGCGGTGTGCCAATGGACCACTCTTTCCGATGGATTTCGTAATACCGCCTGGGCGACGGGGCTTTGGCGAACAGCCAGAAAGATCGATCGCCCGAGCGTCGTTCACGTTTTTCCCCGGCCGATGACGGGGCCAGGTGGAGGAATAAAAGGGGGTTCCCCGAGTGCACACTCGCACTTCGGCACTCCGACGCAAGAAAACTATCTTTCCACTTCCATTATCTTGAACTACCATCCACCGTCGAGTATACGGAGTGCTACGGCCAAAGCGCCGCTAAGTATATGCCGCGTCAGACTTTCGGTATCAACGTCGTGAGCCGATACGGTGGGAAGACAAACGAGCCTCGCGGAAGCTCTTCCGTCCCACCTCAATCCAAAACGTCCACCCTTTCCTCGCCGTGTCCTGTCCCGTTTGAAATTTCTTCGAAAATCATCGATCAAACGTGCCGGAAGAATAAATTTCGTTTACTCACACGCCGAGTCGTTTTTGCACGTAGAAATCATTTGGAAACTCACCTGCAACAAAAAAACAATGGTATTCTATATTGTACATGTATATCTCATGTATATTGTGGGAAGTTGTCTTGCCAGATTTTTAATTGGCTTCGATTGCTGGTGATTCACATCCAGCGATACACATAGATGTGAAAAGTTTGTTGGATCGTCCCAACTTTAAAAAATCCAGTGGTTCCTCATCGGAAGATCCATTCCAGACTGCCAGTTAATGTGTGTGATTTATTTCGTCTCAATAACTGCTTGGAAGCTTGATCTTTGCGAAAGATTTTTTGCCTCTCTACCAAATGAATTAAATTATTTATTCTTGTTATTTTATTCATTACGTAACGAGCCTTCGCTCGGCGTTGCGCTATAGCTTGTATACGCATAAATGTACAGTGACAGTGTAAGTAATATCGGCAGCGGGCGTTCGCAATTTTATCAGATTGCAAAAAAAAAAAGAAAAAAAAATACTGCAGTTTGTCGAGAGGTTCTTTTGTTGTGCGCCACGCGACACGCTCCGTGGCTCCGATAACGTGGTCAAATGGTCGAGTAACTGTAATAGCCCTCGTCGTTGCCGTCATTGCGATCGTCCGGATTGTAATATCCTCGGATATATACAGAGTAACTGTTCAGTACAAATAGAGACAGGCGCGAAACGAGTTTTCGTAGGTCATGCTCGGCAGACATCGATATAAATCGAACGCGTGTGCGCCGTCGCGAAAACGACACGAACACACGAACTTCCAATTGAATTGTAAAAGAATCGATCGCGTCAACTCATTCGGCAATTTCCTCTCTCGCCGCTGCACAATCCAACAGTATTTTATTCTGTCCGTTCCGCTCGGGATTCCAACTGCTTTTTACTGTCGATGCAACGACGCAAAGTTACAGTTTGGAGTCTTCGTTGAACGTCGGTCCAAATCGCATTTAGATAGCGCTGATATAATGAGCGACAAATGTTTACAATTATTTATTTAAAATTGTACGCGGTGAGAGTAACGGCGGTTGATTTGTGTTATTGCATGTGTCTTCGAGCGAGAGGACAATTTGTAAATGCGAATTTCCACCGTAGTCACTTTTTGGGTTTTTTCAAAGTAAAATATTTTGTGAACTTAATTCACGATAGTATTGAAAGAAAAACACCTGATACATGCAAATTTTTATAATACGTTTTTGTTGTTGGTTTTTTTTTTTTTTCGAATTTAAATTCGATTGCAAAAGAATCGATCGCGTAAACCGGACGACTTTTTTTCACGCTATACAATTCAGTAGCGTTCAATTCTCAGCGTCTCGCATGTTTCACCTGTTCTCGACTCTCGATGCGGCGGTGCAAAATTACAATTTTATGGTCTCCAGAAATGCCGGCCCGGATCCATTAACGTCGCACGCAGAAGAAGCGAGAAACACCCGAGCAATAAATTTTCCGCTCCAAGGGCAACCTCGGAGTTTAGATTTCCGCCACTTCGAAGATGTAATTGCTTCCTGCGCTCTTGGTTCGTTCGAGATTCTCGAGTCTGTTAGCCAAAGGGAACTTGAATCGATAATAAAACAAAAAAAAACGTATCAACGTCGGGGAGGAAATAAAACTCGTTCGTTGATTTACAGTCCTGGCCTGATACGATATGCATGCGGGAGAATGAGAAAAGTTTTCACGCACCGAGTGCAGTTACGAAAAGCCATCACCAACGGTATTTCGGCGCGCTGCCGCAGCTTCCACAGTGGGTTACGAGCTGTCGACAGTGCGCGAAGTGAACATTTCCACTTTTCGACTCTCGGCACGCGCCCCGTCTAAGCTCGTAAAAACCAGTCACGTGTGACGAAATATTTATGCCGACTGTTACTGCTATCTTTCTTTGAGCTTGATTCGCGCCCCACGGCTCTGCAAATGAACGCACTTTGCGAAATGGGGATATTACAGCGAGCTTAATACTCGGCGAAATGTCCTCGGCTCTTTATCTTAGATTACGTATAAGAAAAAAAAAGAGAGAAATTTCTTTACGCATCTATTTATTTTTTATTTCGCCTGCTTTCATTTTTATTAATTTTTAGTTACATTATTTTTAAGAATTATTAAAAGACTTAATAAAAACTACGAATCAGGACCAATATCAAATAGAAAAAAAAGTACTTTCTCTATTCTTCGAATAAACGTACTATGTGAAATGGGAACATAATTGGGAGCTGAATACTCTCGATGTGGCTTCGACTCTTTTCATCGCCTTATCTGGAGTATCAAAAAAAAAAAAAAAAATACAAAAAAATTCCTTCACACATCCTCAATTTTTTCAGTTCGGGAGTCTCGGTTATATTTCTATCAAACTTATTGTATCACAGATGACTGACTGTCGCGGAGTGCCGTAAACACCTATCCATAAATCTAAAAAAAAAAAAAAAAAAAAAAAAAACACGTTCCCTGATTTCTAGTCTCGTGTTAATTATCTTTCACTCTGGCGCCTTTGCGCGAGAGTTTCAATGGAGCGAATTCTCGGAACACCTGTTAGCCCGCCAACGTTTATTAACGAACACCTCTATCCGAAAAAGCCGTGGTCGGGAAGACGAGCAATATTTTTGTCACAATAAAATGAATCGCAAAAAAAGCGATTATCGTCGAAAAAAAAAGCGGCACAGTTGGGGCGATGCAGTGTGTAATAAAAAAAAAAAAAAAAAAAAAACCGCGCTCGATGTGTGGTCTCGAGAGCCACCGGTGCAGGTACGCGGCCCGAACAAATAGTCCTCTGTCCGTTACCCCGTGCAGCGTTCTTTTCTACCACCACCAACATTCTCGCGCATGAATGCCCGGAGAACACACACGACATCGAGACACGTGCTCCGATCCTCGGGAAGTAACACGAGTCGGGTGATAGCGAAAGGGTTCGCACTCTTTTCAGTCTACCGAGTGCACCGACGCGTAACAGGACGTAGATGAAATTTGCGACCGGCTGATACGGCGTTGTGGACCACGTCCGTTTGGAAACAGAAGGGCGCGTTTCGTGCTTTTTAACGTGGCAAATGTCCGATCGTACGAACTTCCGCCATTCGGCGATCGCAACGCTATCGAGTTTGCGTGCTATATTCGTAGATGGCGTATCGTGTAACCAATGAGATCGGGGAGTGCGATCGAAGGTGCCGGAGTGCCGTTGGACCTACTGCAACGGGGTCGAACTTTCCCAAGGGTACGCCGGGCGTAACGTGAACCGGTTCGGAGTACTCAGGACCACTAGAGGCGTAATGGTATCGATGATCGAAGTAACCCCTTTCATTATATATATATTCATATATACAGGGTGTCTCAGAAGTCGTAGAAGAAACTGTTAGGGTTGATAGAGAAAAAAATTCTGAATCGAAAGTTCCTGAGTCAAAAATTTTTTTGGGCCATAGAAAATTAGTTATTAATTAAAAACGGTAGCCAATCAGGAGCGCGCTACAAGACCGCTCTCACTCTCGCGTCTCCGCTACTTCCCCCGCTCATTCCTTTTTCTCTTGTAGCGCGCTCCTGATTGGCTACCGTTTTTAATTAATAACTAATTTTCTATGGCCCAAAAAAATTTTTGACTCAGGAACTTTCGATTCAGAATTTTTTTCTCTATCAACCCTAACAGTTTCTTCTACGACTTCTGAGACACCCTGTATATATTTCCTGCCTATATATATATATATATTCATATATATATATTTCCTGCCAATATATATATATATTCATATATATATATTTCCTGCCTAAAAAAATTCGGTCGAATAAAACAGCTGATGAGTTTCCAAAGACTGTTGAATATATTTTCTTCTCTTCAAAAACTATGCATTCCTGGGGAAAATTATTGACGCCATCGGGGAGGCCTCGGAGAGTCATTGAAAAATTGCGGAGAGGTTGCCGAGAATTTTTTCAACGAGTTCAGACGACCGGACATTTCTGCAGTTTATTTTACATGAAAATGGAAAAAAAAAAACTAGGGAATATATTTTTTGGTTTCACTCAAAATAATGAAAAAAAAAAGTGAATCTCCTACTCCGTACAAGTATGTATTCCGATCCAAAGAAATATCTCGCGAAACGCGGTCGTTGAGAATTTCCTGTACAAGGTGTTCTAAGAATTTTTCGTAGGGGGTTTCGTGAGGTTCGATTCGGGCTGGAAACTTCTACTTTAAAACGGCAGAAGGAAACATGAAAAAAAATGTCCGTTTCGAGAACCAGCCCAGTATATATATATATATATATATATATATATATATATACATTTATCAATTATGCAAGAGATGTATCGGTACGCACGCAGGACGTAACATATTCCATGAACCGGATGAACCGTCGCTGAGCAGCAGCGACTAAGGGGATGCTGCGTGTTCGGGATATGTTGGGGGATGTCAGGCGCGACACGTTCCCCGAGGCGACCGAGGTGAATCGAATAGCTGTATGTTATATTATGTGCTATATAGTGGGGACAGGTAACATTTATGGCCCTCGGATGTACAGTGTGTATCTCGGGGGAGAAGCTTCGCACGAGAGCGTGTCATCGATCCCGAAGAGCTGGCACTGTGTTCACACACAGAATAGGGTTTCCTCCCGAACAAGAAATTGAAGAAAAACACTGAATTTTCTCACCGGCTCTGCTAGCCTCCAGCGATTCTTTGGGGATATTTATTTCGTTGGAATAGAAATACAGTACGAAATGTGAGAATTTTAGAGACTGGAGAAACAGCGAAATTGCCCCTCACTGTCGTGTCAGGGGTGAGCGAAAGTGGCGGGGAAATAATTGTTGAAAAATCGGATATAAAAAAAGAAATTAAATCGGTGGCGATGGAGCGAAAGTAGAAAAAATGGGCAGCTCTACCTTGAGCGCGTAGATAAATGACGTACGGACTGCCGGATGATCACCGCATTTTTTGGCCGATTTATGAAACGTGCGGGACGCGGCAAATGGATCGTGAGCCGCGCTTATTGTGAGCGTTTCTCAATCGGACGGAGCAGAACTAACGAAGCGAAAGTATTATTATCGTCGGCTGTAATCTTCTTGATAAATAGCGTGTAACGCGCTCGGAATATCACGTGTGTTAAATTAACCGGGCGTTTATCCGAGAATGAAAAAATTGTTTCTCCGATAGAAGCAGTGGTATCGAAATTCATATTAAAACGAAGCAATTAAAATTGCTGAGGGTGGAAAAGGTCTTGGGTCGGAAAAGTATTTCGCGCATCGACAGAAAAAAAAAATCACGAAAAAATTACGATGATCCGAAAAACATTCCATGAGACATTTCGACGCAACTGTCCATACTGGACGTAAATTCAATAGCGTTAAAAACATGTCAACCGTAGAATTATCGAACGCAAATAAAAAATTAATTTTACTAATTTCTGGCAAGATCGGTGAATTTCTATTCGTGTGCAACAGCGTCCACCTTCCACGTTTTCCTTGCAATTCTTCAATAACTCAGTGATCCTTCGGGGGAAGATGGAAAAAGTTCCGTAAAAAAAATTATTTCATTAAACATTCGTTTTTAAGTAGTTTTTTTTTTTTTTTTTTTTTTTTTTTACCGACCAACGCAATAAACTCAGCTCACGATACGTGCACGCCTGAGGACATCACCGTGCGGAATCGTGTGCGGGTTTTTCTCAGCGAGCTCTGACGAATCCGAAAGAGCCCACAGCCAGCGAACTGGCAACGATGGCCTCGGTTCTCCGAGTCCTTGTAATAAATATCGGTTGACATAACAAAGATACCGGGCGTATCGTTGACACGAGAAACATCAGCTCGCTCGACGAAGCCTCCCGTTACACACATATGCGCCAGTCGCAAAACCGCGTTTTCCCAAATAAACTGGAATGCAGCAAAAAAAAAAAAGAAAAAACTTTCATGATCGACGTTTATTCGGGTATTTTTTTTATTTTATTTACATGCTCGGTGTTTACGATCTCCCATTCGAGAGCGATCCGCCTGCCGTAATAAAAAAGCTCGATACGGCTCGGTGCGATTTCAACATCGAATCAATGCTCCGGGACTTTTGCGGGCCGAATCGATGATTAATATCTTTATCGTCTCGCGGTCTCCAGTCGGACGAGCTGGCAGAAGTCGTTAGTAAATATTATATTAACCATTATGAAAATTGATTTATGTCTGGCGCTAAGCGCCGGAGTCGTTTTCGGAGCCGATCGGAGCCGATGCACTTTATCTCGCGGATTGCGCCTCGACACATTGGACCGGTAATTATCAAACGTCCATTATCCGCGATGCGGTGAAAAATCGTCGGTCTAGAATAACAAACGAGCTCGTGCGAGGTCCGCGCTATCCGTCAGATCCTTCGTGCTAATGACCAGGGACGATAACTCGACGTGACTCTGGCCCGACGAAGATGAGCCGCGAATGAGCTCGCCGATAAGCCCTCGGCCTCTGCGGCTCTGCCGCGCTCCTTATCGCGCGGTCCTTGACCAATTTTCTTCGGGAACATTAACGGCAAAGTAATTCGGACGAGCAACGTTCCGGAACACCGATAGGTTGAAAAATCGTCGGCCTCGAGTAACAAACGAACTCGACGAGGTCCGCGACTTGCGTCAGATTCTCGGATCGTTTCAGCCTCAAAGCGGCGCTCTTATCCGGTCTCGGTTCATTTTTTATTTCCTCATTATTTTTTTACTTCCTTTTTATTCAATTTTTTACGCGTTTAGCATTCGATGGTTTGGTCGCGGTGTTATTTTCATCGTTTGTTTGTTGTTTTTTTTTTTTTTTTTTTTTTTCTTACCGGGCGATCCTCGCGCAGTTTTCTTCGTGAAAATTAACGGTAAAGCCGTACGGTCGAGCGGCGTCGAGACGACGTTCTTCGTGAAAGTATCGAAGTCAGAGTCGAATCCCGAGAGTGGCGCACCTGAGCGCGATCGACCTTGCCAGCAGGTACCGTTATCGAGTGAGGTGGAACTCCGATTAATCGAAATTGTCGGGGCCGAAGAATTCCCCGATAATCCGAACTCTCGTTTTTTCCGAAATAGCCGGCGAGGATCAATGACTTAACAGTAGCTGATTAAACAAAAATATTTTGACTAATTACAACGACATTTGGTACGTTAAATACTGTGAATTAGAATACAAAGCTTTGGGTATTTTTTTTTTTTTTTTTTTTTTTTTTTTTTTCATGAATAGTACGTAAGGTATTTTTTTTTTACTGTACGGTGACTTTGGTTTTTTCCCAGCATAAAAAAAAAAAACACCTCGCAAGACACACGGTTAATCGGAGTTCGACTGTATATCGTCTCTTCTTTCCTCTCTCCGTAATAAAATGAATTGAAAAAAATCTCAGCAGAAGCCAGCTGTACCGATGGGCGAGCTCGTTGTCGAAGCGTGACGAGCTCGAGACTTTCCTGGCCAACATATGCGCGCATAATCGCATTCGTGAAAGGGGGAAAAAACGCTCGAAGCGCGAATCGCCTCGGGGTTTGTGCGACGTGCGTCGCAAGGCGCACGAGCTCTTACAGTAAAAAAAAAAAATTGTTTTTTAATAAATAAAATAAAAAAACACGAGTCGAGAGTCGAAGAATTATTTCCTCGTTTTCCTTAGAAGGTGAAAACCGGTGATCGGGCGCGAGCCTCGGCGACGATTATGTTATTATTATTCGAGGCCACGAGACACGCGGCCCGTGTCTCGTGCCGCGTGTTGCCGAGTTATTAGAAAATCACCGAGCGAGAGAAGAAAAAAGAAAAGGGAAAAAAAAAAAAAAGTATATTATAAAATTAGTGGAGCGTCGACGGTGATGAAGCGATTAAGTAATTATCGAGTCAATCGTCTCGAAAGGAACCGATAATGGGTTGGAAAAAAAAAAATTATAAATGACAAGAGAAAAATTTATATCGATCCGCGACGAACAGAACGCCTCTTCGCACGTGGCACAATGATTATTTTTCTCTTTTTTCTTTGTCACGAGAATTCACGCGACAGGACGTTTTGTTCGACACGAACGTGCAATTAAGAATCCACTGCCAAAGTGGGGTTGTTCGTGTCGTTGATTCACTTTGGAAGTTACGAAGCTAACTCGCGCAAACGCTCGACCGTCTCTCCGACTCGGCAGATTCAATCTTCATCTCGTTGCAATTGTTCGTGAAACGGCGAAGATTCTTATCTCGTTGTCGATCTCGGTTACTCGTGTCACGTGTCATCGTCGCGCAAACAAGCGAACACGGCAATTTCTCGATTCGTATCCTGCTTGACCGACTCTTTTGTCCTTGGCGTTGTTGGATAAACTGTACACCTTTTTTTTTGTTTTTTTTTTTTTTCACCGGTGATTAGTGCAGCGTAACCGATGGGCGAAGAAATTTGCACCGAGAAGTTGTTAACCCTTTCGAACGCTCCGTTCCGTGAAGAATCTCAGAGCGAGTGTCAAAAATTGTCCACGTGCCGGATCATGCATTTTCTTGAAAAAAAAAATAAAAAAATTCCGAATTGTCTTGTAGCGAATTTATTTAAATTTATGTCCTGCACGGTAAAATTAAACAGAACACGATATTCATTTTTTCGCGTAATTTTCGTAGACTGAATTGCGCTGGATTCGTTGGTAAGGGAGCGTTCATAGTGCGTTCCTTAATTCATACGCTTCCGTCGCTGGCTACATTCGAGATGCATTCCGAATAAATTTGAAACTTATTACGCAAGTTCTTTCGACCATTTTTCGTTGCTCCTCGACTCACGAGTTTCCGTCACTGCCTAAATTCGTGATATATTCCAGACGAAAATAAAAAAAAAAATACTCTCTGTAACGTTACTTCCGGTTTGAAAATTTCGTATTTGATGATCCTTGAAAACGGGATTTTTCAGTCCTGAAGTGACGCGTTTCCGGTGACCCATCGATCCCTCAGCGTGGGAGATCGCAAAAATGTTTAACCACATACCGAAAATTGAGTAATTCCCTGAAGATTGTCTCATCTTATTTGTCTCTTCTCTGGCCCGACTCTCCGTATCGCTCTCATTCCAGATGAACAGTCACGAATATTCGTTACAATATTTATGTATCTGGTCGAACGCAACAATTAGAGTCTCTGCGAAGCTGGTTTTTTTTTTTTTTAATTAGAATTTTATTTCTCACGTATTTTATAGTGTTAACAATTTTCTCGCGTAGTCCTATCGAATTTGAAAAAAAAAAAGGGAAGAATGGACTTTGCGACTGAGATTTAAAGGTTTTCACTCGAGGTTTCGTTCGGACTTCGCCGAACACAATCGATCTGGGAAATAACGAAGGGAAATCGCATGCGATAGGTCGTTCATTATTTCCGCACGGTTCGCTCGTCGGTTTCTGCCCAGTCGTAAATCATACTCGCCGATGACGCCCGGATCACCCGCGGCTGTGTCGAATCAAACGTCCCGGGAAATGTTTCCAATAATCTCAAATAAACGATGAGCGGTCGTACGCGAGCAGGCGTTTCCATTAGCGAAATTCGTCGCGATCGAGCGCATCTGGGAGTGCTCCGCGTTGCGAAACTGTCCCGAGTGTTCGTTACGCGCGTATTCACGAGGCACGATTGAAAACCGCTAATAAGCATGTATTCATCGATTCCCGTCGGAGAACCGTTCGCGGTATCGTCATCGTCGGTCGGCCAAACGGTTACCGATTATTGGCGAAGCCCACCGTTCGAAATTCCCGGTGATCTCTCGACGGACCGCGCTGTCGGCTGTAACGGATAGCGCGTTGTCGGAAAGTCGTTTCTACGGTGTGACGGGAAAATGAGAATTCTCGGATAACACGAGAATTCGCAAAAATCGAGAGTTCGCGAAACACTCAAACATTGGAGACGTTAAAAAAAAAAAAAATTTGTAATTTTTGCAACCATTCATTTATTTCAGACAAACGTGTGAGGTTTCAATTTTTTTTTAGCAATCTCCTGATCGCACGATCCGAATTTTTTCGAACGGTAAATAAAGCGGGAAACGAAAAATTCGGGGAAAATTGAATCGAACGTGAATTACCGCCGATCAACGTCTACGACCGGTAGATTAATTCCCGATCGGAAGTTCTCGATTTTCATCGGAGACAGCGAGTTAATTAAATTCGTGACACAGACGTAACCGGGCGCGGGTCTGGAACGGCTCCCGAGGTGCGCACCGGGTGTGCCGATATGACGTCGTGAATTTTCCACAGCCTGCGCAATAACGGTATCGTACGCAGTTGCCGCGGAACGTTCACGCGCATTGCATAATCTCGCGAATTCGCGCGGCGAGGAACGCACCGGTGAGTCGGTGGGGGAGTCGGCAGGTAATACTCGCGCGTGCCTGCGTAATGATTTACGACCAACAGACGCACCTGAGCGAGGAACCAACGGGCAGTCTCTATACACGCCTTAAAAAAAAAAAAAAAAAAAAAAAAAAAAAAAATTAAAAAATAAAAGAGGAAGAAACGAAACGGTAGTACAGGCGAGCCTCGCACACGCGTGCCATTTCCTTTGGAGTGAAACTCTCGCGGTGATCTCTACGGTTCCGAGACGAGTGTTCCACTTGTCAGTAGAGCGCGAAGCGCGGAGCCGCTGCGCGTTTCGCGAATCAGAGTTACCGCGTGGATTTAATGTTGGAACTATTTTTTTTTTTTTTTTTTTTTTTTTTTTGGTTCCGTTGCCGCGCCGCTATGGAAAACGTGTCATCGAGGCTTTTTTTTTTTTTTTTAGAAACATTGGGGAATTCCCTCGCCGGAGAACAATTGAAAAGCAATCTGTGCGAAATTCCATGCAGTCACAACCGTGAGGGCGACCGTTATGGGCGAAACTCCCTTCGGCGAAAACGGACTCGTCCAGGTGGAATTTTGTCCGGCCGGCATGCAAACAGCCACGACGATACCCGAAACATTATTTGATTCGACTGCGGTTTGGAAATAAATATTCGTTTCCATGAAATAAATACACCTCTGAACGTAATAAATATTTGTTTGGGTTCAATGAATATCTCTGAATTTAATAATCATCTGTTTGAATTTTATATTTTATTTTTTTTCGTTTATTTTTCTTTTTTTTTTTACCGTAGAACCTTGTGTGTTTTTAGGGAAATACTCAAATCGCTGTTTCTCCCTAGCATTCAGCTGAGTTACGGAATTTTCCATGCGTCCGTTAATCTACTTAGCTGCCCGCAGGGACCGCCATAGTCTACTGATCTTCCGGTATTTTTTATACCGGAGTAAAGTGCAGAAACACCGAAGAGTCTGAAGAAAGCGTTCACCGCTGAACGGTCGATGCGCGCCAGACAGCGCACGGCTGAGCGACCCATCCAAGTACCGACCGCGAACGAGTCTGCTCGACTTGGATGATCAACGAAGCCGTGCACCAACCGCGCATCTATACAATCGTCGGTAAATTAATTTAATATTTCCAGAAGTCATTTTTTTTGGTTGAAATAGACTAGAAATAGTCTACTGGACTCAATTTACAACTCTACCGAAATTCAATTAAAACTGCACCAGGATTGAAGTTGAACTCTGCCAGAATTGAATTGAAACTCGTGCGGAATATATAACTAGACTGTAGCCTTGTAGTTCGGTAGTTTTATTTAAATTCCGGCAGCGATTTATTTCATTTCTGATATTTCTATTATAGTGGTTTCATTTTAATTCTGCTAGTTTTATTTATTTGAGTTTCGGCAGAATTTAATTTGACACTGATATTTTTTTTTCTGATAGGGATTTTCATGGACCGGTTCCCTCTGTAAAATTTTGAGAGTTGCAGCACGGTCGAAACTATTTTTTTATTTGAAGAATTGTGAAACGCGGACATGTAAATGTGCCGGATTAATATTATAATTCCGGGGTATCGTGAAACTGCATAAGCAGTAAATTTTTTTTATCGGCCTGCAAAGAAATTTTTTTTTCAATTTTATATACGTCGAGTGAAAGTGAAGAGTACGGCTCGTGCTAATTGGCCGGTGAATTATCGATGCACCGACCGGGCAATATTCAACCCTCCGTCTCTACACACGAACCATATTTGAGTTTTCTCGCGTCAGCGGTTCGACAGGCCAAATTTTAACCGCACGCTTCATTGTCTTCGCTGAAAAGTCCCTGGCAGACATTGTATGAAGCTGATCAGCCTTGCGGCTCGAATACATCGGCGCACATGTGAAACACGCACGAAATACGTGTTCTCCGGTTACGCTTGGCATCGTTACGAAGTTCCACCTGCGACCCTGCGCGTTTACATTGGCGCACGAGCTACGGCAACCACCGCACACATCGGTATACGACTGCACTTTATGCTCGTACAAACGCAAAGCTACGCATCTGTGGCTCGGTAAGAGCGCACCGGAGAGAGCGGGCCACGCGGTTTGCTGTGGAGCTCACTGTTCAGCTGCGATTTCCAGCGGGATCCGTTATGTAAAAAAAAAAATAAAAAAAAATTGCGAACGCTAAGTTTTATCTCGTGTAAAATTTATGGGGACGTATAACCGTGATAGGCAGCGATCTGGGAGTAACACTGGCGAACATAGAGTTTTGATTGAGAAAAAAAAAAAATTATTACGTTTGCTATAGGTATCGAACTATTTTTTTTTTTAGTATTTTGCCTGCAAGTACTTTTGGCATTTTTATATAATAATGAAAAAAAAAAAAAAAAAAAAAAAATTGAAATTTGTAGTCTGCTGAGACGTAGCCGGTTGAGTTACGATTTTCAGCCATTTTTCGTTCTACGAAAAATCTTGAAACGTGAGTTTTATCTCATGAAATAATATGAAAATAAATACTCGGGTTTTTAGTTTAATTTTATGTAAAATTTATGCGGTCCCACAAGTACGACAGGCAACGACCGAAGATCAATTACGGGGCACATTGAATTTCATATTACGGAAAAAAAATAAATTCCGTGGTTCACAGTGGCTCGTCTTTTTTTTCGGAGTA
This sequence comes from Listrodromus nycthemerus, assembly GCA_963978505.1. Classification (NCBI taxonomy): domain Eukaryota; kingdom Metazoa; phylum Arthropoda; class Insecta; order Hymenoptera; family Ichneumonidae; genus Listrodromus; species Listrodromus nycthemerus. Next base: position 27,628,479 of record OZ021679.1, on the reverse strand, counting down.
CTTTCCTCCTAGACGATCAATGTATTTCCCAAACTTTACATTTTTGAAGATATGAAAAAACATTGCGGTCCGGTCTCGTCTCTCCTGGCTATTATGAACGCGTAAATAGACAGGACGGCCTTGCGGCCCCTGACAAACAAAGTGATCAACCAACCGATTTATAGTCGGGACAACGAAGCGACAAAGCGTCGCATGCGCGCATGCGAACGTTCTCGCGATGCCATGCGACAGGTACATTCCGCACAGCCAAAGACCAGCGGTCGACAGGTGTCCACATTGTTTCACTGTCGACCAATGGAATTCAACGTTTCGTAAAAAAAAAAAAAAAAAAAAATAATAAAGAAACATCTTTGGAGAAATCGACCACCACGATCCTTTGAGAATCCACTTTGCCGTTGCTCGTAGCGACAAACCCACCAAGCGGAAATTAATCGTCGGATTTCACTGTGCCCACAAAGTGTATACCATCAGTCGGGAAACGTACCGGAAGTGCTGGAGTGGCTGTGACCGGCGCTCGTCGCCGAGTGAACCGCGTTCGTCGCCGCGGTCGCCACCTGCTTCAACGCACTTATCACCATCATTTTGATCCAATTATTCAGTTTTGCGTATTTATAATCCTCCAATGAGCACTCCAAAACGCCTGCTCTTCCGCACTTTATCTCGTCTTCGCGGTGATATTTCTGGCACTGAAAAAGCTACGATTTTTTATATTTTTTTTATTTTTTATTTAAAATTTTTTTTTTCAGTGTCTCTACCGAACGGAGCCATACGGTAATCTACTTGGCGCCGTGACTCAGAGCGGGAGCTGTGCGAGGCACCGTTATGTTCGTCGTATGGGCGTCGAACTAACTGTCCGTCCAGAAGCGTGGGGACGATGCGGACCGATGTGCGCTGGGGATGCCGTTGCTGCGACAACGACGACGAGCCACTCGATATCACACCGCTCGTGACCGTCGTCTAGGAGCGACTACCAGCACGAGAAAGGCCTACGGGCTCGGAGGCGGCATCGAGTCGTCGAGTTTCACCTTCGAGGAGCTCTCCGGCTGTTCTCCTCCCGAGGCCTCCCTGTTCACCTACAATGCCCACGAAGCACCTCTACCGGCGCGTCGAGACTGTGCCAATGGTATTTCGCGGCGAGAATCGCACACCTGGAATTTTTTTTTTCCAACGATGGGTCGGTGAAAAAAAAATAAAATAAATAAATAAATGCGATGTGGAAACACGAGGAAAGAATGCAGGAGACGATGAAAATATTTCTCTCGCTTGTACCTTTTTGGAGTATGTTGCGTGGATGACGGGCAAAATGAACCGTTTTGCACCGACTTTTATTATTTAATGGGGCTTGATAATCTGATTAAGATAAGATTTTGGATTTTTTGCTTTTGTATGATTTTTATGATTTTTTTTTAACGTGGACATTTTTTACCTTCTCTTGATGGACTTTCGTATTTAATACAATTTATTTCGTTTTTGGAACTGAGAGCCAAGGTTCGTTGACCCTTTTTATGTATCACCAAAAAATGACAATCGTCATGGCTTTTCCTATCATCACGTTTGACCCCATTCAACCTCCTCGTTTAATTTTGATACTCATTTCGACCCCCGTAAACAATCAGCAATTATTTTATCGACCTTAAAATATTCAAATCATAAAATTTAGCAACTCGGATTCAATGACATTATTGACAGCTGTTAAGTTTCGTAGAAAGTTGCTCGCCCACCGAGCCGATAATAAAATAAAATGTAATACAATACAACTTAATTATATATTTATTATAATCATAATTATATATGTAAAAAAAATAATGTGATATATTTAATCCTACATAATTAATTCGTTTTTTAACTGTTTCACCGAAAAATAAGCTATTTGAAAAACGTGACAATCGTCAATGATACTATTGGAACAATCTTAATAATTACCATGCCACAAACATTAATTTTTTTTTTTCGCACAAATGCCACCGAGCCTCGAATAAAAAATAGAAACAAATAAAATTACGAAATCACTGTAATCTTTCGTTAAATGGAAAGAGCATCACCTTTCCTTGAACTCCGTTGCGGGAATCTCTCCGAAGTTTAAAGTGTAATAATAATAATAAAAGCGATTGTGACGGGTTTGCGTAGTGTCGGCCTCTTGGCATTCGCGCAGCTGTTCGGCTCGCCGGTTCTTCGTTCACGGGATCCGAGGCAAAGAGCCGCACGGCCGACGGAGAGAGCTCGTGACTGTCGCCTAGGTGCGACCGACCGAACGAACGAACGACCGGCTCACGGGAGACTGCCGGAGTCCCAGCTCTGGCAAAGAGCGCGGCGTCGTCCACGAGAGAGTTTCACCTTCGAGTCTTTCGCCTCTGCCATTTCATTTCGACTCCCTCCCCAGTTTGCCACCGTGTCGTGCCCGTACAATTGGTTTCGCCGTTTCTGGCGTAGCTACCCGCTTGCTTTGGCTCGCTTTGAAGAGATTGCCTGGCAAACGGAGAACGCTCGCCAAACCGATTACGAAATTTACTGAAAAGATCAGAGACCCTCCAACGTCAACTCCGCGCCGAACGTTGGTCCTCCCATTGTACCGTTGTGAAATAACCGTGCTTTCGTACACTCGCTAACGATCCTTCGGACAGTCGGCCGAGGAATTACAGGCACTTGGTAAAGATGAAGGAAAGTTGAAACTGAGCGAAAGATCGTTGTCGCCCTAAGTTCCCAAAACGATTTTCACGGATACCGTCTCGTGCGGTCGAAATAGAAGTCCCATAGGAAGTTGACTTTGGTTGGAGCTTTTTATTCGATCGTGAATTCCATCAGTGGAAAAAGTTGATCAAAGTGTTTTTTACCGACCGTGGTATTTTGCATGCTTCTGAGACTGAGTAAAGTAGATCTCAAAATTGGGATTCGATTGGTTTCAAAAAATGTAAATAAATTCTTCACGGATACCGGCATATACGGTGATAATAAAAATACCATCGACTTCTGGCAAGTCACCGACTTTGGATGAAATTTTTCGTTCGGTATAGTCTTCGTTACCGATCGCGGTATTTCGCGCAAGTTCAATATGTTTCATAGATAAACTCATGCTTGGTTCAGCCGGATAATTTTTCAGAAAGCCCATGCCAATATCTGGCAGCGATCGGTTAACGAATTTCTTTAGATCGGAATTTCTCGGCATCAGAATTGCTCCGCCAATATCTGGCAGCGATCGGTTAACGAATTTCTTTAGATTGGAATTTTTCGGCATCAGAATTGCTCCGCCAATATCTGGCAGCGATCGGTTAACGAATTTCTTTAGATCGGAATTTCTCGGCATCAGAATTGCTCCGCCAATATCTGGCAGCGATCGGTTAACGAATTTCTTTAGATTGGAATTTTTCGGCATCAGAATTGCTCCGCCAATATCTGGCAGCGATCGGTTAACGAATTTCTTTAGATTGGAATTTTTCGGCATCAGAATTGCTCCGCCAATATCTGGCAGCGATCGGTTAACGAATTTCTTTAGATCGGAATTTCTCGGCATCAGAATTGCTCCGCCAATATCTGGCAGCGATCGGTTAACGAATTTCTTTAGATTGGAATTTTTCGGCATCAGAATTGCTCCGCCAATATCTGGCAGCGATCGGTTAACGAATTTCTTTAGATCGGAATTTCTCGGCATCAGAATTGCTCCGCCAATATCTGGCAGCGATGGGTTAACGAATTTCTTTCGATCGGAATTTCTCGGCATCAGAATTGCTCCGCCAATATCTGGCAGCGATCGGTTAACGAATTTCTTTAGATCGGAATTTCTCGGCATCAGAATTGCTTCGCCAATGTCGGGCAGCGATCGGTTAACGAATTTCTTTAGATCGGAATTTCTCGGCATCAGAATTGCTCCGGCAATGTCGTGCAACGATCGGTGCGATCGTCAGCGCCGCGTTGATCGCGCGCGGTCGATCCGCTTTAACAAAGTAATTGTTTATTCAATGAAGCAAAGATTTCCGCGGCTGGCTTGTGATGCAAATTAAACTCCCCACCCTAATTGCATTGCGATGCCGTGTGGATTTAAACGAGGTAGATCTACGGGATAAAAAAAAAGAACGTTTCAATCGTCTTTCGCGAGTTGACAACGAATAACGATGAAAATCTATCGATCGATCGATCAGAGCCGATAAAAAAACCAATTCGTTAATTCATCTCCCGTTGAGTTAATAAACGAGCTCATGGCTGCCGCGTCCGATGATGCGCGCTTCGGAGAATGAAAAATAATGGGACGAGGCGAACGATCAATGACACAGAGCGTAAGACGTGAATTCTTCTTCGTTAAATCCTTCTACATACATACATGCGTGAGCGGGGAAAAATGGAACGATGAGGCAAAACGGGCTTGAAAATTCGGATATAAAGTGGAAAATAATAACACAGTGAAAATCACAAATGCAAAACTGTTCAATTTGCCTCGCTTTCTCTTATAGATATTCGTATATATATATATATATATATATATATATATATATATATATATATATATATATAAAAAAGAATGAAATAAAAATGCATTCGAGCGGAGGAATTGTCGTCTCGGGCGTCTTGTCTTAGAATTTAATCAACGACTTCTGATCGATCGTGTAAATTTATTTTTTTTTTTATCAAAGTTTAAGCGGAAATGCGAGCAAACGATCGGGCGTCGGGCGAGAGAGCGTTGATAAACGATGGAAATTCGTACCCGCTCTTTTGTCGCTGCGAGATCGTTGATTGCAAAATAATTCACGGGAAGAAGCGGAGGAGTTAAGGCCGAAGCGATGAGAGACTCATAGAGAATTAGCAGTATGGATCGTTGCTGGTGGGGTTCCCACGATAAATTGGATATTATTGATCGGCACGGGCGTCGAGTAGACGCGGGCTAAAGAGAGGCTTTGGCCCGAGGCGGGTATATCAACGCGATGATAGCGACCGGTAGCTCTGCGGGACTCACGAGACGATGACGAGAAGCCGTATCATACAATACAAAGGTGGCCTCAGATTAAGGTCAGTCATTGCCGTAGCCGTGTATATCTATATATAAATGAAGTATCATTAATTCGAGAGGCTCACGTCGAATTCTAACGTGGAGACCTTCGCGGCATCGAGCAATGCGTCTTGCATTTTATGGACGGCAAATTAATTTATCTGATTCCCAAAGATATCGGAAACTTTGTCGGATGGAAAATTGTCGGAATCGGTAGTGAAAATCGGCAAAACGGATACAGTGAAATTTTGATGTTTCTTGTGTTGGAAATATATTTTTTGTTTATAGCAGCAACTACCGTCTGGATAGAAAATAAAGGGATAAAAACGCAAAGCACACAACAGCGAATAACTGGAGCGCCATCTGTGACGGAAAGTACAGGCGTTTATACGAATTTTTCGTGGACATTATTTCGAAAGTTCTCAACAAATTGAAAACGACAATATTTCATCGTTCATCGGTACTTTTGTTAGATCCTTCTGCGTCGTATATCGATAATCGACCGAGGATTCTCATAAATATTTATCGACCATAAAGTGGGTTCGATTCTCGAAAAAAAAAATCAATGTAATTTGACAATAAACGACTTCGTTACATCGGACCCCGTGCGAGCCGGGAACTTCACGAGGATAATCGAGTGACTTTCTCCGTGCAGAAGATATACGCAGGAGTCGGAGTGCTCGGTAGTTTGACGAGTTCCGATCGACGGAGCTTGTCGACCATGAGTCCATTAAGTCTCACGTTACACATCGCTACCTGTTATTTTAATACATATACATGCATACATATATATATGTAAATATATATATGTATAAATATACACACTGACGGTATAATATGCTACGATATGTATGAAATTTCTGCAGTGAGCGACGCACGCCAGTCGTATCAGTTATGCGAGGCCTCTTCCTCCTCCCGACCGGACAGGTGACTCGGATCGCACGGGAATCTCCATGACCGGATCACGGTTAGCGGAGAGGCCAACAGCCTGCACGAAAGCGCTCATGTGTTCTCGCCGCTGCGAGATCTCTGCACGGACCAGCGGATACGAAGGTGATAGATGCGCGCATAGGCTCATCGACGAAGTGCAACGCAGGCCCTACACCGAGCGAGACTAATGGAGAACGGGCAGATCTGTCGACCACGACGCACATCATAAGGGATCGTGTGTATAGATATGCGCATATATGCAACGGGAATAACACGAGCTCTCAATACGGCTACGGGCCGTTCGACTGGAAAGTTCAATTTCAAATGCATCCGTACGTTCCGGCTCTGGATGCTGTGACGATACGAAATTCGATTTCTCTCTAAACTCATCGGTCGGTGCGACTCGTCCGTGTGCGGATGCGCGTTTCTGTGCGCTGTTACTATTTTTCATCTGACCCGAAAATGAAACGTTATGTACGAGGTCACGTCAATTTTTTTCGCCAAAGAGAGAACATGCTTTTTTTTTCTTTTGAACGCTTTTTCGGAGATTGATCGTCAGCGGAGAAAAAATACTTTGGACGTGTGATCGAGACACCGAAAGGTAGAATCCTGGTTCGAGGGCGATTTTTATAACGGTTAACGTTTTGGGTACTTTGCGGAAAAACAATAGACGAGATTGAGATTGTTGGTGGAGTCGTAGAATTCTTCTTTCGCTCGCGGAATTTTCGATTTTATATAGCTACGGCTTTGAATTGTTTAATAACTTTAAACCCTCAGGCGTGAAACAGTCAGAACAGTTTCGGTTGTTTTCATGCATCTCGGGTCAGGAATTTCATTCTGACGAGATGCAATTTTTTTTCCGCCGGTAAATTGCTACGACCGTAGTTTGTTCTTCGATGAGGACGGTGTTCATTTCTGTTGTCGGATTGCAAAGTAATTGGAGCCGACAAGGAAAAACGTCATTGTGAAAAGTTACTCGGGCTGATTCTTCAGCGCGCTTGTTTATTAGATTTTTCCTTGTCGGAAATGCCTTCCATTTTTTTTTTTTATGAGAAGGACGCAGCGAGAACACGAGATGCCGGTTTTTAATGGCCAGAAGGAGCAGCAAAGTCGGTGCTCTTGCTTTTTCGTAAAATTTCCATCTGGCGGTATCTCCGGACGTTGCCTCTCGGATAGCCGTGGTCTCCATCGTGTCCGCAACGTAATATCCGCCACTCGGTTCTCCTAAGATCCGAGGATGGAAGGAAGAGAGCCGCTGCCAGGCGACCGAATCGATTGGCGTCGTCGAATCACCGGCTGCTGCTTCTGCTCCGACTGCTGGTGCAGCTCTTTCAAGAGCGCTGGGGCTCTACAGCCACTCTGAAACTCAATGATCTTCTCGAGTTTTACGTGAACGAAACGCTTACGTCTCCACCGACGAGGGTCCCGAAGATCTTTACACGTAATTTATACGAAACACAACGTTGTTTAGGTTAAATGCAAAAACCTAAAAAAAAAAAAAAAATGTCGCTTGATCACTGGTTACATTTTTTCAATATTAACATTTTAGAGATTCCATGAAAAACTTTACAAAAAAAGTATGCAGATAAAGGATTCGCTTCTTCACTTCATGGTGAAAAATAAATTTCCCAAAGTTGGTAAAATAAGTTGCGTCAAAATTATTTTGTAACACGAATGATAAACTTGCTCGGTCGGATTTTAATATACCAGAGGTGGGGAAACACTTGAAGCGAGCACTTCATATACCGACCATCACTGGTTGCATTGGACAAAAATTCCAGAGAAAAATTTAAAAAATATCGTTTCCGAAAAAAATGTTCAGATTGCGAGTTCGGTGCGCGATTACTGGACGAATCCGATCTTTCGATGTTTGTCTGTCCGCGCGAGGTCTACCATTGGTCGACCGGAACTCGCCCGCTCTACCCTGCCCGAATACTCGCGTACCTTCTCTATTGTAAAAATAAAAAAAAAATTAAAAAAAAAAAATGGTGGAAAAAAATTTCGCTTGTTCTCATTGTCAGTGTAAAGAGGCGGAGCCGATACGACCCAAAACACACAGGACACCGAACTTTGGTCCGTCGCGCCTGAGGGCTGCTTGCTCGGCTCGCGCGTAATTAAAATTCTCCTGTTTTCCACTCGATGCTCCAACGTTTTGGAATTTTGCCAAATTCGCAAACGAAGTTACGAGCTACACGGGAGAGAGTAGAGAGAGGGAGAGAGTCCTCTGCGCTTTATACCGACTCGTTGCTCCGGGCGATGGAATTTCCGTCATTAAATAAGCTGTGTTGTCGGAAACGGTGAACCCCCGTCTCGTTATCCTGTGTTACGCGAGAACAAAAGTATATTTGCGCAGCCTCCGTCGCTCTCCCATGCAGCACGACGTACACTGAAGACGAATTTAATTAACCAAATATCATTGACGCTGACTACTTTTCGTGAAGATATTCAAAAGTGCAACACTGTCTCGCGGTTCTAAAAAAAGACCTCTCGCGTGCGATAAAGCTCGAAATTGATTTGTCTTCCAGAGGGACGAAAAACTCAAAATTCCGCGCATGGTTCGTATAGGAAAATAATGAGACGCGTTCGAGTCTCATAAACGAGAGAGTACAAAGAGTCGTCGATGCTTTATGCACGACTCGTTGCTGAGCTTCGAAGGATAGAATCTGAGTAATTAAATAATCTGTGTCGTCGGGAACGGTGAAATCGCGACTTGTTATTCTCCGTCAAGCGAGAAGAAAAATATATTTACGCAGTCGTCCTCCCACGTATCACGAGAAAAACGCCCGACGATTTTACATTCACCGGATATCACTGGACGCTCGGACTGCCTTCAGCAAAGATCCGTTGTTGAGACTCGGTACGAGAAAAACAGTTTTACGCACGCTGCTCAAAAATGCGATTTTCACACCTTGTAAAATAAGCTTTGGTTGGATAAAGTTTTATCGCACTAGTATCGAAAGCGCATAAAAAAATGTTGCGCATGCGCCGATAGTATTTGTTACATTCTCGTACACCTTACAAAAATGTTACCTACTTTCTCGCACGCGTTTTTGAAACTAGCGATTTTTCTGCACTCTCTCGTCACTCTACGTGTATAAAATGTGAATTTCTGTAAATTTGTTGCAAGCGGGTTTTTTTCGCATTAGTATCGCAAAGTACTATTCAAAGTGCACCGTGTTTCGCAGTTGTGAGGGAAGATTTCTCGCTGACGATACGGCACAAAAGCGCGTTATCCTCCCGGCGAAACGAGGGAGAAAAATCCCACTCAAAGTTTATATAGGAAAATGATGAGACGCTGTCGAGTCTGATACAGGAGAAGCCTCCGAGCATCTTCGCGGGGTGACAGGATAAATACTTGTCAGGGCTTTGGAAAGCTGCTGGGGGTTTCGTCGCTAATTCTAGCGGATTTAATTGGACGTTGATGAAGTGTCGTTGATGTATATGCTGGCACGAAGATTTCCTTTTCATTCTCTCTACCGGTCCACGTTCTCCGCCTCTCGTCGCGCTTCGTCGCAAAGTGCTGATGCTTTTGCTCCACGGATTCTCGCGGCGTGGGTGTTTCCGTGTGTGTGTGTGTGTGTGTGTGTGTGTGTGTGTGTGTGTGTGTGTTTCATCGAGGCTTTCACGTCATCCAAGCCGGAGGATGCTGTGCAGAGCAAACTCGCCCACGTTCAACCGTGCCGCAAATATTAGGTGATGCACGAGTCGCGCCACAATTTCGGTGACTCTCGTCGCACGTTATCCGGAGAAGGATATGTGAGAACGATTTCATTGGGGTCGATGATTCGTCAGCCGTTTAAATTGACAATTTCGTCGGGTATATCCATGACCGATGAGAAGGGTCGTTGAAATATTTTCTCGATTTATAGTTGAGTCCAACTTGGCGAAACTTAGACGGTTAATTTTTACGAACATTAAGATATCTGCGTGACATCGAATTTTATCTTCGTCTAAAGTCTGTCATTGCTCGATTTTGGGAAGAAAAAATAATCGTTCGCTCGTGGAATTTTGTTCTTTGGGCGAAGTTTCCCGAGCAAAGTTGGTCCGAGGCAAAGCGCAACCGTCGTAGCGGAAGCACAAAAAGGATTCAGTCTGCGCAGTCAAAAAAGTTTGAACTTCTTACAACCTGCTGTCCACGAAAATCTGCAATTTTTTATTTCTCCATTTTCCGATTGCACCATCCACGTGCTCCAAACAAACTATTCGAAGATTCAGCAATACCCCTCGTAAAAAATTTTAAAAAAAATCCCAGGACATTAAATTGCGAACATTCACAGGTAACAAGTGTTTCTTAAACACACAAACGTTTTTTCTCCATTCTGCAATGAAGTATCCAACAAACCGCCTCGACGTTTCTAAATCGCGGATTACCATATTAATTTCTTCCAACTCAATTACCCTCAACTACACCTTTCTTGTCAATTTACGCACAGATTGCGGTCGAGCGCGACTTCCGAGGAAGATCGCACGGTCGGTGGGATGAGGGGGTTGTTGCGGCGATGCGCTGATTGAAACGGAAGAGGGAAGGTGACTGGGCGCGGTGCATAAAGAAACGAGGTGTTGTCGGCCTTAGCCTCCTCTTCCGCGCTCTCGCGCCTCCGGGCAAACCGGGCAGGATTACACTTGCTAATGGCTCGAAAGTGGAATGTCGAGCCGAGGCAGCCAAGACCAGCAGCGTCAAACTCTCTGTGTACACGAACTCGCGTAAACCCATACAGTACACGCTTCATGTGCATACTTAGACTATTATACCGGTAGCGCAGCCGGTACACAAGCGAGGAAGTACAAGTGTATATACGCACAATCATTAACCCCAATTATAGCGGTGGTACGGCAAGTCCGGGTGCAAGTCCACTCGGCAAGGATAATGAGGTATTTGGGTGTTTGGGTATTTGGGTGCGCGTATCGTTCCGTACCGATGCAGCGCACAAGTGCGGCTTGCAGTACGTGAAGCAGAGGATTGCAACGATCTAACGCGACCATCGCCTCGACTACTGCACAGAGCAAATGAACTATTTTCATACGTTTTTCGTGTTCGGTCTAATACCACGGCGAAATACCTCGGTCGGACTGGAACTGTAATTAACTTTTTTGCTAATGAGACTGATTCTTTTGAGGGATGGAAATTCGAGAGGCTGCGCGCGTTCTATCCGCATACGATTTGTTTTTTTTTTTTTTTTTAACGCTGTGCTGAAAGACGTTTATTGGAAAATTTGCTTTTTCTAGAATTTCTTTTTATCGTAGGTTTGGTTTTATGTAATTTAAAGCGGTCGGTAAAGAATCAGCTCGATCAATCGAATCGTTGAAGCTCAGTTTGTCATTTCTGTTTCAGAAAATCTAATTTACTGAGTGTGTTTACTAAACGGTAATAATTCTAGACGGAAACACGACATTTTTCTTTGAGAAGCGTGTCGAATTTTCCACGTGACTTTTGGTTATCGATTCAAGAATAATTTTCTCTCAGTCTGCACAAAGTGTCTTGGTATTCGTTAATGGATGGAAGAATTAGCTCCTTCAATTGAATCCGTAAAGCTCAGTTTGCCATTGTTTTTTGCTGAAATCCAATTCGCCGAGCTATCGCTCTCGACTGCAAAACAACGGAAAATGGAAGAGACATTTCCGGGACGAACTTATTTCTTCGTCTCACTTCCTGCTCCGTGCACGCGTGTGTATATCTATATACGAGATGCCCGAAATGGCATTAACGGAGACGCGTTCGAGGAAAGCTGAAGAAGAAGCTAGTGGAAACGTCGTCCCGGTAGGTTTGTTTCCTTCCCCGCGAAAAAGAGCAAGAGTTTATAGAAAAGATTGCGAGACAACGGAGAGAGAGAGAGAGAGAGAGAGAGAGAAATTGCGCATCGTCGGTAGCGGAAGAAAAATGCCCGGTAATAAAACTGCTAATCCAGCTATAAACTCATCTGGGACAGTGCCAAGCACGTCGCTGTGGTTAAAAGTACGAGCTCCAATCCCTTTTCCACGGATTTAACGTTTAGCGGTTGGTCTGACCAGCCGGCACCGGCAATTCCGGGCTCGTCGGCGTTACAACGACGGATTGATAACGCAATCGCGAAACTACTGTACACTAATAACTCTGGGGCAGCGTAGAACTGAACGGCACTGCGAACGGTGGCCTGGCAGTTAATTTTTTCCAACGCTATAACAGCTTTACCGCGAGTCCGATATCGTGCCGGTTCAACGATTAAACTCCCGGGCACAGGTGAAAGTGCGACGGTGCGAGAACAAATTCACTCATTAAACGGGCCTCGCACTCGACACCGAAGATTCAGCGTTGCTGCCCGTTAAATTGGAGAACCTCAAGAATGTTCAAAGTGTCGTGACGTGCGTGCTGCATTTTCGAATTCTTTCGTAAATAGTTTTACGCAACGATTGATTATGGCGGATTGATTTTTTTTACGACAGTAAATGTGCTCGAAGCAAAAAAATATTAATTGCAATGAATTCGGAAAAAAGTAGGTTTGTGCTAATTAAAAATTTTTTAAAAGAAAAATCCGTTTTTTTTTTTTTAAATCGTCGTGAATGTGTAAGGTCTTATTTCCTTGGAGGATGTTGGAAGAATCCAGTAAAAAAATATTAAAACGCTTGAGAGATATTACCATAGTAGATTGTAGTCGGCCACTAGTCCGATCTATGGTGGGAAGAACCGGATTTGACAGCATTTTTTGTAGATACTTTGGTAAAAATTCTTGAATAATTTCAGACGTTTCGCCATAGGTGGCGCCCTGGTGCACTGCGACTATGTGCAGTGGTAAATTTTCTTAGATGATCGATCATTTTCAAAAGGCAAATCTTATCTAATATCTACAGGGAGAATTATTGGAGCGTACGTAAAAGAACATAATATGAGTTAAAGAGTTCGTATAAACAACTCTAAAAAATTAACATTTAGCAAATTATCATCAGCAAAATGATATTTAAAAAAAAATCAAATCCACGAACCGATTCAAAGACTTTTATGGTTCAGCCGAAGCGACTTAATTTTTCGCGATCGACGTTTCAACCTAAAAAGACAAGTCGAGATTGACCCGTCGGTTGCTCGCTTAACTAAAATCAACCCGGCCGGTATAATTCGCTCTCCACACCCCGCACCATCCCCTGGGAGGTCAAAAAGTAAACACAATCCGGGCCACTGTGTGTGATTTTAAACGAGTTATTATCGCGGTCGAATCGCGGGATTGATGAAGTTGTCTCGGACAAGGGTAAAACGGATGGTTCGCCGAGAGCACTTGTCACTCTGGCGTAGCGGTGCGAGGGGTGGCTTTAATTTTCATGAATAATTTCGTGCTTTCGTTCGCGGTGCGGACGACCGGGGAAATCATGCAGGCGGCTCTCCGTCCATCGATTCGAATTTAATAACGTTTCCAAGCTCCGTCGGCAAAGATGGAAATAACGCCTCGTACTATGATTTGTATATCGGGCAGAACAAGCCGGCGCGACTCGTCGATAGGACATCGGCGACGCGTTTTCGCTCGTGTACGTTTCCCTCGTCGGAGCGATTAATCCTTCGGCCGTGTAGAGCCGACATACGGTGGGTGATCGAACGGGGTTGGGAACAAAGGAGGGGAAGCGGACCCGAGTCCGAAAACGCTGGACCGCACGAGCATTGGCTGTGAAATGCTACGGTGTTCGACGCTTTCGTGCACACCGGCTGCTGGAATCGCCCTCGCTCGCGGTACTCGTGGAAATTTAGAGCCTCCTATTTAAGCGTCTCGATCGCAACATGCCAGCGGCATTAACGCCGGTAATTCCGGGCATGCGGGCCTTTTCCCAATCCTCTCGATCTCGCACTATCCGCGCTATTGACCTTAATTCCGCGACGCGATTGTGCGTACGAATCGTACACACGTGGCAGTCCGTTCGCGCCGAGGATACGCGAAGCTCGATGGGCGAATCAAGCAATCCTTGAAAAAAAAAAAAAAAAAAAAAAAAAAAAAAAAAAAAATCCCTAAGCATCGAACAGATTTTCTGATTTTTATTTTGTCCGTTCTCATGCGTCGACTAGCTTCATCGATGCACTTTTCGGAACATTTTGCCATGTCCAATTTCGCCCTTTCACCCGACGGTAAAATAAACATTTGAAACATCCGCGACAAAAGCTCCGGTGACGAGTGCACGAGGGTGTAAAACGTGAAACGTTCGGAATTCGAAATCGATGCGCCAGTAGTTCCGGCCTGCGAGATGCAGACATGCTCTGTTGGTTCTCCGTCTCCGCGACTCATGTACCGTCCGACATTCTCTCCCGAGCGTTACCGCTCTCACTCGCGGCAGCGCGATACAGATAACGCTTCAAGCACCTTCATCCTTATTCATCTATACATATATATATATATATGGACAGGAATATAGCTAGACATTTATGTACACGAATGAGAGCCAGAAGCACACCGTCGACTCATTATCGCGGTGCCGCGAGCGAGCCACTCGAGCATCAGGTCGGTGCGCCGGAACTATAAGAAAGACTTTGTACACTTCCGTCCTCACGCTTTAGGGCCGCCGGCTACTCGATGGCCTCACTGACCGGGCCTTGCGGAATCTCAGAACACGCCTCGCCACCTCCTCTTCCAGTCTGGTTCAAAGTCTCCCCTCGTAGATTCTGCTGACGATTTTTCAACGGCAAACCTAACACCCACTGCCACGGGTCGACGAACGTCTCGGAGACACGTTCCGGTCCCGTCCGGAAGCCGATTCCACAAGACTTTTGCCCCTCGTCTACGAGCGGATCTGCATGAACGACGGAACTGCAACCGGCGCGATGTGTGATCGGCATGAAAGTGCCCGGAGAAAACCATGAGGCCGAGTGAAATATCGCTCTCGACAATGAAAACTGCAAACATTTTTTTCAAACCTGCCGACAATTTAAGACGAAATTATTTTAGAGGGATTTCGGATTCGAATTTAACGAAATTATTTTCTACCGATTATAATTACGAATTATTGCTAACTTGAAACTATCCTGTCTGTGTTCCGCTTTTTCTCTTGTATTTACTGATTGTGTTTGTCGGTTTTTTTGAATCAATACAAATTTTTTCTTGAAACGAGGGGCAAAATGACACGTGAAGCAACGATATATGGACCGGACCATATTCAATACTTTTATCCTGATTCGTGAATGCCTCATTTTTGCCTCTCCGACACATCCGAATATCCAACCTGGTTCTGCTCCACGGACCACTTTCGCCATTATTGAAAAGTCATTAGAAAATTGTATTTTGTCTGATCCCATTATTTTACTCCTCCGGGAGTGAGAGCTTCCAGAGGGAATAATGAGCCTTATTATTTCCGAGGAAACAATAAAACTACTCCGCATGCGCGAAACTTAACAATTATCATCGGTCAATAATGCATTTATTTCCGTCCGTATTGCTTCGCGAGCAATTTTATTTACGTTGAGTCGGGGGAAAAAAAAAAAATTATTCCAACCCGGAGGGGGCGAATCGGTGAGAGGTTCGCGTATTTCGTAACGCGGACGATTATCCTCGCGGAGGATGCAGAATGCTCGTGCATGCATCAGGGTCGCGGCCGAGTGCTCGGCGAGCTCCCTGGAGCGGAACAAGCGCCGCCGCCACCCGGGAAAGAGGGCGAGGCCGTTCCTCAATGCGAGACAGACTCTCTCAGGTGACGGTGGACGAGAGGTCGTTTAACAATTCGCCGCCGTTACACCGGGGCGTTCCTCGCGGGCGGGCGGGCGAGCCGACGTTGACGAGGAGCGCCGAGAAAAGGCTTCGTTGCAGTCGGTACACAAGTCAGCAGGTACGAACCACGGAGCCGAGAAGTAACGGGCCGCTACCAGCAGCCACGGCGCTACCTACTGGCCGTGCAGTTCGCCTCCGCGGAGGCTGAGCTTGTACACGTTGCTTTACTCTTGCAACCGAGCAACGAGGCTGACCTCGATTCTTGTCGCTGCTCCTCTCGCAGTCTTTGCTGATGGCTGCCGAGGCCGTACCTAGACTCGCTTGGTGTCTCCCGGCCCGCCCGCATCCGTGTGTGCGATGCAATGCTGCAGCATCATCCCTCTGGCACGAACTGCTGACACGTCGAGCGAGCCACTGGGTGTCCCGTCGCGCGGAATGCGCGAGCAAAAGGATCCACGCGATGCCTGGAAATCTTTGGAGGATCGCGGAGGGTCACCGCTACCTCGTTTGGGTTGACGCGGTTGACAGAGATTGTTCAGAAGATTTTTAGGATTCTGTACTGGAAACTGGTGGAGGTTTCTCAAGTGGATAAGTCAACCGAGGATAATCGCTTGTTGGAAGGAGAAAATTAGCAGTTTGACGATCTAGTTTTCTTTCAATTGTCGATAATAATAGGTGACCAATAACTCGATGGCTTGAAAGACTGCACTGAGGGAAGGATCTGGTAAAAAGCACCAATTATCTGTGAAAAATTATCATGACGGAGAGTAGTAGGGCGCCACTTATGGCAGAGAGTCTCAGATTATCCAAGAATTTTTACCATAATACCTAAGAAAAAATTCTTAGGTATTATTCATTTTTTTTTTCTGTGCCTCCTGATGGAAATTTTATCACCTACGTCGATCAAACGGACTATCTATCATATGGGAATCCCATTAAATCTGGCTGATCAACTATCGCACAAGGGAAAAGACACTTTCGCTACGAGCTACATCTTTACGGATCTTTCGTGTTAGCTCCACGATTTTCGTCCCATTATTTTTCCTTGCTTAGACATCGGAGGTATCGCGCTACGGGTTTCCATGTCCGCGAAGGATGAAGCAAGGGACCCTGGGGAATCGAGAGTCTGAGGTGCGAAGCTTAGCTAAGAGTCCCGTGGGAACCGTCGCTGACGGAGATTGAACGAACGATGAAGCTCGGAACGGTAGGGACAGACACGGATACTCCACCATGACGCTTTGCGCTCCCGCAGCTCGAACGCTGCTAAAACCAGAGAAATAGGAGCACCGGTGGAAATATATTTTTCCGACGAGTTACGGCATGCGATTCTTGCTTCGTCTCATCAGAGCGAAGCGAGACAGGAGTGGGGAGTAACGAGGGAGGCGGTTCGAGCTGCTGACGTTGAGAGTGCGAAAAGTTCCGCTCTCACCGGTCTCGCTAAAATTAAGCTCGCCGTTATAAAACGAGCAAGAGCTAAAAGGTACGAAAAAAAAAAAATTCGAAAAAAAAAAAATCAAATAAAATTTTAAAAAAGACTGGAAGAGAAAGGTGATGATGGAACAAAAGCACAATAATGTTATATAACTCGAGTTTCCTCCGACGACCGTCAAGGATGTCTGCGATGGGTCGATTAAAAAAAAGGTAAAGGTCTTCCCTCCTCTTCATCGTCTGCTTCTCGGCCCTCCTCGCTTAATCATCTTCTCGCGGACCGGACGATCTTTTGTCCCTCGAGCGAAGTACCCGCCAAGGCGCCCGACGATTTTCCCCGCCGGCATGGAATTTATATTCCAAAAAGCTTCCGACGAGCCGGCCTTTGATTCTGCGCCGTTCGAAATTCCCCGCTCCCTCGGTTCCTCCGCCGTTTCCTCGCATTTATCGTTGTGCTGAACAATCGCAATCACGGGAGTGAGGCGCCCGAGCGAGCAGGTGGCCCCGGGCAATGAATTACCTTCGTCTGGCTAACAAACGCCGTTTCTACTAGTTAACCCGGCAACTGATGACGCAGTTCAGCCGCCCTGACCGTTCCTCGGTCGGATTCGCCGGACAACGGAATATTAGTTGGCACCGAAGTCTTCCGCGCTTCGCGATGGTTTTTGGAATTTTTCTTTTATGTCTCTCCTCTTTATCAATCCTCGAGGAACAACGTCTCGCGATGAAGGAGTTGTTACCGAAGCGACGTAATCCGAAAGTCTCGGAGGGAAGAAAATCATCCCGGACGTCGTGACTCCTCCGCGTTCGTCGTTGCGTAATCCGCGAACGTACCGGAGCAATTCATCTCGAACTCGGGAGTCCGGTGTTGCAAGACGATCTAGGATTGGGACGGGAGAGATTGCACGTCGCTCCCATTCACCGTCGTTCTCGTCAAACAACTTCGAAGAGGAACAAATGAGATCCAAGGGAAAAAATAAAGGAAAATTGGCCTAGTGAGACGTTCGGCTCGCAAACGGTGGAAAGGGGTGGATTGGTTGGAAAATTCGTTCGTGTATTGGCTCTTTCGACGAGCAATCGTCCTGGGATGCGCAAGAAGCTCCCGAAGCTGCTTGCCATCGATGTCTCGTGTGGTCCATTTAGTTCGACGAAGAACAATTTTTAAATGAAATTTTTTGATTCTTAAAAAAAAAAAAGTGTCATCGGACGGCGAAGAGGGAAAGGAAAAATTCTCGAAAAAGCGCGTTATTAGGCAATTTCTTTCATCCTTTCTCCGACGTCGGAAGACGTTCAAGCACGATGGAATGTTTTCGACTGGGGAAAAATGTGTTGGTCGAATAGCGGAGAAAACCTCCGAGTAGCTCCGTAACGTCCGGGCCAACTATACATTCTTTAGATAAAAATTTCATACCCGTGGATATAAGTTACTTTTGGAGAACTTTTCGAGCTTTGTAGGATATCGGAGCGTCGACTAGGCGAGTACGGAAAGTATCCGCAAGTTGGGCCAAGAGCGAATCTACGGCTCTTTTACCGTGTGCCAGGTCTGTCACGAATTTGTTATGTCAACATTATACACAAACTTGTATATTTATATTTTTTTGTCGTTCAAATTCTGCGGTAGAGTTCCCAGCTAAGTTAACTTCTTGTACAGTAGAGCTGAGTCGGTCATAGGCAAACGCCACCATCGTCCGCTCTTTCTAAGGATCGAATCGTGTCGCCTTCAAACAGGACTCTGGTTGCGTGGTGTTTCGTTCGTGTCCCAGAGAGAAACATCAAGAGACACGGAGATTCTCGGCTTTCCGATGGAGGACCTTTGTGCGCCAATTAACTATCGACGATGTGGACAACCAGGAGGAGAGACGAGTTTGCCGGGTATATTAATGCGACAAAGCGCACCGAACGCTCTATACGTACTCTCGTCATTGCTGAGCGCCTGATGAGTTTGCGTAATAAGACTGCCTCCTCCCCGCCTCATCTCACCCCGGTAATTTCCAGGGTCTTGCTCTCAGCCCGGCACGTGGTACTTTCACCGTGCAAATGAACCATCAAGGAAAATTAACTACAATTTACAACTACAACACTACGCTACAGAGTCCACATTCTATGACTGGGGTGAAAAGTTGTCGATTCTTGATCAGCGGGACGTAAAGTACTGGAGCGCGACACATTTAATTTCCGTTACAAGCATAGAAATGTGACTAATTTTTAGCATAGTCAGGTGAAAAATAGCGTACGACACTCGAGAGGAAATGGATTTTCCCTTCGTGTGAATTTCTGCCCTTGCCTTTTATCGGCATTAAAGTTCACGTGTCGGTGAAAAGACGTACTTTTCACCCTTGTGGCGTAATATGCTATTTCTAGTATGCAACGAATTGTATGACGTAATTTTTTAATGATCTTTCTGAGCGAAGAAATGAGTTGAAAAAACGCGGAAATAGAGGAAGAGTCGAGAAAAAAAAAATGCGGCGTTACATCGGAGTGAATTGGTGAACGACAATCTCTCAGCATCGTCAGCGGTCGACCATCAGTGTGATTCATTCGATTCCATGGGCGCTCATGGTACATCCAATTCGCCCCCGATTTCTGGCGAACCGATAGCGGATAAAATGAGAACGAAAAAAAAAAAAAAAAAAACGTCTCCTCGTTACACTCCTTTCGCGAGGGTTGTTTCTCGTCGACGTCGAGAGATCGTCGGGTCGTTGGTGTGCCATCGAAATATCTCTGGCCACAATTTCTCACAAGTTAACGAAAATTCAACAGCGAGCATTCGACTCGCAGCTGACCCGATTCGACGGTGGACCAGTATTGTTCGGCTGTGACTGCATATTTCCTTTTCGTTCCACCGCTTTATCATAAAATTTTCAGCCGTTTGTAGAAAATAGAGGTGAATGTGGATTCAAATATATATATATATATACATATATTTATATTTCATAGTATTTTTAATATTTCAATGGATTTGAGGAAAATTGTTTATTCTTTTTTACGTATGGGCCGATAGTTTTTTTATCGCATTTGTCATCAGTTTTTATAAAATAATTTACGTATCTCCGGTAAATCTCCGCTTTGTAAATTTTGTAATTGTGTTTTGGTATTGTATGGCGAACAAGGGCGCCAGGAAAAAATCGCCTAGAACTGGCCATATATATATATATATTTTTTTTTTCTTTCCACATATTGTGAGTAGGTTGAATGTAAATATTTCAAATATTATTTTCAACAATTAATTACACACAAAAAATTATTCAATTGCATGAAATGAATCAAATAAATCAAGAGAAAAATCTTATACGTCTCGGAATTTATAGATATCCCAGTTGGAATATCTCACTTTCCGACCGGAAGAACCTTTACACCGGAAATCCGTCA
Organism: Listrodromus nycthemerus; assembly: GCA_963978505.1. Taxonomy (NCBI): domain Eukaryota; kingdom Metazoa; phylum Arthropoda; class Insecta; order Hymenoptera; family Ichneumonidae; genus Listrodromus; species Listrodromus nycthemerus. The sequence goes on along the minus strand of OZ021679.1, from coordinate 27,608,127 downwards.
CGCCTGGTCGAATATTGAAGTTTCCAAACCAGAAGTGACGCATTTGCGGTACACTTCGCATTATAAATTCCGTACGTTATTTCTGAATTCGTAGGGTGGGTTTTGCAGCCGATATATTTTATCTCCAACATCGGCGCGAGAAAAGCATCGCCTGGAACTGCTCGAGCGACGTTATTCATTTTTTTTTTCTCCCACCCGTCCGAATAGGGTATTACCGTGGCCATTGTCGTCGTAGCCAGGCAATGGGATTTCGTTACGGAGAGGCTCGAATGATTACGGAATCGTCCATTTGAACCGTTCGCCGATCGATTCGATCATCGGCTTTTGGTTAAGCTGACGCGATAGCGCTTCGCGTACGGATTGGCTCTATCGGCGATCCGGCGCTTGCCGGAGAGAGGCTGATGTTTAATGACTCTGTGGCCGCTGCCGGCGCATGCTCGTGCTGGCAATAAATTCCGACGAGTTTCGAAGCAAAGGTGCCGGAACTTCACGACGGGAGAAGTGATAAAGCATCAAAACACGATAGTGCACTTTTACGCTCGGTTTTCGCGCGGTCGCGGGTCAGCTCCATGGGGAGACGCTGCATGGAACCGTTCGCCGAGGCAAAAGGGGTGGCGAACACTAAAGCGGAAAACGCACGTTCGCCACCTTGAACGAACTATCAGCTATCGGATCGGCTAACTGAAATGCCTCAGAAATGTTTTTTTTTTTACGACATTCGAAAACTGCTCGTGAGATCGTTTGGGCGACTCAAAAATTATTTAAAAAAAAGTGTCAGTCCGAATAAACTTCACACATAATTTCGGTGCCCGAAATGAGCACTCACGTGTATCAGAATTTTCGACTTGCAGATTTTTCCGTTTTTTTTTTTATTTTTTTATTTCGGCGTTTATATTCGTTTTATTGGAACGGGTATTGGTGCAGTAAATGACGGTTCGGAAAGTTCATCGCATCGATGTCGGTTAAAACTGAGATTTTTTTTCGTAAAATCGGATGAATGGAAAATGGATTGTAATCGTGGATTTTTTGACCGATAAAAGTTTGTTACATCTACAAATTTTAATTCACTGCGTAACTCGTACATTTATTTAACACGTCTCATTCCTCCATGCATTTAATTTCTGAAAATTAAATTCGATGCATTATGTTAATGTGCTTGTATTTTTTTTAACGCGACGACTTCTTTGAGTTACCGTCATCGAGTTCGATAATGGATTTCCAGGAAAATCGCAAGGATTCGGTCTTCCCTATGAATATTATACGATCGATCCGACCGTTCAGTCGTAAACTCGTTGATTAATTGAAAGAAACCTTTTTTTTTTTTTAGGCCACGGCCAAATTGGGACTCGGCCGGGCATTCGAGCCGCGCAAAGACGCAGCTAAATCGAGATCCGATAAGGAAGTCGCGGTCGTATGGTCCGCGTCGACTTTGGCGTACTGCGTAACACGTGCGGGCTTCACTTTAAGCGTCCACGTGCCGTCTGCGTGCAACGCGCACGGGGATTGAATGTGAAATTCGTGTATGGCTATACGTGGAAGCGCAGCTGGCCGGCGACACCTCTGATGCAACGAGAGATGCAACGAAATTCCGTCGAGGACGTAGATGGCAACAACGTGCAAAGCGCCGAGGTGAGAGCCGCGAAACGTCTCGGTGCGTTCGGATTTAGTGTCTTCGTAAACCACAAGTGCATTTTCCGATATTTGCCAACAACACGGTCGCATCACCATCACGCTCTTATATGGGTGCAAACTGCAAGTATTAACCATCCGATAAACCATCCTCGGGTAAAGAAGCAACTCCGCAGGTGGTTTGCTATTGAAGGAATTAAAAAGGTTGAGGTTCCCACTCAGGTGCGATCCCCGGAAACCATGAAATTACGTTTTCGTTTGTCTCATATCAGCGACAGGCGTCAGTCTCATTTAATTAAAATTCTTAATTTCACGTCTTTATGTCAACTGTATATAGAAAATAATTTTGAAAATCATGTTGAAAATTCGCGGTGATGGTAAAAAAACGCTTCGCGCCATTGATGACTCCGCAGCTGTCGCAAATAAATTGACCACCGTGTGGCTTGAATTTATCATTTAAAAAGAATGAACATGGAACAATTGAAAATAATAAAAACTCTCGATTGCAAAAAAAAAAAAAAATTCAATGAACAAATTGGATTACAGCTTTCTGTAGTTCTAACTCGATCACTGTCGTCTAACGCCATGTTTGCAAAGTGACAAATTTCAGCGATATCAGTTTCTGAATTTCGTATCTCTGACACAATTTCCTAATGTTCTGTTTTTTTTTTTTTTTTTTTTTTTTAGTCGGAGCGTCAAACTTCCGTACCACTTTGCGCGGCGCCACTCAAATTCGACGTTAACTGGATATCCGTTGACCGAACACCACTCCGCGTTTTTTTTTTGTTTTCTTCCCTTCTTACGCTCTCAAGCTCTCGAATACACGGCGCGGCCATTATGGCCTTCGATATCGATGACTCGGATATATTTTGTTCGCGCGTGGGAAAAGTGCTCGAAGAGGATATACGCGTCGAGAGAGGTTTTCAGCCGCGAATCGACGAGGCGAAACTCTGTATCAAGTGTCGGAACCACTCGACGTATCATCGTCGTTGCGCGATTCAATTACGCGATCCAGTCGGACCCTAGGAGGGGTTTATCGGGCAATAATTTTATCGGCGAACGGTGGAAAAGCCAAATGAGCGCCGGAGCGTTCGCTACCAGCGCATCGTCCGATTGTCCCACACTCGTGACCGTCGCACCTGATCACCTTTTTTTATATTAAATTAAACCCTCACGCCGGACCGGTGACGATCCGTTCGCTAATCGTTATCGCACGATATTTTAACCGAACGAAGCCAACCAATCGAATCACATTTCCCCGACGATCCGTCGAGGAAACAAAGGAAATTAATTGAACGCCGATCGATTGTACGGGAAATTTCAAAGAAGAGATATTAAAAAAAAAAAAAAAAAAAAAAAAATTAAATTCGACGAAACGAAATTACCTGCGAGGCTCGTGGCAAAATTCCAGAAGGACCACCGGCATCCGAAGAGCTTCATCTCGCGGTCCTCCGGCCGGCGTTCCTTCATCCCAAGGGACCACTTAACGGTGGACGCTAGGATGGAGCTCATTCGTCCAGATTCCAGTCATCTATCCCGAAGCCTGTAAACCCGACGTGCTGCGGCTGTTGCGGAGCACACACGTACGCGAGTAGGTGGTTGAGCTGAGCGTGTGGTGGTCGTTCTCGCGTAATCCAAGCGTTATTCACGGTATCACGAGTATCACCATTACCACTGGGAGCGGTCAGGCTCGACGGGCGCGCACAGCATCCGCACGGAGAGCAAACATCTTCAAGCTCTCACGTTGGCGTTTGCATCGATGGACCGGAGCGGCCCACCGACACGGGGATAAACTGCACACCTTGGAAAATTTGACGGCGAGACGAGTTCAGTGCGAGAGGCGAAGGGTCGATGGGAAAGCTCGGAGATGCTTGAAGTCGTCGTTTCTGTGTGTGTGTGTCCGGAAACACTTGGGAGACTAACGACTCAGGCGGTAGCTCGAACCTCTGTCGACGGCTCGACCGGGACACTTTGACCGGGTGAAAGCGGTTAACATTGAAATTGCATCACGGTTACTCGGGCCATGGATGAAATATTCATGTTATCATCGAGCTATTCGTACGTATTCCTACGATGCGGTGCGACGGCGGAGTGTCATCGATAGGGTCTCTCGTTCGTTCAAATGGCCCGATATGTGACCAACCTTTTCAACCGACGACCACATGAAACGTTGTGGCTACGACGAGCAGGAATTTTGGCAGTCGACTCGCCTGTAGAGGTCGCGTAATTCGGACACTATGACGGAGCGTTGACGAAACTCTGAATTCATTAATGACCGAATTCGGGATAATGTCACGGTGCGGACCTTCGGGGATCGAATTCTCTTTTGGGAAAAGCTATGGCCCGAGGAAATGACACATTTTATTGAGTAAATATATTAGTAAATTGAGGATCGCCAACTGCTGAACCGTTCAATCTTGATTATGTCAAAAAAAAAATTTGCAACTATCGGATCCCTCGTTCGTTTCACACGTGGCCCAATGTGTGACCAACTTTTCGAACCGACGATCGGATCAAATCACGGTGCGACGGTTCAGGGCGGACTCGTCATCCGAAAAAAGGGTATTCAATATCGCCTGAGGTTGATTGGGTAACTTTTATATCGGGGTTTAACTTCCTTAATAAACAATATTACTACGATAAAACGTGCAGTTACCGGGTATCCCAGCAAATTAATCAACGTCATCCGGTAACCATCAATTTTAATCGTATCGCAAAAATAACACAAAACAAATCAATAAATTTAGTTTCTCACGAAAATCGATGCAAGCAATTATATTTTTAATGAAATATATTATTCCCTAAATTTTCAAAAATTTCTCGAATTTAAGAATCCAATAAAGCCTCTGTCCGTGTCACAGGAAAACGACAAGGTAGAAAACGTGACAGTCGCGCATGATTGATCGATTATTTGTTGACTCTCTTCGCGAGATAAATTTACCCGAATGAAACCATATTTCTCTCAACTCGTAACACAATAATTATAAAAACAAATGTAAACAATCCTTCAACTTAAATACGCATTCTCTACCGGTCTATCGTCGATGAGACAATATATTTACAGCTTTCTATTTGTGTTGAGCTTCATTTTTTATTCGTACTTTTTTCCCTGCCCCGTCTCTCGAATTTACGCGACGGAATTTCATAGACCGTGAAACACGCGTTCTCTTTTATTTGACTTTTATAAATCGTGTTTCGTTGGAGTTTTCCTTTGTCGCGACGAGATGTGTGTCGCGATATGCATGCATGAACAGACCGAGAGTCATGGAACTTGGTAGCTCGCTGACACTCGGGCATGTTGTATGCCGGGCGAGTGGCCGAGCAGCGGCGCAGCTCGTGGAATGTCGAAGTCAAGCGTTATGTGGTGCAACCTTGGCGCTGAGCTCGGTGGCACCGGCGAGTCGGAGAGTTCCGTGACACCGTCGAGCACCGGTTCCCTCTCGAGCGATCAGGCGAGCTCCCGTATAACGGGGATTCGACATTTCTTTTTTTTTTTTTCTCTTTAAAAATCCTTCTCCAAACCGAACCGCACGATAGCCTCGTTTTGATCCGACGAAGAGGCTTTCGCCTCTTCCCGGTAAGAGGATTGACATGGATATCGGTACGAAGAACAACTAAGAAAGTAAGAGCGTTCTCGTAACGAAGAAACCGGTACGTGAAAAAAAAAAAAAAAAAAAAAAAAAAACCTGTTGGTATCTGCCTGGACCTCGCAGCCGGCGGCTCGAAGTACTTTGGCGCAAGGAGGGGGAGGAGAGATGAGGGGACAATTTCGTGGGTCTCGGCCGCGGGCGGACGTAGGTCAAGTGTGCCCCGCGAATTCCGCACGGCGAAACTTCAACGACACTTGCGATTTTAACAATGTCCGTCTTTTCTTTTCTCCGACTTTTCAGCCATGAAGACCCTCAACGTTTTTTTTTTTCTTCTGTCTTTCGCGAAATTGCCGTGACTCAATGTATATATGTAGACAGTGGGAAGCGGGGCAAAACGGGACGGTTGGAGGAAACAGGACAACCGGGTAAAAACTCAATTATCCAATGACTTTTGGACACCCAATTCCATCTCGAAGATGCATCCCGATTTTCAACGCTATTTCACCCCATTTGCCATCACCGCCACAATCCAAAAGTTATTGGAAAACCGCGTTTCGTCCCGTCGTCCCGTTTTGCCTCGCTCTCCCCCGCACGCGATTCTATGCGTCTGAAAGCACCGACGACTGGAATCGTCCGAGGATGACGAACAATCCGCGCCCTCCGGCACGTATTCCTTGCCAAATAAAGCCCGAGTTTCGAAAAGTTTAATTCCGTTATCACGACGGACTCGCAG